>JARQOC010000006.1:401630841-402230841 GCA_033576535.1 Allobates femoralis | reverse complement strand
CTGTGTAGAATCTTTAAATGGAAGCTGGAGTAGTGCAAGTTCTCTAACATCCAACAGCTGTGTGCTGTCATCATGGAGGATGGAGGAGGATGCAGTTGTAAGACCTGTTAACATTTATATATATGGTTAAAGGACTGTTTTGTGGACTCTTCCTTGTGTTATACTGCCACCTGCTGCCAAAAAGGAAAGGATAGCAGAGATAAAATCCCCTGCTGCTGAGAGTGACATGGAACAATCCAGGAGATGGATGGGTGGGGTCTCCAGAAGGAGAAGAGAGACAACTTCCATGTGTGTTGCAGAGAGAGACACAGACCTAAAGAAACTGGATGTGGAGTGAGGTGCCAGACCGCACGATCAAGGCAGAGATCCCAGACAAGGACTGCACTCGAGAGACGCCTGTCAGCGAATTACGGGCCCCAACGGCAACGAGGTACCTCGCAGTAAAACTTGCAGTAAAACTTGCAGTAAAGTGTGCACACTGTTTTAGTTAGGGACAGATAGGAAAGGACTCTGCAGTTCGATATACAAGTTATAGAAAGAAAACGAACACTCTGTGTCTCGCTCAATAAAGACTTTGCATTTCTTTATTTAAAGACATTCAGAGACCTTGCATTCTCGGCAAACTAGTCACAGTGGTTATATGTATTGTATTTACTTTTGCACACCTTCCCGCTCCTTCCCCTTCTTTCCCGCACTTTTCCCTCAGTTGCATTAAAAGTGCATTTGTTTAACCCTCTGTGTTCCGTGCAGTCCTTGCGTATCCCGTTACCTGTAGGCTATTACACAGTGGCTCCTGTGAAACTATAGCGAACTTCATGCCCAAAAGAGTTAAGGCAGTGCTTGAAAATAGCGGTGGACACTTTGACACTTTGGGCATAATTTGACCATTTTCACATATGGGTGTCCTCACTTTTGTTGCCAGCGGTTTAGACATTAATCCATTCACAACCAAGGACGTATATGTACCTTGGCTGCCTCCCTCTTCTTAATACAAGATCACAAACCATACTTGCATTATTCCCTGCACATATCAGCTGATATGATCAGCTGACATGTGATGCTAACAGCTCTGATTGGATCAGAGATCTGATCGGCACTGTTAACCCTTTAGATTGCACTTTCAATCACTGACAACACGATCAAAAGCACCGCTATTCCCCGCTGGCATTGGCAGCACTGTCATGACTCACCTTCTGCAAGTGATGCGCGAGTGATGTCGCCAGCAGAAAGTGATTATTTGTGCTGTGCAGAAGGATAGTGAAGTATCTCTCTCTGTGTAACACAAGCGATCACACTGTACAGTGATGAGGCACCCTAAAGGGCCATGTAAAATAAAGGAAATGTTAAAATAAAAAAGCTAAAAAAAAGTTTGAATTACCCCCCTTTTGTCCCATTGAAAATAAGACTACAGTATTAAACCCCCCAAAACTAAATTTGGAATTGCTGCATTCAGAAATGCCTGATCTATTAAAATATAAAAATATAAAATCAGTTAATCAGATGAGTAAACTGTGTAACAGAAAAAAAGTCCAAATGCCAAAATTACATTTGCTCCTTGGGTTCTGCACATTCTGCTCCTTAGTCCCGGGCTCCGCTCCTCAGTGCTGGGCTTCACACACACCGCTCCTCGGTCCTGGACTCCGCTCCTCAGTCCTGGGCTCCGCTCCTCGTTCTTGGGCTCCACACGCTCCATTCCTTAGTGTGTGAGTGTGTGTGTATGTATGGAGGCTGCATGGGGATGAAGATGGGGGACACAGTATTGGGGGCTGCAAGAGGATGATGGGGCTGCAAAGGAGGATGATGGAGGCTGCAAGAGGAGGATGATGGGGGCTGCAAGAAGAGGATGATGGGGCTGCAAGAGGAGGATGATGAGGGATGCAAAAGGAGGATGATGAGGGTTGCAAGAGGAGGATGATGGGGCTGCAAGAGAAGGATGATGAGGGCTCCAAAAGGAGGATGATGGGGGCTGCAAAAGGAGGATGATGGAGGCTTCAAAAGGAGGATGATGGAGGCTTTAAAAGGAGGATGATGGGGGATACGGTATTGGGGGCTTCATGGATACGATGGGGGATACAGTATTGGGACTGCAAGGGGATGATGTGGATATTATGGGCTGCAAGGGAATGATGGAGATATTGTGCACTGCAAGGGGATGATGAGGGCTGGAAGGGGATGATGGGGATGCCATATTGGGGGCTGCAAGGGGATGGAAAAATAAGACATCCCCTGAAAATAAGATGGAGCACATCTTTCAGGAAAATTGTACTAAACTTCACCCCTTCTCCATAGCCCCGCCCCATATGACCAAAGCCCCACCCCTATGCCACCTTCCCTGCTGGGCCACGGAAAAAATGGTCTTGCATGAAGCCGGTCCCTGGTGCAAAAAGGTTGGGGACCACTGATTTAGAGGGCACACCAAATTTACAGTATTATATAAGCTGTAAACTGAATACTTTAGATTATATCAAAGTGTCATATCATCAGTGTTGTCCCGTAAAAAGGTATAATAAAATGTTTAAAAAAATATAGGGATGTACTTAGTTTTGTGATGTAATGTATACTCTCAATGAACATAATTACAAATTAATACATACCAAATACGGACCCCCCTAAGCAAGTACAAACCACACATAGAGGGAGGTCACTATAACCTTAACATTGCTATGCTTGAAGTTGGTCCAAAAACAGGAATGTTCTTACCAGAATAACTTTGCAGATCTTGCAGAATCTACAATACTGATCAGTTTCAGGTAGCTGCAGAATAAAATATTTATCCAGTACTGGTAACATTTACTCCTACTCAAAACTTTCTAATCTTATTTTTACTCTTGGTCCACATTGTGTTTCTAACAACAAAAATGGCATACAACATGACACATTAAAAAAGTAGAGTTAAAATTACCTATCAATGCCTCTGAACACACAAGTATTGCCCAGGATGTGTCCATGAATAAAATCTGCACTGTGCCCCCTGAATATAAAGTTAGAGAAGCGGAGGCATACAAAACAAATGGGCAGAATGGTTCACTGAGGTCTGTTGGCCCCACAAAAGAGCACTAAGCACCCTAATTAATGTTGATGTATGTCCGCCGCTCTGTATAGGGAGGCTGGGCAAAGTAAACTTAAGTTCTTTTGATTTTAAGGGATTAACTCACAGTGCCCTTAACACACATCTTCCGTTGAAGAGAGGCAATGATGAGAACACTAAAAGTGCTATTTTTCTAGGGGCTACACCTCCTACAAGGCTCTGGCTTAGTTTATACTTTTAGTTTGGTTTGACCTACTACCTTTATATTTTGGATTTACTTATAATTGCAAATATTACTTCTTTTCCATCTATAAGGGAAGGATGTCCTTCAATTTCTCTTCAGTCTGATCCCTAGAGTCATAATAAAACATTTCAGGAAGTAGCGCCCCCCCCCGGCCCTGCCTTGTATCAATGTCTCTCCACTAATGTGGAAAGTAAAGTTCTTGCATATTATTACCCCCCACCTTCTACATGGTGATTAGTGCATAGCTGTTAATGTAATCTCTCCATTGGGATTGTGTTAATGGGACTTCAGACTCCGAGCTTCTGGCAAAAAAAGCTTCTATTATTTCCTCTTACAAATGACTTCACCTTTCATGACACAGAACAATGTATTGAACAAGAATTAAGTAAAGTTAGAGTTCAGCTCAATTCTATAATTTTCTCTCTACATTCCTTCATTCATTTTTTGGAATGGAGTCACTAATACATCTGGTATTGTTGAGGCCATGGAGCTACTCGTGACATCAATAGAAGTTTATATATGGTTATTATAGTCAATGAAATTACCGTACCCTGATGCATGCGTTTGGCTAAATACAGATTGTCAATGCTAAGTTGTCAGTATTACTTATCTCATACATTCCAGTGCAACTTGAATAAGAATATAGTTATGGAGTGTGGGTAGAAACATAAGTGTAGAAATTACATGAATACTCCTAAAAAAATGTAAGTTAAATTCTGAAAAATGCACACTAAATGTTTAAAATATCAACTATAAAGGTATACATACTGCAAATATTCTCACGCACTTGTGCTAGAGATATGTTTATGTACATAGTAGCATAGTTTTCTTTTAAAGTCAGGCTGCCACTACTGGTATTGCATGCATTTTGCATATATGGTAACATGCTTAGAGGTAAGAGGGGAAAACATTGCTGAGACCCCCAGTTTGCACCCATACAATACAAACTCCAGGCCAGTGAGGTGATGGATGGAAGAAACTCACAATCAGGGCAGTCCCCACCTACTAGATGGAGGGAGGAGTTAAGTTAGGGGTGGGAGACAAGAAGGAGTGACTTCTAGTGTCTAGCAAGCTCTAGTGAAATTCAGTCGGGCAGTTGGGAAGCTAGGCCTACAAATGTAGTGAAGTGCTAGTCCCAGGGCCTGAGGACACAAATCTCCTGCTGGTTGTTGAAGCCAGGCAGAGGAGCTAGCTGCAGCAGGGGTACCAGCCCCAATTCAGTCTGAATTCTGCAGGACCTGCCAAGTAACAGGAGGTCACTGGGCTTCATGTACAGTAACTACCATAGTGGACTCTCCCAAGGCTAAGAAACTATATAGGGTTAAGAGGACTAGCAAGTCAGTCGCTCACAGGACTTGCACAAATAAGTCAAAATATTCCTAAAAGATACAAAGATCTTAATTGCTCCTAGAAAAAGAGATTAAACCAAAGTTTACAAGCCCAGAGTTAAAGGAACACGGGCGTCACCACCACAATGTGACTGAACGAGGAGGCTGTCACCAAGTGCCCTTAGATTACTGAGTAGGCAGCGGGTCAAAAACCCTGTAGTGACTTCAAAAGAATTGTAGCAAGATGTAGTGGCAGCAGGCATTGAGATTTCAATTTACATAGTAAGGCACATACTAAAATGTAAGGTGAAGGTCTCCATTCCCAAACTTTAAGATGTAACCTCTACTGACCAAAGGCACAAGGAAAGTAATCTCTAAAATGATCAAAACCATATTAGTAAACCACACAAGTTTTGAAAGTTTATTTTGTGGAGAAATGAGACAAAACTTGGATTTTTTTATGCTCATGGATATGCGGGAAAAGAAAGAATGAAGCTTAAGCTGAAAAAAACACCCAGTCTACAGTGAACCATGGCGGTGGCTCATTGATGCCTACAATGAAATATGTTGGTGACTTAGTGATGCCTACAGTGAAGCATAATGGAAGATCAGTTATGCCCACAGTGAAGCATGGTGGTGGATTGTTATGCCTACAGGAAAACGTGGTGAATTAGTTATACCTACTGTGAAGCATGGTGGTGGATTGGTTATGGCTACAGTGAAGCATGGTTGTTGATCGGTTATGCCTACACTGAAGCATGGTGGTGAATTGGTTATGCCTACAGTGAAGCATGGTTGTGGCTCAGTAATGGTTAGAGGAAAGCATGATGGGGGCTGGATGATATAGAGTTGCTTTGATCCTACTGACACTGGAAACCTGTAGCATGTGGAGGTCAAGATGGATTCAATTAAGTATCAGGAAATCCTAGCAGAAAACATCATACCTTCTGTGAGGAGGATAAAGCTTGGGCATCATTGAACCTTCCTTAAAATCAACCAAATCTTGGTTTCAGAAAAATTCCTGGAAGACTCTGGAGTGACACCTGACATGAACCCCATAGAAAATGTTTGTTTGAAATTGAAGAAGGCGTCTACAGCATGCAAACACAAGAATATTACAAACTGGAGGCCATTACTTATGAAGGATGGGCTAAGATTCCTCCGGAACACTGCCAGAATTTAATGTCTGACTATATATCACATTTTTCAGAAGGTCATAACAGCCAAAAGGGTTCTAAGTACTGTACTAAAATCACTTGTCATAAAGGGCTGGAATAATTCTGAGATTTCAATACTTGGAATTCTATGTTGAATTTGGAGAAGGCACATGTTATATTAGTTGTATTGAGTTATATACTGTTTTTGTATAATTGATTTATTGCAAACAGCAGAAAGTCTGTATCTTTTTCTAATAAACCTATTTTGCAATGGGGGTTGAATAATTTTGATTACGAATGTACAAGTGCATTTCAATAAATTAGAAAATCATCAAAAGTTAATTTATTTCAGTAATTCAATACATAAAGTGAAACCCATATATTATATAGAGTCATTACAAATAGAGTGATCTTTTTCAAGTGTTTATTACTATTAATGTTGATGATTATGGCTTACAGCCAATGAAAATCCAAAATTCATTATCTCAAAAAAATAGAAAAATAGAATAATTAACACAAAACACCTGCAAAGGCTTACTAAGCATTCAAAATGGTTCATTAATCTGGTTCAGTAGGCTACACAATCATGGGGAAGACTGCTGACATGACAGATGTCCAGATGACAGTCATTGATACACTCCACAAGGAGGGTAAACCACAAAAGGTCATCGCTAAAGAAGCTGGCTGTTTACAGAGTGCTGTATCCAAGTATATTAATGGAACATTGAGTGCAGCTTTGACACGATTGTTAAAAAAAGGCCATTCAAAAATTTGGACTGCTGCTGGAATCAATGCTTCAAGAGCCACCACACAAAGACGTATCCAGGATCTGGGCTACAACTGTCGCATTCCTTGTGTCAAGCCACTCATGACTAATAGATAACACAAGAAGCGTCTTACCTGGACCAGGTAGAAAAAGAACTGGACTGTTGATCAATAGTCCAAGGTGTCACATCGGGAGGGCAGTCTCTGTTCGCTCGGTCTCCCCTCTCTATACCTGTCACTCCCTGTACACTGTCTTTATATAACACACACACACAGATTATAAACTGTGGTTTTAAGCAGTTTATGAGGAGTTGGGCCTTTAGTAGAGAAGAGAGTTGTGTCTTTTGTGGATTATTGCCCTTACTGTTTCCCAGAACATTAATGCGGAGATGTTGTTATAACCCCTCTCTCCTGTACCCCACTTGTCAATGATAGGAGCTTTTGTCATATACAGTTAGGGCCAGAAATATTTGGACAGTGACACAAGTTTTGTTATTTTAGCTGTTTACAAAAACATGTTCAGAAATACAATTATATATATAATATGGGCTGAAAGTGCACACTCCCAGCTGCAATATGAGAGTTTCCACATCCAAATCGGAGAAAGGGTTTAGGAATCATAGCTCTGTAATGCATAGCGTCCACTTTTTCAAGGGACCAAAAGTAATTGGACAATGGACTCTAAGGGCTGCAATTAACTCTGAAGGCGTCTCCCTCGTTAACCTGTAATCAATGAAGTAGTTAAAAGTTCAGGGGTGGATTCCAGGTGTGTGGTTTTGCATTTGGAAGCTGTTGCTGTGACCAGACAACATGCGGTCAAAGGAACTCTCAATTGAGGTGAAGCAGAACATCCTGAGGCTGAAAAAAAAGAAAAAATCCATCAGAGAGATAGCAGACATGCTTGGTGTAGCAAAATCAACAGTTGGGTACATTCTGAGAAAAAAGGAATTGACTGGTGAGCTTGGGAACTCTAAAAGGCCTGGGCGTCCACGGATGACAACAGTGATGGATGATCGCCGCATACTTTATTTGGTGAAGAAGAACCCGTTCACAACATCAACTGAAGTCCAGAACACTCTCAGTGAAGTAGGTGTATCTGTCTCTAAGTCAACAGTAAAGAGAAGACTCCATGACAGTAAATACAAAGGGTTCACATCTAGATGCAAACCATTCATCAATTCCAAAAATAGACAGGCCAGAGTTAAATTTGCTGAAAAACACCTCAAGAAGCCAGCTCAGTTCTGGAAAAGTATTCTATGGACAGATGAGACAAAGATCAACCTGTACCAGAATGATGGGAAGAAAAAAGTTTGGAGAAGAAAGGGAACGGCACATGATCCAAGGTACACCACATCCTCTGTAAAACATGGTGGAGGCAACGTGATGGCATGGGCATGCATGGCTTTCAATGGCACTGGGTCACTTGTGTTTATTGATGACATAACAGCAGACAAGGGTAGCCGGATGAATTCTGAAGTGTACCGGGATATACTTTCAGCCCAGATTCAGCCAAATGCTGCACAGTTGATTGGACGGCGCTTCATAGTACAGATGGACAATGACCCCAAGCATACAGCCAAAGCTACCCAGGAGTTCATGAGTGCAAAAAAGTGGAACATTCTGCAATGGCCAAGTCAATCACCAGATCTTAACCCAATTGAGCATGCATTTCACTTGCTCAAATCCAGACTTAAGACGGAAAGACCCACAAACAAGCAAGACCTGAAGGCTGCGGCTGTAAAGGCCTGGCAAAGCATTAAGAAGGAGGAAACCCAGCGTTTGGTGATGTCCATGGGTTCCAGACTTAAGGCAGTGATTGCCTCCAAAGGATTCGCAACAAAATATTGAAAATAAAAATATTTTGTTTGGGTTATGTTTATTTGTCCAATTACTTTTGACCTCCTAAAATGTGGAGTGTTTGTAAAGAAATGTGTACAATTCCTACATTTTCTATCAGATATTTTTGTTCAACCCTTCAAATTAAACGTTACAATCTGCACTTGAATTCTGTTGTAGAGGTTTCATTTCAAATCCAATGTGGTGGCATGCAGAGCCCAACTCGCGAAAATTGTGTCACTGTCCAAATATTTCTGGCCCTAACTGTATGTGGCAGCTTTTATTACATCGGTTTTTAGCTGATCATGATATTCTTTTCCAGCAACTCCTGGTCACAAACATTTCATAGTAAGCATTCTTATAATAATCTGAATTTTACTAGCATGGCCTAAAGTCAATCTTCAGAAGCCACAGGCCACAGGAATGACGTCAAGAAAGCAAACATACTTATAAATGAAATGACCTAGCAACCCAACTGGTTTTTCTTTGGGGAACGACATTTTGCAAAAACGTTTGCTATATTCCTAGTATTGATAATTCAACTTTTTTGGCTTCAAACATAAAGGAGGAAATATTTTCCTAAGAGGGTGACTTGTTTAGAAGACATACCCTAAAGTATCATTTGAACCCTCATCTACTATCTTTGGGGGACCCGGCATGTTTGGTTTCTATAATAATAATATTATTTCTATTGCATCAGCATATTCTGTAGCATTTTATAATTAAGGCACTGGACAAGAATATCATGAATGGGCAAAAACAAACCGACTAGGGGACAAAACCTCAAATATTTATGACTATGGCTCCTATCATTGACAAATCGGGTACAGAACAAAGGGGTTATAACAGTGCCCGGACACATCCTTAGCCCTTTGAATTCCAACTGAGATACGATTCTGTGTTAGAAATAAATGTCAGATTAACAGCCTTTCTGGAATATTACATGGCAGATATTTGGAATTTCCCCATACTTAATGGCTGTTTACACCATTTTACTTATCATGTTAAACTAAGACCAATCATCTCTTTGTTTGCTGATCGGTAGTTATATCATAGCCTGTTTCTTCAGATTTGTCATGAAAGATCTGTACTAGATTTCTCATGAGCACAGGCTACCATTGTTCTTGGAAGCACAGGTACACCTACTAAAGCACAGTTTACACCTACTAAAGTGGCTACATTCTCATAGAGGTCATGTAATGTGCATCAATATGATGTATATAAAGCTAATCACCCCAGAATACAAGTAAAAAAACCTCATTTATTCTTTAGTTACCTCCTATGTAAAACTCTGGGTTCCAGTCATTTAAGCAATGCTGAATATCAGTCCAGTCACCCTCTTCTGGCTAATAGTCACACACCTCCGGCCAGTAGTCGCGAGTTTGAATGATGAGTTCAACTACCCTAAAGTCACCGCCCTCTCGAAGGAAATCCCATGAATGTGCGATGACAGCCAGCTTCCCGTGCATGTGCATTGAATCTGGGTGTAGGTCCCTAGCTTCATTTTTGACTCATGCTCCAGAAGTTGCAGGTACTCAGACACTTTGCATGCATGAAATCAGGAATTTACATGAAAGATAGCTCAAAATTAAAATGTATTTTTTTCACTACTTATATACTGGGTGGTTTTGTTAGGGATACACGTTATGTGACCTGCACAGCAATGGTACTTTTAATATTACCATACATGCCAACATTAGCAGGCACAGACAGAAAAGGGTCCCTGTGCAAGAACAATATAAGGGATCTTTGCCCACCAAGAGCTCATGAAAATGCACAATTTCACCTGCTTTAGAGATAGAAATGGGCCCCCTTACCTCTGAGGTCTTTGTGTGGCTGCACAGGTTGCACCAATGATATGTCCGCTCCAACATGCCAATGTGACCATACTTGCCAACAGTCCTGATTTTGACAGAAAATTCTGCTTCCAGAGCTGCAAAGAAGGTGGGACCAAGATACTCTCCAGCCCAAAGTAGATGTTGGGGGAGTTTCTAGATGATTTGGAGGTAGTTCTTGGGACAGTATCTTTTAATATCAAGACTTCAATATGTTTTTTGATGATACCTGTATTGATTTTCTGGCACACTGCTGCATATCTTATATTATTGCTTGCAGAAGGATTCTTCCCATTGGGCCCCAGTCTATAGGAACAGAGGTTATGATTCATATTAGGTTGCACTGAGGTTAGGATGTATTGAATATATTAAATTCTGCTTTCTACAATATTCACAAAAACTATTAAATCTCTGCAGCAGTTAGTTGGTTGCAGCTAATAACTGCTCTACCCCTTCATTACTGATAGTGTGAACCTATATGCTGCTTTCCTTTCTATTTGAAGTGTAAATAATAACCAAGGAATATGGGAACCAGTCTTAGGGTCTCAAGGCAAGGTCAGCGCACAGACAAGAGTAGAACCAGTAGAGGTTGCCTCAAGCCCCTCAGCCACATAGGTTACTTCAGTATTATAATTGGCTGCAATGGTGTCCAACCACATGAAGGAAGACCATGTGACTGCTTTGGGGCCAATGAGTCTGGGGGGCTCAGTGCCAGCACAGACACCTAGTCCCTCCTGCCTGGCATCACACTTTTAACTCTATCAGCATTGAGGATGGCGATGCAGTTAAAAACAATGATGACAGAGAGAGTGTGGCATCACTACGGATCCAGTCGCCACAGAGGTACTGCACCCCAGCCAGTGGTGTGGTACCCCGCTCTCGGGAAAGAGAGGGACACTGACCGCTATCCAGACATCAAGGCCAAGACTACGCCACTCCAAGGCAGGGTTAGGGCGACATTGCTCCTAAGGGAGAGCACAGTCCCTGATCCTGTCTGGAGGGGAGGAACCAGGGTAGAAGGGATGGGTGGAGAGCGGAGTTTAGGGGAGAACCTAGGAGGGAGGGAAGTCAGGGAGGACACACATTGGGGACGTAGGACATATGACAGAGAGTATAAAAGGATGATAGAAACATCTGGAAGACAGTTGGTGGGTGGATGGCATGAGCTGTAGTAGTCTGTGAGGGTCAGAGAGCCTGTCAGAAGGAGGACAAGATAAAAAATAAGGTGTCCAGAGGACTGGAGCCAGTGAGAGCTTGTCCTAAGACCTGAGGGGGAGACAAGACCTGGCAGAGGAGTTGAGAGACAGAGAAAGCGGTGCTTCCAAAGACGGGAAGGGTCCCAGGGGATCGGGTAGTGAGCAATCCACACAGGGACGCCTGCATCCACAGTGACTGAAACCGTGTGGAGCGACCAGGCCACAGAGTAGGGGTATCGGGCCCCAGACTAGTGGAAAACAACCAGGCTCTGTTAGCAACCCAGAGGTTGTGGTATCTCCAAGCCAAAACCGCACACATCCACTGAAATGGTGGCCACATAGGATCTAGGGGACTAGAAGAGTGAAGTTGCCCTGCAAAGGCCTGTGGCCATTGGTTCGGGGCTCTGTGTGTGCGAGGCGCAAGGCAGGAGGGTGAAGCAAGCGCATATTGAGATGACCGCGAGAGGACAGAGAAAAGGTTAAGTGTCACCAAACTATCCCGGAGATAGCTGGATCCCAGCCTCCAAGAACTCAATGCTCAGCGGGCTGTTACACAGTGACAATTGTTGTAACCCGGAGCAAAAAACTGTGAGTAAAGATCTTGAAACTGCACCCTGCAGTGTTTGTGAACTTAATCTTCGCACCATCGGCCTTGCACTGTAACATCAGTACCAACTCACCCAGTACCATCTGCTGCTCTGGGGCTAGCCCTACCCATGGAGGGTTTACCAACTTTGCTGCATTGTCACCAGCCCCAGAGGAACTGTATAGCAGTGGCAGCCCATGGTTGGCTCCACATGAACAATTAGCATCCTCAGGTCCGACACCAGTAACCCCCTTAAAGCTACAAAGACTTTCAACCTCCCTTTTTTATTGACCGTTCCAGAGCCACGGACCAGGTCACGCCATCGTGAAATCCCCAGACCAGTGTCCGCCGGCCCGGCTTCGTGTACCCCACAACCCCCACGGAGCAAGTCAGAAGCACTCCACTGTCCGCTTCCTACTTCATCATTCTCCTGCTGCATCTGTGATCTGACACCTCAGAAGATATGATGACATCACTTCATCGTACCCGCTGTTCAAAGCAGTGAAGACAGAGCTTCAACATTCCCTGCCAAGATCAGGGCAGCTGGGGACCGAGGAAAGTTTTCTAAAATTAGTGAGTACACGGTGGTCATAATATTACATGGATTACTATGGGCTCTACATTATACTATATGGAGGACTATAGAGGGTGTATTATACTATACAGAGGACCATGTGGGGCACATTATAACAAAAAGACGACTATAGGTCGTGAATTATACTATATGGAAGGTAATGTGGGGTTAATTATATGGTATAGAAGGCTAAGTTGAGGCCATTGTAATATTTGGAGGGGTATGTGGAGGCCACTGTAATATTTGGAGGGGTATGTGGAGGCCACTGTAATATTTGGAGGACTATGTGGAGGCCATTATAATAATTGGAGAGCTATAAGTGACCCTTACACTTTATGGAGGGCTTTTTGAGGGCTATTACACTGTATGCAAGCAATTATACAGTGTAAAGGATTGTATAGGGTCCATCATACTGTGCAGATGGCTGTGTGTGGGGTCATTATACTGTTTGGATGGCTAGCGTGAGTATTTATAAAGTGTGGAGTGGTATGAAGGCCATTATACTGCATGTAGCACCATTACATGGTGGACTATGTGTGGCTCACAGTTGGGGATTATATTGTGTTGGAGTCACCATACTTTGTTGGGATAGTTGAGAGGGAGATGAGTAGGGTCATTATACTGCTCTTGTGGAAGGTATTATGGTGGAATCACTGTGTGGGTATCATACATTTTTGTGGGGCACTTTTGCTGGCATCATACTTTATGGGTGCAATGAAAGTGGAATCTATGGGATCAATAAGAGGAGAGTTAATTTGAAATGTTCTAACTTATGCTATTGTTTACTAAAGGGCCTGTCACACGTGTCAATGTCGCCCGCGATATCGCTCATGCGTCACAAATTATTAATCGCCTGAGCGATGTGGAATTATCGCAGGTAAGATGTCACACGCGTCAATATGACCCAGCGATGCGGTGATGTCGCCATCTTGTGAGCGATTTTATTTAGTCGCTTGTACGATGTCAAAATAGAAAATACGTCGCTGAGTTTAGTGTCACACACAGCGATGCCCAAGGTCTACTGAGCGATGAGCGACAGGTTTTACATCTGGCAGTGAAACCTGCGATCGGCGATCAGCGACATGTCGCTGGTTGCATCGCTTGGTCACACGCTTCAATGTCGCTCCAGCGTCACTTTTACGTCGCTTGAGCGACTGAAAATCCGTGACGTACGAGCGACATTGACAGCTATATCGATGCGTGTGACATCCCCTTTAGTGGAAACTCAGCGGTGGAGGGAATGAGGAACATGTATTCTACATACCGCAAGAACACTGGGAATTGTAGGTGAGGAGGATGTAATGTAATAACTTCTGGAGCCCATGGTAGTGACGGTGAGCCATTATGCTGTGCTGTAAAACTAATCTTCTCTCCATAAATATCAGTAACTAATAACCATCGCTCCAGTCGGGCCCGCTGCCCATTAGCATCAGAAGTTTTCTTTTCCCAATTACTAATACAAATGTCATCCTGTCAGAGAGATAACAATGTTCTAAATCATCATTTATATTTCTGATGATCAAAGTGAACAAGACAACTCATCCCTGCAGCTAATGAGTGATGCCAGGCAGCGGGTACAACTACGGGCTCCTTCTATCTGGGAAACAATCTATCTGGAATTTGTCATTTAATTGTTTTCAAAGAATTCTCCTGACGTAGAGATGTGAACCTGACTCAATTACATTGCTGAAAAACAACATGAGGATTTACAAGGAGTTAACTAGTTAATGGCCACAGTGTGCCCACTACAGCGGGCAAGGAATTGTAGTGTTGGAGCTTAGCCCTTTATACTTCGACAGACGGATTATGGACCTCTTTGTGTTATTACTAGACCACATATGCCTTTATACCAATAAATATGTGACAGTGTACCTGTCTTAGGTGCCCCAATATCAGATGGCGACCCCTAATCCCCCATAAAACACTGCCCATAACACAGGTGTATGCTATTGGTGTTACTACTGTAGATTTTTGTGAGCCCAATGGGGACAATGTTGATGATGTATGAAAAATACTGTAGAATCAATGTACGGTATATACTGAAAGTAAATAAATATTATTATTTTCTACCACCATAACAATGTGCCTCTCGGAGATGCCCTTAATATGGTGTGACTGGCAAAGATTGCAATATTACAATTTACCTGCCATCAGTGTGCAGTCCACAGATTCTTCTACAACAATCTTTGCAATCCATATGCCCATAACAGTGCAGTTGTCCTTTATGACCCCTATCATGGTGACTGTCGCTGATGCCCAATAATCCAATAATATGACTGTCACCGGTGTTCTTATAACAATATACCTGTCTCAGACTCCCCTATATCAGAGTACCTACCACTGATTCCTCTATATTAGTGATACCCACGATTTCTCCAATATAACAACACTAAAGGGGCTGACCAAGTTAAAGACATTTTCATATACCATTTAGGAGAATCATAAGCTTTTTGATGATACTCATCTTTTGGCCAGAGATTTGAGCAGTTATAGTGTTTCTCTGTCTAGCAGAGCCATCCTTCTCTGTATCACATGGATAGAGCACTGGTTTGAATGGGTATTGTGTAAAGCTTAATTTCCTCTTTGGTGGCGCTGTAGGGCAACTTGATACTTCATGATTTCACCGAACATTAATGATGATTGCTGGGCATTCCAATGAGGGGTCACTATTTCACACTGTCAAGGGAATATTTTAACAGGTAGAGAATCTCCAAAAAGGAGAATCTTTTTAGTAATAAGACAATGGCTATGTTCACACACAATTTGCGTTTTTTTTAGCACTCCTAAAAGCACTTGCGTTTTTTTAAGAGTGCCAAAAAATGTGCCTTGTGTGTGTGAAAGCTCCAAAAACGTTTTTGGACTTAGTCATTTTTTTCACCAAACACCCAAATAACCAAAAACGCATGGCATAAAAATTAGTGTTTTTGCTGAAGAAATTTTTTTTCCCGTTTTCCTGACGACCAAGGAAGGGGGGGGGGTGCGATCATGAAATTTTTTTTTGTATTTTCTTTATTATATAGGGGGGGGGGGGTGCAATTGAAAAAAAAAAAATTTCATTTTTGATGACTCCTTTTACAAAAACGCTACCGTTAACGCAGGTGTCTGCATGCGTTTCCGTTTGCGTTTGCCTGCGTTTACCATAGGGGCCCATGTTAAAAAACGCATGCGTTTTTGGGGAAACACACCTGCGTTTTTTTCCAGCACCCAAAAACGCTTTTTGGGGTGTGGGAAAAAAACGCAAGTGGTGCTGAAAAACGCATGTACACTCATATGTACCCTGCGTTAACGCACCTGCGTTTTTTTTTACACCCCAAAAACGCAGGGATGGGCAAAAAAACGCATGTGTGTGAACATAGCCAATATTTGTAGACAATTGAGTTTAAGGGATTTTGCTGATAATATTTATATTTTTGGTAGGGGTCCTACTACTTGGACTCTCACTGATCACCAGAATTGGACCGTTAGACCCAGTATATCCTTTAATCCTATCTCCACATGACTTGGCTATTACTTTAGCAAAGCCAAGATCTCAGTTGGCTGTATCAGTATCTACCATAGACTTATACATGATGTAGATTCTTGGACAAAGTGCTTCGGTGTCCGCGCTGCTGCTCCGAGACCAAAGAAACACAGACACAGGAATATCTGGTACAGGTACAGCCTTTATTTTCCGACGCGTTTCGGAGCCTCCTCCCGAGCTCCTTCCTCAGGGAACAACCATGGATGGAAAATAAAGGCTGTAGCTGTACCAGACATTCATGTGTCTGTGTTTCTTTGGTCTCGGAGCAGCAGTGCGGACACCGAAGCACTTTGTCCAAGAATCTACATCACGACCACGGTCACCGTTGAGAGTGCGGTCCCTACAGCAGCTGCTTGTACGCTATTCTACCAGTTGTGGGTTTCACAACTGCTAAAGGTGAGCAATTCCACATCGACAAGTGAAAGTGTTTAATTGAGATAAGACCCTATATGCGCATTCTTTCTTTCATAGACTTATACATAGCATGCAATATATACAGTATATACTAAGTCACAATCCATGTAACTCCTCCTAAATGAAGGCATCTGTAGAAAAGGGAATTGGTGGTTCTAATGATTACTGATGGTCCGAGCGGTCAAACCCATGCTAATCTAGAATTTAGTCTTGAATGATTACTGTATTAGGTTTCTCTGACAATAAGATGGTTCCCTGCTCTTTGTACTCTCACCGATCTGCTATAATCTACAAAAAAATTGGGTTTACAAATGCTTCACACCTTGCAGTGCCACCATACCTGAAATGCAATGTTACGTAATTTACTTTTAAATCATAGGACTGTTAATGTAGTGCAAACAGCTGCATTTACACCACCAAGATAATTGTGAACAGGTAATTTGAAAAATGCTTGTTTCGCAGGTATGTTGCAGTCTAAACAGGCTGCCAATCACCTGAGGAATGAACAAAACACTTGGTTAATGTGTGAAATGATCTTTTGCGCAGTGCAAAAGATCATCACTCTTGACGATGCATTAACAGGACTCATACTGCCGACAAGTATGGCAGCCTATAAGCACTGAACGGTGGATTGCAGATTGCTCAGTGCATATTGTTTACTATGTTCTGCCTGTCCAACAGGCACCTAAATGACCATCAATCAAAAAAGGCTTACCAATCGGTGGATGTATCATGCTACTGGCCATTCAATGTTAATGGACCCTAAACGTGTTAGGTCCTTCTGAGAGAAATTGTCATGACTCAAGTTGGGGATTTGATTCAGAGACCTCTTGTTCTGCAGTCAGTTCCTTTGTCTGCTCAGTTATGGTTTTTTTTCTTCTTGGTCCTAATGCTGATGGTTTCTATTACTTTTATGTTTTGTTTCTGTTGTTTATCTTCTTCAGATGTTTTCCATTGTCCTGTTTTGGTTTGCCCAATCGAAGTCTGAGTGGGGATATATATATTCTCCCTATACTTCAGTTCCTTGCTGACTGTAGCTATATGTGGACTAGTTCAAGCTGTTCAATTTAGGGATTGACTTTAAAGTACCAGTTGAGTGCTTGGTGTGTGTAGGCATTGTTTTCCTTCAGTCCTTTCTCTTTTCTCCTTTTTTGTACTTGTTTCTGTTTATCTTACTCTGGGTTTGCTCACCTTCCTCTCCTCTTGTAGGCAGAGGTGGCTGCCTCCCAGTGGCGTAACTTCAGGCGAAAGCTCCAACGGGGCCCCCAATTATTGCAAATCTTTAGTAGTATTAGTCTTTTTCTATAGGCCAATGGGTCTTTTGGGGCCCCCCTAGGCTGCAGGGCCCAGGTGCGATCGCAACCCCTGCACCTATTATAGTTACGCTCCTCCTGCCTCCCCTGTAATACATCAAGTCGCACAAGAAACCCATTAATGCGGTTTTTCATTGAGCCAGGTCTAAAGTGGTGCTTTTAGTTGTACAGCTAGAGTCTTTTAAGTCTGTAAAGGGACCAGTTGGTTGCAGCTGTGCCTTCCCCTTTTTCACTACCCATATGTGAGTGTTATATGTTCATAATAGATTTGGTCTTTTAAATGTGCTGGGAATTTTGGGAAGACTATTGTTGACTTTCTCATTTGCATGCAGCCAATATCATAACAAATAATAGGAATTCAGATCTGATGAGCTCACCAGTGATGAGCGAGCAGTTGGACGCTCAGATATGTCTGACTAAAATACCTGAGTATAATAGAAGTCAATGGGGAACTCGAGCATTTTTCCAAAAGAGTTCCCCTTTGACTGCTATGATACTTGAACAACTTGCGCCCATCTGAGCATCCAACTGCTTGTTACGAGTACCGAGCATTTGAGCATGGTAGTGCATGGTAGTGCTCACTCATCACTAAAGCTCACCAATGGAATAACTCATTGGATGAGATGTCAAATAATCTGGTTGGATTGGGTACCCAAAAAATCCCAATAGTAATGGGCTTGATATACCAGCTCTCCAGATGTTTGCAATAGTGAAATAGACACATGCAGAATAAGCAATTCAATATTGTATAATGATCCAACAGATGGTTTAATTTGCATTCAATAATCAAAATAGATAGTTGCTAAGAAACTCTTTCCTTTAATAATGCATCAATAATCTTCCAAATAAACATAATTGTATCAAAACTGAATATCAACAACTCTAGTTCAATTTGTCCTAGATGATGTTACAATTTATCTTATACTTATCAACCCAAATTTAGGGGTTAAATACTGTACAAACCAGGACTATGGGGAGGATAAGGCAAACATCCGACTCCACTAAAATGGACACCGACTCCATGACTTCGACTTGATAACTATGGCTACGAAGTCAGCAAGCCACACATCTGACTCCGACTTCCCAATTTCCCTGAATCCAACTCTGACCCACCCAAATTGGGCACCGACTTTGAAACCACAGCCCTGGTATAAACAACAAGGGGGCTTCATGAGATGCAAAGATAGTCTAAATAATTCTATACAAATATGAACCAAAATAAATACTAACAAGTACTACAGTAAACATATTTGTGGATTATAGCATAACTCACCAATCTATGGTAGGACCAATTTTCATGTACAGCTGTTTTTGGGGCAGGTTTCATCAGCCGATCATGTTCTGCGCCCTGCACACCCTACCAACAAATCCAACCTGTTGATATAGATCAGTGATGGCGAACCTATGGCACGCGTGCCCGTGGTGGCACGCAGAGCCGCCTCCGCTGGCACGCAGCCTCTCCACCACACTGCAGCTTTGATCTGCCGGCGCGCGCCGCGCCGCCGGCAGATCTAAGCTGTATCTGAGCAGAGGAGACATTTCTCCTCTCTCAGACACTTCTAGGCCCGCCCTCCCGGCCAGCGTCATGTGACAGCGGTCACGTGACGCGCCCGGCATCACGTGACCGCCCTCAGTGCTGGAGACGCACAAGATGCAAGCTGCAGCAGCGGTGAAGGAAGAAAGGTGAGTATGAAAGTTTGTTTTTTTTTCACCAGCAGCCAGGATGGGGCCAAACAAGGAGGAGGATGATGGGGCAATACTATGAGGAGGAGGATGATGATGGGGCCATACTATGAGGAGGAGGAGGATGGGGCAATACTAGGAGGAGGAGGAGGATGATGGGGCAATACTATGAGGAGGAGGAGGATGGGGCAATACTATGAGGAGGAGGATGGGGCAATACTATGAGGAGGAGGATGATGATGGGGCAATACTATGAGTAGGAGGAGGATGGGGCAATACTATGAGGAGGAGGAGGATGGGGCAATACTATGAGGAGGAGGATGGGGCAATACTATGAGGAGGAGGATGATGATGGGGCAATACTATGAGTAGGAGGAGGATGGGGCAATACTATGAGGAGGAGGAGGATGGGGCAATACTAGGAGGAGGAGGAGGATGATGGGGCAATACTATGAGGAGGAGGATGATGGGGCAATACTATGAGGAGGAGGAGGATGGGGCAATACTATGAGGAGGAGGATGATGGGGCAATACTATGAGGAGGAGGATGATGATGGGGCAATACTATGAGGAGGAGGAGGATGGGGCAATACTAGGAGGAGGAGGAGGATGATGGGGCAATACTATGAGGAGGAGGATGATGGGGCAATACTATGAGGAGGAGGAGGATGGGGCAATACTAGGAGGAGGAGGATGATGATGGGGCAATACTATGAGGAGGAGGATGATGATGGGGCCATACTATGAGGAGGAGGATGATGGGGCAATACTATGAGGAGGATGGGGCAATACTAGGAGGAGGAGGAGGATGGGGCCATACAAGGAGGAGGATGATGGGGCAATACCTGGAGGAGGAGGAGGATGGGGCAATACTAGGAGGATGATGGGGCAATACAAGGAGGAGGATGATGGGGCAATACAAGGAGGAGGATGATGGGGCAATACAAGGAGGATGATGGGGCAATACTAGGAGGAGAAGGATGGGGCAATACAAGGAGGAGGAGGATGGGGCAATACCTGGAGGAGGAGGATGGATGATGGGGCAATACAAAGAGGAGGAAGGATGGATGGGGCAATACTAAGAGGAGGATGGATGGATGGGGCAATACTAAAAGGAGGATAGATGGATGGATGGATGGATGGGGCACTACTAGGAGGAGGATGGATGGATGGGGCAATACGAAGAGGAGGCAGGATGGATGGGGCAATACTAAGAGGATGATGGATGGATGGATGGGCAATACTAATAGGGGGCAGGATGGGGCATATTGTTATGTGATGGCAGGATGGGGCATATTATTATGTGATGGGGACAAGGATGGGGCAGATTACTATGTAATGGAGGCAAGAATAGGGCAATACTACCAGGGGGCAAGTTGGGGCATAATACTATGTGATGGGACAATGGTGGTGCAATAATACCAAGGGACAAGGATGAGACACATTACTGCAGGATGGGGCATATTACTTCAAGGGGACACGGATGGGGCATATTACTACAAGGGGAGAAGGATAGGGCATTACTGCAGGATGGGGAATATTGCTGCAAGAGGACAAGGATAGGGCATTACAACAGGATGGGGCATTACTACATGATGGGGCAGGATGGGGACATTACCACAAGGGGACAAGGATGGGACATTACCGAAGGGGACAAGGATGGGGCTTACTACAAGGGGAAAAGGATGAAGACATTACTACAAGAAGGGGGGTCAGGATAGGAACATTACTGCCAGGAGAAGGTCAGGATGGAGCACAACTGCAAGGAGAGGGTCAGGATGGAACATATAGCTAGGAGAGGATCAGAATGGAGCAAAAAGCTAGAAGGAGAGGATCAGGATGGAGAACATAGCTAGAAGGAGGTGGTCAGGATGGAGCACATAACTACAAGAAGAGGGTCAGGATGGAGATATTACTACAAGATGAGGACCATGATTTCAGTATGAAATCTGCTTGTATTCCATGATAAAATCTATCTCCTATCTGTCTAATATTCTGCATTTTTTCCATACAGATCAATCCACCTGCTGTTTCTAGAAAGGGCAGTGGCAGCGGCTCAGCTTCAATGTGCAGTACACATGAGCTGTCTGACCACTGCCGAAAAGAAGAGGACTGCAAAGGTAAGTTTAAAATCAATTAATTGTTAAAATCATTGAATTGATCATCAATGTTTCAGGACTACAAGCCCTGCACAATGAAGAGTGTTAGCATCTGCTGGCTCTCCCCCCTGTGCAGTGCTTGTGATTACCACTCCTGCTGTAATTTAGGTTATATTATCGTATTGGCACTTCGCCATAAATAATTTTGTTTTAGGTTGCAGTTTGGGCACTCGGCCTCAGAAAGGTTCGCCATCACTGATATAGATTATTCTGAAATTGCAAGCTAGTTACCTGCATGTGCTCTATTTGGATTTACCAAGACCTGCAGCCTTCTTCCGGTTGCTGAACATGCACAGTACTTTGTAGAAATTTGCAAGGAATAGTTGTTGGTCGGATACCTTGGAGTCTGCACAATACATCATTCAAGGATGGTTCTGCCAATGGACTTAGTTGAGAAAATTATTTTTATGTAAAATTGTAAAAAAATAAAAAAGCTGAATCTCATATTCAGCTGATATCATTTCTAAATGCATTTAGGAGTTTACTTACGGTAGCTACTTCTTCAAATAAGTGACCTTCTTATGTAGCCATAAATGTAACTCCAGAATTCAATCCACTGATGCTTCTCTATGACACGTCTTACACATTCCTTCATTATTTGATGGTAATGTACACAAAATACTGTGACAATGATTTACAGTGTATTGTCAAAGGAAGAGCGCTTGTATTTACCTGTAATGCGGGGTTCAATAGCTTCTGCACCTGTACAGACCACATTCCTTCAATAACATGTTTTGCTCTCAGAGGGTTTTGATATATGTCAATGAATGGGGGATAACATTTCACCTGAAGGGTATGGGGGGGGGGGGGAATCTAACTAATCATTTAAAAAGGGGAAAGGGAATTGAGAAGTTTGAGAAATGAAATTATACAAAACAAAATGTATGGTTGTACTAACCATGAAAAACTCATTTCCTATAGAATAAGGCCCCTTTCACATCTATGCGTCTGCTGCGTTTTGCTTCATTTGGGTTTCCATGTGTTTTTACCGCAAAAACGCATCAAAACGCATGCGTTTATGTCCCCATTGATTTTAATGGGAACGCATGAAAAACGCATGTGCGTTTGCAAAAACGCAAAACGCATGCGTTTTTGCAAACGCAGCTCCAAACGTGGCAAACAATGTTTTGGGCTGCGTTTGCAAAAATACATGCGTTTTGCGTTTTTGCAAACGCACATGCGTTTTTACATGCGTTTTTGCATGCTATTTTCATGCGTTTCCATTAAAATCAATGGGGACAAAAACGCATGCGTTTTGATGCGTTTTTGCGGTAAAAAGGCATGAAAACGCAAATGAAGCAAAACGCAGCAGACGCATAGATGTGAAAGGGGCCTTATATATACAGATGAAATAAAAACATAAATAAAAGTAAAATAACAATGAAACAAGGTAGGAACAAATACTAAAGCATCACCAAAGCATTTTTTTTAATTGCACCGCTGAAGTGGTGCTTTAAATGTAGGCCCCTGCCCCAGTGTTATACTCACTCTCCGGCATCTTCAACTTCTCCCATTGCACCCCTGCTGGAAACTACAGTGTTTCCTTTAGCACCCTGGAGGTCACAAATCAGTGCTGGTCTCCCATAGACCTTGTTCTGGCTCTCATAAAGCTACATTGGGAGCTAATGACATCATTTCTGACTTCTGGACAGTCATAAGTCATTGGAATAAGATGGCGCCGCAGAACCGGAGTGTTACCGAAAAATGATGAAGCCTCAGGAAGGTGAGTATATGACAGGGACTTACATTAAGGGTTGAAACACCCTATCCACTTACATGCGAGTCTCTCGGACGAGACTCGGTTCAGTGACCCTGAACGGCCTCTCCCTCTCTGGACGGGAGTGTCAGCTGCTTGTGTTTTTGTGTAGCATCACAGTCCCGTCCAGAGAGGGGTAGGCCATTCAGGGTCACTGATTCAAGTCTCGTAGGATAGTGTGTTTCCACTCTTAAAGCGCCACTCCGGGGCTGAAAAAAATACAAAAACACTGGAGTGGTGCTTTAAACTTATTAAAAAATTATTATGATGTTAAAATAAAACTAAAATATAAAATTTTAAAATATTTAAAACTAAAATAAAAATCCAATTAAAGTAAATGGAATAAAAGGATGTCAACTATAAATAAAGTAAAAAGTCAATTAATAAAAATGGGAAAAAATGCAATCATAAAACATAAAAACTATCCCTTTCCTCAAATGAAATTTCTTAGAATACTTCTAAAGAGAAAATCCATATTTGATTATTATTGAATCATCAGTGTTTCAAATGTACTGTATTTTTTGGATTATAAGACGCACTTTTGTTCCCCCGAAACTTGGAGGGAAGTGGGGGGTGCCTTTTATAATCCAAATATATGGATTATATACTGCAGGGAAGGTGGGGGCATTTCTTGAGCCTGTCCGGGGGCAAGGGCAGGCAGGTGCAGGCAGCAGGAGGCAGCGGGAGGTCACGTGTCCTCGCTCATATAATATGCACTGCCACTGTCCATCACCGCGGTGCTGACACTGCACCGAGGTGATGGACTGGGGAAGCGGTGCATATTATATGTGCCTACAACCCCCTTCCCCGTAGATTGCACATGCCCCCACTGTGCTGGCTATGGCTGCCCATAGTAAAATAAAAAAGACTTTACTTACCTTCTCCAGCGCTGTCCTCCCGATGTCTCCCTGCTTGCAGCTGTGATAGGGCCCGCAGAGATGACGTCACTCTGCTTTGCCAATCACATGACCTGCATTACCGAGAACCAGGGAGTGGAGGAGCGTAGCAGCAGGGAGGGGAGGGAGACACCGGGAGGACAGCGCTAGAGAAGGTAAGTAAAGTCTTTTTTATTTTACTATGGGCAGCAGCATGGCTGGCCATAGCCAGCAATAGGGGACGTGTGCCAGCAATAGGGGATGTTTTGCCAGCACTGGGGGACATGTGCCTGCACTGGGGAACTTGTGCCATCAATAGGGGACGTGTGCCAGCACAGGAAGACGTGTGCCAGCACATGGGGATGTCTGCCATCAATGGGGGATGTGTGGCATCACTGGGGAACGTGTGCCAGCACAAGGGGGCTATATCCAATATAAGGGGGCCATATCCAGATTAAGGGGGCTAATTCTAGGATGGGGGGGTATATCCCAGGATGAGGGAAAATGTACCCGGATGAGGGAGTTATGAGGGGCATGTAACCTATATGATTTATTAGACGGACCCTGGCATTATAAGACGGACCAAAGTTAACACTAAAAATTATTTTTTTCTGTTTTCCTTCACCAAATTTAGGAGTGCGTCTTATAATCAGGTATGTCTTATAAAGCAAAAAATATGGTATGTGAAGTGCTACGGTATTAATAGCACTATTTAAATAAATATTGTTATTATTATTTTTATTAGTGAACACATATTTCCTTTTTTTATTTTGCTTAAGGGGGTTCTCCACTACTAGGACAATCCCTTCTGATGTCACTAGTTTGCCCCATTTAAAATAAAAGACACTGTACTCACCTCCTGTGCGGCCACAGTTCCAGCACTCTTGGTAATCATAGTTTGGGGTTCACCTCACATTGTGACATCATGTGAGCCCTGTCTCCAATCACTGCTGGCTTCCGAGTCCCCGCCTTTGAACCAAATGAGCAATCAACAGGCTGCCGCTCACTTCCTGCTCCCAGGTTGAACAGCCCCCTTCCCCCGTACCTGATCCAGTCATGGGTTTAAGTGTCGAACCACCAGTCCTAACAGCAGGTCATTTCTGCATATTGCAAATCTGCATGTTCTTAGCATCATTTCATAGAAAGGATGCCATGAAGTTAAAAATAAATATAAAGAGTTGAGAGCGCTATAACAAATAATAAAGGTGCCAAGGACTGTGAGAGGTTAAAAGTTTTTCATAAACAAAGTTGTTTATATTTAGGGATGGACGTGTGGTACGTCTGATTGTTTTTAGAGGCAAGGGAGTATCATAAAAGGTGTAATAATGTGAAGGAATGAAGACAACCTTCCTCTTGTCCTTGGTACCTCAATATTGGGGCATCATTGTCACCCATGATGCCAGATTCTCTGGAGAGAGTGCAGTGCCAATGATCATCTTGGCTGAAGGAGATTTTGGCATGTTGCCATCAGCAAGAGGAGGCCCCTATAATTGAAAGCTGCTTGAGTATAATGGTCATACGTGGCAGTCTGCTTCTCCAGACTCATCTGCTGTCCTGCCTGTCACCAAGTCCTCCACATGCAGCAAAATCAGACCAGAGGCTCCAGCATCAGTGAGAGACCTTAGATTGACCCAGAAAAGAAGATGAGGTCATTGGAAGTGGGCAGGCCACGCGAGGCTGTGCACAGCTGCCTACCACTGATGTTGCCACTGCCGAAATAGAGAATGCAAGGATCTCTTCTGGAGCACTACTACAGGCTGGCCAAAGTGAGTGGGATGGTGGGGAGAAAGTTACTATACTGCAAACACAGGTGCCTAGTGTTAGGAGGAACGGGGGGAGGAGCATTGCCTGGTTAGGCAGTGTGGAAGAAAGCGGGCCCCTCAGCCAGTAGAGAGGGAACGACAGGGGAGGTGTCCGAATCTGTGCCTGGAGACATGAGGTTTACAGCATCCTTGCCCCCCCAAGACACATTTAGCTCACATAGAGCATCTTCATGCAACAATAGAAGGTCAGATGGTCATAGAAGATGGGACGATAGGAGTGGTAGCTCAAGGTCGATTTTTCGCTCTGCTTTTCCATTGCAGATAGTGACAGCAGCAGATCACATCAAGGAGAAAGGATATGCAAATGGAGTCCATGGAGCCTTGTTTAAGAGTCTCAAACACGGGACTAGTCAGATATTCCTCCAGGGAAGGACCTAGCCCTGGCTCCCGGAGATCAGTGAGAGCTTTGTGATACTCCTTGAGATCAGTGAGAGCTTTGTGATCAAGGAGAAAGGAGGCGCAATTACAGCTGAAGCAGCCTCAGATGTCCCAGAGGCGATCTGTGTCCAACAGTAAGTGTCTTCTGCCACATCACTCCAGTTCATCATCATATGGGTCATCACATCTGCGTCAGGAGAGAAGACAGAGATACGGTAGCACTCGCCGTGAGTATCGCTATAATTCAAGGAGCAGGGAGACTCTGGGGAAAAGCTGTTCCAGCTCATTTCCATCTGTGCTACAACCCATTCAGAAACCTGTGGGGATGACCACACCAGCACCACTACAGCCCGAGGGTTATGCCGATGCTTCTGCAACGCCTGATGGGAGTGTGTTGACCAGCAGTGGAGCTTGGTCCACAGCAGCATCAGTCAATGAATTTAACATAAACAATTATTTTATTAGAAAAATTGGAGCAGAAGGATGGCGATCTGAAGTTGTAGGATCCTACAGTTCAACCTTTTGGTTTGCCTGGCTGTCTGTGCCAATTTCATTTTTCGAGATTCAATGTTATGTAGTGTTGCACCGTTGGGTACTTGCTTTTCTACGGAGACTAGGGACAAAATTATTAAACATGAACTTGAGGATATTTAGTCTCTCATTCACTTGGATCATGTGACTGTGGATAGACTTGAGTTTTTGTGCATAGATCAGGAAGATTGATGCGCACCCAGGGCTGTGGGGTACTCGGCTCTTGGGCTCTCCTCAGTCTAAGAAGTCACGGGTGGCCATCCCGAAGCCGTGGCCCTGGGGTCAACTGAAAAGTTGTTGGGGATTCTATTTGCTGGGGGATTATTTACAAGTTGTCTTCGTGACGCCACCTGCTGAGTCTGGTGATGTTCACCAGCGCCGCCACAGACCTCCGGTGGTCTGTGGTATTGCGGCTTGGATGGAATAGTCCCCGCAGGCTGGACTGGACCACCGGGGCAGTGAGGTGAACAGTTTATATTTGAAAGGATGCAGCAGAGTCGAAGCTTCACTTCACCGGGTAACTTTACTTGAACACTCTCTTTCAGCTTACAGTTTCATTAGATGGTATTCTGGCGGATGCTCTAGGCTGAAATTGGGATTTCTGGCTTGAGATGGAACCCTCCTTTAAGTTCCTTCCTTTTCCTTCTATTCTGTTCCCAGTGTGAAGTCTAATCTCCTGTAGATGATCTGGCCTCCTGCTGATTCTAGCTCGGTCTCCTCTCCCTTTTGTACCCGTCGGGTTAACCTTCTATTGAATGCTGCAGCTGCCTACTGCGCTTCTGGCTTCCCTCTTGTGGGATCTTTGGGAGTCAGGGCTGTATTTACAATATCCTGTTTAACGGATTTTCTGTGAGACTTGGAGTACTCACAGGTGGGGCTCCGGTACCCGAGTTTCTTCCTATGGGGCAAACTCTTCCGTTACTCACTTACCCACTCAAATTAACTCTGGAATCCTGAGTTTCCTTGCTTTCTTTGTTCCTGTTTGGGATCTGTTCCTTCTCAGGGCCCCTCAGCCGAGATGTCCCTCTTGGTTTCCTGCAGGCTGTCTTGAACTTTGATGTCTGCCTGTTCCTTCCACCTCCTCCTCTCTCTCCGACTCTCTGACCAACTGACTGAGCTCTCCGGTTCCCTCTAGAGGTCGCTAAGACTCCTCCCTGGGTTCCTCCCACTGTCCTAGTGTGTGAGTGAAGCTCTAGGGCTCCATCTTGTGACCATTGTCCCAATTGCAGTGGAGTACTACACCGATTTTTTGGGTGCAGTACCCCTTCTGTGGCACCTACGTAGTGGGGCGCCACAAGATCTGATCAGATCAGGAAGGCAAAGGTGGAAGAAACATTTGGGAACTGGATCCAAGGTTTTGTGACCTTGGCATATTTTCTCCACCAACATTTTCTCGAAAAAGGAGCAGAGTTTTTTGTCTACCTGGAAACGATTCATAGCAAGTAAAATCTTTGATCAAATCGTCAAGGAACATTTACTTAGGTACATGGACGTAAGGCATTAATTAACCAGAGTTACCCTGTTTCCCCAAAAATAAGACACTCTCTTAGGCAAGGGTCACACAGAGGAATGTTTTTGTGGCTTCTGAAAAACAGATCCGTTTTTTTTTATGTGGCAATAGTGTCCCCTGAGGTCCTGGCCGTTTCTTTGGACTTAGTCATTTTTCCCCCAAAAACACATATGCATTAACGCATGGTACCTATATGTACCATGGATTAACGCATGCGTTTCCCATATGGCCCCATGTTAAAAAAACGCATGCGTTTTTTTACAGCACCCAAAAACGATGCTAGCAACGTTTATTGGAGCCCAGGAAAACCGGATGGCCGTTTTTGAATAACACAGGTGCACCTAAGTGAACCATCCCGTTAACGGCTCCGTTTTTGGGAGTTTTACAAAAAAAATAATTATTCATCCCTTAAAACCGTTCAGAAGCAAAATTGGCTGGGCTGTGTGACCCTGGCCTTATCTTGCTTTTTGCACCAAAAAATGGCGTCTTTTTTTCAGGGGATGTCTTATTTTTCCATCATCCCCTTACAAGCCCCAATATTCCCATGCAGCCCCCAATATCCCCATCATCACCTTGAAGCCCCCAATATTTCCATGCTATATATTCCTTCCCCCATCTTACTTTAGGGGAAAGAGGGTAGCACTGATTTATGACCAATCAATCTTGTCAGACCTACCTGATTTCCTTCTACAACAAAGTTACGAATGGTTAGACCTGGAGAATGCTGTGGATCAGGGGCATAAATACAATAGGTGCAGGGGTTGCGCGCCCGGGCCCTGCAGCCTAGGGGGGCCCCAAAAGTCCCTTTGGCCTATAGAAAAAGACTAATAGTATTAAAGATTTGCAATAATTGGGGGTCTAATTGGAGCTTTCGCATCGGGGCCCCTGGCCTGAAGTTACGCCACTGCTGTGGATATAGTATAACTTGACTTCAGTAAGGTTACTTTCACATCTGCGTTTAGTTTCAGTTCAAGATCTATATTATTAAGAGACAAAAAAGCGCAATATAGGGAAAATGGTGTGTCACGGTCCGCGCTGCTGCCTCAATAATGAAGTTGCCAGGATAGGTGCCGAAACACGTTGGTGAATAAAGGAGATCATTACTTTGGAACCTTGCCTTCCTTGTGGCTTCTTGGAGACATCCATTCCTTGTGATTCCATTGAGGCAGCAGCACGGACCATGACACACCATCTTCCCTATATAGGAGCGTTTTTCCACGTACAAGTGGCTGGTGGAGGTCCTGCAGCATCTATAAACCGAAGGCTTATAAACCAGTTGTGGGTCACACAACTGGACCAGGTGACTGTACACCTATTGATATACTCACACAAACAGTGTCACTAGTGATAGGGCACTATTGCGCCTCTTGTCTCCCCACCTTTTTTGTATTTATACAAAAAAGCGCAATAGGGTCTTATCTCAATGGAAAGAGGGGGCCGGTTGTCCGTGCAAGGTGCTCACCTGATGAGGTTGTGTGACCCAAAACCGGTATATGCGTGTGTACAGCTGCTGCAGGATCTACACTTCCACGTGTAATACGGTGTTCAACTGGAACAGGGGGACAAAAGTGTCTGATGATCCGTGCTGCTGTAAAGAAGAGATCGGACCAGTGGTCTGATGCAACGATGTTCTTTTTAATTCCAACGCGTTTCGGAGCCTGCTGTGCTCATTCCTCAGGGATTACATATTTTCAACTTCAGGTTTTTTAATTACTTTTACATCTGCGTTTTTCAAATCTGGCAGAAACCTGCCTTGTTTGAAAAAAATAGATGCGGCAACATTGCGCTCTGTCTAATGCATTTGTATAGGAGTTCCGGACATGTGCAGTGACTTGCGGTTTCATCCGGAGCAGGCAAGCCCGACACTTCAGGCACTGGACAAAAACCACTGCTAACTGTGGTTTTAACGCAAGCCGGAAGTGGCGGAATTGCTGGATCCAGATGAAAATACAAGTCGACATGTACGGAGCTCCTATACAAATGCATTAGACATAACGCAATGTTGCCGCATACATTTTTTTCAAAAAAGGTGAAATTCTGCCAAATTTGAAAAAATGCATTCAATAAAGTATCACATAACATACTCACTGAAAAAGTGATCAGATACAGAACTGCCAAAAAATCAGTTAGAAGGATTCACAGATTCACAACTGCTTAATGTTTAGCCACAGTGAGTAAGGCAATGGCTGCACATCAAAGTGGAGGAAAGTCAAAAGGGAAGTGCTGCAAGGCTCTGTCCTGGGCAGAGTACTGTTTAATAGGTTTATAAATAATCTGTACAACGAAATTATTGGGAAACTCAGAAAATTCACAGCTGAAACGAAGATAAGAGGACTAGCCAACACTAGAGAGGAGAGAGAGATCTAGACACACTCAAACAATGGGCAGAGGAGAACAGAATGCGGTTTATGGACAAATGCAAAGTCCTACATCTGGATAAAAGAAATATAAAAAGCATATATAGTATGGGAGGAATATAACTAAATGATAGCTTAGGGGAAGAAGACTTGGGTATAATAGTAGATCACAGATTCAACATGAGCCAACAATGTGGTGCTGCAGCTAAAAAGGCTAAATTCTTGGCTGTATCAAGAAAAACATTGAATCTGAAGAGAGATAATTATTCCCCTCAACTCTGCCCTGGTCAGACCCCACCTGCAATACTGTGTATAGTTCTGGGTGCCCCAATTCAAGAAAGACATCGATACATTGAGCAAGTCCAGAGAAGAGCAACCAAGATGGTAGAAGGTCTGCAAACCATGTCCTATGAAGAACTGCTGAAAGAATTAGAAATGTTTAGTTTGCAAAAGAGAAGGTTGAGAGAAGACTTAATAGTGTCTCGCGCCAAGGGCTTGGGGTACTCGGATCTCGGGCGTACTGGTACGGGGATGTCACGGGTGGTCGGTGCCCGAGTTCGTGCCCTTGAGCAGACAATAAAAAGGGGAAAAATAATAAAATAAAGTCAATCGTGACGCCACCTGTAGGTCCGGTGATGACACTGGCGCTGCTGGGACCTCCGGGGTGGTGAGCGGCAGCAAGGTGTTGTAGCTCTCTACAGGAAGAGTGGTTTCCCCGGGGCTGTAGATAAATAATTGTGGAATAGGGCAGTGTTGTTGGAATGGGGCTGTGCAGCTACTGCTGTGTGGTGCAAGGCAGGTAAATCACAGTTCATCCGTAAGGAACACAGACACGTTGCTCACTTTGAACGGGTACTTTACTCCAGTAATCTGCAGGCTTACAGGATAAATAGTTCTTTCAGTCAGGGTAGTGTACCGGGTGGTCCTGACAGTGAGTAATGTCCCTCTGAAGCTTTGCTAGTGTTCCTTCTCTATTACTTTCTCTGTCCTTTCTCTGTGGTGCCCTGCACAATCCCACTTCTTGAACCAGGCCTGGCGGGTGATATGGGAACCCTTTATCTCTCCAAAGGGGACCCAACCCTGTTTAGTGCTTCTGGTGGAGACTGTGCTTGGTTTAGGGTGGTTGGATCGTGCTCCTAAGAAGACATCGACCACGACGGTAATTTGCGGTTCAGGGATGGACCTCTGATCCATGTCGGAGCCGGTACCCAGCTTCAGACTGGGCCAGGGTGATTCAGTTACCCTCTATCTGCCCCTTTCTCTTCTGTGTCACCAGGTTGAGGTGCCCTCTCCGTTACTTCTCCTCTTTTACACTCTCTTCTCAACTCCTCTTCTGCTGATCAGCTCAACTCTCTCTGCTCAACTTCTTCTTCTCTGTACTTCTTCTTCTCCTCACTGTTCTGTTTACTGTTCCTACCTTCCCCACTCACTATATAACCTAGCTCTCATCCCAACAGGACCGGTTACCCTGGTAATGGGTGTCTGACTGGTCCCCTATTACTAGGTGTGTGTGTGGTGATGGAGCTTCAGGCTTCTACTACCCCCTACCAGGACACAGCATACTGCACCTTCTGTTAAGGGTGCAGTACCCTTTTGTAGCGCACTGATTAGCGGGGCGCTACAATAGCAGTCTAGAAATATCTGAAAGGTAGCCACAGTGCAGCGGGAACTACTCTATTCTCATTAGCACAAGGAAGTACAAGAAGCAATGGGATGAAATTAAAAGGAAGGATATACATAGGCATTAGAAAAACTTTCTGACAGAGAGGGCAATCAGAGAGTGGAAGAGTCTGCCACTGGAAGTTGTTAACTCTGCATCAATGGAAATCTTCAAGCAGAATTAAAGGGAACCTCTCACCTGAATCTAATGCCTACACTATCACTAGCTGTCCCTACACCTTCCTAGCTGCTCCCTATCTATCCCTTTCTCATCTAAAGTGTCCCTATTAAACATCTGAAAAATAAGTTTAAACTTACTGAAGTCCCCGAGGTTGGGGGACCGATCAAGTGATTGGCCCGGCTTCAATAAGCGCATTGCGTTTGCGTGGAGCGGGCCGATCACGTGATCAAGCCCATAATGCACTAGTGTTGAAATGCCCCCAAAGGTCTTTTGTGATATTCTGTAAAATAAAAAATGAATAAAGATAAAACAAGAAAGAAATCAAATAAATAAAAAAGAATTAATAAAGGAAAAAGTGTTTTCCAGTCTAAACTACTGTTTCTAGACAGGCTCTTGATGAAAAATAAACGTATCTAAAAGACAACAATAATTGTTATGGAAAGAGGAACAAAATTTAAGATTATACAGTATATTATAGTATAGTAAATATTATAGAATATTACATAGTGTAACTTTATTGTCTATTTTTTTTAATGGACAATGGACATGTAATTTCTTCTTTTTTTTTTTACTTTACATTTTCCCAATGATATTAGATGATATTACTGATGTATGTAAAGTGCTATGGAATTAAAAGCACTATATAAATGAATAAATATTATTATTATTATATTTTCGAGTTCTTACAAAAAGCCTATTCGTGAAAATGTGAATTTTGAACTGCTGTTCTTCCATAGTCAGCATTATCATGGTTGTAGACTGAGCAGGTTGGTGAAAACTCCAGGTTTCAGCTGTATTTGATGGGTTGTCATTCTTGGCATGCCTCATATTGTCTAGTCAGTGGTCACAGGACTTGTTGTTCAAGATCACAGCAAAGTAACATGTTTAGTGGCAATCACTAAGATGTGTTTGTACCTGCTCTTCTGAGAACTGACAACCAAAAACGCCCAGGGAGGATGCTGGGGTGATAAGATCATATTCACACCTACCCATTGATCCCTGAGAAATGGGTGACACAGTGCAATATGTCATAGCCTAGAAATCAGAGCGCTAAGAAACTTCACGTCTGCTCCATGATCGTGTTTTACAATGTAACAACAATGACGGTACTCATAAGAAACCTCACCATGGACAACGGGGAATTTACTACCACTTCTAGTAACTAGAGACACATATTTCTGCAAAGACGTAAACAAAAAACAAATGATATCATTAAAATTAAGATTAGCAAAATTGCTTCATCAAGAAACATGGTTGCAAAGGTATGTAGCTTTTAGTCTGATCTGGAATTTCATATTCCTTTAATAGCTATAGTGGTATATATAAGAAGTCTACATACCGTTTAAAAGTGTTATCCCCTTTCAGAAAATCCCAGACTCCAGGAGCAGTTTGTTATATAGAATAGTGTGGGTCTAGGAAAAATCCTAGAATTGGGGAAAGTCCCAATTGGATACACAATGGAAATGGCTTTTCTGATCAAACTAGTGTCAACTAATGTACTATTTTAGCTGTATAAGATGCACCTGAATATAAGACACCCCAAATTTAGAGAAGGAAAAGAGAAATAATTATTTTTCAATGTTAAATGGGGTCTTTTTCATAATGCTAGTCTCCATCTTACAATCAGTATATATGATCCCCCCATCCTGGTACATGGCCCCCACCCTTGTATGTTATGGCCTTCATCTGCTACATAGCCCCCACCCTGAACCCTGATATGTATGACCCCCATCCTGGTTAATAGCCCCCCACCCTGCTACATGACCCCATCCTGGTACATGACCAAAATCTGCTACATGACCCCCATCCTGGTATGTAAGGCCCCAATCTTGGTACATGGTCCCTTCCGGGTACATAGCCCCTGCCATTGCTTACTGAGGAGGGTTGCGGTGATGGCAGTGCTCTAGTGGAGTTACAAGAGGCAAAGTGACAGTGAATGTTGGCAGTGGGGTAATGCTGTCATGCCATTGGTGGGCGCCATTGCTTTTCCGAGTACTGGCAATCAATCTACACCTGCCTCTACCACGATGGACTTTGGCTGTGGAGGCTTCTTGTAACTCGTCTTCTAACTCTGCTACACCACCACCACAACCCCCCTCAGTAAGGAAAAAATCCAAGATTTGGATTGTAAACCGCACTCCCATTTTCCCCCCAATTTGAGGGAGGGGAAAGTGCATCTTATAACACGGTACCTTACTTACTGGGTTTTGTCTGCTAATGGCCATAGTGTCAATATGCACCAACAGCCCGGGAATCCAAGGGTGTATTTGATAGAGGTGAGCGGCTTTTCCTCCTCTCAATTCCTTCACCTGTGTTCATGCACCAACAGTGCCTTCAAAAAGTATTCATACCCCTGGAGCTTTTGCAAGTGTTTTCACGTTTTCTAAACCAATCCATTATAGCTCTGGTTGTATGTTTGGGGTCTTGCCCTGCTGAAAGATGAACCTACATCCCAGTCTGAAGTCTTTTTGCACCCTCTATCAGGTATTCCTCTAGGATTGCCCTGTATAAAGCTCCATCCATCTTCCCATCAACTCTGACCACTTTCCTGCCCTTGCTGAAGAAAGCATCTCCACAACATGATACTGCCACCCCCATATTTAGCTTGTCAGCCTCAATGGGGACAGCATTACTGATGTATGTAAAGAGTATGGAATTAATAGCGCTATATAAATGAATAAAATATTATTATTATTATTATTAGACGGTGGGGATCGTGTTTTCCAATTGCTGTGCAGTGTTAGTTTTCCCCTTTTGCATTTATCCCAAAATGTTCTACTTTGGTCTCATCTGAACAGAGCACCTTGTTACAAATGCTAGCTGGTACCCTACATGGCATGTAGAAGGAAGGTACTTTGGTCAGATGAAACAAGATTGCTCAGGAACCAGGGTCCGACACCCTGTACCCATATTTTGCTGTAAATGAGGAAGCATATAGCAGGATGGGGACATACAGTGGGTACGGAAAGTATTCAGACAACTTTAAATTTTTCAATCTTTGTTTCATTGCAGCCATTTGGTAAATTCAAAAAAGTAAATTTTTTTCTCCTAAATGTACACTCTGCACCCCATCTTGACTGAAAAAAAACAGAAATGTAGACAATTTTGTAAATTTATTAAAAAAGAAAAACTGAAATATCACATGGTTATAAGTATTCAGACCCTTCCCTCAGTATTGAGTAGAAACACCCTTTTGAGCTAGTACAGCATGAGTCTTCTTGAGAATGATGCAACAGGTTTTTCACACCTGGATTTGGGGATCCTCTGCCATTCTTCCTTGCAGATCCTCTCCAGTTCTGTCAGGTTGGATGGTGAACGTTGGTGGACAGCCATTTTCAGGTTTCTCCACCAGAGATGCTCAATAGGGTTTAGGTCCAGGGCTCTAGCTCGGTCAGTCAAGAATGGTCACAGAGTTGTTCTGAAGCCACTCCTTCATTATTTAAGTGTGTGTTTAGGGTCATTGTCTTGTTGGAAGGTGAACCTTTGGCCAAGTCTGAGGTCCAGACCACTCTGGAAGAGGTTTTCATCCAGGATATCACTGTACTTGACTGCATTTATTTTTCCTTCAAGTGTAAGCAGTCATCCTGTCCCTGCAGCTGAAAAAAACATCCATAGCATGATGTTGCCACCACCATGTTTCACTGTTGGATTGTATTGGGCAGGTGATGAGCAGTGCCTGGTTTTCTCCACACATGCGACTTAGGATTATTACCAAAAACTTCTATCATCGTCTCATCTGACCACAGAATCTTATTTCTCATAGTCTGGGAGTCCTTCATGTGTTTTTTTTTTTGCAAACTCTATGCAGGCTTTCATATGTCCTGCACTGAGGAGAGGCTTCCGTCAGGACACTCTGCCATAAAGGCCCGACTGGTGGAGTTCTGCAGTGATAGTTGACTTTGTGGAACTAACTCCTTACTGCATCTCTGGAGCTCAGTCACAGTGATCTTGGGGTTCTTCTTTTCCTCTCTCACCAAAGCTCTTTTCCCATGATTGCTCAGTTTTGCTAGACGGCCAGGCCTAGGAAGACTTCTGGTGGTCCCAAAGTTCTTCCATTTAAGGATCATGGAGGCCACTGTGTTCTAAGGAACCTTGAGTACTGCAGACATTCTTTTGTAACCTTTGCCAAACCTGTGCCTTGCCACAATTCTGTTTGGTCTGACATGCACTGTGAGCGGTGAGGTCTTATATAGACAGGTGTGTGCCTTTCCAATTCAAGTCCTATTAGTTTAATTAAACACAGCTGGACTCCAAAGAAGGATTAGAAGCTTCTCAAGGAGGATCACAGGGAAATGGACAGCATGTAACTTAAATATGAATGTCTGAGCAAAGGGTCAGAATAATTATGACCATGTGATATTTCAGTTTTCCTTTTTTCATAAATTTGCAAAAGTTCTACATTTCTGGCTTTTTTCAGTCAAGAGTGAAAAATATAAAGGGGTCTGAATACTTTCTGTACCCACTGTATATAGCAGGATGGTTCCATATATATCAGGATGGAGACCATATACTGCAAGATGGGAGAGATTAATACATAATGAAAGGGGAGATGGGCAATCTGTAAAGGCCATGTCACACCTGGTGATGTCGGCTGCGATATTTTAGGCGATACTGGGGCGTGGCCTATCGCGCCGACATCGCCAATGCGTCGCCCAATGTGACTGGGCGAGGGCGACGCATCTGAGTGGTGAAACAGGCGACCATTATGGGGCGATGTGTACACATCGCCCCATGTAAATGGCCGCCTGCGACCTGACAGGCATGAGAGCCATAGGCTCCCACTGTCCTGCATCGCCGCTGGGGTCTGCCCAGCTGCCTGTGAGAACGCTGGCGTGTAGGTGGAGGTGTCGCTTCATGTAAATGGGGGACGGCGATGCTGGCGGGGCACCAAAAACGTGCGCGCTCCCCAGTCACCGCCGACATCTCCAGCGTCGTCGACAGGTGTGACGGACTCTAAGTCTTTGCAGTCTTACAAATTTTGCACCGGGGCTTATCGGCTCTCGTTACGCCACTGTAAATCCAAGTTAGTCGACTAGTATGCACCAACATTGGGAAAGTGTAGAAGAGACCTGGGATCAGATTGAGTGCAGTGGATGGGGAGATATGGACCTAAATATCAACAGTTCTAAACATTGTCACCCTTTTCCTCATACTTTATAGATCTATTTATCTAGAGCAAAAAAATGGAACAGCACAAAAACTATATACTGGGGTGCAAGCCTCTCCTACCACAAATCCTTAGGTGTAGATAAGCAAAAAAAAATGGGCAGCAGCATTTCCTTTAAAAGTGTAAAGTTGTGGACTTATTCCCCGGACCGCAACGTTTCGACTTGTCAAAGGTGACTCGCTTGAGAAGGCTTTTGACAAGCCGATAATGTTGCCGTCAGGGGAATAAATCCACAACTGTACACTTTTACCCCTTAGTGACGGAGCCAATTTCCACCTTTAGACCAGACGTTTATGCACAATTCGGACCAGTGTACCTTATGAGGTTATAATTCGGAACGCTTCAACGGATTCCTAGCGATTCTGAGATTGTTTTTTCCTGACATATTGTGCTTCATTTTAGTATTAAAATTATGGTCGATAATTTTTGTGTGTTATTTGTGGAAATATACAAATAATATGCCAAAAATTTTGAAAATTTGACAATTTTCAAATTTGTATTTTTATTCTGTTGAACCAGAGCTTTATGTGACACAAAGAGTTAATAAATAACATTGCCCACATGTCTACTTTACATCAGCAACAATTTGGTAGAAAAAAAATTTTTTGGTTAGGACCTTTATAGGGTTCAAAATATCATCAGTAATTTTTCATTTTTCCAGCAAAATTTACATAACCTTTTTTTTAGTGACACATCACATTTGGAAGTCTCTTTGAGGGGTGTACTGACAGAAAACACCCAAAAGTGACACCATTCGAAACTACGCCTCAAGCTACTCAAAACTACATTCAAGAAGATTATTAACCCTTCAGGTGCTTCACAGGAACTAAAGCAAACGTGGAAACAAAATGACATTTTAATTTTCCAAAACAAATGTCCTTTTTCAGCCTCAATTTTTTCATTTTCACATGGGCAACAGGATGTAGAATGCATCCTAAAATTTGTTGGCCAATTTCTCTGAGTACACTGATACCTTCATATGTGGTCATAAACCACTGTTTGGGCGCACGGCAGGGCTCAGAATGGCAGGAGCGCAATTGACTTTTGGAGCTAATTTACCATTCAAAAAGTGAAATGGCACTCCTTCATCTTCTGAGCCCTACCGTGCGCCCAAACACAGTGGTTTATGACCACATATTAGGTATCGGCTTTTACTCAAGAGAAATTGGCCAACAAATTTTAGGATGCGTTTTATCCATGTTGACTTATGTGAAAATGAAAAAATGAGGACAAAAGAAAATTTTTGCCGAAAAAAAAGTACTTATTTGTGTTTACAGATCAATTTGTAAAGCCCAGAGGTTTCAAAGTGCTCTCTATGCATCTAGATAAGTTCCTTGGGGGGTCTAGTTTCCAAAATGGGGTCATTGTGGGGGAGCCCCAATGTTTAGGCACACAGGGGCTCTCATACGCCGACATGGTGTCCGCAACAATTTGAATGGAAATTAGCTCCAATTGTTAGCGGACACCATGTCACGTATGGAGAGCCCCTGTGTGCCTAACATTGTAGCTCCCCACAAGTGACCCCATTTTGGAACGAGACCTCCAAGAAACTTATCTAGATTGGTGGTGAGCACTTTGAACCCCAGACGGCGTGGAGCGCAGTGTAAGCGTGGTGTAAGCATGTCTGAGGCATTAATAATCATAGTGAAGAGCGCAATGGGGCTGTCATCACACACTGGGAGGGAATCAACATTAGGTTTTAGTAAGATGTAACCACCAAATTAAGTAATTTAGATACACGGTAAATGATAAGTTGTACATTAATAATGATCACTATTATATGGTGGGCTGTTTGAATCGGAAGGTTCACATATTGAAGCATAATGTGTAAACTGTATAATGAGTGTAATTGAAGCACATGTATTATGTAAATAGTGTGGGTTTTAAAAAGAGGCAAGAGGGCTGAGACTAGTTGCTAGACAAAAGCCACTTGGTGGCTGAAACGTCGCAGGTCGCCCTGTAGGCCGGATTAAAGGCAATTGAAGATCTGTTTGGAGTGCTGCTGTCGTTTTTGAGATATCTATCTATCTATCTATCTATCTATCTATCTATCTATCTATCTATCTATCTATCTGTCTATCTATCAACCAAAATGGACTTTATTGAGCCCAAAATGTGGCACAACATTTCGGGGCTAAAAAATGCACCTTTCTCAAGTACATTGTGTATCTCAAAGTGGTGGTTTTTAACATGTTTCTGTGATAAACATAATTAACAATCGTTTTAACAACTTTAAAGTGTATGGATTTGGAAGTCAACACAGGATACGTTTATGTCTATGGAAGGATACATTGTTATTATGATATACTTGTGAGTTGGTCGACAGGGTAGGGGGTACTCGGATACTGGGACAGGGGGTTACTTCGTTGGGGATCACGGCTGGTCAGTTCCCGGTTCCGTGCCCTGGACCCTCAGTGGCGGGGTGGGGGTGATGATGATGAGGGATTTGTAACATGACACCACCTGTGGTATCTGGTAATAGGATTACCAGCGCTGCGGCCGGCCGCTGAAGTGAAAGGAATGCAGCTTTGGTAGTACAGCTCCCCACAGGTGGAGCTTTACCTCAGGGCACGGAGTGGATGAGGGGAGTAGTAGTAGAGATTCTGTTGTGAATGCTGCAGGCAGTGGCAGGAAGCAGGCACACACACAATAGTCTCTGTTTCGGTACCTTTTTACTGATGCTCGGTAACAGGCACGGTCCAGGAGGGTAACCAGGTTATTGGTGCCGTTTGGGACCTCCACCTTGGAGAATTGTGAGGCCTCATCTGTTACTGTGTGTGCGGCAATTGGGGTAAGTTCTGCCTGGAGCTGAACCTGCTGCTCTTTCTCCTTCTCCCTCTCAGGATGCTACTACACAACCAACAATGAGGACCTTGCTGTGGGGATCCCTATTCTCCTCTTGGGCCCCTGGTCCTATGCTTGGTCAGGTTTGGTGTCTTGCTTTCTTTACTTCAGGGGGACTAGATCCTCCTGGTCTGTCCGGGCTTCCTCTGCTACCACTAGATGAATAGCAGCTTTGGACTCCGGTGTCCGGGTGGCTAAAGGGAATCTCAGATCTGTTCCCTTCTTCTGTCTTCCTACCTCTTCCACTGGCCTCCATCCCTCTCTCTAGGGCACTGCACAGCTGGGTCAGGTTTCCTGGTTCTTGGGCTGGCTTGGTCCCAGCAACCAGCTCTTTCAGCACTAACTGTTCTCTTCTCTGCAGACTGCAGACTGACTGGCTCCTCCCCTCAGGCCTGGATGTTTATAGGGGATAAGAGCAGCTAGTGGGGCTCCCCCTCCAGGTCTGGGGTGGAAGGTGTTGTGTGCTGTGTGTGCCAAGGTGTACATACCTCCCTGCACCGCTGGGTCCTGTGGCAATCCCCCGCAGGGGTGCCACACTTGAATAAGGTCTTTTTATAAAAAAGGTATCAATCTTCATTTGTTTTAGGAAGAATAAATTAATAAAAGATGCACCGGAAGGTCCAGGATTTCCTATACCAGAATTTATACCTTGTCTTTCTATACATATAAGAAGTAATTATGGGGTAAATGTTTGTGGGCTGTGGGTTTTTATAATACCCCCAGATGATATGTTGGTTGCTCCTTCTTTTTGATATAAAATCGAGCACGTTTTTCACGATCACCTCAGATCGCCGATTGCGCTTTTACACGCCGCAATTTTGCCCTCAACCTAAGGTGATGTGTCGCCCCGGAAATCGCCTCACCAACAGCGGAAACAATCCGATTGACTTCCCTCGCCGCTTCACACACCACAATCCCCAAAAGAATGTAGGCGTACATGTTCAGCGGGGCGAGAACATAAGCGTGCCAGACTGATCTACACCGCGCCCCAAACACGCTCATTGGACAACGCAATAGCGTTATGATTGGCCAGCCTGCGCAGGAAGGCTGGCTAATACCTGACGCCATTGTCTTGGAGTTTGTGATGAATACACGCTTGTGTCGTCGAAAGTGTCTGCTGAGACACAATTTCGAGCTGCTCAAGCCTCACACAGGAGCGGTTTTGTGCAGGACAGTGGCTTACACTTCACAATGGCAATGTGTGCGTCTGTAGCTGATGGCGGGAACATGTGGCGCCGCGCAACGAGTGCGTCACAGGAAGGTATTGCATCCCTGACTGAAGATGTAATATCTTCAGTCTCAGTGATGAAAAAGTTAAATCCAGAGCTCCATGTACCACATGCACCACTCAGAGGTAGAGGACCAATTAGGTCCTGGTGGGAGGAGTGCAAGGTGTAGTGTGGGGAAAGTTAGGAGGGAAGCAGAGAGGAGTTGGAGGAAGGAGGGAGAAGGAGCAGGGATCTGTACAGTGCCGTGCAGCCCTGTAAAAGTAACTTAACACGGGAAGGCACCATCAAGCGGTGACCCAGACCGGAAAACGGGCAACAAAGCAACTAAGCAACGGGTTAATAGACACCCATGCCCAATCTCACCGGACACCGGTTCCGAGGGAAACAGACGTCCACCGCTGTTCTGCAAAACCGGAGTGACGGAGTGGCTTCTTAGGAGCGCCTCACTACAGCCGCTAACCCTGCAGTTTTACCAGCAGGGTACCTATCATTGGGACACAGGACCCTTCACAGGCGGCTTTGCGTACCGGCTAAGGAATCCAATAGAAGTTCTCCCAGTACCCTGAACTGGTACACTAAGGCAGTATGAAGTAGAAAACACCGGTGCTTGTCTTCTTGGAATTCTCTTTATTATATAAAAATTATAAAATCATTCAGCGTGCTAGCTGGGCGCTAGACGCTTTTTGGAAGAACAACTTCCTTAATCATTAGCAAATACAAAATACAAAAGCTTATACATATATAAAAGAGAAACCTCCACCCACAGCTGAACATAATTTACAATGATAATAACAAAGAGATTAAAAGTTTAACCCTTTCACATGTCATGGAGTTGAACCTTGCACAAAAAGAGTATTAAACTGTTTTCTAATACACAACTCATTAATATTCTTGAATATGATACAATATATATAATTATTATCTTTTATACATCTCCACCTTTTGATGTTTTTATTTTGTTTCATTTCTTTTCACTAAGGCAGTGACGGCAATTAAAGTAGGACGGTTAGTAAAAGAGGAACACCGTGGAGCTCTGGACAAAAGCTGTACATCGCTGGGACCACCTGGTCCGTTACCCTGACAAACTGTATACCGTGTACTGCACAGAACCTACAGTAAAGACCCGTTACAGAGGAGCATTGTGTCAGTGCATTTCTTCCAGAACTGAAGTTCTGAAATAATAATGGGGTGTGACTCTATTCATAAATCATAATCTCCAAAGAGTGCACTTTAAAATAGTTCTTTATTTAGTAAATACTAAAATCAGTCAGTAGTGTGTGTAACCCTACACCTGTATCTGGTAAAACAAGGAGATGACAGTTGTATGGGAGGATCCCTGTGTCTCTATCCTTCCCCTACCAACTGTCTCTGCCTGACTACGGAGATTTAGACACGTTATGTAAATGGTGTCCCCGTTCCACGGCGGCTCACCCTGAGTGTCCCTATATTCTTACTCAGGGCAATTGCTACCGGCAGGGTACCTGTCATATATCTTGAGTGTGCTCGAATATGAGCCTGGGTCAAACCCCAGTGCCCTTCCTGCGTGTGTGTGTGCAGCTTAGATGTATATACGTTTTTAGGGAGTGTTCTCCTTGATATTACCATAAACCCAAATTATCAGGTCTCAAGGTGAGGTACCATCTATCCCCTGAGATCTCCTCACATCACCAGCACATGTATATATACACACACACAATTTCACCCCTATTTTGCTCAAACAGTGGGAAATAACGCAGGCCCAGCAATCATCACAAGTAGGCAGGTTAATGACCCATCAAACAGAGTTAGATCTTATCATTCCACTTATCTGATGTTATAGATGTTCCATCAGTCCCAGTCTCTGTCATACAACGTATGACCTCTCAGTCTCCGTCATACAGCGTACGACCTCTCGACGCGTTTCTGCCCGCTAATTCAGCTGGGCGTCCTCAGGAGCGACTGTGCTGTGTTGGTTACCAGGTGGTTCCATATAAGTCACCCGGGGCGCTGTAAGAGGTGGTATGGTAACCTACCCTCTAGTCCTCAGTAGTGTCAGCAGCAAGGGGTGCTTCCAGGACGCACCTTATATACCCTAGTGTCCTGCCATTAGTGAGGACAGGTGTCTCAGCCTGTCTCCCCGCCTGGGAAGCGCTACTTCCGGTTCCGCGTCGCGGACCGGAAGTGCGTCATTCCCGGTATTAGGGCGGCCGCAGCAGATGCTTGCGTTCCACAAGCTGTACCCGCGACTTCCGGCGTGCGTTCCACACACCAGAAGCGCGTCATCTCAAGCTCAGATGTGGCCCGCCCCACAGAATCCCGGGCTAAACAGGACGGTGCAGCAGTATTTACTGCCTGCACATCCTGTGCAACCCGGAAAGGGGCTGGATGGGAAACAAATACGGGGATACTTTGGTTCCGCCACAAGGACCCTCATAAACAACAGAGTCCAGGGTGAAACCTACCTGAAAATATCGATACAATGGTCACATATATACCTATATGAATGATATTAGCTCTGAATTGAATGATTGTCATGTCCATTGCTTCTATTTTACATTTACAGGTATCCTGCTACCCCATACATTCCCCACCAATCGTTTTAAATCACATTTGTACATGTTGTTTATGAGGGTCCTTGTGGCGGAACCAAAGTATCCCCGTATTTGTTTCCCATCCAGCCCCTTTCCGGGTTGCACAGGATGTGCAGGCAGTAAATACTGCTGCACCGTCCTGTTTAGCCCGGGATTCTGTGGGGCGGGCCACATCTGAGCTTGAGATGACGCGCTTCCGGTGTGTGGAACGCACGCCGGAAGTCGCGGGTACAGCTTGTGGAACGCAAGCATCTGCTGCGGCCGCCCTAATACCGGGAATGACGCACTTCCGGTCCGCGACGCGGAACCGGAAGTAGCGCTTCCCAGGCGGGGAGACAGGCTGAGACACCTGTCCTCACTAATGGCAGGACACTAGGGTATATAAGGTGCGTCCTGGAAGCACCCCTTGCTGCTGACACTACTGAGGACTAGAGGGTAGGTTACCATACCACCTCTTACAGCGCCCCGGGTGACTTATATGGAACCACCTGGTAACCAACACAGCACAGTCGCTCCTGAGGACGCCCAGCTGAATTAGCGGGCAGAAACGCGTCGAGAGGTCGTACGCTGTATGACGGAGACTGAGAGGTCATACGTTGTATGACAGAGACTGGGACTGATGGAACATCTATAACATCAGATAAGTGGAATGATAAGATCTAACTCTGTTTGATGGGTCATTAACCTGCCTACTTGTGATGATTGCTGGGCCTGCGTTATTTCCCACTGTTTGAGCAAAATAGGGGTGAAATTGTGTGTGTGTATATATACATGTGCTGGTGATGTGAGGAGATCTCAGGGGATAGATGGTACCTCACCTTGAGACCTGATAATTTGGGTTTATGGTAATATCAAGGAGAACACTCCCTAAAAACGTATATACATCTAAGCTGCACACACACACGCAGGAAGGGCACTGGGGTTTGACCCAGGCTCATATTCGAGCACACTCAAGATATATGACAGGTACCCTGCCGGTAGCAATTGCCCTGAGTAAGAATATAGGGACACTCAGGGTGAGCCGCCGTGGAACGGGGACACCATTTACATAACGTGTCTAAATCTCCGTAGTCAGGCAGAGACAGTTGGTAGGGGAAGGATAGAGACACAGGGATCCTCCCATACAACTGTCATCTCCTTGTTTTACCAGATACAGGTGTAGGGTTACACACACTACTGACTGATTTTAGTATTTACTAAATAAAGAACTATTTTAAAGTGCACTCTTCCAGAACTGACTGTTATATACCTTGCTCATTAAACACCTGAGCTGCCGTATTCCATCCAGTGCAGCTGCTGGCCCCGGGGACTACTGCTCATCCTGTGGGGAGCATCCCATCTAGATGACGCACATCCCCCGGAGGCCTAAGCAGCGCCGGTGCCATCACCGGACACCCACAGGTGGCGTCACGACAATCACGACTTATCCAAATCCCCTATCCCCTTTTTATTTGAGCACCGGGCCCCACAGCCTCAGGTGCGGAACCGTGACAAGTGAAGCATCGCCTGAGACCTGCGACCCTGGCAACGGTGAGTCAAACATACACACAACACTATGCCCATATGTGCCTACATTGGTCCATGCCATGGCACAGCTGCCATGCCTGAACTGAACTATGTGTGTGTACACATGTTTGTCAGTGTGTACTGGACTGTACCTACATCCCCCACAAACACCACTGCTTGCTCCATGTGTGTGGACACGTTCCCCTGTGCCCCAAACACATCATAATGGACATGTACACACAGTGACGGCATACAGTGTGGCCCAAAGGGCTGGACCTGTGTACTGGACATTACCACACAGTGATGCACGGACCCATCAATACCATTTTACGGATCACATACCTCTGTGCACAGCATAAACCTATGTGCAACTGGCCAGGATTCAAAAGGAACGACAGACACAGGTTTTTTTTTTTGTTGTTAAGTTTGTTCTAGTTTGTCTTTTTGTGCACACAAAAATTATGTTGAACAACACACACAAAATTAAAATAAAACACAAGTGTTAACATCACACAAATAAATTCAACATGATGCGAAATAATGGGCAAAAAAAAAAAAAACAGTACCAAACGCCCCCCAAAAAATAACTAACTAACTAACTAACTAATGTTCACACACCCAAACACAAGCAGAATCCTCCTGGTGCAGCCACCCTGGTGACTCCACCCTCCTCATCATGTTGATGCCTCACAACACCAGCCACCCTACACCTGCTGGTGTTGCCAGGCCACTGCCTCAGGCCATTAAAGTAGGAGCACCACGCGTCTCTGCTGCTCCTGGCATCCTGCTGACTCAGACCATGGCTCAGCAGCTGGCGTGGCGCCACACCATGGTCGGAAGCACGCCACTCCCCGGGACGGACCTCCCCTGTTGTGGGGTCCACAGAATCCACATAACTTGCCGGCGTGTATGATGACCGATCCCTACGACGCAGGAAGCTATGCAGCACACAGCAGGCCAGCACTACCACATCAAAAGATTCCAGTTTCATATGCATACGTGTATGAAAAACCCGGAATGTATTGGCCATGATCCCGAATGCATTTTCAACCACACGGCGGGCCTGGGATAGCCGGTAATTAAAAATGCGCTGCTCCGAAGTAAGCGTCATCTGGGAATACGGCCGTAGTAGGTGAGCCTGAAATGGGAAGGCTTCATTCCCCACAAACGCAAAGTTGAGATGATCGGTTGTCTCATCATTTGAGGGCAAGTTCACGCACCTGTCCTAAGGTCTTGGGCCAAGGAGCAGTGTGCAAACACCCTCCCATCTGAGATACGCCCGTTCATTCCAACATCCACGTAGAGGGACTCATAGTTAGCGTCCACCAGGGCCATGAGGACCACACTAAAATTTTCTTTGTAGTTATAATACAAGGACCCCGAGTTGGGAAGTTTAGTGATCCTCATGGCTTACCATCCAATGCACTGCCGCAGTTTGAAATTGCAAGCGGTCCTCAAACCCTCTGGCAACATCCATCCATTGAGTGGGGGTTGTTGGGACCTGCATATAGGAAGGCAGCAGAATACTCCAGATGGCCTCACACATCTCGGGGATCAGGCGGCTCAGCAGGGACAGAGATACACGTGACGTTTATTGCAGGTCGGTCCTTGAACGACCTGTTGCCAGGAACCGCGAAAGTTACAGCCAAACACTCCTCAGGTGGCAAAGCTCGATGCATCAAAGTGTCCTGTCAGTCTATCAATGGCCTTATGCATTCCAACAGGAATGTGAAAGAGTCCTCGGACATACGGAGATAGTTCCTGAAATCATGCGGACTCCGATCCTCCAGCTCACGGACCAGTCGCATGTGGCTCCGGTTCTCCCGTTTTGCAGAAGCCAATCCCGAGCCCACACACGCCGTGGTCTGCGAGCCCGCAACCTCTCATATCTATCCTCCAGCCACAATTCCTCTTCCACCAAGGCAAGAGCCACGATATTATCTCCATCAGGGTCCATGATCATCTCACGTACCAACCCCTGCAAATGTGAGGAAAAGAAACATCACTACAAGAACACTTCATCACACATCATCCACACCCACCACCTCCTTCCCTAGACATCTCTTGGCCACTTTACAACATCCTACCCAAGTTTGCTCGTACGGCCATCCACATACGTACATATATAGCATCATTCAAGGCCCAAACACAACATTGCACTGGCTGACAACTAAACCTGGTCCCTCCTGTCCTGTCAAATATATCTCCCTTGTCAAATTAAACACATCTCAGCAGAATCCCATATCCCTGGGCATAATGTTGACGTATAGACCACAAGGTGTGGGCAAAGAGATAGGTCACATTTATCAAATCATGGTTGTTACCAAGTCTACACAATTACATTATACATGTACCTCAACCTTTGTGTGTTATTGACAAAATATCAGGCCACGCAGCAGACTATTGAATACTCATCATGTCCAAGAGACATCCCTGATGTGTTGTGAATGCTGGATCTTCAGAGGCAGACATTCGCTGAAGCCACATGGCCCACTCCACATCTCAATTTGTCCAGAATAGTCCCATTGTGTGTGGTAAAAGACAGTACTATGTGGCCACAATTCAGATGATCCACGCAACTAAAGACACACGCATCCTTCAAACATGATCCTGTATGGCAAAGGCAAAATGGCCTGTCAATGAGAATTGTGTTTTGGTTGACAAAACACTCATGCATCCATTTGCCAGTACACAATTGAGCTATCAAACACAACATCAAGACTAACTACATACACCACCACTTGGGCAGCAGCTACACTACACAATAACAATCCATAATGGTAAGGTGCTTTCAATGCAACACAGCCATATCACAGTTCATGTTTGCACATCAGTACTTAATGACTCTGGGCAGCAAGCATGGCCTACCTCGGTCGTGATCGCTTTTTTATGGTAACCAACCAAGCAGACAGCAGCGGCATCTTGTAATCGACGTAGCCGCCTAGGCGTATGCAGGTGCGACCAATGATTCTGCGCCAGTGCGCTTTTTTGATTGGTCATGTTGTGTTTAAATAAGGACGTGCTGGGGCGCCACCCATGCTCCTACTTCAATGTGCATTGTGCTAGTAGCGTCTCATCACAAGAACTCTGTTGTACAGACGGTAAGTAGGGGGACATGCTATTGGGCACTCCTGTACATTATTTTCTGTGTGCTGCAGACCCATATTTTGGCAGATATTTGGGCGTCTTATGTACAGCTTCATGTAGCGTCCTGTAGAAGTGTATTTTGCTATGTGTATGCATCGTAACTACACTCCGTGTCCTGTAGCACACATAATGTTCCGGGAGATCCTTGCCAGGACAATGTGTCCTACACCACTATGGTTACACATAAATATGTGTGTATCTCATGAGTGTGTGTTTTAATGTAGGTGGTAAGCCCATGTGTGGCATTTATCAACTACAGACCTTGCCATATTTCCCTGCACGGGGCCAAAATATATATAGCTCCAGGCCTGTCCTGCATGCCCCATGTATGTACACATGTAAAGGGCAATGCTGATTCTGCATACCCAAGACTACCAGAACACATGTAATTAGTATTGCTGGACATGGGTTGCCCACACAGAGTAGGTTGTCACCTGTGATGGCCATGTATGTGTTTGCATGACACAATTATATGTTTTATTTGCAGGTGGCTGGGTATCATGATTTTGTGACACAGCTCCTTACCTTGTACCAGTAACAGAATGCCTGTGGCGGGTGTCGCTGCCGGAATATCAGGACAAGGCAGTGAGGGCTGTGGCCTACAGGCCGCAGGTGGAGCTAGCCAACCGCTCCAACCCACTAACATCTGGACACAGGCCTTGGTTGCGGAGAAGATCAAGCACCTGCGCACCGTGTTCACCAAGAGCCACAATAAGTTGATGTATGCCCGGTCCGGGCGTGGAGCTGAGGAGGTCCCTAGGCCACATCTGTGGTACTATGACCTCCTCACCATCACCCTGGGCCAGGCGGGGCCTCGGGGAACACGGTGCAGCAAGCGCCGCCCACAACCAGCTGTGGCCGCAGCCCAAGACCCTGCCCCGTCACAGGAAGTGGGTAATTGTGTTTCTGTGAGCTATGTACGCAGCTTGTTGTTACCACTGATGTGGGGTTTGCATCACATGTAGAAGGCACCATTGTGGTTTACTTTCACAAATCTTCTTCAGTGTTCTTTTCTATCTGTTTGCTTGTGGATGTTATCACCGATTGTGTTGTGTTATGTGAGTTCACTTGCCATATCAATGTGGAGCCTCAGGTGAGTATACTGCACTGGTCTACTTCTTTGTCCTTGTTGTTTCCAAACCCTGCTCCTGTGCCTTTTGGTGTTATTTATGGTCAGATTGGCTCTATGTTGTGGTGGCTGTGTGGTTGTGGTAATAGCTTTAATTACATAGCAACATGTGGCTGATGTTTTTTTTTTTCTGTTTCATTTTCAGGCCTCTCGGGAGCCTGGCTCCAGTGATGAGGACCCAGCAGCTGGCGAGGCTCTCCCATCAACATCTGCGGGAGAGCCGATGCCTGAGACCAGTGGCATACAACGATGAAGACTACCTGCCACACCAAACATGGACCTGGGTACCTGGGCAAAACGGCTCTGGAATCGGGCACGTCACCAGCGAGATGCTGGGCCGCAAGGAGCCAGAGCAACGGGACATCACCAAGAGGGCCATCTTTCATGTCACGGAGGCGGGCGTGGATGGGTCCCTGCGATGGGGGGCCTCTTGGGCCTTCCCACAGAAACCACCCCTGGGCCCACTGCTCCCCTAAGACGCTTGGTGACGAGTTGGCAAAATCGTGATACTCCACCTTCCCCCCGATGACAGTCCGCAGAGCAGGACCCTACTAGCCAATGCACAATATTGGCACAATGACTATGTTTAAGGCTATCTGGGGCCTAATTTTATTTCATCTTAAAAAAAAAAAATAGGTGACAAAATAAATCTCATTTTGTTTTGCAAGACCTACATCCACATCTGTGTCATGTTCACCAGTATGTTTGTGTGTGTGTGTTTGGTACTGTTGGTGTCAGATACTAGACATTGATGTCATATAGGAATTCATGGCGGTTGAAATGGCTCAGTATAGTCACATATTTGGCGAGTGACACCGCATACCTATTGAAAATCTGTAGCCCAGTGGTGTTGTTAAAATGTAACCTCTCCAACGTTACCCTGTGTGTGTTGCAACAAGGGATGACACAGGATTTAGCTTACCACAACTTATTTAAAGGTACACTTATTTTTTAACATTGCCAAAACCAACAAAGAGGCTTTGTCAGCTTAGGAGTAGCCAATACACACTACCCACTTTCCCAATGTGGGACACTATAAGAGGCCAACGTGGCCTAACAAATAAGGGTGCCAACATGGCAAAGTTATTTAAAAACGTGTCCAACATGGACATACAACAAACAAAGGGCACATGCCAACATTATTGGGGGAGAAATTGGGGAGTAGGGCCAATAGTGGGCTGGGCTGCCTGGATGGCCATTATCATTTCCCACAAGTGGGCCAGGTGCTGCTGGGCTTGATTGTGGGCTTGCAGCATGTCTGCCACTGTTGGAATGCCTGTATTGGAAAAAAGAACATTACTCAGGGACCTGTGTGTGGTGGGTGGGTGGTTGAGGTATTTGGTGTGGTGTTGACTTACGTGTCAGAGCCCCATCCATGTTTCCATGTTGTGGAGCTGGGTTTGGCCTCACATCCCACCCATCACCCCCAGCTCTTGCACCTTCAGTAGAAAGGGAGAAAACAAAACATCATGAGTCACATAGTGATGTCAGGGACACAAAACAAGATTTATCTGTGAAAGTTTATATGCTGTCGACAGCACTTACTCGCAATATCACCCACTGCAGCCTGCTGCTGATGTTGTGGCCCACGGGAGGTGGAGAGGTAGTGGGTGGGGGTGTTTCCTGGGGTTGGGTTCACCACACAAGGCCATTGCCTTTGTGATCCTTCCCTGGACGGGGATGGTATGGTTTCAGGGGGGTGTGGACTTCCAGGTCCCTCCTCAAATGGTGATGGTGGTGGCCCGGTGTTTGGGGGACTTGATGTGCCCACGGGGTCTGGTGATGGTGGGGTCCCAGTATTGGTGGGACTTTGTTGGCCCGCTAGATCTGGGGATGGTGGTGTCCTGTCCGGGGGGTGCAGGAGTTGATGGGCCCGCAGTGGTCACAGGGGGAGGCGGCCTTGCTGGGCCTGCAATTGCGAGTGATGGTGGGGTCCCGAATGGTGTTGGGGCCCGTTGCGCCTCCTCTGCCGGGGAGTCTTCCTCATCTCTAATGTCAAAATTGAGAAGACACGGATTAGAAGAACACAACACAACATACAGCAAACACGTACTGTTTTGGTATCAATGTAATGAGGGCGTCAACGCTATGCGAAAAAGGTTTTGTGTACACTGACACTATGGTTAGGGGACTCTGTTTTTTTCTAAATTTAAAAAACAAAGTGACCACATATTTTTGATTACCAAGACCCTTGCCTTACCAGAGGATGGATTATGCCTCCAAACACAACACCAGACAGACATCTGGTGGTGCTACCATGGGGTACGAAACATACCACTCAGCTTGTGGTCCCTTTGGCCAATTGTGATGAATGTGTTGTGCAATGCTATGTGTCAGAGTGCGCACATATGTGCAGCCTGGTTTGATGGGGCACTTCTAAAGTGCATGACTATGTTGACCACTACTTTGGTGCCATTACACAGCTATGTTGCCCAACACACAGGTCAATCCACACTCTAGGCTTTGCCAGTCCAAACACATATGGTTGTATTTAGCACCTTAATGTAGCAGTGTGAACCCCATGCATATGCACATTGTTGCCAAGTCCACCTGCTGCTTATTGTCACACTATGTGGCATGGCCCTATAACACATGATGTTTGTGTAGTGTTTGGAGTAGGATGCTTGCCATGTGTGTGTTTGCCATTGCCACATACTCATCACGCAGCCTGCCAATCCTGGCATGAATATCCACAATGTGCTGGGGACTTGTGTTTCATGTCTGCTATTTTTTTCTGGATCTGCTTGTGGGTCCTCTCCACCCCCAGTTTCTGGAGCAGGGCCCGCTGGATCCACCTGAGTATCCTGCACTTGCACAGCCGTGGGTGCCGGTGACATTGGTGACACCAATAGTCATGGCGGTCACACAGGTCTATCAGCACCATTAGCTCTGCAAGACCCCATGTGGCAGCGCGCTGTGCGACGGCCATGACTGTTCTCCTATGTGCAGGGGAGGGGAAGGCAGGGAGTATCGAAAATAATTGTGATGAGTCACCACGCACACAGGCGCCGCCAAACAAAGTCGAGGATGCTAACAAGGTAGCCGTCCGAGGAGCAGGAGCAGAGTAATGTACCCATCAGCGTAACCAAATTCCCAGCCGATTGCAGTGCGTTGCCCATGGCAGCCATGTGAGATGTGTAGCCCAACATCTGAGCTGTCATGTGTGGCAGTATAGTGGACACAGTGCAACTTCCAATAAACGCGGCCAACATAGTGTGCGCTATTCAATGCGTGCATAATTGGACCGATGTAGTGGATGGTTGTGTAGGTGAAGATGTGTGTGGTGCTGAAGTGACAGCTCTTCAAATATGGCGCCCTGTGAAGTGACAGCCAATGGAAACACAGTAGCCTTCACCAATCATCGCTGACGGGCACGGACTCCAGCACGCTGTGGCACGCCTATGGGAAATCAATAAGCGGCGCAGATTCCATCACTATCGCCCGTTCACACACCAAAAACCGGGAATCTCGCCTTCATGATTGCCTCTGATTTAGGAGCAGTGCTGTGAAATCGGAACCAAGCGACAGGTGTTTTATTGACGCCAAATTCCCCAATTACACACCGCAACTGGGAGGCAATTTGATGGCGATGGTGCCAGGGAGACATATCGCTATCAATATTCCTCGCCGCAGTTGCGGCGTGTAAAGGTACGGCCAGGTTATACTTTATAATACCGGCCTAGTATACATTTAATTGTGAGTGATTTTGTATTGGACACTCTGTGTACTTTAAATGGAGCTATCTGACTATGGTCATGCTACTGGAGCCGCTTAACCCATTTAGGGACATACCCTTAATATGCTGTTAGGGTACCTTTACACGCCGCAACTATTGCCGGCGATCGGAGACAGCCGAACGTGCACGTTTTTGACGGTTGCTACCGAACGCCGAAGCCACATGTACATGCTGCAATTGCGCCCTCAACCTAAGGTGATGTATTGTCCCGGAAGTTCCCACACCAATATTTGGAAACATCGGGGTGACTCCTGACGCCGCTTCACACCCACAATTCCCAAAGGAATGTGGGCGTACATGTTCAGCGCCGCAAGAACAGAGGCGTGACAGACTTGTGTATTTCGTGCCTCAAACACGCTGATTAGACAACACAAGAGCGTCATAATTGGCCAGCCTGAGCAGGAAGGCTGGCTAATACATGACGCCATTGCAATTGTGTAGTGTGAATGGACAGCTCTTCAAATATGTTGCCCTGTGAAGGGACAGCCAATGGAAACACAGTAGCCCCCACCAATCATTGATGATGGGGAGCGGTATCTAGCACGCTGTGGCACGCCTCTGGGAAATTACTAGGCGACGCAGATTCCATCTCTATCGCCCATTCACATGCCAAAACCAGGGCAATTCACCTTCTGGGTTGCGTCTCGTTTTTGAACAATGCTCTGAAACCGTAACCGGGAGCAACTTTAAAAATCACCATCGCGTTCCACAATTACATGCCGCAATTTCATAGCAACTTCAGGGCAATGGTGACGGAACTCCAGATTGCCTCTCAGTTGCTACACCGCAGTTGCGGCGTGTAAAGGTGCCCTTAGGGTACCTTTACATGCGGCAACTTTTCTAAGAATTTCACTGGCAACTTACTGGTTGCAGTGAAATCATGGAGACATTGTTCCATTTGTACACAGCAACAAGATAGAACAATGTGTCCATCATTTCAATGCAACCAGTAAGTTGCCAGTGAAATTCCTTGAAAAGTTGCCGCGTGTAAAGGTACCTTTAGGGAGATTTTTTTAATATCTTCTTGTATTGCTGCCCTTTGTGGAAATATACATTTATATGGAGTTTAAATATACTCCCTAACAATTCCGCAGTTATAAAAAGTGCTTTCGGAAGGTTTTCCTGGTTAAAAATGCTGGGGAAGCGCTACTGGCACTGTTTGCCCCATTCCAATATGATGGCGACGGTAACAACAGATAGAGCGCATGCGCGGGACCTGGACCAATCGGATGCGATCTCACTGAGCCTGAGCAGTAACTAATCCGGAAAAGCCGTAATGGTGTCTATAGGAGCGGCGGCAAGAACGGTGATGTGTATGTTATATGATTTTGAACACATTTTTTTATCTTTCACAAGTGATCAACATCACTTAATCAACACAATTACGAAATTTTAAGTAAAAGAAAGTATGCTGTGCATAAGAATCCTGCACTTTTGCACTTTATGAAGTTCTGATGCACTTTAGATATGGAAAGTGAGATGATGTACTGTATATGATGCACAATTTTAATTGTAATTTGTTAAAACGATTGTTAAGTATGTTTATCACTGAAACATGTTAAAAACCACCACTTTGAGATACACAATGTACTTGAGAAAGGTGCATTTTTAGCACCGAAACGTTGTGCCACATTTTGGGCTCAATAAAGTCCATTTTAAACTTTTGTGTGCTGCCTGGATTTCTGGTTTCTGGATCATTTTCACAGTTGGACACTGTGTCTTTCATGATTTTGCACCAAAGCTGATATCTATATATCTATCTACAGTATCCATCTACCTATATAAAAAAATAAATTTATAATGTCATAAATGTAAAATAAATTAATACAAATGATTATAAAACACAAAAAATGATTAAGTTATTCTATTTATGAAGTTTCTTAAAGTGACTCATATCACATTCGCACCAGTCCTGAGGTCTTTTTCCCCATAGTACAATACCAGGTATAGGGCTAGGTAGCTTCATGATAATTTACAACCTTCAAAATAGTTCTGAAATTTGCATAACCAGCTCCTTTTCTGGTTTAATGGGGGTGGGGGGAGTCCTCCTGAGATGGATACAGAGAGTTACACACAGATGAGAGGAATGTTTGCTGAGGTGTAAGGTTGCAGAAGACACTGACTGTGGTGCGGATCTCCTCTGAACTTGCTGGTTTTCCACTTGACCATGGAGGGGATTATTTGGAAAGTTCTTGTGGTGAGTCAAAATAATATAATTTAATATTTTTTTTCTTCAAATGTTCTAAATATTATCAAATTGTGGATTCAATGGTGAAAGTATCTTTGGCTCTTCGACTCTCACCATGTACTTTCTCAAAGTCTAGAGAGCGACTGGTTGGAGACCATGTGTGATCATAAGGATTATGTGCAGGGTAACAAGAGGTCTGCCCCAATTTAGATAGTCATGATAACTATTGACTTGTGACACTTATTGTTCTCTCATTTAGAAAAGTAGCAGAACTAAATCCCTTCTATAACTCTTGGGGATGCTATTGACTGTAAATTCAACTGCAGTCCCATGCAAGAACTCAAAATACATAACTATTTACACAAATTCAGATGTACCGTAGTCTATTTTTTTAGGGGGAAGAGTTAAATAAACCAATTCTAACACTCCGCCATACCATTGTTCAGATATAGCATGAATACATTTTGGCCTCTTAGCTCTGCACTGTTTGTAGAGTTACATGCAGTCCTATGCAAATGCCTAGTAACACAAATTCTAATCACAATTTACTGAGCCAAGTAGCAAACTGAGCTACATGTGTCTATTAGGGATGAGCGAGTCCTAAATTACTCGGAATCGCTAGACTCGCACGAGTCCGAGCCCAGGACTCGGTACTCGTGGCGAGTCTAGCGAGTCCAATGTTAATGAATAGGGAATAGGGATTCGCGAGTCCCTAATAGAGAATACAGGACTCGGAATCGCAGACTCGCTAGGATTCGGACTCGCAGATTGCCATTCACTTGCATTGGACTCAGGGGCTGGCTGGAGCCTCTTCCCCTGGGTGGCAGCCTTGAGAGCCGGGGGTTGCTGTCAGGTGCGGGCAGCCTTGAGAACCGGGGGGGGTGGTGGGGGGTGGGGTGGTAGGTGGGGGGGGGGGGAATGTGCTGTCAGGTCCGGGCGGCCTTGAGAACCGGGGGGGGGGGGGGGTGCTGTCAGGTCCGGGCGGCCTTGAGAACCGGGGGGGGGGGGGGGGGGGGGGGGGTGCTGTCACAGCTGACCTTACCTCCTCCTGTCGCAAACTCGCTGGACTCGGGAATCGGCGAGTATTCGCTAAAAGACTCGCCGATTCCCGAGTCCAGCGAGTCCCTTAAGAATCGCCGAGTAACGAGTCCTAGCGAGTAGACTCGCTCATCCCTAGTGTCTATACAAAAATAGTAGCATTTATTATTATTTTTGAATCCTTGTGTTACATTTGCTACCACATCAGGAAACATATTGGGTTACCTGAGGAATGGATTATAAATATAATATTACTAAGAGCTGTGCCCTATGACAACCTCGGCGGCAGTATTGTGTGCAAGTTTATATAAAGTCGTAGAGTTTAATTTTTCAGCGAAGATCTTTGTGGTTGTATTGCCTATAAGTTTTCTTGCAGTCCTATGTAAAACTACAAACAGTACAAATGCAATTTCACAATACGTTTTCCTATGGGGGTAGAGGGTTAGCACTCGCACCAGGGCCCTCCTACCTAGGGGGTTCTAAGGTTTCATTGCAAAATAAGATAACTTATTACATCAATGGCATTTGTTATAGATTTTAAAGCTTTTACATTTTGCCTTTATAGATGTAGCAGAGATGGATTGGTCTTTATTTTTTTCCATTCACCAAGTATTAAACCCAGCCTTGTTGCACCTCTACATTCAAAGTGCAATAAATGCATCATTATATACCGTAATTTGATTACTGAATATGTCTGCAACCCCATTCATTGGTGTTATGTGACCCTCTGTATGTTGGTGAACCAGAATGCACGGGAACCATTCCGAGTAATGGGGTATAAGATTCTACAGTGAATGGCAGTGGCGTAACTTGAAGCTCATGGGCCCCAATGCGAAAGCTTCAATGGGGCCCCCAATTATTGCAAATCTTTAATTGAATTAGTCCTTTTCTGTAGGCCAAAGGGACTTTTGGGGCCCCCTAGGCTCCAGGGCCTGGATGCGATTGCAATCCCTGCACATGTTGTAGTTACGCTCCTGGTGTATGGGTTAATGGAGGGATAGACTTGGTCAGATCTTGTATGCCCGTGGTCCTGGGGTTCAGTATAAAAAGCAACCAATATTATAAAGGACGTTACCAATTATAGATGTAACTGGTACAGATATATTTTTTTAATTTTTTCCGTTCACTAATTGCCAACTGACAAATCTCATTCAATAATTGCCAAATCACAGCTCTGCTACATCTCTCGGTACAATGCATTAAAAAATAAACATTCACAGCTGTTTGAATGCATCAATGTACTGCACGGGGCACCTGGATTGCTGCATTGATGTCCCCGGTCTCGTTTACTATCACTGGCTTTGTGTAACCTGCTGTGCCCGCTGCGGGCTCTATAGTGAGTGATTTATTGGTAGGCAGGGCTTTATTCAGGGCGTTGTACATTGGAACAATACCAAAACTTGTATGTGCGGTGCGTATTCTGTAATTGCTGCACTTAAGTGATCTTAAGCAGACATTAGTTTACAAATTTAATTCTTCACTCAATGTACTACGATGAATCATAAACCAATGTAAAATAAACTCTCAATAATCATCTTCACTACAGACCGGTGTAGCAGAGCTCACATTGTTATAAACTGGAGTTTATTAAAGGGAATCTGTCAGCAGCTTTTTGCCATCCCAAAAGAGCAGCGTAATGATAGAGACTCTGATTCCAGCGGTGTGTCACTTACTGAGCTGTTTGCTGTCATTTTGATAAAATTACTGTTTACTGTAGATTTAGCAGTTTATGAATAGGCTGGACTACCTGACATGAGGCCAAGTAGTCCTCTAATTATAATCTCCAGATGATTATACAGTGATTTTATAAAAACTACACTTAACAGTCTAGTAAGTGACACATCACTGGAATCAGTGTCTCTGGCTCTATATTATGTTACTCTCAGATTAGGTGGCAAAAACCAGGTGACAGATTCCCTTTAATGTTATCACAGAGTTTTTGGAGGCCTTCAAAAACGACAAGCTTTTCAAGCAGAAAAGCTTCAGGAAAGGCTCATTTTTGGGGGGAGTTTTTGGAAGCTTTTTTTCTTTTCCTGAAATTTAAGAAGTAATTCTTCTGAAGCCTTTTTAATTGGGCAGTAACTAGTTTAGAGCAGATTCCATAAGAATATGCTTGTAAGAAGTGACATGAACTTACAGTGTTTTCCAAGAAGTGTTTTTCAAAACTTCTTCAGGAGAAAATTAAAAAATGCCAAGGTCACGATCATATATTGAGTATTTGGTGAATTTGTTACTTCAGTATTTGTAAGACAAAACCAGGAGTGGGTGATAATACAGAAGTGGTGACGTGTTTCTATTATACTTTTCCTCTGATTGTTCCACTCCTGGTTTTGGCTTATAAATTCTGAGGTAAAAACTTCACCAAATACTTATAGAGGAAACATAGCCCAAGGCTGAGGGCCCACAATCAACTTTTGGTGAGTTTTTTTTTACCTCAGTCTTTGTAAGATAAACCCAGGAGTTGGTGATAAATACAGAAGTGGTGACATGTTTCTATTATACTTTTCCTCTGATTGTTCCACTCCTGGTTTTGGCTACAAATGCTGAGGTAAATATCTGAGGTAAACAGCTCACCAAATACTGTACTCAATGTGTGTATGAGGCGGTCGACAGGGTATGGGGTACTCGGGTACCGGGGCTGATGGCGGCTTTGATGGGGGATAACGGCTGGTCGATCCCGGTCCCGTGCCCTGGACCCTCAATGGCGGGGAATGGTGGGGGACCAGGGGATTGTTAACGTGACGCCACCTATGGTACCTGGTAACGGGTATACCAGCGCTGCAGCCGGCCGCTGAGGTGATGGTGGGTGCAGCAGAGTGTGGTACAGCTCCCCACAGGTGGAGCTTTACCTCAGGGCAGCGGGGATGGATGAGGGGAGTAGTAGTTGCGTCTTTGCAGACAGGGTGGTGAATTGCGGCGGTTAAGTAGGCACACACACACACACACAGTGATTGTTGTTTTGGTACCTTTTACTGCTGGTGACAAGGTAACAGGTACAGTCCAAAGTATTAACCAGATCCCCTATGCAACTTAGGACGTCCACCTTAGAAAGTTATGAGGCCTCCTCTGTGTCTGTGCTCTGTGGTTTGGGGTAAGTCCTGCCTGAGCCTGAACCCACCGCTTCTTCTCCCTCTCTGGGCTTTGTCCTAAACTGACAATGAGCTCCTTCTGTGGGGTCCCTGTTTCTCCTATGGCCCCTGGTCCTATACTTGGTCAGTTTAGCATCTCTTACTTGTTCTCTTCAGGGGTGAACTTCTCCTGAGACCTCCGGGCTTTTGCTGTAACAATAAATGGTATCAGCATCGGACTCCGGTGTCCAGGTGTACTAAAGGGCTATAGCAACCGGTTCCCTTTTCTTGATTCCCTGTTTCTTCCGCTTGCCTTCGACCCTTTCCCTATGGTGCAACACAGCGGTCAGTGGTCCCTGGTCCTGAGCCTGGTTCCTTCTCAGCGACCAGCTCCTCACTCCTCCAGCTCTCTCCTAGGACTCACTCTTGGGACTAACTAACTCATTCCCTCAGGCCTGGATGTTTTTAAAGGGGAACTGGCTTAAGGCAGCCAGTAGAGCTCCCCCTTCAGGTCTGGGGTGGAAGGTGTGGTGTGCTGTGCGAACCAAGGTGTAATTCCCTCCTTGCACCAGTGGATCCTGTGGCAATCCCCCGCAGGGGTGCCACATGTACGTGGCCTAAAAGGAACCTCATCTGAACAGCAAAGTGAATCTCCCATAGAAATAAATAGTATTTTCAGCCTTTTTTCAGAGAAGATCTACTAAAAAGACATAAAATCTCGATGTGAACATAGTCTTAAAAATACACTAACCTCTCATGATATTATTGCTACTATCACCAACTCCAGACTGACAAAGATGTGAACACTAGAGATGAGCACATTTATTTAAGTGGAAAGAATTCTCATTAAACTTTACAAATGTTATAAATCTCGAGACTATTATTTGCAATTTGCTCGTACAAATTAATCCACCATTTTGCTTAACCACAGAGGGCCAGGCAAACCGTTGCAAAATAAATAATGCTCAGCTAACCAGGTCCTCCTCGCCTCTTCTTTTCCTTTCCCTCATCACATTCATTCCCTTCGGCCTCTTTATTCTATCTCACATAGGCCTCTAAAGTCACTGGGCGCCATGCCTTGATGATGCACATTGTGACGGGTCCACCAAGCCATGCATTGCCTGAATGATGGCGCGGTGTGCAGTGATGACTGAGGCCTAGTCAAGATGGAAGCTGCTGCCTGGAGTGAAGGGGCCAAAGAAAATGCATCAGATGTGGGAATGGAAAAAGATGAGGCTCGGAGTACCAGAGAGCAGGCCAGTCGAGCGGTGAAGTCTGTCAATGTAGTAAGTAGGACCTGTGCCGTTTCCTTTAGGTGAAACTACACTTTTCTCTATTTTATACACTCTATTTTCACCCTGGTGGAGTTCACTGTGTGCTGATTATCTGGATCATGATGCTGTTTAGTATCAGGAGGCTGTATGAGTGGTGCACACAGCATCCTAATTTTAAGAGGTGGCAAGTCTCAGTACTGTGGCACCCAGAAGTTGACTTGGATTAATTTTGGTGTAAAAAGATCTGGATTTATTTTAGGATCTGGTATAGGGGTAAATTTATGGGTATTGGGATACATCCAAGGATACAAGATATATCGTCTCCCAGTCATGCTGAAAATTGCCGTCATGATCACCGTATGGGTCATATTTCAGTTTTGCCACAGGCAGATGTATTGGTCACAAGGGTCAAGTTACAGAGCAGGTGGGCCAAAGTTCGGTTCATGGAAACAGTGCCCAGCAGCTGTGGTACTAACCACACATATAAACGGGATAGTAGTAGGGATTAAGTTTTATTCGTAATGCCAGTTGGGATAATGAGCCTGATGTGGCCGGCACTGCAGATGATCCCTGGGGTTAGATGGTATAGCAGCGTTGATGGAAAACCCTTCCCAACTAGGGCTGACCCGAGGGAGATGAGGAGGCTAGTGAAGTGATGCAGTTGGAATAAAGCAGCAGAAGACAAGATAGCCATTTTACCACTTAGAGCCTGGCAGTATGATGGTAGCCAGGTATGCTTTACTCCAAAAGACTGTACAGTTTCAGGGAGAAGAAATAGTTTGACAAGTCAGTGACTATAGGGGTGACTTGATAAAGTCCACTACAGCCCCTGGGCAGTTTTCCCCACTGTTCTTTATAGGTCTTTCCCTATGTAAATACATAGAAAAGACTTGTCAATCACCTGGAGTCATGTCAGGTCTTTTCCTACGGTCCCCAGGCCAGCCTGCCTATCAAACTGTTTTCTTTGAAACATTGCAGGTGGTATTTCAGAGTAAAACATACCTGACTGGTATCTAATGATAGGTTTCCTATATGTATTGCTATAGCAATACAAATAGGGAATGTGGCGCCCCACTGGTCAGTGTGCCACATAAGCAGCCCTTAGAGAAGGAAACTCTTGTAAATCCCATGAACGGGCGATGGGCTCTGTGCAGGGTAGTACAGGAAGAGAAGGCGTGAAAGGATAGTAAGGACAGAGAGGGAAACCGACAAAAACATCACTGAGGGCCTCAAAGAGACATTCTATCCCCTGTGACTACCCAGGCCACCTATCTGTGACTGTGCAACCCTGTAAGATGCCTGAAAGTTACCAGTAAACCTGTGCAGACCCTAATATATTCTATCTATCTATCTATCTATCTATCTATCTATCTATCTATCTATCTATCTCATATCATCGGTGCAGCCTGTGCAGCAGCACACGGGCCCGAAAGTTAAGGGGGCCACATCCAGATCTAAAGTAGGTGGACTTGTGTATTTTAATGAGCTCTTGGGCTACAAAGGGCCTATACATTGTACAGGGGCCCTCTTCTGTCTCAGTCCGTCAGTGATTTTACTGCTTATATTCCTTCTACAAAAGGAGGCTCTGCAGAGCACACGCTCTGTAGCTCATTTTGTGCAGATTAACAAGCAGATGTAGTTATCAAATATTTATCCTAATTGCATGTTATACAACTTCAGTTTGGCTGTTGTCCTCACCTTCAATAATCCATGCTGACAGAGTTCCTATTGTAAACTCATTAAAGGCTTTACAGGATTCGTGGATGATTTTCTGTGACATTGTGGGTACAGCCTGGGGTTAGTAGGTTATAAACACTAGATCTCTATAGTTTTTAAGTAGATTTTACATTTTATGATAGTAATCCAATGTTCAGATAGGGATAACACAGATGTGTCACCAGATTTCTCTAAACAACCTCCATATGCTATTATATAGATCTCTTAGACCTAATAAGACTGTTGTATTTCCTTTAGTAATCCATATCAGAAGGACAGCTTAATCCTTTATGAACGTTTAATGCAATCTATATCCACCTAGCCTCAGTGTTCCTTCTGCAGAGATCTCACTCTGCTCAGTACAACTTACAGATATCAGGCTGGGTAGACATAGATTTAATATGCTTGTGTGGCGCCCATGCAACCAGGGGGGCCACAAGGTGAACTGCAGCCAGAAGAGGAAGACGGTTGACCTTAGGACAAGTGGGTGGAGAGACAGAAAATAAAACCACGGGAACACCAAGTTAGACAGAACAGCAGTAGTAAGAAGAGAGAGTGAGAAGTAATACACAAGGAGGCAGGAATTCCCAGGAGGAGAGGTTCCCTGGAGGACGCAGAACCCTAGAGGCAGATTTCCTAGGGGAAAAAGCTCGCTCCATAGCCAGAGGCGAGAGAAAGGAAGCCGCAGCAGCGACACCACAGTGAGACAGAAGGAGCCTGGTAAGCCCATGTTATACCAAGGTCACTGGAGGGCTAGGCCAAGGACAGCCAGAGACCCGGCTCTGTAGAAGTGAGAAGTGAGGGAGACTCAAAGACCCCAATCACGAGACACACCGGCGTGGGGCAGGTACTCTATGACCTGCAGCCTACCTACCACCATGGTCTAGGAACACAGCCATCAAACTAGGGCTAGTGACCCTTAGACAGAGGGACTCATCACACAAAAGCATGTGCTGGCCAGACCAAACCCGTGAGTGAAGACAGAGAAAGAGACAAGCAGGGCCTGAAAGGAACTTTGAGGGAGGCAACGCAGAAGAACCGTCTTAGCTGCAGTAGAACCTGGGTGCCCGAAGCACCGTTAACTTGTGAGAACTGTGGCTTGTAACGTGCTGCTAAAAGAACTTGACTCGCCCAGGGTATGTGGACTCGGGTATCTGAGTCCTCTGCTTCGGTAGGGATGTAACTGGTGGTCTGCCCAGACCCGTGGCCCTGGGGTCGTACTTAAAAGGGGGGTAGTTGGTGTTGGATTGAAGATAAAAGTTTATAGAGATTATCGTGACGCCACCTGCAGATCCTGGGGAAAGAACACCAGCCTTACTTCAGTCCTCCGGAGGGCGATGGTACAGCAGCCGAGATGGTATAGCTCCCTGCAGGTGGAGCTAGCCTCTGGGGCAGGGAAGCACCTGTAGGGATAAAGGTGCAGATGATGGAGGTAGTAGTTGCAGCGACTCGAATAATGGAGACATGGAGGCTGTATGACTCTGCACGGGTGTTTACTTGTCACTGAATAAGACAGTTCAACACGGGTTAACAGTCACACAGTTCTGGGTAGCTGGCCGAGTAGTCACTGAGGAGAATAACGTCTCTTTGAGGCTCCCAGAGAGTACCTTCTGCTTTCTTTCACTGTCCCGTTACTTTCCTTGCGCCTCCGTACTTCCTTGCGCTGCCCTGCATAGCCCGCTTGTCTACCAGGCCCGTGGGGTGCTCTAATGTACTCTTCTTCTCTTCTAAGGGACTCAACCCTCTTTGTTGTCCCTGGTGGGGCTGCACATTCTGGACCGGGGGGTCACCTCGACCTACCAGTGTTGACAGCTCAGGGATAGACTACTGCACCGCGACTCGGAACCGATTCTCTGTTATAGACCAGGATTCCCCCGGACTGTAGCAGGTCTGGCACTGGGTCTCCTCCTGCTGTCTGGGTCACCGCTCTTTCTGGGCGCCCTCCCTATGGTGTCCCCTCAAGGCAGTGTATCCATGGGCTATTCAAGCAATCGGGGGCCCACTGAAGGCCTGGGTTGCAGCCTTCTTGGTACTCTTATGAATTCCTGCCCAGACTGAGTTTCATAGAAGACCTACATGTTTAAAATATACTGCAAATAAAGTGGTATATTGCAGTATATAGCAGGTGAAATAAGTATTGAGCATGCCACCAATTGTATAAGTAAATATGTTTCTAAAGGTGCTATTGACGTAAAATTCTCACCAGATGTTGGTAACAATCCATCCAATCCACACAGGCAAAGAAATCAAACCAGAGATGACCATAAATTAAGTTATGTGTTATAATAAGAAATGTAAGGCTGGCTTCACACCACAGATTTTTCGATCCGGGGCTGTCCGGTGTAAACCAGACAGCCCCGGACTGGTTTTTGGCCCCATAGCAGCCTATGGGGCCGGATGGAGCCAGATGGCAGGCTTTGCCATTCGGTTTCATCACTCCGGGACAATCCGGGAGAATACGGATTATTCTCTCCGGACACAAAAATGATGCTTGCATCATTTTTTTGTCCGGGGAGAAAAATCTCCCCAATTTGCCGGATCCCGGATTGTCCCGGATTCTCCCGGAGCCGGGGCAATCCGGCGCACCCTAACATGGGAGACTATGGGGCCGGATTGCCCCGGACCGTGAGGATCCGGGAACTAGGAGGATCCGGGAACCGGATACTGGCGGCTGAACGCAGCTCTTGTTTCAGGACCGTGGCTAGCTCCATGCTAGCCGCGGTCTTGGATAATCAGTAGCTGCGGCTGCAATTAGCAGCATCCGGTTGCACACAGGACTGGAGGGCACATTTGGTCCTCCGGTTCTGTGTGCTGATCCGGTCCGGGGTGACCCTGACAGCCCCGGACCGGATCACACCGTGGTGTGAAGCCAGCCTTACATGGAAAAAGTATTGAACACATGAAGAAAGAGAAGTGCAAAAAGCCATGGAAAATCATGACACCATCTAATATCTAATCAATTCTGACACTAATTAAAAAATAATAGCTGGTTCAACTGATGGCTTATAAAAAGATTTCTATTATGAAGGTGCCACACAAGAAACATCTCATGATAGGTAAAACCAGTGAGCTCTCTCAAGACCTTTATAATCTTACTGTTGCATTGGATACAGAATCTATAAAGTACTGAAGGTTCCAGTGAGCACTGTTGAGACCATAATTCAGAAGTGGAAACAATATAATTCCACCATAAACTGGTCACAATCTAGTGCTCCACGCAAGATTTCAGACAAAAGAGTGAATAAATTATTGGAAGAGTTGTCTTACAGCCAAGGACCACCTGTGGAGAGCTAAAGAAAGACTTGGATTCAGCAGGTACAATTGTTTTAAAGATAACAATAAATTATGCTCTCACCCTCCATGGACTGAATGCAAGTTCAAGTGTGGCGCCACAGGGAGTAATTGCAGTATGACAACCAAATGTGATATCTCTGTAAATTGTCAGTTCAGGGTTTAACCTATGGAGTCTGTTCTTGCACACACTTAGGACTAGGCCACTTAGAGTAGGGGGATCGGTAATTTAGTAGGTCCCAAAAAGGGGTGGAGCCTAGAATAGTGAAGTAGTAGCAGAGTGACAGCTTAGATGTAGACGGTGCTGGGAAGGCAGTCAGGAAGGACAGGCCTGACAGCACAGCCGACAGGAGGGTGCCCCATCTTTAAGTGGGGGCCCAGGACAGAAGGCAACGGGCCAGGACTGGTTGGAGCCAACTGGTTACGTTGGGGGAAAGACACCAGCAACGTGGGAAGCCGAGGCGGTCAGAGGTTTAGCTCTGACCGCAGACCTTCGAGCTGCGGGCCTATTATAACTGGGTTGCCGTACGCACCACAAGGACATCTCACCCCTCAGGACAGAAACCGTTTGAGGGCACTTGTGGTCATGGACTGAATTCCGGTGGCGGCAGAAATTGTGCGCTACTGCTGCTCCCGCCCATACCGGTAAGGGACCGACTTAGAAGACTAGTGACATACCGTAGGACTGGCGGGAGAGTGCTGTAAAGGTGGGAGAAACAGGAAGAATAGAACAGACCCTGAAAGACAAATAAAGAAAACATCTAGAGACTCCATCAGGTGGACCCTGAGCTGGCAACATCCACCTGGTAACCCAAACTGTACCGTGTATCGTTTACCATCTGCCGGTATCCAGTAAAGTGGAGTCAAACTTGAACTGGTCTCTGTTGTTCTTCCATCCGGTGCCCGGAGGGGTCCAACACCAACATCAGCAGCTCGCCAGAGAGGTAAGAACTGCAACAACAACTCCCCTCATCCTCTTCCATCACTGCTGCCCTGAGGTAAAAGCTCCTCCTGTGGGGAGCTGTACCACTCTCTGCTGCACTCACCTTCACCTCAGCGGCCGGCTTGCAGCGCCGGTACCTGTATTACTGGGATACACAGGTGGCGTCACGTTCCCCTGTAAAAATTCCCTTCCCACCATCTAACTCAAATGATAACCAGGGCACGGAACCGGGATCCCGACCACCCGTGATTCCCCATCCAAGAAGTCATCAGTTCCGGTGTCCGAGTACCCCTAGTCCTGGCCACATCACAAACACATTTAAAGTTTGCTCAACAACATTTATACAAACCTGTGAAATATTGGGAGAAAATACTGTAGTCTGGCCAAATGAGATGAAAATTAAACTCTTTGGATGCCCTAACACACACCATGTTTGAAGACCTTTAAAGGGAACCAACCACCCCAAATGACCCCCCCGGACTAATAATATCGGTCCCTACTTGCAGCACATACATGTGCTGCAATGTTTTTTGCTAAAAAAACTCCTTTTTCAAACTTAAGATAATGCTTTAGAAACTTTATACCCAAGTGACGGTTGGGTGTTACTTACATGGTGCTAAAGCCGGGTTGCAGCTGCCATTCATCCTGCTGTGCTCGTCACATCAGTAACGGCCAGCCCTTTTTGCAGCGTCACAGCCCTGTGCACGGGCTCGCATGCCCGTGCACACGTCATCATCTACAGCCGGGAAGCGAGCGCGCGCTCTGACTTCCACAGCCGAGCGCAGGAAGTCAGAGAGCGCGCTCGCTTCCCGGCTGTAGATGATGACGTGTGCACGGGCATGCGAGCCCGTGCACAGGGCTGTGACGCTGCAAAAAGGGCTGGCCGTTACTGATGTGACGAGCACAGCAGGATGAATGGCAGCTGCAACCCGGCTTTAGCACCATGTAAGTAACGCCCAACCGTCTCTTGGGTATAAAGTTTCTAAAGCATTATCTTAAGTTTGAAAAAGGAGTTTTTTTAGCAAAAAACATTGCAGCACATGTATGTGCTGCAAGTAGGGACCGATATTATTAGTCCGGGGGGGTCATTTGGGGTGGTTGGTTCCCTTTAACACCATATTAACAGTGTAGTTTGCAGGTGGGAACATCAAGGTATGGGGCTATTTTTCAGAATATGACACTGGAAAACGTCATCTAATTGAAGAAAAGATGAAAGAACAAATGCACCGAGACATTCTTGATACAAATCAGCAGCCATCTACCAGGACTATGAAGATGAAACAAGCGTAGACATTTAGGCAAGTCAATGTTCCCAAACATACAGCCAAAGAAGCTCAATTGGTTTAAAAAAAAATAAAGCTCCTAAAATGACCAACCAATCACCGGTCTTGAATCCAATAGAAAATTTATGGAAGGAACTAAAGCTCAGAGTTCATAGAAGGATCTATGGAACCCTCAGGATTTGGGGAGTGTTTGTGTGAAAGAATGGGCTACAATCAGACCTGAGCAATGCATGGGACCAGTTTCTCCATACAGGAGGTGTCTTGAAGAAGTCATTGCTAACAAAGGCTTTTGTAAAAAGTATTAAATAAATGTCAGTAAGCAAGTTCAATAGTTTTTCCTTTTGTCATTTCTCATTATTACTTATAACTTAATTTATGGACATCTATGGTTTAATTTCTATGCTGTGCGGATTGGATGAGTTGTTCCTGACATCTGGTGAGAAATTCTTGCTGATAGCACCTATAGAAATTTTATTTACGTACTTAAAAATTGGTAACGTGCCTAAACTTATTTCACCCATTGTATAGTATAAGGAATCAGATGATTGCAAGTTAATAACACCCCCAAGAGGACTAAAAAAAAAAAGAAAAAATATTATAGAAAGTACTTTAAAATATTCTAAAAATCTTGATTCCCCCATTTTTCTAAATTGAAGATAAGACATTTTAAGTAAATTAATTTTATTATAATTATATATATATATATATATATATATATATAGTATTTCCGCATTTCCACATCCATAAGAGCCCAGACTAACAAAATACAAAATTATTCATTAACCCTACAATAGAAGAAAAATTGGAATTGCATTTTTTGATGTGACACGTTTTCATAAAAAAATTCAAGAATTGGCAATCTAAATGTCAAATGTCTCACTAATTGGTATATAAACCCATCAGCTTGCCATGCCGAAAAACAATCCCATCATAAAAAGCAATGGAATAGAAAACATTAAAACATATATGATCTTGGGCAATGGTGACACAAGTTTAATTTCTTTTCATTTAAAATTGCTCTTTTTAATCACTATTTAAAGGGGATGTCCAGTGTAAAATGATAATTTTGCACACACTATGTGACTGCAGAATTATCAATCCTCACAGAACCTGCACTGTGCCCTGCGAGGATTCACTGTTTCTAAACTGGGATCGGGCCGCAGTTAGACGTATGCGTGTTCCACTGTGGCCCAAGCCCCCAACTAGTGGGTGCGCCTTTGCTCAATACAATTGTATGGAACAAGGCCACGCCCAGTAGCGGCCCTCCCACTAGTCGTTTTTGCCGCTCTATACACTTGTATGGAGCGAGGCTGTGCCCACTAGTCATGTTATTGCCAGGAACATCAATACCACATGACTGCGGTCCATTATTGGCTTACAAAACGGCAAATTCTCGCAGTGTACAGTGCGGGTGCTGCGAGCAGGGGTGTAACTACAACAGGTGCAGTGGTTGAAATTGCACCTGGACTCTGGAGCCTAGGGGGCCCCAAAAGTTCCTTTGTTATATAGAAAAAGACTAATGCTATTAAAGATTTGCAATATTTGGGGGCCCCATTGGAGCTTTTGCATGTGGCCCATGAGCTTCAAGTTATGCCACTGTCTGGGAGGATTGATAATTTGCAGTCACACAGAGTGACTACAGAATTATCATTTTAGAGTGTTCAACCCCTTTAATCTTTGCTTACCTTTTTATATTTTTCTATTAACTCTATGCAGGCATTGATTTCAGGAACAGTTACATTTTTCAATGACAACGTTCTGACAAATCTTTCTTGACACTATAAGTTGAAGAATTGCCAAAAAAACAGCAATTCCACCATTGTTCTTTGCAGCAAAAAAAAACATGTTGACTATATTCTACCGGCCAATGGCATTACAATGATATCAAGTATATTGATTTTTTCTTATACTATTTTTCTTTGTAAAAAAAAAAACTTGTGAGAAAAATCTCTTTTGCTTGTGTCACCATATTCTGAGATTCTTGTTTTTTTTGCGGGATGGATTGGCCCTTACATTGGTTACATTCAGGGCACATATAACTTCTATTCCATTTTATTTAGTGTATTTTGTGGGAAGTAGCATGATTAAAAAATGTACAATTTCGGTATTGTCTTGTAATTTTTTACAATTTTACAGAGATTTGGAAAGAACTTTATTCCATAGGTCGTTACCATCACAGTTATACAAAGTTTATAAATATTTTGTTGTATTTTGCACATTAAAGGACTCTTTGGCTGCATTCTCACAGAAGACGCAGCATTTTGTTGTTGCGTCCAAAACGCTGCATTATATAGTATAAGTATAGTGGATGTGATTTTAAGAAATCCCATGCCCAGTATGCTTACCTCACCCGCAGCGTGTTTGGAGCTGCAGTGAGGGCTGCCGGCAGTCCGCTCCTCCACAGCATGTTCATTTCATGCTGCCGAGTTCGGAAGCAGCTCCCATCGGGTGCACGGAGGGAGAAGCCGCCCTGCATCCGCATTACATGGCGAGTACAGGGTGGCTCGGTCTCCCTGCGGCCACCCACGGGCTCACTCTGGTCCGGAGGAGCTGCGTCCAACAAGCAGCTCCTCTGGACTGTGAGCACATACACTTTTTTTTTCCTTTTTCTTTACATTTTTAAATATTTTAAAATATAGATTATATTACACTCCACTACTTGGAGTCATGCCTTTCAGCGAACACTGCCTGCTATACATGTACAATAGGATTACTATGGTTAAAGTCAATGGGAACCATTGTTAGACCAGAAGCTGACTAGCAACAATGCTGGCTATTTCGGCAGGACCTTGGCCGACAGCTATTGACTGGTCTAAGTCTACCCTGCTAGAATACAGAAGGCTGCAGCCAATCATCTGCTATTGAATGGCTGCAGCAGTCATATGACCATAAGGCAGGAGACACAGTGCCACATCACAAGAGCACCACATGTCTGTGATATATGGTTTTTAATTCTGCTCTTAAAGAACAAAGACGCTAACAAGGATTTGTCCAGTAGTGGACAACCCCTTTAATTACAGAAATTGTATTTTAAAATTGTCCTACACTTGATGTAACACTCGAGAAGCCATGTGGCCATGTCATAAATCAGAAGCAGCGATTCTCAGTAGATTCCTGTAAAATGAAGGCAGCAGTTAACATCACTACTAGAGTTGATTGACTCATTTGCGCGGAACGTTTTAGAAAACTGTAGTTGAAGGACAGGAGGTCTTGCAAATGCCTCCTAGCTTCTAGCATCCTAGGCCCTTCTCTTGATTGGCCTACGGGCGTGATGTCACATGCATGTCATGCATCAGACTGGCTAATAAAAAGATAAAACATTGGAGTTGGGGATGCCAATGCTGTCAGGAAAGAGATGGTTCCCTAGGCTCCTGTCAGCCGCTGCAGATTAATGATATGGCCACGAAACATTTTGTACCAACGCTAATTGCTAAGCATTCTCCAAGTAGTAATATATTTTCTTCAAACCAGACAGTCACTTTAAAGAAGGCTTTAGGGGTCATGAAAACAGGTAAAACTGGCGTATGTTGCAAACAATTGGTGATTTGGAGTCCATCATTGTGATCAATTACATGTGGCTGATAGAATATTTTTTTCCTTGTTTTGAGACTTTGGTCTTTGCTGTATTTCACTATTAGAAAAGTAACTTGTTCCAGATTATTGGAGATTGAGACATTCCGCCAATCGATCAATTAATGTGCAGAATTCTCATTTGTCAGCTGAAGGGATATTTTATGCCGGCATCAAAATGTGCAAATAGATCTATTCTCAAAATCAAAATGTTGTGATTGTTTAGCTATGAATCGATCCTCAAGGCTCGAGCTCACAATGTGACCCAATTACCTCAACACACCCTCAAGAACAGCTGAAAAATGCAGTAGACTTGTAACTGAAACCTGGATGGAGGCCCATCCCCTTCTCCTTCTCTTACCCATACTCAGCCTTGCACATAATGGTTGATGATAGGAATATTATTGTTATTTACAGTTTATGTCTCCTCTATACTGTCTACGGCTCATCAAGTTTTGGTTGTTACTCCAGATTGACCACTGATTAAACCCCTGGAGGTGGACATTTGGACATTTCATTTGGTGTCTTCTTGCTGAGTCTTGTTTGAAGCGACGAGAGTGTTTAAGTTTCTACCTTGGGCTGTTTGTGAAGCTCTGTTGATTCTTGCTATGCTGGGCCCAGAATGCAGCCCAGGGCTTATTCCTAAATCTATTCAAGGTCACAGCCAGAATACACTTTGTAAATGAACACATACAATATTAACCATTTCAAAACCAGTAGAGCCACTTCAATTCACTAATCACACACACACACACACACATATATCATATATATAAATATATATAAAAGCCGAAGCCACTTCCGTCTTCAAGGGACAAAAATCACGTCACACGACGGAAGTGGCTTGGGTGATCCAAGATGGCGGCAAGCGGTGGCGCTTTAGCGCCCACCGCGAGCCGCTGTCAAAACGGGGGGCGGTGGGCCACCGGACCCCCGAGCGGTGGGCGCGAGAGCGCCCACCGCAAGCCGCTATTCTGATTGGTCGGCGCCCTGAACGCGCCGACCAATCAGAATAGCGGTGCGCTGTATGGCGCCATACTTCAAATACACTGACTACAGTGTATTTCAAATATGGCGTCATTGCGCACGCCGCTATTCTGATTGGTCGCCGCGTTCAGCGCGCCGACCAATCAGAATAGCGGCGCGCTGTATGGCGCCATACTTCAAATACACTGACTACAGTGTATTTCAAATATGGTGGCATTGCGCGCGCCGCTATTCTGATTGGTCGCCGCGTTCAACGCGGCGACCAATCAGAATAGCGGCGCGCGCAATGCCACCATATTTGAAATACACTGTAGTCAGTGTATTTGAAGTATGGCGCCATACAGTGCGCCGCTATTCTGATTGGTCGCCGTGTTCAGCGCGCCGACCAATCAGAATAGCGGCGCGCTGTATGGCGCCATACTTCAAATACACTGTACTCAGTGTATTTTAAATATGGCGGCATAGCGTGCGCCGCTGTTCTGATTGGTCGGCGCGCTGAATGCGTCGACCAATCAGAATAGCGGCGCGCGCAATGCCGCCATATTTAATATATATGAAATTTGTGGTTCACTTGCACCAAATGCGGCAACTTGGTTTCAGTAGTTTTGGCCGCAAAAACCACGGCTACAAGTGGTATTTTGTGGATGCATTTGCTGCAACTGTTGAAGCCAACTTTGCCGCATTTACTACAAGTTAATTGCATATGGATTCTAGACTCCCGATTCTTTAGAATCGGGCCGCCATCTAGTATATAATATTTATATATGTATGTGTGTGTATTGATATATCTCCGAATGCATTCATGCATGCATTACATAGTGGAGTGTGTTGAGAACAATAAAACCTAAAAATTATCAATGCAAATCTAAATGAATATCCCATGGAAGTCTGGATTTGGAATGAAACTGAAAATAAAAGTGGAAAATCATATTACAGGGTGACCCAACTTAAGGAGGACCTATCACCCCCTTGGTGCTTTCCAAAGTAAAAGCACCCGTGAATGCAGCATGTCTGCTGCATTCAGGGAAAGGGTTCATCATGTCTCTAGCTTCCCCTGTAAGTTGTACTTTAGAAAGTGTACAGTTAACGAGTCCAGAGGGACTTACTCAGTAATGAGTCCTCGCTGCTCCCTGGTGTCCTCCCCACCTCCAGCCCTCTCTGTGACACGTCCAGACTCCTCAGTGCTGCCTCCTCTATGTGTCTCTGTGGCGCCCCTGTGGGTCCAGTCGCCACAGCGGTACTGCACCCCTGTTGAGGTGTAGTACCCCACTCTCGGGTAAGGGGGGCACAGACCGGTATCGGGACACCCAGGCCACGCACTACACTAGGTCCAGGTCAGGGTTAGAGTGAGACTGCTCCTACGGGAGAGCACAGTCCCTGATAGTGCCTGGAAGGAGGAACCAGGGTAGTGGGGATGGGTGGAGAGGAAGTAGTAAGGGGAGCACCTGGGAAGGAATGAAGTCAGGAAGAACACACTTAGATAACATGGGACACATGACAGAGGGCATGAATAGAACAAGCAAAGATCTAGAAGTCAGTTGAGTTGGAGGGAAGCTAGTGGAAGGAAGCATGTCAAAAGAGGAGTAAAAACTTGAGAGAGGTGTCCAGAGGACTAGAGCCAGTGGGAGCTCATCCTAAGGCCTGACTAAGGAGGAGCAGAAGAAGAGAACCAGGGTGCTCCAAGAGGAAGAGGGGGTCCCATAGGTACGGGTAGTGAGCAATCCGCCCGTGGGGCTTGCATCCTTTGCCAGTTGCAGGCAGTGGAGGGACCAGGCCACGAATGGGGGGACCGAAACCCCTAGGCTAGTGGAGAAATCCAGGCTCAGCTAGCAATCCAGAGGCTGCAGTATTTCCAAGGTACCACAGCCTAAACCGCGCGTATCTGCCATATAGGGTCTGGGGACAGACTTCAAGTAACCCCAGGTTACTGGCTCGGGGCTCTGTGTGAGTGAGACGCAAGGCAGAAGGGCGAAGCAAGCGCAGTGTGAGACGGCAGAGAAAGGACAGAGAGAAGGGGTACCGGTTGAGTGTCATCCCACTACCCGGGAATAGCTACATCCTTGACTCCGAGAACACAGTGTGGCACCCTGCTAACCACAGGTACCCACAGACTCACCCGCAGCATGGATGGGTTTCCACAGATGGTACACAGCTATACGCAACACCTTCCACCCCAGCACAGTAGGCGGAGCTCCACCTGCTGCTTTTAGGCAAGATCCCCTATAAATACTGGTGCTGGGGTCGGAGTTAGACAGAGAGTGTGGCAGATGCTACAAGAGCTGCAAAGAAGTGCTGTTGTTCGCTGCTGCGGTAGGCCAGAGCCAGTCACCCTGACCAGTCTCCGGTAGCCCTGCAAGGCCCAACAGTGGGGTTGAGAGGCAAGGAGAAGAGGCAGAACAGTGGGGGAACCGAGGAGCCAGCGTTAGGTTCACCCCCGAGCAACCACCGGACACTGGAGTCCGCATGCACTGGAGTGCACCAGGCCCAGTGGAGAACACCGGAAAACCGTGGAGAGTTCAGTCTCCCGGACTCCTATGCAGTCACATACCAGGGAGCCAGGCACCGCGGGGAGAGAATCACTGGTAATCAGCAGAAGGTATCCCGATGACAGCACAGGAGGAGAACGAGAAAGCAGAGGAGGCCAGCCAAGTTTTACACAGGCGAGGGCTTAACACACACACGGTAAAAGTAAAGAGGAGGCTTTATACCCACTCGCTGTGGAAACCCAGAAGTGCATCCTGAACACATGGTGGTACTCTGCTTCAACACCAGTAAAAAGGTAAAGAGCAACCAGCGGTGTGCGTGTCAGTTCCTTCCCCACGCCCCTGTCATCCTCAGAGACTGTCCCGTCATCCAATCATCCGGCCAGGTCCCTGCTCTTCCATCCATCCATTACCAGCACCCCTACTATCACCCTGGCCCGGGGGTTAGCTCCACCTGCAGGGAGCTGTGCCATCAAGGCCGCTATATCATCACCCTACGGAGGACTGAAGCGGCGCTGGTGCTCAATCACCAGAAGTTGCGGGTGGCGTCACGAGAACTACATTATAAACTATTATTTCTCCCATTCCAATTTCCCCCTTTTTAAAAGTCTGTTTCCTGGGGCCAGGGGTCCGGGCAGGCCACCAGTGACATCCCCACCCCGACCACAGCGGAAAAGGGCTCGGATACCCGAGTATCCGACTGCCCCGGGCAACACATCAGCGGGCTGTTGCACAGTGACTATGAGTAAACACCTAAAGACTGCAACCCACTGTGTCTGTGACCTTCTTGATGCGTCATAAGCCTTGTGCTTGAACATAGCCACCAACTCACTCAGTAACATCTGCTACCCTGGGGGTCAGTCCTACCCGTAGAGGGCTTTACAACACTTCTGCATCATTACCATCAGCCCCAGAGGAACTGTCATGCAGTGCTGGTCACCTATAGCCTCTACCTGCAGGTGATGTCACTTAAAAACAGTTATCCCCAAGTCCGATCATCCTCTCCCCAAGAAAACTCCCTTTCCTCATGACCTTCCCCAAAGAAGAGAGCCACCCTCCCAGAACAATGACACCGCCAGGGTCATGGAGCCGAGTTTCAACCCCTGTGACTCCCATGAAGCCTCAAATCCTGCTTCCGAGTTTCCTAAGGCCCTGGAGGGGCGTGTCATCTCCCCTCCTCGGCCACTCAAGGCTAATCTGTATATCCCTGGCACACTCAAAAATGAAGGAAGAATATTGATTCTTTTTGATGATTTTTTATTAATTCGCAGTGATGTTGTGAAAGTTCATAACGTTTCGGCTCAACATGAGGCAGGGAGGACACCAGGGAGCAGCAAGGAGTCATTACTGAGTAAGTCCCTCCGGACTCGTTAACTGTACACTTTATAAAGTGTTTTGTACAACTTACAGGGGGACTAGAGACATGGGGGACCCCTTCACTTTGGAAAGCACCAGGGGGGTGACAGGTCCTATTTAAGTGGAAATGCCTCAAGACAAGGAAATGAGATTCAGTAGTGTGTATGGCCTCCATGTGTATGTATGACCTCTCTACAATACCTGAGCATGCTCCTGATGAGGTGGTGGATGGTCTCCTGAGGGATCTCCTCCCAGACCTGGATTAAGGCATCAGTCAACTCCTGGACAGTCTATGGTGCAACATAGTGTTGGTGGATGGAACAAGACATGATGTCCCAGATGTGGTCATTGGATTTAGGTCTGGGGAGCGGGCAGGCCAGTCTATAGGATCAATGCTGTCATCATGCAGGAACTGATGACACTCTTCAGTCACATGAGGCCTAGTATTGTCATGCATCAGAAGGAACCCAGGGCCCACTGCACCTGCATATGGTGTTACAATAGCTCTGAGGATCTCATTCCAGTTCCTAATGGCAGTCAGTGTACCTCTGGCTAGCACATGGAGGGATGTGAGGCCCGCAAATAAATGCTTCCCATACCATTACTGACCCACTGCCAAACCGGTCATGCTGGAGTATGTTGCAGGCAGCAGAACATTCTCCATGGCTTCTCCAGACTCTGTCACATTGTCACATGTGCTCAGTGTAAATCTACTCTCATCCATGAAGATCACAGGGTGCCAATGTTGAATCTGCCAATCTTGTTGTTCTCTGGCAAATGCCAATCGCCCTGCAAGGACAGATACGTATATAAACAAGGGTGCACAACAATAATCCAGGGTGATACAAATACAGAGACAAAACAGTAGTCAAGGGATCAAGAAAAGACACCACATATAATAGGAGCACACCAATGTGATATAAACTATACAACCAATTATGATGTTCACACATAAACATGGTGTCTCTCTCCCCAGGGACCCTTTATGTTGCAGGTCTCAATGGTCTCGGATTCTCTGCTTGGTAAGATTACTGCACCTCTCTCCTGACCTTGTGGGCAGCGCTTCTTGTTATTGCCTATCTTTCCTCTGTCTGGTCCATCTGTTTCCTTGACCTCATTCTTCCATATTAATTTATTTTGCACTTTCCTTGCTCTACACTACACACCCCACAATGATTTATCAGATGGCCATGGTTCTCAACATCTACCTGAGCTCTTGATTTTTGCATCTTTAAGACTATCTAGAGAGCCATACTGATATTGATTTATTATTGATATTGTGGCGCCCCACTGGTCAGGCATCACAATTGGTGTACTGCACCCAACAATGAGTGTGTGGTTACCCCTGTCACAGAGGGAATGCAGGGTTTGTAGGAGGCTCCCATCCCAGCACTCCCACACACCCACCTAGAAAAATGGTTGGAGACTAGTCCCTGGGGGGAGTTAGGAGAGGAGGGAGGTAGCAAAACGAGGGAATCTAGTTTGCCTCGAGGGACGAAGGAGCACGATAGCCCTGAGAGAGAAGGGAGCTCCAAGAGAGGGGGCCTGGAGAGAGAGAACAGGCAGCCCAGACTGAAGGAGGGGACCCCCCCCCCGATCGGGGCACCCATACTCCAGGAGTGAACCCTGGTCCGAAGACACGGTACAGGGAGTTCAGCCCATGAGTCATCAACACCGGACATCGTGGGTCCATCTACCGGCCCCGACATCCTGTCAGAAGGAAACCAGTCATGCCAGGATAACCCACCAGGGTCAAGTTCCAGTGCAGGAGAGAGGGAGAGCGGGAAGCCGGGATACTCAGAAAGCATCCCAGCCGGGCTTGGTACTAAGCGGGCTGTTCCAGGACAGGCAGCAGCAGGAGGACACGGGTTAGAGCTAGGAAGGCATACCACGGGAGACTCTGAGAGACTCTGCAGCCCACTGTGACTACCCGGCCGGCTACCTTTACCTAAAGACTCGTGTCCACTGTGAACTGTATCACCACCAGCCATGTTCCAGTAAAGTACCCAGGTAGAGTGACAGAGTCTCCATGTGCTTGTTTCACTGCTGTATTGCAATTAGTTTATTTCCATCATCAGCACTTCGATCACTATGGGTGCATCCCTGCCCCGGAGGGCCAGCTCCACCTGCAGGGAGCTGGCAGAATCTGCAGGTGGCGTCACGTGAACTTTGATCTTTATCCCCTTTTTGTTGACCACCAGGTCTGTGCTGGCCACCAGTGACATCCCAACCGCAGCAGAGGGCCCAGATATCCGAGTCCCCGTATAACCCTGGGCGAGTCAATATCTTATCTTGTTGATTTTGAGGTTTCTGATTTTTTGTTGTATTTTCTTCCTACAGGGGTCCATAGAGAGGGATTAGACTTCATTAAGTGAGGCCGTACTGGGGGACTTTAGCCTTGGAAGGGAGGCCTGCATGACAGGGTTAATGCAGGAGTAATCTGGGGAAGCTAAAAAGTACAGGGATATATGGGGTTAATGTGATTAGAGGAGGTGTGGAGGAATTTGAGTTTGTTGTGGTGACGTGCTAAGGGGGTTGGGAGGGGTTGCTAAGAGGTATAAGAGGGGGTCCATTAGAAGGGGGGGCCATATCAGCACCAGAGAGAGGACCTTCACAAACAATCTCACAACCCCTCTGTGGCTGTTTTTCTTACCTACACCATGGATTCTGTGGACGAGGTGCTGCAGCAGCTGAGGAATACTGCAGGTATCATGGGATAAGACTGGCTCCAATCGTCAGTCCAAAGCCTCCTCCAGGGGGTCAGGGAATGTGGCACACCAGCCACCTCCCGAACCTCGCCGGTCACGGAGGTCCCGGCCTCCGGTGTGACTAAGTCCAGAGGCGACCCCTCGGGTCCAGCGCCGCATTAGGAGCCCCTCCAGGGACCCTCCAGCTAAAGATGCAGCCAGGCCCGCCTTCTCTCAAGGCACACGTGCTGGGAGGAATCCTCAATTAAGGCCGACCCGCAACTGAGCGAGGTGTCAGCCTCTCTCCCAGCACCTATGGCAGTGACCACCCGGCCTCTGGGAACGGCTGATCCCCATCCTTCCAGGGGATCAGCTCAGCGCACACAGGCAGAGGGACTTCGGAGGTTCCAGGCCCGGACCTCTCAGCCCCGCTCTTGGAACCGACGCTCACCACGTGGCCCCGCCTCCTCCATCTCCATAATGGCGGCGCCATTACATCAGAGGCCGCGGGAGGAGTCTTCTTCTGCCCGCAGGGTCCACGGCCACGCCCCTTCCAGTGATGGCGCAGGAAGCGCCGGTCTCCTGACCACTTGCTCCGCCTCCAATATGGTGGGGCTCATAGATAATGCTGGTCTCAACAGTCCCCTCGGCCAGCAGGCGCTGGGTCAGCCTACACTCTCCCCATCCCAAGGACATCATTCCCAGCTCCTCCAGGACGAATCCACACGATCACAGGGACACGCTCCGATGATGGCAGCGGCAACACCGGCCTCATCCTCCATGTTCGTGGCGATGGACGATCAAGGACCAGGACGTTCAGCTGTTGGGGACTCAGCACTCAGGCAGCCAGGTGAGAACCCACACATTTCACACATTTTTCCACCCTTTTTAACCCCTCTAGTTATGTTAGGGGGGACTAATGTCGGGGGTGGTGCTTCTTGGGGGGCTGAGGAACTTATTCATGGTCTTCACACAATAGCCACTTTGTTGGGGTCAGTAGGTTCAATGGGTGGTCAGATTAGGGGCTCCCCGACTGCAGCATGGACAGGTAATGTTACTACGGCTCTACAAGGGTTAAATAACTTGTTGCCTCAACCGGGGGTAGTGGGACCCCTTGTAGCCACAACTGAAGGTTTGCAACAAGGGTCTATTAATAGTGACTCACATTTCACTTTACCAACTACAGGGCAAGTGGGTAGTGTCACTGAAGACGTTACACTTTAGACGATGCGACGAAAGGAGACGTATATGTCTGTTTTGAGGGCCCCTTCGGAGCTCATGTAAGACAAGAGGTTCGCGAGCGCATATGGAAGAATGAATATGTAGATATTTTTTCCCTTTTGCCACTTGAGCGATTTAATCTTGACAAGCTAAATAGGGACGATAGTAAAAAGGAAGATGAGGAAAAGAGGCGTTACCGTATGATTCCGAGGACATTCTCAAATTGGCTACAGGTGTTTACTATTCTGGCTAGTATTGTAGGAGAAAAATCGCCTGAAAACTGCTCTGCCCTGTTTTCTTACTTAGACATCATTGGGGAAGCTTACAGGGTTTACGGCGGCCAGGGCAGGTTGAGGTACGACGAACAGTTTCGTCAGAGGAAAGCTGTGCGCCCCAACATCCGTTGGGACCATAAAGACATCAGTTTATGGATGAGGGTGTCAGCCCCATCTAGAATAAGCCAAGGGAGTCAGTCCTTTCCAAGGAGCTTTTCAGCTACCACTCAGTCAACCCATTCATTCGCCATGCAGAGAGGGTTATGCTTCCTATTCAATGAGGGAGTTTGCCGTTTTGGAGCAAAATGCAAATACAAGCACGCGTGCTCCACTTGTGGGGGAAGTGACAGTGCATGAAGATGTTTTAGGGGAGGTAGACAGAGACGAGGTGATACAGCTGAAAAAAGGAATGACTCCGGTTCGTCTGGAAGAGATGCTGCACTTTCTAAATAGGTACCCTGATAGAGACAGCGCAATTTTGGTAGAGGACAGTTTTAGGTTTGGTTTTAAGATTCCGTTTATTGAGGATCAGGTTAATTCATCGTTAAAGAACCTGAAGTCAGCTTTACAGTTTCCAAAAGTTGTAAGGATGGCCCCTTTGCAGTAGCACCATTACCCAATTTGCGAGTCTCGCCATTGGGAGTGGTGCCCACAAAAGAGCCCAACAAGTTTCGTTTAATCCACCACCTCTCCTTTCCAAAAGGGAGGTCGGTGAATGATGGCATTGATCCGGACCTCTGTTAGGTAGTTTATACCTCTTTTGACACAGCCAGTAATTGGTTAAGATCTTTCGGTAAGGGGACATTGTTGGAAAAACTAATGTCGAGGCTGCATTTAGGTTACTGCCTGTTCACCCGGAGTCTTTACACTTATTAGGCTGCTTTTGGGATGGCGTTTTTTTCATTGATCAGTGTCTTCCTATGGGGTGTTCCCTCTCAAGTGCTTACTTCGAAACTTTCAGCACTTTTGTTGAATATGTTGTGAAGGACGTCTCGGGTGTGAATTCCATAATTCATTACCTAGACCATTTTTTGTGTATAGGACCCCCGGAGTCTTTGCAGTGCTCTTTGTTATTGCATACCATGGAGGCTGTAGCAAAAATTTCGGTATTCCCCTTGCGCCTGATAAAACTGAAGGTCCCGTGTCGGTATTGAGTTTTTTAGGGATCGTAATCGACACAGACGCTATGGAATGCAGGTTGCCAAAGGACAAGTTAATACAATTACTATCTAGGGATAGCGTGAGGCGTGCCAGAGAAATGTGGAAAATGACGTTGAGGGAACTCCAGTCATTGCTGGGCAAGCTGAATTTTGCTTGCCACATTATGCCCATGGACAGAGATTTTTGCAGACGGCTGTCTTTGGCAACGGCGGAGAGTAAAAGCCCCGCATCATTTTATCAGGTTAGGAAAGGAGCTTAGGGACGACCTGCACGTCTGGGCGGAGTTTTTGTCAGCTTATAATGGTAGGTCTTTGTGGATGGATCCCATAGTCTCGTTGACGCAATTAGGTTTGTTTGTGAATGGCGACAGCAAAATTGGTTTTGCTATTTACTACTGGAACGAATGGTCCTCTGGGAAGTGGCCTGACAAATGGTGTTTGGGGGGTTTAAATTCATCAATAGCTTTGATCGAACTGTTCTCCATAGTGGTCCCATTGACCCTTTGGGGCGACAGGTTCAGGAATAAAAAATTAAAGTTTTCCAGTAGGAATGAGGGAGTAGTTAATGCAATAAATTCACTGACCTCGTCTTCCCCCCCAGTGGTTAGGGTACTGTAACGGCTAGTTTTGTTATGCTTAGCAGGGAATATGTGGGTGGTGGTAGAGCTTGACACATAATTTCATAATCCCATAGTTCATGCTCTTTCTTGTTCACAGAGGGACTATTTTCAAGATTGGGCTCCCACAGCGGAGAGATTGGCGCGAGAATGGCCTGTGGAACTGTGGGAACTGCCCTTCGAGCAGCAAGGAATTTGATTTCATCCTCCCTAACCAGTAACTTGGTCTGCCTATTCTAAAGCCTGGGAGTTTGGGAGACTTGGAAAGCGTCATTGGGTTCATTGGTAGTTGACGAAGGTTCCTTCCTTTTATTGATAGGTCATGTTAGGGAGGATGGCTGGTTGCTTCCAATGGTTAATCGGTTTGTTGCAGGTTTAGCATTCGGTTTTAAAGTTAGAGGTCTGCAAGATATAACAAAGTCATTTTTAGTCTTGCAAGCTTTAAAAGGATGGAGAAAAGTTTGGCGACCACACGATAGCAGACGACCTGTGTCTTATGACATGTTGCTAGTTTTAGGGGAGCAGTTACACAAAATTTGTGGTTCGCGGTCAGAACTTCGCTTATTTAAGCTAGCTTTCTCATTAGCCTTTTTTGGGGCCTTCCATTTAGGCGAGTTGGTTTCTTCATCTAAAGTTAAGTAGGACAGGTTAAAAAAGAAGGATGTGACACTTTACCAGGACAGAATTTAGTTGTTTCTTTGGTCTTCCAAAACGGACAAAATGGGAAAAGGTTTTACAGTTGTGCTATTTGCAGTCTCTGGGTCGACTATGTGCCCAGTCCAATGTCTTCAGGACACTTGGACACCAGGGGATAATTTGGATAGTCCTTTATTGGTGTACGCTGATGGCTCATCTCTTTCACGCTTTCAGTTTTTAGCCATCATTAAACGCTGTATGGTGTTGGCGGGTTTGTCCTCTAAGGACTATAGTGGTCATTCGTTTAGAATAGGGGCGGCCAAGGAAGCGGCGAGGCGAGAACTTAATGAGGAGGTTATCAAGAGAATTGGTAGATGGGAGTCAGCCAGATTTAAGTCCTATGTTCGCCTTAATAGATTATAACAAAGTTAATGGTGGGGGGGGAAGTATTATGCAGTGGGGATTGGGTGTGTAGTATTGGTTCTGGTTATTGTGGTTTTAACCCTCTTCCTGGTTTTTTGCCATTCTTCTTTTCTGTTTTCGCAGGCGCCACCCCCCTTTTGGTTTGGATCATGGGCCATTCCTTTGTATTTTGGGCGGCATTGCGAGTGGCAGTTCGGCCGAATGGCAGGCAACTGGGTTTTGATAGAACACAGGCTGTGATTCGTTGGATTGGTAACAGGGTTATGTTATGGAGCCAATTTCTACCCGAGTTCCACTGTTTTGGGAGGTTAGATCGAGCTCCGGACGTTGTCGTGATTCATTTAGGGGGAAATGATTTAAGCAGAAGGCCATTTCGAGAATTGATAAAGGACATTAAGTTTGACTTGTTAAGGTTGTGGTCTATGTTCCCCAATGTCATAACAGTGTGGTCGGATTTTGTGCCTAGGAAAGTTTGGCGTGACGCAAGGTCTGTGGACAGCATAAACAAAGCTAGGATAAAAGTAAATAGAGTGGTGGGGCGGTTTATGGCTAGGAACGGGGGCAGTGGCACTGCGGCACCCTAACCTTGAGGCGGGTGAGGGTGATTTTTGGAGACGAGATGGTGTTCATCTTAATGCCATTGGATTGGATATGTGGAACCCACAAAAACATTGCGGAAGAAGAGGAAACGTTACCTTGGTTATATTTGAACAAAGGACCTTGACGCTGCAGGAGACAATACTAACTGAGTCACCATACTGCTCAAGGGTGTAATTCGGATGACACTGTTGATAGATATGTAACCAGCTAAGGGTTGACTTAAGCTGGCAGTACACATGAGATAGCTGTCAGCTGCACAACTGTTAAGGTACCGTTACATGCTTCGATCTAGCGAACGATATTGGTTGGACTTTTTTGATTACCTCTACCCGTGTTGCGCCCGCTCAGAGGCACCAGTTCACAACTTCTCCTGTGGTGATGTCTGTGTAAAGGCTACTTCACATTCTACAATATCGTTAACGATATCGTTGAAAGGTCACGCTTTTTTGATCGTTCAAACAATGTCGTTTGTGCATCGTTGCGTGTAAACATACGATCTTGAAACAACAAATCGTTGGATTGTTCATCAAAAATTTGAGATCCTGACCTCAAATCTGTCGTTCGTTGATGTTGTTCACAATTCTCCTATTCCTGCCGCTTTCTAAAATCGTTCACTAAGATATTCTCGAAGTAGCTGGCGCGTTGCCTAATTTAACATCGTTAACGATATCCATGCGTGTGACAACGCACTAACAATGTTGACATGATAGCGGTCACGTGACATTGTTAACAATATCATTCGCTAGATCGAAGCATGTAACGGTACCTTAACAGTTGTGCAGCTGACAGCTATGTCATGTGTACTGCCAGCTTAAGTCAACCCTTAGCTGGTTACATATCTATCAACAGTGTCATCACAATTACAGCCTTGAGCAGTATGGTGACTCAGTTAGTATTGTCTCCTGCAGCGCTAAGGTCTTTTGATCAAATATAACCAAGGTAACGTTTCCTCTTCTTCCACATGCAGAAAAGTACATTAGGACCTCACCTCAATAGTCATCCCATGCAATAAACTCGTAAGTCTAACATAGGGAAATTAAACTTTTTTGTTTATGAAATTCTGCTGTGTGTTCCACAAACCAGCCTTGGCATTGCAGTGCTTACCTGCTTATTTTGCATTGATTTGTAAGCACTGTTATGAAGCTGGCCATAATCACTGGAGCATGATGTTGCCTTCTAAGGCTGGCTTCACACCACGGCGCAGTCCGGCCCGGGGCTGTCTGGTGTAAACCAGATAGCCCCGGACCGGTTTTTGGCCACATAGTAGCCTATGGGGCCCGATGGAGCCGGATGGCAGCTCTCTGCCATCCGGTTTCATCTCTGCGGAGGAATCCGGGAGAAATCGGATTATCCTCACCCGACACAAAAACGTTGCTTGCAACGTTTTTGTGTCCGGGGAGAAAAATCACCCCAAAAAGCTGGATCCCGAATTTTCCTGGATTATCCAGGATTCTCCCGGATCCGGGGCAATCCGGTTCTCCCTAACATGGGAGCCTATGGGGCCGGATTGCCCGGTCCGGGCGAATCCAGGAACTGGATACCGGCGGCTGCATGCCGCTGGTATTTTAGCTTAGTATAAGGGAAGGGAAAGGGGGTATTTTGCTCACCACGGCTTCCAGAGGCTGTTAGTGCTCGAAGTAATGGCTGGTTCCCATTCACTTGAACAAATATTGAAGGAACTCCGGCACCAGACTTGTTGCAGTTAAAATTCCAGATCTTTATTCAGACATCCTTAAAAGCATTAGTGGGGTACGCAGCCCCTACCTCCACGCCTGACGCGTTTCGGATACAAAATCCTTAGTCTTAGGCATGCTTGCAAATGTGAACATCACATATTTATAGAGAAAATAAAAGCATTCATACCACCCCCCTATCACATGTGCCATCATTCACCATTGATTAAGATCTGGATAAGTTGCTTTTCAGCAGTCTTTTCATTTTAACTATATCAATACTGGACTAAAAACTGCTAACTTGATATAAACAGATAAATATATTGCACTAGTAGATATAATACAAATCACTTTTGTAAAAATTCATACAATATTACAAAAATATATGAATCACATTGAGTGATGAGGTTCCCCAAATAACTCGTTTTTACAGAGTATGCCAAAAAATTGGAGAAACATACCCACTCACATGAAACACAATTTCTTTATACCCATGCAATACATCATTTTTACTCTTTGGATACAGCTTGTTACATCTCAGGTAAGCTCACTGAACATGTCTCAGTTGACTCTTTTCTCACCACATCTACTATTATTATTCTGCAAAGGACAACCAAGGATAGTGTTACTATTGGTTTCTACATAGTTCTCCCTATATATTATATTCACCTTAGGAGCATGAAATTGCGTCCCTATAAACATCTAATAAAAATACATTAGATCCGTGCGGAAATTTAAACCTTCGGGGAAGCGAGCATTCAGCGCTAAAATCCAGCGCGCTTCCTGACATAACACTGCTCGCTCCCAGTCTCCGCCCCTTACTGGTCTGGGCACCCTATGTATGCCCTTCACTAGAAGGGACTCCATAGCCCCTCCATGGACTTCTAAAAAATGTTTAGATAGTCCTGAAATATTACGACAGCTCGATGCATTATTGGGGTTCGCAGCTGTAACATGTTCACTGATGCGCTTTTTTAGGGACCGCGTAGTGCACCCCAGTCCAGTATTGATATAGTTAAAATGAAAAGACTGCTGAAAAGCAACTTATCCAGATCTTAATCAATGGTGAATGATGGCACATGTGATAGGGGGTGGTATGAATGCTTTTATTTTCTCTATAAATATGTGATGTTCACATTTGCAAGCATGCCTAAGACTAAGGATTTTGTATCCGAAACGCGTCAGGCGTGGAGGTAGGGGGCTGCGTACCCCACTAATGCTTTTAAGGATGTCTGAATAAAGATCTGGAATTTTAACTGCAACAAGTCTGGTGCCGGAGTTCCTTCAATATTTGTTCAAGTGGCTGGTATTTTAGGACCGCGGCTAGCTCCATGCTAGCTGCTATCTTGAAAAAATAGCAGCTGCGGCTGCAATTACAGCCATCCGGCTGCACACAGGGCTGGAGGGCACATTTGGCCCTCCGGTTCTGTGTGCTGATCCGGTCCACGGCTGTCAGGTTCATGCCTGACAGCCCCAGACCGGACTGTGCCGTGGTGTGAAGCCAGCCTAACCTGGTCCATTTTCAGCGCAGTGCTTTATATGCTAGACAGGAGTGGTGGTCAGTCTCCTAGGAAAAAAGCTGTAAACAAAAGAACAAAAAGTGTAACTATCTCAAAATTGGCAGCACATTTTAGTAAGCAGTATGAATGAGCAAACCGGTGCTACAAGTCTGTGACAGCATTTTGAGTTGTTTTTACTTTGGGAGCTAATGTCTTCAGCACCAGCAAGGGTTAATGTTATTCTTTCAATTTTAGTGCTAAGACTGGCTTCACACTGCAGTTTTTTCACTGATCAGTGTAAATCCAGTTTGTGTGCCAAAACCAGGATAGGAACTTGCAGAGAAAAACTATAATTGAAAGACTGACACCTGTTCTGAGTTTTGGAGACACTCCTGGTTTTGGCACGCAAACTGGATGGACACTGATCAGTGAAAAAACTGCAGTGTGAAGCCAGCCTAGGAAGGCTTGCTGCAGTGAATATCCACTCCCACCTCTCCTTAAGTAGACATGTGTTCCTTCAGCTGTTGTCCATGATAGCTTATATTTACCCTGACCGGCCTGGAGAGTGGAGGTGTTTGAGCCACTGCTGTTTGAAGATTAGCCGACCTGGTGCTGTTTGCTCTGCTGCTGTCAGGAACTAAGCAGCAGATTATAAGTAGTTGTAAGGCTGCGTTCACATTTGTGCATCATGTGCGCTGTGAACGCAGCTTCCTGAGCGCAGCAAAATGCACGCACTATGCACTCCTATGTTTAACATGGAAACGCATAGTGCCTGTGTGTGGCTGCATTCAGGTGCGTTTGCTTTTGGCTGCACATAATTTATGCGCATGCCGATTGCAAAATGTTCGATTTTTTTTTTTTGTGCGTGGCTGTGTGCTTGCTTTAGACGCAAGCAGACAGCCACGCACAAACAATGAATGAAATTCAATCTGTGTGCATTGCTATCTGCTGGCAAGTGCACAGACGCTTCAGAAGAGGACGTCCTCCAAGGTCATCTGCAGGTGAATCTTGTCCTGCCGTTCTCTTCCTCTCCTTTCTTCCTCTTCTTCTTTCCTCTTCTTTCTTCTTTCTCCCTGCTGCCGCTGCTAGTTCGTTTAGGGAAAGCCGGCGGTGAAAGGGAACCTGTCACCTGGAATTAAGCCCCTGCTCTATCACTAGCTGTCCCTACACCTTCTGAAGTGCTACCTAACCATCCCTGTCTGTTATAAATCCGACCTGTAAAGAGTTAGAAATATGTCTTTGCACTTACAGCACGTCGCTCTCTCAGGAGACTGGAAAGATGGCTCCAGGCTCCGTTCTCCCCTCCTCCGTGCTTCACCGCACGCCCCTGCTGGGCGTCATTATTCTGTATTGCTTTCCTCCTTTTTTTGGAATCTCCCACCCTCTTTTCCAGCTATGATGCACCGGCCGGTACGTCACATCCGGCCCGGTGCATTATGGGCCCAATCACATGATCGGTCCTGGTGCATTATGGGCCCGATCACGTGATCTACCCTGCTTCAATATGCGCATTGCGCATGCGTGGAGCCAGGCCAATCACGTGATCGGGTCCATAATGCACCAGGGCCGATCACGTAATTGGGCCCATAATGCACTGAGCCGGATGTGACGTACTGGCCGGTGCATTATAGCTAGAAAAGAGGTCGGGAGATTCCAAAAAAAGGAGGAAATCAATACAGAATAATGAAGCCCAACAGCGTGCGGTTAAGTAGCGAGGAGGGGACCATGGAGCCTGGAGCCGCCTTTCCAGTCTCCTGAGAGAGCGACGTCCAGTAAGTGCAAAGTCACAGCCCCAGGCCAGCACTCATAAATGAAGGCGGGGCAGGCCCAAGTAAATGGAGCTTGCAATAAACTGATCCTGAGGGCAGGGTAAGGCCATGTGCACACGCTGAGTATTTGCTGAGTTTTTTACCTCAGGATTTGTAGCCAAAACCAGGAGTGGATAATTAAATACAGAAGTGGTGCAGGTGTTTCTATTACACTTTTCCTCTAATTGTTCCACTCCTGGTTTTGTTTACAAATCCTGAGGTAAAAAACTCATCAAATACTGAACGTGTACACGTGGCCTAAGATAAAGTGTGAACAGTTACCAAGGTTTGCCACAAATAATACAGATTGTAACAAACTCTTCAGTGATAATATATTAGGTCTGAACAGTTATTTTAGTCTATGGGTTTAAAGGGTTGCCAACTAGAAATTTAGAAATGTACTGCTTACTAGAGATGGAAGTTCAGGTTCTGGAGGTTCAGCCTGACTTTTCATAAAAATCAGCAAATATGTTAGCACTACTGGAATATAGCGTGCTATAAAAACTGTGCAAATGCACATATTCCTTCCGAACTGTATAATATTATGAAATTGAGATTTATGGCAAAATATTGATCAATTGTTACATTTGATCCAAATGTAGACAATTTGTGATCTACACAAACTGGGTGGCATGGTGGCTCAGTGGTTAGCACTGCAGCCTTGCAGTGGACCAAGGACAATATCTTTAAGGAGTTTGTATGTTCTCCCCGTGTTTGTGTGGGTTTCCTCTGGGCACTTTGGTTTCCTCCCACATTTTAAAGACATACTGATAGGATGTTTAGATTGTAAGCCCTAATAGGGACAATATTGCAAATGTATGTAAAGTGCTAGATCTGGGGAACTAGCTATTTTCCTCATGGAGAGGATAAGAGACTTAGGCTGTGTGCCCACATGCCGGGTTAGGGCCGGTTTAGATGTGTAAACCGCCGGTCGGTTTACATAAATTTTATGTAAATTTATGTTAATCCAAACCGGCGTTTGGATTAACATTAAAACCTATGTAAACCGACACCCGCTGTGCACACAGCGGCGGTTTACACATGCTCATCTGTTGCTAACCCGCTGGGTTCCCAGCGGGTTAGCAAAGAATGAGCATGTCCTATAAACCGGCCGGTTCTGCAGCGGCTGCAAGCAGAATCATGTGCTGCTTCCAGCCGTTGCAGAACCGCCGGCGCTAACCCGCTGTGCACCCGCCCGCAGCACCCGCCCGCACCCGCCTCACATACCCGCCAGGAAGCCACCGGACACCTGCAGAGCTTCCTGGCGGGTCCGCCCAGACGCCCATTGGCACAAAGCCGGTATGTGGGAACACACCCTTATAGCGGCAATGCTCCTCTGGGAAACATGCAAATTGTCACTCTAGCGCCACCTTTAGGTAGCAATCCTCAAAGTCATAATCAATTCTTTAAAGAGGACCTGTCACCAAACCAGGCATGGTGATCTAATTACAGCACTGGATGCAGCATGTCTGCAGCATGCAGACAAGGGGTCACCCAGCACTTGAGCAGCCCTGTACCCCGAGATAATACACTTAGAAAACTTACATGCTACAGCCACTAAGGAGGTGGCTAGGGGCAGGAGCTTAGTGGCTTAGTGGCTGTAGCATGTAAGTTTTCTAACTGTATTATCTTGGGGTACAGGGCTGCTCAAGTGCTGGGTGACCCTTGCCTGCATGCTGCAGACATGCTGTATCCAGTGCTGTAATTAGATCACCATGCCTGGTTTGGTGACAAGTCCTCTTTAACAAGCCTTTTAATATAACCAAGGATTTGTGCCAGATCAGAACCCCAAACTGCATAGCTGCGTTCGCTGTGACTGCCTTATCAGGTGGTGTGTGGGATTCTGATTGGCTGTGTGGGAGGCTAAGGTTGGTTACAGAGGAATCGTCCCGATATCGCATACAAGCTCCGGGAGCGCATTTTGGGAGCACTTCCCGATATCGCATCGCCTGGTGTTACAGCTGCGATATCGGGAAAAATATAGTCTCAATCTCCATGTGTAGCCATCCGAACCCAGTAACTGTACTCATTTAACATTGCCATAATGGGTGAGGATGCGTAGTATCTGCATGAGTGATTTGGTTGACAATTGAAAGTGCTATGGAATTAATAGTGCTATATAATAAATGATTATATATTATATCAATTTTATCCCTGTTAATAATCTGATTATTTGCTTTACTACATTGATCATGCAGCAAATGATCAGGATAGAGTAGAAATCTGCTAGTGTGTTTATAGGATTGTAACAACAGCAGATGTTGTATTGATTGTGTTTCTAAGGCCCCTTTCACATCAGCGTTTTTTTTAAATCGCGGCAGATGCGGTGAAAAAAACGCATCTGCCGCGATTAACGCATAACCGCGACACTTGTGGACAGTGGCGGCAAGCCCCATGCAATGTCTATGGGGCTTGCGGTAAGGGTGCGGCAGGTGCGGCAAGTGCGGTTTCGGCACTTGCGGCAGGTGCGGCCGCGAAAAAAAATGCTGCTGACTGCGTTTTTTTTGCGGCTGCACCTGCAGCAAGTGCCGATACCGCACCTGCCGCACCCTTACCGCAAGCCCCATAGACATTGCATGGGGCTTGCGCAACTGTGCCGCAAGTGTCGCGGTTATGCGTTAATCGCGGCAGATGCGTTTTTTTTCACCGCATCTGCCGCGATTTAAAAAAACGCAAGGCCCCTTTCACACCAGCTTTTTTGTCCGGATCCGGACAAAAAAAACACATCTGCCAAGGGTCCCGCCTAACGGCCGCACTTGGGCACACTTGCGGCAAGACCAGGCATTGTCTATGGGGCTTGTGGTAAGGTGCGCCAGGTACGGAAAGTGTGGTTGCAGCAGGTGCGGCCGCAAAAAAAACCGCGGTCAGAAGTATTTTTTTTTCATGGCCACAACTGCCAGAACTGCCGGAACTGCACTTGCTGCACCTGCCTCACCTTACCGCAAGCCCCATAGACAATGCCTGGGGCTTGCTGCAAATGGTATGTAAGTGAGGCCGTTAGGCGGAAAATGCGGTAGATGCGTTTTTTTGTCCAGATCTGCCAAATTTTCATAAAAACGCCAGTGTGAAACCACCCTAAGGGGTACAGGGAGATTTATAGCCATGCAGTGCTCCGTGGGAAGTAAAGTATGCATATAACCTATTCACAGAGAATGAGATAAGGGACTCTAGTGCCATGTATTGGAAGCAGCAGCCCTATCAATCAATATTGACCCTTTTAAAGGTCCTTGCCATATGACTTGGGACATGAAGCCAAACCAGAATCTACTCCAAAAGAAAAAGGCTTCATCCTGCAGACTAATTAGGGGCGTATGTCCTTCATCAGGCCTGGGGAGCATTAAACGGCTTATAATTCTCTCTATGGTAGTCTCCTTATGGAGAAACTATACCCCATCAAACTCATCAAATGTCTGTCACCAGGCCAACTAGGTTTCATCTTGTACTGATGAGGGGCAAGATCCTTAATACAGCTGATTATAAATGGAAGTCTATTCCTTGTGAGGGAAGATTCTGGTTTGACTTTGTATTCTAAGTCATGTTAGAGCCTTTTAAAGGTGAATATTAATTTATAGGATTTCTACTTTCAATAGGTGGCACTTGGAGTTCCTGTTTTCTATCTGTGAAAAGGTTATTTGGATTATTAATTGGGTTATGTTAAAATGGACATGTCACTTGCTAAAAAAATATTTCAATACCTTGTAAAAATCTCTAAAGGTACCTTTACACGCCGCTACAACAGGATGGATACAACCCGCTACAGGCTACAAATGTAGCTTGTAGCGCCAATATAGCTCGTAGTAGCGGCGTGTGAAGACGGGACGTGACAGCCGGCAACAGATAAATCTGTTGCCGAGCACTGCTCGAAAACAGATGGCTACAAAGCCGATTGCAGCGAGCTGTATCGGCGTGTAAAGAAGCTACAGAAGGGAACTCTGGACACCCGGCGATGTAACTGCAATGTAGCTAAGGCGTGACCCAGGCTCCGTGTTACCGCACCCCATCTGCGATCATTGGTGGAAGATGCTGCGTTACGATTGGTAGTCGCTGCATAGGGTGGCATATTTAAGGAGCTGACCAGTCACACTACACAATCGCTCGAGCGTCATGTATTAATCAGCCTCCTGCGATGCCTGCCCAATCATGATGTTCTTGCGTTGTCCTATCAGCGTACGGACGTCTCGTAATCCACAATTGTGGCACGCCTATGTGCTGTCCCTGCTGCACCAGGTCTGCCCATATTAGCTTGTTGTAGCGGTGTGTAAATGAGGTAAGATGAGCTACAGATGGCTACTTGAGACACCCGGCGATGTAGCTAGTTACAGATGTAGCGTAGCGTAGCGCACCTTGTGGCGGCGTGTGAAGAGGGTGCGTTGACCGTTTGTAACCGTTTGTGCGTGCTCGTGCACGTGAAGTAGCGGATTGCATCCATCCTGTTGTAGCGGCGTGTAAAGGTACCTTAACTCTCCCTAAATCTGCAACTTCTTTCCGTATTTCTCTACATCACTCCATTGCAGAGATCTTCAATATTTTTGTTCAGGAGCACACTATGTGAAATCTTTGCTTTGCAGTCCAACTGGGTGTCCCTTAAGGCTATATGCGCAGGTTCAGTATTTAGTTACAGAAATTTCGGCATCAAATCTGCATCTTCTGGCAGGAAAAACACAACGTATTTTGGATAGGTTTCTTGCATGTGCAGTGGTCATGGGCCAGGGTACTTGACTCTCTAGGGCTCAACAGATCAGTTGATATCACGGTGGCCTTCCCAGGAGTTTGTGGCCGTGACCAGTCGTTGAAAAAGGTGGAGTTAGGCTGTGGTCACAGTTGACATGCGTTTTTTTCAGTGATTTAACAAAACTCATGCTTTTTTTCATGTCAGCATGAGTTTTTTAAGGTGTGTGATGGCTCCCTGCGTTTTTGGGTGCGTTTTTGAATCTGCACCTAAAAATAGTGCTTGTAGTATTTTTTTGAGCGTTTTGAAAAATGCATGCGTTTTTGTAGAAAACGCATGCGTTTTTATAACATGGGTTCCTATGGGAAACGCATGCAAAAACGCATGTACAATTAGTACCTTTTAGTGCCATTCAAAAACGCATGCGTTTCCCATAGGAGCCCATGTTAAAAAAACGCATGCGTTTCTGGAAACGCATGCGTTTTTTTAACATGGGCTCCTATGGGAAACGCATGCGTTTTTGGATATGCTCCAAAAACGCATGGGACAGTCACACATGCTTTTTGACTAATAGGGCATGCGTTTTTTAACATGGGGGCCTATGGGTGCGTTTTTTACATGCGTTTTTGAAAACGCAGGTCTCCAAAAACGCATGTGAAAAATGGTACTGTGACCCTAGCCTAACACTGCTACTCCTTCTTCTCCTAGCATCTATTTGGTTACAAGTTCCAAAGGCTGGTGACTATGGGCCCTCCGAGTAATTACCTTGCAAATCCTCTTGACCCTATACAGACTTTTAGCCTTGGCAGAGTCCACGATGGTAATCCCTGTATCTGAAGCCCAGTGACCTCCAGTTTCTCGGCTGGTCCTGAAGATGTCCAGACCGAATTGAGGCTGGTACCCCTGTTCAGCTAGTTCCTCTGCCCTACCCAGCTGGTCAGCTGCAAATTCAGGGTCCTCGGGCCTTGGGGGTTCGCAACTGATCCATGTGTGTCCTGCTTGACTGCTGCTCCTAGAACTTACTCTTCACTTCTGCCTCCTGCCCATAACCTAGCTCTTCCCTCCAGCCAGTAGATGGGGACTGCTCTGAATGAGTCTTTTCCATCCAGTTTGGATTGTGTTGAATTATTGTTGAGGGTCTCAGCATCCCTTCCTACCTGCGAGCATGATGCCACACTCATTAAATAGGTGTAGTACCATAGTGGCGACCGAACGGCAGGGCGTCACACATTTGTTTTTGCCATGTATTTTTTTCATGCATTTGGTGTGGAAAAATGCTGCAAGAACTGACTTGCTGCAGATTTATTTCTGCGCATATCTGCGAGGGAAAAAAAAAGTGGACAATGCTTCAGGATTCTCATTGACTTTGCTGGCATAAGGATCTGCATGCAGTTTTATGACAAAATTGCACTGTAAAAATGCGATATAAACGCACTGTGTGCTCAGGGCCTTAGAGTCTGTTCTCGGGGAGTGTACTTTCACCCCTGCCTCCCAGGTGATATCAGTCACACCTCTGCAGTTGATCTAGCACACAGCTTCGTGTTTTTGCTACATTTTTCCTGCATTCTTACTGCTTTTGTGGTGAATGAAACCAACTTTATTTAGACATGTACTGTAAAAAAATGGAACCAAAAATGCAGGTGAAAAATACAGCAATCACGCAGCAAAAAACAGCAAAACCTATGTTTTGGAAGCAGCTTTTTTTACTGCAAAGAAAGCAGGTTTTGTTGCAGCAAAAAAAGCCACTTGTTAATGTACCCTAAACAGTTTCAGATGTTACTGACCTGTGATTGTTAGTATCAAGTTAGCAGAAGTGAAAGGTCAAGCTCCATAGAAGACTGAGGGACACCCAGTTGGACTGCAAAGCAGAGAATTCACATAGCGCTCTCCAGAATATTTTTTTAATATCTCTGCTATGGAGTGGTGCAGCACAAAAAGGAAAAACAGTGTCAGAATCAGGACACCTTGTGAAGTCTCTAGTAGTCTACCCAAGTATACTTAGGGAACGGTGAAGGACTTGTGTCAATTAAGTATTGACGACACTTGATCATTTAAAGGAGAAAGCCGAAGGTGAGCGTATGACATAGGAACACATCTGTGCTGTGGCTGACTGGGGCAGACTATTATGTGATAATTTAAGGGATTATACATAAAGAAAACATGACTGTGTTCTTTTTGGAACACGCTGTACTCTTCCATAGTTTGGACCTGTTTTTGCAGTTTAACTTCAGTGAAGAAATAGGGTTTTTGCCTCAGTACCACACTACCTGTGGATAGGTGTGACAGCCATGTTTTCTGATCCCGAATAGCCTCTTTAATGAGCTTTATGTTATGACATGACTTGATTCAACTTGCAGGTGTAATCTTGTATGGAATAAATTGTGCTTTTGTAATTCATTATAAATGTGACCTGAAATACAGGTTTCATTATGTGATAACACTTCAGACAATCAGAATGCAGGGATGCCACCAAATAGTGGGCTATACATTGACTTTATAAATAATAATGAACACCAAAAGCCACTGGCCACCATCACTTGAGAGGATCAGTCAATGGAGCACTAAAAACATGACTTCAGAGAAAGTATCTAAAGCCTGCTCTATGGTTATACTGCTCCAGGTCAACGTCTATGGTGTGCAGATGATGGCATTACCCCAACCTGTTCATGTCCTGCCGTTATCTTCATGAGAGATTCATGATGTTCTTTGAAATGTAACCTGGTTCAGCTATTGTTGGGTCACACCTGTTCCTGCAATACTGTATTGTCTCTGAAAAGACCCTTACATATAGCAGAGATCACCTGGGGTGATGGGGGAAGCCTTCATACGAATATTGCATGAATTGACAAATCTTTGGTTCTTTAGCTACTTTCAAACTATTACTCCAAACATATAGGGAGTTCTAGTGTTGCAATAGTTGGAAACTCATAGGTTGTAGACAAGAGCAGTGCTAATAACACAGGTCAACAAAAAAAATTTTTTTTTCTGGTGCCCAAAATATTTTAATGAATTTGGGGTATTTTTGGGGTGCTGATTCTGAATATGCTATCAGTTTTGCCAGATTGGCTCAAGTTTTTGAGATTTTTGGTATCTTATTTATAGCACTTGTTCGTAAATGCGACGCATCATCTCATTACAGTAATTTCTTTGGATTAGTACTTGAACTGAGCAGTTCTCAATATAGTTTTGTGTTAATTAGTGTTCTAAAAGTTTGTTCATAGCTTGGTTTTTGGCACTAACTTTATGTTGTTGTCTGTTGTCCAGTGAAAAGCATGAACTCATCAAGAAGAAGTTGTCTTAACGATCCAGACTCATTCTGTTACATTTGTGGTGAATATACACTGACAAAACATAGAAGAAACATAACAGACTTCGTTAAAAAAGTAGCAAAAAACGTCTGTTTTGTTACACATTTTACGAAAAATCTCAAAAACTTGAGCCAATCTGGCAAAACTGATGACATATTCAGAATCAGCACCCCAAAGTTACCCTAAATTCAATGAAATATCTTTGGCACCAAAAATGCTGTTGACCAGTGTAATTAATCTCTATAATGTGCTGTACATGGGACTCACTGTTACACATTTTTCCATTTTAGATTCTTCTGGTGGTGCTGTCATGTGTTTACCAATGTCAATCTTCAAGAACTAAACAGAATATCAACAATAAGGTACAGAAAAGTTTCAGTGGAAATGCTTATTACAATTTGTATATACAGTACAATGTTTAATGTATAATCTACATTAAAAGTTGAGTCATTTGGTAAATTTATTACAATACTTATCCTGTACTTGTCCTAAATCACATCCTATATTATACTCTAGAGCTGCACTCACTATTCTGCTGGTACAGTCACTGTGTTCATACAGTACATTACTTATCCTTTACTGGTCCTGAGTTTCATACAGAATTATACTCCAGAGCGGCACTCACTATTCTGCTTGTGAAGTCCCTGTTTATGAACATTACATTACTTATCCTGAGTTATATCTAATATTATACTCTGGAGCTGCACTCTCTATTATGCTGGTGGAGTCACTGTGTACATACATTACATTGCTTATCCTCTCCTGCTCCCGAGTTACATCTTGTATTATACTCCATTGCTTCACTCACTATTCTGCTAGTGGTGTCCTTGTGTAAATAAATTACATTGCTTGCCCTGTACTAATCTAGACATTTAAATTGTATTATTCTTCAGAACTGTAATCACAAATTTGCAGACCTCAGAGCTGAAATCACTCAACATTCCGTGCTTATTTGTTGCAAAAGGTCTATTACAGCCTGCATTACACTCCAGAGCAGCACTCACAATTCTGCAACTGAAATCTTTCTTCTGTTGGTTTTACATAGATTTGAATATTAGTGATTTTCATTCTTTGATGAGTATCATAATCACTTTAGCTCACAATCAGTGACTCAATTTTTTATGCACATTATATCTGGAAGTGATAAGAGGTAATGAATTTATGGAAATGTACAATGTCATTCAAGGTGTCTGAAGATCGTAGCAAAATCAAAATGCCGCTTATTCCTAGATCTTTGAAGTCACCCAATTTTATGTCCCCTTCACTTGGTAAACACAACCCACCCCCTGGTCTGGTAGCGCAGCACCACTATGATCAGTCTGAGTCAGTTAAGGTACCTTTACACGCCGCCACTGTGCCTGGCAACCGGTATCAACCGTACGTGCACGCGCACGTTTTTAACAGTTGCTAACGATCGCCGATACCGCATGTACACGCCGCCATTGCGTTGTCAACTGAAGGTATCGTGTTCCCCGAAGTTCCCACAGATCTTGCGGATAACTGCCTGTTGAATCCCGTCGCGCTTTCACACGCCGCAATCAGTAGGGGAATGTGGGCGTACATCTTTCGCGCCGCAAGTACATAGGCGTGACAGAGTTGTGTATTCCGTGACGCTAACATGCTGATTGGACAACGCAATAGCGTCATGATTGGCCAGCCTGCGCAGGAAGGCTGGCTGATACATGACGCCATTCCAATTGTGTAGTGTGAATGGTCAGCTCTTTAAATATGGTGCCCTGTGAAGGGACAGCCAATGGAAACACAGTAGCCCCCACCAATCATCGCTGATGGGGCGCGGTATCCATGAGGCTGTGTCACGCCCCTGGGAAATCACTAGGTGACTGTGATTCAATCCCTGTGCCCCGTTTAGATGCCACTACCATGGCAATTGTGCCTTTGTGTTGCCTTGGATTTTTGAACACGGCTCGGAAACAGGTATTCCGATTCAACTGTGGGAAACCCGATCACTTTCCCAATTGACACACCGCAATTTCGTAGCAATTTCAAGGCAACAGGCACAAAAATCCCCATTGCCAGGCAGTTGCTACCAGGCAGTGGCGGTGTGTAAAGGTACCTATATAGATACACAGGGCTACCAGGGCTATTACAGGGGACTGTGAGGAAGGAGGGTGTTGGGTTTCCTGAATGGGTGACAGCAGAAATTAACAATAATGGAAAGGTGTCAGACAGTAGGTGGTGTCCCTGGGTAGATCAAGTCTTCTGCCCCATCTTTGCAGTCTATGTGACCTGTCGTGGGGGAAGATGTGCCTTTCCGGTATGATCTGTGAGTGTTTTGCAAAGGATGCTTGAGGGCTGGATCGTGCAGCTGAGTTATGATGTGTGGAAGGCAAGTGGTGGGAAGAAAGTATAAAGCTGATCCTGAACGTTCAATTGCTTGGCTGGCAGTTATTTCTCCCGACTCTCCCATACAGAGACGATCTCGCTCTGACAAGTTCTTGTGTGAGAACATGAGAAAGCTGATACCAAACTCCTCTGTCAGAGGACTGTCTTCCTACTAAAGAAAAGGACCTGTTACTAAAATTCAACAATGTCCCCCCACATAATCTGTCAGGGAAGAATCTGCAACCCCCCATACACATTAGACCGTCAGTAGATCCTGCTAATATCAGTGTGTTCGGTCAACTTTTATCTGATGTGTATGGGGGTCTTAAGTAGAAAGATGTGTGTTACAGCAGGAAGGCTAGTGGCAAGAGGAACCCTATAAGAAAATGTGTGAAGACTGGAAGGGTAGTGACTGGAAGACCAGCATAAGTAGACATATGTGGTGTGACACCCTGGCGTCTGATCGTCACAGAATGGCATTATATGTAACATGGTTTGTGGTGGAGTCTAATGGGATTGTTCATTTCTCTACAGGAGACTGTAACATTCACACAGGTGGTGGGGCCTCAGTCCCCAGGTCACCTAAGCTTTCAAGGCTTAGTGGCAGAACCTTAGATGGTTCAGCAGCTAGTGTTGTTCCCAGGGGCAGAGTAAATAGGGTCAGGGACCTGCTCCAGGTACAGATACACATAGGACACGCGTTATCTGTCTTGGTAGAGGAAACACACTGAAGGACTAGAAGCAAGGTAGTATCAGGAGTTCCAGGTTCTGAGAAACCTTAGAACTAAAGAAGAGGCAGCAGTAGGCAAAACTACCACTACCCTCATGATCCCCCTAGAAGCCAGCCCTGGTTGGAAAGTGTTTTCCATCTACGCTGCTTACTACCACCTATCTCCACGGACTCTCTGCTGTGCCAGCCCCATCAGGTTGATTATCCCAACTGGCATCATGACCAAAGTTTATCTCTACTACTATCCAGCTCTACAGCTGCTGGGCCTCGCTACTTTGAACCAAGCTCTGGCCCAGCTACTGACTACCCTGGCCCTTGCAACCGACACTGTGACAGCAGGAAGGCTAGTGACAGTAGGAGCAGTATTAAAAGCTGTGTGACTGCAGCAAGGCAAGTGACAAGAAGAGCAACATAACAATAAAAGACAGTATGGATGCCAGTAAAATGAGGAGCAGCATATGAAGATGTATGACAGTGTGGCGCCCCGCAATAAGTGCGTCACAGGAAGGTATTGCATCCCTAACTGAAGATGTAATATCGTCCGTCTCAGGGGTGAACAAGTTAAATCCAAAGCTACACTGTACCACATGCACCATCCAGAGGCAGAGGACCAATCAAGTCCTGGTGGGAGGAGTGTAAGGTGTAGTGTAGGGGAAGAATAGAAAGAAGAAAGTTAGAACGTGGGAGAGACAGGGTCAAGGACGGAGGTCCAGACAGATCTAACTGGGAGGGAGCGCCAACAAGCGGTGACCCAGACAAGAAAGCGGGCAAACAGCAGAAGCAACGAGTCCAAAGACACCCATGCCCTGTCCTACCGGACACCGGTTCCGAGGTAGACAGTTGTCCACCGCTGTTCTGCAAAACCGGAGTGATGGAATAGCTTTCTAGGAGCTCCTCACTAAAGCCACAGCTTCTGCAGTCTTACCAGGGGGATACCCGCCACGGAGTTTAGGACCCTTTGTAGCCGGTTGAACAACATGGAACAGGCAATCCAATAGAGAAACCCCAGTATCCCCACCTGGTGCAACAAGGCAGCAACGGCAACAATAATAGGACAGCTAGAAACAGAGGAACACTGTTAAGCTTTGGACAGAGACTGTTCATCCCTGGGACCACCCGGTCCGTTACTCACGAACTGTGTTACCTTGTACCGTGTACCACTCCAGTAAAGACCCATTACAGAGGAGCCTCATGTCAGTGCCTTTCTTCCAGAACTGTTATTAACCCATGTAGTTACTAAACTACCCGAGCTGCCGTATTCCATCCAGTGCAGCTCCTGGCTCCGGGGACTACTGCTCATCCTGTGGGGAGCATCCCATCTAGCTGCCGCACATCCCCCGGAGGCCCAAGCAGCGCCGGTACCATCACCGGACACCCACATGTGGCGTCACAGACAAACAAGACTTCATCCCAATTCCCCAGCCCTTCCATTTGACCACCAGGCCCACAGCCTCAGGCACGGAACCGTGACAAGTGAAGCATCGCCTGAGACCTGAGAACCCGGCAATGGTGAGTCAACAGTAGTAGGAATAATGACAGGATGAGCAGCATAAGAGACTGCTGTCATGTGATAAGACTACTTGATATGGTGGCTTTTCTCCCACCTGCAGGTAGCAACTCACCATCTCCCCCATTCCCGTTCACACCCCATAAGACGTTCTCTGAGATAAACAGAGCAGACAACTATAATCTCTTTTGCTTAAGGTCGGTCACAACATTTATTTAAGAAACATCGCTGTATTGTGGTACATAAAATATATTTATCAACCAAGGACCTGGGAAGTGATATGCCAGTAGCCCGACTACAGACAGGCACGTCTGCTTCCTAGCTGGATCAGCACTGATTTCTTATCTCACACATGACTGCTGTGACAAAAGGCCCCGTTACACATAGCGATGTTCCAGCGATCCCACCAACGATCCGACCTGGCCGGGATCGCTGGAACATCGCTATGTGGTCGCTGGTGAGATGCCAGACAGGTAGACTTAAGGCCCCGTTACACATAGCGATGCTCCATCGATGCCACCAACGATTTGGTCGCTGATGAGATGCCACACAGACAGACTTACCAGCGATGTGCCGACACACTGACGGTCGTTGGGATCTATCAGGTTCTCGGCCGCAGAATGGGGATTGCTGGTCGTTGCTCCTGTCACACACAGCGATGCAGCATACCCAGCGGGAGATCGCCCATCAAAAAATGGTCCAGGCCATTCGTTAAAGATCAGCGATCTCACAGCGGGGGGCTGCTCGCTGGTGCGTGTCACACATAGTGATATCGCTGGCGAGATCGCTGCTACGTCACAAAACCTGTGACGTTGCTGCGATATCGTTAGCGATATCTCTATGTGTAACAGGACCTTTAGTAAGTAAATTGTGTGAGAGAATTACGACTGTTAATTCACTTGGATTTCCTGAGAGCTTCTCATTTTTCAGGGCTCCTCATCCTGGTCACCGTCATGGCTCACATGGTGTTTGACCATCATTGGTTACCTGCACCTTTTTGTACAAGCTCCATCTCTCAAAAAGGTCACTCCAGGAATTTGCCCAATTTTCATTCATTGACATGTGACTAGAACTCCTGATTAAAAGCCATTTAAAAAAAATCATACTGTTATTTGAATTTGATACTTTAAGGAATAAACCTTGTAGGAAATAGGATAAAATGTCTATACAGTAGAATACACATATGAACCTGCTACTTTTCAACCCAGAGATGTGTCCCTTGTTGGTCCTTACTTCGTCACGACTCTTGTCTATGATAAGACCTGACATGATGGCTCCCTGTAAAGCCTGAGTTGGGAGCTGGATACTTGTTTGGGAATGAAACCAGCTGACGTTCCTTTTCTTTTTGGGGTATAATTGGAGCTGGGTCTGGATAATATGACAAGAATGATTTGTCTATGTTTTTATGATTTGTATTTATGTACTCGTTTTGTATTTGACTGTGGTATTTTTCTGCATCGTGTTTTATTGATTACCCTAACGTGGGTGTGTAACCCTCCCATAACGTGCTAGTTGTAGGTCAGTTTCCGCAGGTGCTATTGAAGCACTTGTTTAAAGTAGATATTTCACAATACAAACTGCATGCATACATTATTAAACAAATGTCTTAGAGCTTATCAACTCTGATGTTGTGTTTACTTTGAAAACCATCTGAGAATGTCTGTATAATTCCTTTATGAAAGTTTATACTCTGCCTACCTGCTTACTGACAATCCTCACTGTCCCTCCTCCCTGCAGGGATCTCACACTCCTCAGTTCAAGCTCAGCTGTGAGTCATATTGTGTGGCGAGGATTTAATACACCGGTACTTAGGAGTCCACTAATAGTTTTCAAAATGTGCATTTATTTCATTTTTTATTAAATCAGGTTGGGTTCCCATTACCATACTTAAAATGACAAATGCACCTTTTCTATACTGTTCATATCTATGTTTTACTTTTTTCCTTATTTTTACATTAATATTACACTTAATACAAGACACCAACTCTTTATCTGGCTTTATGGCTTTATCATAGGTATTCAGATCAACATAAGATTGTGAAAGAAACACACAAAACACTTTTATTGGATGTAAAATAGACCAAATTTTATTACAAATCATTTTATCATTATTTTATTCAGTGTCTGAAATTTAGAATCAGCCAATTGCTATGAAAAAGACACTGAAAATGGCAAACCTCTGACTCACGAAGAATCATCCTTCAGCACTCAGGAGAGGAAAAACCCCCTGTGGAGGAAACCTCTAGGGAACCATGGCTGGAGGACTGCCCTTCCCTTGGGCTTAGAAGGTTAATGCCAACACAAAACAGCTAATTGTACCAGAATTTGTACATTGTATCATATTTACAGTGAGACATAATATACATCCACTATAGATATGATAGCAGTGACATCACATAGTCACACAGGTTATATCAGCAGAAAACAGACAGTAATGAAGGTCAAAGCAGGTACCCTGTGCGAACACCTTATGGAGAAAGCCTAATGCGACCTCTCCAGGCCGTACATATAAAGGTGAAGACGGCTAGTACTGGACGTGAGGGAGATCTGGCTGCAACATCTGTCACCCCATTGATCGCTAGGGTTAGTTGGGCTGATCTGGCTGCTGGGCGGTATGGCTGATCTGGCTGGCGGGCGGTATGGCTGATCTGGCTGGCTAGGCGGTATGGCTGATCTGGCTGGCTAGGCGGATGTCCCCCCTTCCTCCCTTACATATGTTGGAGTGATGAAGCTCCGGTCTCCAGACACGTCAAGTATGGCGCCTCTTCATACAAACCGTCCATCTGCTCTGTTGTTTCTGAATCCTCTGACGTAGATGAATGTGTTTATGATGTCAGCACAGTTGCCGTAGTTACCACAGCTGTTTATTTCTAATGGCTCATTGGCTAGAAAGTCCCTCTCAAGTTCCATAGTTTTAACCTTGAATGACTGACATTGTGCCTTTAAACTGAATTTGGAACTTAAACTTGTTGCTAGGCAAGACCCTTAGATTTTCTGATTTTAAAGATTCTCTAATCAAAGTCTATCTAGTGAGCGCATCTATAGATTTAAGGTGTAACATAAACATTAGCGCCTGTTAACCTTATTAGTTGCATAATATAATTGGATGTGTTCAGGGGCTGGCTGGTAAGTTTTAGCCTGGGGGGCAAGCACATAACAGTGGTAGTAGTGGCCCATCCTTAAAGGGGTTGTCGGATCTTAAGCTACAAGTCTACAGTCACAATATGTGATTCCTCACATTGTGCGCACTCTGTGCTGTGAACATTTTCTGGTACCAGCAGCAGGAGCGGGCTGTTATGTGATCTCAAGTATGTGATATGTATACTCTAGACCACATTACATGTACACTATTTCTGACCTTGCTCAATACAGGTGCATTAAGTGAGGCTGACCAACTTTAGTCGGACTGTGACCGCATGTATGCAAGTCACCACAGCACTATGAGCAGTGCGAGGATCACGAGTCTGCAGTCACATATTATCTGTATATAACATCTGATGTCTGTGAATAGTATATTACACCAAGTACACAGGAATCTACATGACTGGTGTATGATATACTGTGACTACAGACATGTAATGGTATATGATGGGTGTTTTGTAACATCTGATGTCTGTACACAGTATATCATACTAGTTTTTACACTGGATGTTATTATGTACACTGATTTACAATGCTCTATACTGGTCACACCTGGACCTGCCTACATTACCTCAAACATTACATATAGAAAGGGATATAATTTTCAGTTTTAACATAGCTATGAAACACGTTATGGTTTGCTACATGTGTACAAGATCAGAACCACTATCAGTAGATGAATGCAGCGAAACAATCACCACCAGTAGATAAATACAGCAACAGAACACATCAGTAGATAAATTCAGTGCCAGAATCACCATCAGTAGTAATGTAAAAGCCATCAAGAAACAGCAACCGCCCATCAATAGATGAATGCAGGGACGAACCACCCTCAGTACATAAATGCTGGGACAGAATAGGCGTCAATATATGAATGCAGCGCCAAGCTTAGTACAATGATCTACCTCCCCATAATATACCTTATACACTGCCCCTCCCCATAATACACCACCTACACAATATACCCCTCACACACAGCACCCCTCCTTATAATATACCCTCCAAAAGGGCCTGCTCCAGGTTTTTGTGAGCCCCGTGTGAAAAAGTCTTAGTGGGCCCCTTTAACACATACCACGATTCATGATTATAACATAGAGACTGTGGGCTGTAATATACGATAGGAATCTCCATAAATATAATCCCTCGCCTCCCCCTGTGCGCTGTTTTCCCCCGGTGTGCTTTGTCTCTCACCTCCATATGCGCTGTCTTCTTATCCTGTAAGTTGTCTTCTCCCCTGGTTCAGTGACTTGTCCCTCTGTGTGCTCTGTCTCTAGCCCTTTGCAATTTCTCCTCCTTGTGCATTGTCTTCTATCCCCATGCGCTGTCTCCCCCACATGCGATGTCTTCTCCACCCTAACCACCCTGTGCTGTCTTTTCCCTCTTGTGCACTTAACCCACCTTTGCGCTGCTTTCTCCCCATGCACTGTCTCCTCCCGTGCACTGTCCTCTATCCCTGTGCGCTGTCTGTTTCTCCTGTGCTCAGTCCTCTATCCCTGTGCACTTACTTCCCCCTGTGCTCTGTGTCTCTTGCCCCACCTTTGCGCTATCTTCTATACTTTTTAGGTTAAAATTGGTCCCCGCAACTCATGGGCCACTGCTGTGTGATTGCCCCCTAGGCCAAAATTTGGCAGCCAGCCCTGGTCTGACCCTATGATGCCATCTTGTAAATCATTACTAGAGCTGTGAAGGAATGTGATTTTAATACAGTTAGCCAGTATAATGGAGAAGTTGCCCTTCTTGGCTATATCATTCTCTCATCCGTCACTGAAGAAAAAGGCAACCTGACACCATCAATTCTATGGTAATATAAACAGCTGGAGAACAGGGAAAACAATATAGGTTAATGAGAATGAGTGTCCATTTGTTACATTTGTCGCCAAGTGAGGTTCTTGGCACAAAATTATTACAAGCAGTTGTAAGCAATGGTGGATAGTCACATGATTGATGACTGATATAACAATCTGTTTGATTTTAGATTTTTAGTCATTTAGAAAAATCCAGAGAAGTTGCCTTCATTGGCATATTCCCTATCCAATTTCTTATTGAAGGAAAGAGACAGATCAATCTATGTGACTACGACAAGTGTAGGTTCTTACCATCCACGGGAATGAAGCCAAAACGGGCTCGGTATTCTTCTGTTTGTAGGTACCACAGCTGTTGCCAGATCTGCCGCTATAGTACACAATTCTGTTAAGCCCCCGTCACACTAGGCGACAGGGCTGGGGATGTCGGCGGCGACTGGCGGGTGTGCGCACGTTTTTGGTTCCCCGCCAGCGTCGCCGTCCCCCGTTTACACGGGGCGACACCTCCAGCCCCACACCGGCGATCTGACAGGCAGCATCGCCCCCGGGGTGTCTGGAAACCCCAGCGGCGATGCAGGACAACGGGAGCCTATGGCTCCCATCGCCTGACAGGTCGCTGGCGCTCGGTTATATGGGGCGATGTGTGCACATCGCCCCATGATGGTCGCCTGGTTTCAGAGCACTGCTCTGAAACCAGGCGACCGCCCGGCGCTGCCGACATAGCCCCTTTACATGAGGCGACGTAGGGGAGATGTCGCCGCCAATAGGCCACGCCCCCACGTCGCCTCTGTAATGGGCGGCGATGTTGCCCCGTGTGACGGGGGCTTTAGTCATTACTAGGGACAATGATGGATGATTGACATTATTATTAATGTTCCAAGATCAGAGCACGGGATCAAGAATACTTCATTATTGTGTAATGAAAGTGGAATTAAGAAACTCTGATCTATGAGTCATCACAAGCGACATCAAACATCAAGTTATCATTTTTGTTATCAATGCAGGATCTCCATGAGAAAGTACCTTGCTCTATATTCCAAAGTTTGAAGACATTAGTCATTTACTAACGTTTTGCATAGAGGTGGTTCACATTGACCACCTCCAATTACAGCTCTTAGCCAAGAAGATCTCAATTTTTGAAGGACTCCTTGTCTATGCTAAAGGAATCTTGAACTGCTGGTATGAAAATATATAGAAATGTTGGGGAGGTGACTCGAGGCTGTTGTAGTCGCGAGCGCAGTACTGAATGGTCAAGGAATATAAGAAGGAATATAAGGATACAGTTGCTCCTTTAATCTTTACCGGTTCTTTACTTTGCAAATCACACAACAGTGTCCGAACACATTGTGGGTACTTTTCTTCAATATTACAGTAGCCATAGACTTCAGATCAATTTGCAATTTTATAGCTGACTGCTTCTCTGGTGTCACAATTGTCACTTTCACTCCACTTATGATCCTTTTAATGTCACTAGTAAGCTTTTGCAAAGTTAAATAATCCTGCATGGCTGTGATTTTATCTCACCCACAGCATTAGTAAAGCTAGTGGGCAGCCGTTGGACGGCACTTGTCCTCAATGATGACTGGTCTGCTTACTCGAACCTCAATTAAAGGGGTTTTCAAAAAGATAGCCAGGGGTCGGCCGTAGCTCTACAGGGAAAAAGTTTCTTTATGGAGATTAAACCTGGTAAACATGGACACAAGCTCCATGAGTCCACATGTCCAGGGCCTCAGGTTAACCCAGATGTTCTAGCCAAATTCTCCATTGTGATATCATTCATCACACCTGGCAGATGTATAGGGACGTGTGGGTGGAGAGAAAGAGAGAACCCGGACAAAGGGGTGGAGGAACAGTAGTTAGTAGTGAGTTAGCCACTGGAACACAAAGTTGGAGGTAGAATTCCCTGTAGGAGAGGTCCAGGAAGCAGCTTGCCCTGGAGGGTGAGGAGAGGGAAGGAACCACAAACCGAGACACCCTTCAGCAGAGCACTGACAACCAAAAACAGTGAGAGAACAACAGGGCCCAGCAGCCTAACCATTAATGGCTGACTGGGGGACCCCAGCTGAAACGGGAGAGAGACTAAAGGAGCCAGGTGAGCCCAACTAACATAGGTCACTGGTGGCTAGGCCAGGACAGCCAGAGAGCCGGCTCTGTAGAACCTACATGACCCTAACCACGAGTCACCCCAGCGGAGTTCGGGAGCCCTATGACCCGCAACCTAACTACCGCTATGGAGTAGGACAAAGCTATCGGATTAGGACTAGTGACCCAGAGAGGGGAAGAATCACTACAAAGCCTGTGACGGCCGGACCTAACCCATACGTGAGGACAGAGACAAAGTGGAAGGGCCTGAGAAGTACACATAGGGGAGTGACGCAGAGGAACTGTTCCAGCTGCAGTGAGAGCCCGAGTCCAGAGCAGTGGTGAGAACTGGTCCACAAAATGTGTAAAGAGACTGTGTCGGTAAGAACTGCTGCTGAGCCACAAGTAAAGTACCCAGTCACCTGAAAACGTGTGGGAGACTGTTACTCTCTGAGCCGCAGTAGAATCTCCACCTGCAGAGCCACCTATTAACTGTCCCTGCGTGCTGGCTGGAAGAGCTGCAGGGAGAGACAAATGCAGCATCCAGAGAACACAAACCCCTTTCTACACCTGCCTTAGGGACCACTAGCCCTACCCGTGGAGGGTTCGTCAACTAGGCTGCCCCTCATCATCGTCCCTGGCAGGAATACGGTAGCGGTGGTCCACGCTGACCACGCACCATGGGTGATGTCACAATATCCTATAAACTTTATTTCCCTTTTTATTGACGCACCTAGGACAACGGGACCAGGCAACGGCACCCTGACACCCAGAGACATGATAGCCTGGTCTCGAGTACCCCAGTCCTTATGGGTGCAACTTGGGCTACTCAGCAACTCTAATGCACCAAACTCTTAGACAGCCGCGAGCCACACATCATGGGTCTGTGAACCACAGGTTGGGGACACCTCATATAAACACTTGTGTTAAGGGGCCATCACGTGTCAATTTCGCTGTCAAAAATCGCTGCTGCACGTGACGTTGCAGCGGTTTTTGACGTGTGCGACAGGACGCATCAACCAGTGATAAATCGCTGGTTGATGGTAGCCAGGTTTTCGGACTGGACCGAAAACCTGGCGATGGTCGCCCGGTGTACAAGCAGCATCGCTACGTGTGACACCGGGAGACGCGATAAGCCAGCTCCCAGCGCCTCTCAGCAAGCGCTGGGAGCTGGTATCCAGCCTAAACTGCGGGTAACTAGGCAGTGCGCGCTGCCTAGATACCCAATGTATACCTTGGTTACCAGCCTTCTCCGCTCACCGACTAGTATCCAAGGTACACAGCGGATAACTAGGGACCCAAGTTACCCGCTGTGTACCTTGGATACCAGCCGGTGAGCTGAGAAGGCTGGTAACTAAGGTATACATCGGGTATCTAGGCAGCGCGCTGCCTTGTTACCTGCAGTTTACCATGGATACCAGCCTGCAGACATGGTCCAATGATTGCTGGTGAGTCTGCCTGTGTGACAGCTTACCAGCGATCAGCCGTCAATGTCGCCAGCGATCAGATCGCTGACGATATTGACATGTGTGACGCTGGCTTTAGTCATTGCTGGCCATTTGGACAAATGTGGACAATAGAGGATAGTCCCCTTGTCTGTTTGTTTATTAAATACCGTTTACCATTATATTTAGTTTGTGCTATTAGTATGTTTTTATGAGAAGTTGAATCTTTTCAGAGGTTATAGAGTCTGTGTAAGAAACAAATGTTGCTCATCATTTCGACATCTGTCTCCTATAATCACATTAGCGCTTGCAGTCTTCCTCCTGCTAATTTGTTACCTTCTACCAGCCAATTTAATATTTCTGTTTGATATTTTTTTTACATGTCTATGTTCTACGTGTTTTTTCTTCTTTTTTGAACAGTTGATGCCTGCAGGGTCAGTAACTAATCTCCTAGGAAATATCTCACACTGTAAAGGTATTGCGATGCTGAATGTGCCATCATTCTACCAGGTGATGGCAAATAACGTGGACAACCAATTAGTCCGCCTAAGTATTACACAATTTCTGATGGGTGAGAAGAGAAGAAAAAAAATCTTCTAGGTATCACAGAAAAACAAGTGACTTATTTCTCACCTTTCAGAACATTGAAAAAAGTGATTTTTTTTCATGCTGTGTTGCAAACTTAAAAATAGTTCTAAAATGAAGCGAGAGGATTATTGTTTCATGATGACTTAATCAGAGTCCTGTTGACAAGTGTAGACTGTAATCTGCTGAGATATTTTATAACTTCTTATACATATTGTAAAGGCTCCATACAAATTAGACAAACGTTGGCCGATATCACTTTTATAGGCATGCGCTACATAATCTAAATAACATTTGGAGTGGATTAATAACAAAAAAGAACATGACAGGTTCCCTAAGGGTACCGTCACACCTGGCCATATCGCCGCTGATTACCGGAGATGCAGGGGCGTGGCCTATCGCTAGCAACAGCACCGCTGCATCGCCCAGTGTAAAGAGGCGATGTCGGCACTAATAATCGCCTCTGAGTGGTTGCCTGGTTTCCCAGCAGTGATCTGAAACCAGGCGAGCACTCTGGGGCGATGTGTACACATCGTCCCATGTAACATGCCGATCGGCGATGTTGCAGGCGATGGGAGCCATAGGCTCCATGTTAAAGCAGCGCCTCTGGGGTTTGTAGACACCCCAGTGGCGATGTCGCCTGTAACATCGCCAGTGCGTCGTTGGAGCTATCGCTGCGTTTAAACACTCGACGGCGATGCTGGCGAGGCGCTTGAACGTGCGCGCCCCCGTGCGTGTCCTGGTCTGACGGTACCCTTAAAGGTTTGGTGTTCATTAAAAACACAGACTTAAAGTGACCCTTTACCCAGAAGCCAACCCCACATCCCCTTCATACCTATACATGCAGCTTGTGAAGCTGCTGCCATCGATCCCTGTATCTTGCAAAACCGCTGGGGCATTCTTCATAATTCATACTTTTAATATCACAGTTCTGGGCGTTTCAGTGAAATTTTAAAGCCGCAGCAGGCGGGCTTGTGCGCCGCTCTCCCCCTCCTGTCCGTAATTCTGCACGCAGCGATGGGCGTGCTAAACAACAGAGAGGCGGCTCGCCTCATAGTATGGGCGGTGAAGCCGGTATGACGCGAATTACGTCATATCGGCTTCACCGCCCATACTATGAGGCGAGCCACCTCTCTGTTGTTTATGCACGCAGCCATGGGCGTGCAGAATTACGGACAGGGAGGGGGAGAGCGGCGCACAAGCCCACCTGCTGCGGCTTTAAAATTTCACTGAAACGCCCAGAACTGTGATATTAAAAGTATGAATTATGAAGAATGCCCCAGCGGTTTTGCAAGATACAGGGATCGATGGCACAGCTTCACAAGCTGCATGTTGGTTATGAAGGGGATGTGGGTTGGCTTTTGGGTAAAGGGTCACTTAACAAAAAATATCAGTGTTTAGGTTCAAAGTAGGGTGGTTTACGTGTGAGAGTGCACAGGTGACGAAACCTAAGGTTTCTTTCCCTGGCCATCAATGGGCACTAGTTCGGACAGGATAAAAGGCTTTGCCTGGGCATGTCCGGGGCAGTGTGGACAGCACCCGAGTAGCATGTGGGTTTATGGTTGCCGGCTCTCTTTCCACTAGTGAGCTCAGTCAGGACTTATCGATACTGTATGCTAATGTGTTGGATAGTGACAGTTCCTCCCTTGAGAAGAAGCAGGGGCTTGCTGCTGGAGGGAAAATCGCATCGTGAGGGACATCTCCAGGTGCTGCCCGCATGAGGCTGGACAGTTCATCCTGTGTTTGTGAAAACTGCCCAAGGCGATTCGGTCACCAAATAAACTGCTGTTTAACCCAGTATTGAATGGAATACTAACAGAGTTGCTTTTCATAGCACTAACCATAAGTCCTGAGCTCGGGCCCCGCATATGTACTTTTTTTTTTTTAACAAATCTTTTAAGGTAATAGGCTATAGGCCTGTAATAAACTGCATGAGACTGATATTTACAGAAAATTCGAAACCCAGATATCTGTCCTGCTGTGGTTTTATGAAGGAGGTAGGGAGGGTATAGCTTTGGTGTTTAGCTTGTTAGTCATGGTCCAAAAATACCCCCCCTGCGCACTCACTAATCTACATTTTTGTAGTGGAAGAGAGAAATTCTCATACAATATCCAAGCATCAGTAGGCACATTTTTCCAGTGGTTCTGGATACATTGGAAGATGTCTTTGGGACAGCACTTTGACCTTGATTTCTCAGATCGAGTGTATGTAAATATTCCTAGTGGTAAATTTTGGGTAAAACTTGGTATCTGTATCCCCTCTGTTCAAAAGTAAAGGATCTTTTTGACTAGTAACTGTCTGGCTCTGTTTCATGTTTGTGACCCATGTATCCTGAGTGAGTCCTTCAGTTCTCACAAACGTAACAAACCACTGGAGTGAGCATCGTTGTGCTCGGGTACACTTGGTGTTTAGCCCAGTGCGAGCCGCAAACTGAGGCTTCAAATGAGGTTCAGGTAAAGTTTGGGTGCAATACAGAACCTTATATAAAGTTGGGCTGACCCCCAGAACCCGAACGTCTACGAGTCCACTCACCTCTAAAGGAGCCCAATGATGGACAACAATGAGCGTGAGGACCTGCACCATGAACAAGTGTTGCCTATACCGCCTCTTTTTCCTCAGCTTTGTACTGTGTAGCTTTGAAGACTTGCTTGCCATAGTGTTCCCTATCATAGCCACAATGATTAAAAAATATTTGTAAAGAAAAAAACACGGCTACCTTCTTCCAGAAACAGTGCCACATTTGGTTATTGTCTGGTGTTGCTCTATTATACAAGTAAATGAAACCAAACTGTTGACAAGTGTGGTTCTGTTTTTGGAAGAATGCAGCCATGCTTTTCTTATTCCAAACTTTTTCTTGATTTTATAAAAGATAATACTAAAAGTCAATAATCGAAAATCTAAGAGATAGCATAGATGTATGTGTTTTCATGCCAATAGGCTGAAGTGAAGCTCAGAACGGAGAAAGAAAGAGAGAAAGAGAGAAAGAAAGAGAAATAAAGAGTAAGAAAGAGAAAGAAGAAGAGAAAGAAAGAGAGAAAAAGAAAAGAAAGAAGAAGAAAGAAAGAAGAAAGAAAGAAAGAAAGAGAAAGAAAGAAAGAAAAGAAAAAGAAAGAAGAGAAAGAAAGAGAGAAAAAGAAATAGAAATGAAGAGAAAAGAGAGAAAGAAAGAAAGAAAGAAAGAAAGAGAAAGAAAGAAATAGAAGAACATGCAAACTCTTGAAGGATAAATTAAATTGATGTAATGTGAGAGCAATCTGGAAGATAGGTGAACGTGTATAATGGCCGCTTCACACGCTAGTATATAGGTGAAGGATATCATTAGCTATGTCACGTGACCACGATCCTTCCGACATCGTTAGTGCGTTGTCACACGCAAGGATATCGTTAACGATCTTAAATTTGGCAATGCTCCAGCTATTTGGAGAAGAATGATTGATCGATTTCTACAAAGCGGCAGGAATAGGACAAATATGAATGACATCGTTCAAAAAGGTGTCACACTGAATGATGTTGCTGCTTCCTAGGACGTTAATTGGACAACGAACAATAGACTTGAGGTTTGGATCACATTTTTTGGATGAACGCTCCAACAATTTTTCCTTCCTACATCGTTCATTCACACGTAACGACGCACTAACGATATTGTTAGAACGTTCTCAAATCCGTGACGTTACAACGATATCGTTAATGAGATCCTAGTGATTGAAGTGGCCTTAAGTATATTTGATCCGTGGTGTCAAGGTTTGACCTGCTGTGACCTGCTACCCTGCCTGAGATCTTGTGGAATTGTCATCTTATTTGCTTGAGTACTTGTTGATGGATTACAATACATTGGAGCCAAGGATTTGGAATATAAAGGTATTGAAGTAATGGTGGTATTATGGTACCTTTACACGCCGCTACCGAAAGGTAGAAACCACCGGGTATCGCATGTGCACGCGCGCGTTTCAACGGTTCCTAACGGTACCTGATACCGCAATTACACGCCGCCACAAGGTGCTCCACAGTAGGTATTTTCGATCCCTGGAAGTACCGACGGGTGCCGCAGGTTACCTTCTGTGGAGCAACCTTCCCTGATTTACACGCCGCTACCACAAGGGAATATGGTGGACCTGGGGCAGCAAGGAAACACATAGGCGTGCCAGAGTCCGTCACGCCGCACCCAAAAGACAACCATTGGCCAACACAATAGTGTTCTGATTGGCACGGCGCGAAGGGCGGATGGCGGAGACTTGACGTAGTAGTGTTTGGATTGTCACACGGAATAAGCGCTTGTGACATGGCGGAGTGTGGCGATATTCAGCTAGGGGATGCTTATGCGTCACACAGGAGCGGTTTACAGTCACACACTCCGTGCGTATTAAAAACTAAGTGTTGGGCTATGTGTGCGTAGTAGTAGTGTTTGGATTGTCACACGGAATAAGCGCTTGTGACATGGCAGAAACACTTCGGCGGCACCTACAGAACAATAACCCAGGGCGTTGCGTACAGCAACCTTATGCGCCGTGTACAGCAATATTCCTTTGTATGTTTAATGTGCACACTATATAGTGCGCGCAGTGCGACACGGCAAAAACACTTCTGCATTACCTAATAAAAAGACCCAGGCCGCTACGTACGGCATGCATGTGCGCTGTGTACAGCACTTCCTTTGTATGTGGTATGTGAATGTACACACTACATAGGACCATAACACACTATACTTTGGCCTTCCGCAATTGTGTGGCGCGTAATTGTACTAATGTATCTGATCGTGCATACGGCGCATATCTCTAGTGCTGAAGTGACAGCTCATCCAAGATGGCGCCCTGTGAAGGGAGAGCCAATCGTAACGCAGGATCCTCCACCAATGATCGCTGATGGGGTGCGGTATCCTGGAGGCTGTGTCACGCACCAGGGAATTCACTAGGTGTCGAAAATACCTTTCTGTGCCCCGATTGCACGCCGATACCATAGGGTTTATACCTGCTTGTTTTTGAGTAAGGCTGAAAGACAGGTGTCCAAAGGGACAGGACGGTGCTACCTGAATTACACGCCGCAACCTCGCGGTGTTTTGAAGGTAAAAGGTATAATTGTCTCCGACACCCTGTGGTTTCTACCTTTCGGTAGCGGCGTGTAAAGGTACCATTACAGGTACTTTAATTGGCCTGTGAACAATACATAGCTCCCAAATCACAGGTGGGGACATCTGCAATAGATTCTTGACCAAAATCTGGTTAGTTTAAGGATTGTTTATTATGTATGAAGCATATTGCCCGATTCTGGCCAGCCTCTACAACAAGAGGAGGAGAAGCCTGGCACAAAAAAAGCAATCTGAGAGTAGTATAATATAGGGGCAGAGACCCTGATTCCAGTGATATATTATTTACTTGGCTGCTTTCTGTAACTTTAAGAAAATCAATGGTTTGTCAGAAGATTATCACTAGAGGACTAGAAAACCTGCTCCTACATAGTCCCCCATATTCATTAGCTCAGTATAACCCCACCCCCACCACTAATTGCCAGCTTTCCCTGTACATTGTAAAGCTGTCAATCAGTGGTGTGGGTGGGGTTATAGAGCTCGACATTCAGAGAACTCCTACATCTGCAGCAGATAAAACTGTGATTTTATCAAAATGACAGTAAGCAGCCCAATGAGTGACACATCACTGGAAACATCATCTCTGTCTCTACAACATGATGCTCTCAAATAGGCTAACAAAAACCTGTTGACATATTGTCTTTAAATTTCACATATTCAATTTTTACATAAATCTTAGTGTATACACAATACTGGCATCAACAAAAAATCGGCTAAACGCAAGATGTCTTACTGCTAGGACCCCAAAAACTAGAAGCAGTTCGCAGGGAAACTGTATTTATATACAATACCATCACCAGAGAAATGAAACACATGGCATCAATAGAAATCAACATGCTGGATGTGGCAAGTCCTCTAGAGAGTGACGTCCTTTTTGTCCTAATAACTAAAACCAGGCACTTAATTGCATAAAAGTGTTTTAAGAGGATGCAAAAGTGCCTGCAAGTAAACCCTGCCATCTGCTGGCCAAAAATGGGAAAATGACTCACCGTGGGCCAGGGGACTCAGGTCTCAGGCACAATCTGTAGGTTACGGTTTTGGTGCCTGAGGCTTGTGGCCCGGGGGTCAATAAAAAAGGGAAAAAGAAAATGATAAAGAGGAAATAAAGTATTGTTCGTGACGCCACCTGTAGGTTCCGGTGATGGCACCGGCGCTGCGGGATCCTCCGGGGTGATGGGCGGCAGCAAGATGGAGTCGCTCCCTACAGGACAAGCGGTGTCCCCGGAGCTGCGAGCTGCAATCGTGGAATAGGGCAGCTCGGTCATTTCTGGAAAGCAATGCGGATCACTGGCAGGTCTGCATTAAGGCTCGGACACGCTGCTCACTCTGAACGGGTATTTACTCGGGTATTCAGTAGCATACAGGGTAACACAGTTCTTAAAGAGGACCTGTCACCAAACCAGGCATGGTGATCTAATTACAGCACTGGATGCAGCATGTCTGCAGCATCCAGACAAGGGATCACCCAGCACTTGAGCAGCCCTGTACCCCGAGATAATACAGTTTGAAAACTTACATGCTACAGCCACTAAGGAGGTGGCTAGGGGCTGCAGCCAAGGGCAGATTCACACCCCCTGCATGTGTAATCTTCCCACCGCTGCCAATCATTCTCTCCCTGTCTGCAGCATTTAAACAGTTTTTTTTTTCTCTCTGTTTAGCCCCGCCCCTCAGGGGGCGGGGCTAAACGGAGAGAAAAAAAACTCTGTTTAAATGCTGGAGAAGAGGGAGAGAATGATTGGCAGCGGTGGGAAGATTACACATGCAGGGGGTGTGAATCTGCCCTTGGCTGCAGCCCCTAGCCACCTCCTTAGTGGCTGTAGGATGTAAGTTTTCAAACTGTATTATCTCGGGGTACAGGGCTGCTCAAGTGCTGGGTGATCCCTTGCCTGCATACTGGAGATATGCTGCATCCAGATGCTGTAATTAGATCACCATGCCTGGTTTGGTGACAGGTCCTCTTTAATGCCGGGTAGTGGACCGGGTGGTTCCTGCGGTGAGTAGTGTCCCCTAAGGCTCCACAGATGTCTTTCTCTATCTCTTACTGTCCCTTCGCCTCGCTGCTCTGGTATACCTCATCAAGAGTACTGAGGGCCCTCGGTTGGGTCACCACTGTCCGGATTGGCGGCCCCTGGCCTTCAATGGTGGGTACCCTCGGTATAGCTGCGGTGGTTGGTAGTTTGTGAGTCGGGCTCCTAGGAAGCTTACAACCTCTATGGGTTCTGTGGTTCAGGGTTGAACCTGCTGGACCACGTCGGAGCCGAAACTCCGGTTTTTGGACTGGGCTCGGGTCTTGGATCACTCGCTCTGACTTTGCCCCCCTCTTTCCCTTCTGGGTCACCAGGTTGAGGTACCCTCCCAGTTAGCTTTCTCCGTTCTCTTTCTGTTCTTCTCCCACTCTGCTACATCTGCTGCACAGCTCTATGCAGCTCCTTTCACGACTTGACTGTTACACTCTTCTTCCTGGTATTTTCACAGCTTCTATTCTAACTCCTTGCTACTTTCCGCACTGCTATATACCCTAGTCTCTCCTGCCACCACGACCGGTTACCCTGGTAACGGGTGCCTAATTGGTCCTCTAATACTCGGTGTTGCATGTGGATGGAGCATCAGGATTATCCTACTCACCACTGGAACGGAGAATACGACACCTTCAGTCAGGGGTGTAGTACCCTCCTGTGATGCACTCTTAGTGGGGCGCCACAAAAACAGAAGAAGATGTGAATACACAGGATATAAAAATCTCAGCCTATGTTTTCTGGAGGGAAGAATGTAAAGGATGCAATGGGGTTAGGTGACACCTGTGATGCAGTTACAAAATATTAAAGGCCTGATCCAGTCCAGAAGAGGAGGAGTTGGCGCCAGAACCACGAGCAGTGAGGACGAGGGTCAGTGAAGTGGCCTCATAGCCCTGAAGCCCCAAAGGGGCCTAAGAGAGGCCAGGTCCCCGGGAGGCCTGAGCTCAAAGAAGTTTGGTGACTCTAGTTGTGGGGAAGGTCCATGACCTGTGCCAGCAGAGCCCAGACTACGCCAGTCAAGGTACAGAGCCCTAACATCACTAAATGAGATCAGCAGACCAGGACTACGCCAGTCAAATTAAACAGCCCCAACGTTAATAAATGAGATCTGCAGACCCAGACAACGCCGGTCAAAGAAAAGAGCCCCAATATTACCAAGTGAGATCTGCAGACCCAGACTACAACGGTCAAAGTAAAAAGCCCTGCATTCCTAAGTGAGAACTCTAGACCCAGACTACACTGGTTAAAGTAAAAAGCCCTGCATTCCTAAGTGAGATCTGTAGACCCAGACTACTCCGGTCAAATAAAAGAGCTCCAACGTTACCAAGTGAGATCTGCAGACCCAGACTATGCAGGTCAAAGTAAAGAGTCGCGACATTCTTAAGTGAGATCAGCAGACCCAGACTGTAAGAAGCCCTAATGTTCCTAAGGCGGCCGTCACACGCATCAATGTTTGGAGCGATATTGTTAGCGATCACGTGCACGCGCGATCGCTAACAATATCGTTCACATCGTTGGTGAGCTGTCACACAGGCAGACTCACCAGCGATGTGGACCAGCGAGATCGCTGGTAACTATGGTACACCTCGGGTTACTAGGCGCCGCGCGGCGCTTAGTAACCCGACGTTTACCATAGATACCATCTCCCAGCATAGGCTCTGCCGCTGGGAGATCGTTCATCATGGTGTCACACACCACGATGATGCAGATTGTTCAAGCGATTATCGCTTGATATGAGCTCCGGCTCTCATATCTGCAATCTAACAATCAAGCGATTTTACAGTGTAAAATCGCTTGATTACATGCAGCGATGCACAAACAATATTGCTTAAGCGATCAAACAGCAGATCACTTAGGCGATATCGTTCAAGAAATTGATGCGTGTGACTGCCGCCTAAGTGAGATCAGCAGACCTGGACTACAACGGACAAAGAAAAGAGCCCCAAAGTTACTAAGTGAGATCTGCAGACCCAGACTACGCTGGTTAAAGTAAAGAGCCTCGATGTTCCTAAGTGAGCTCTGCAGACCCAGACTATGCTGGTCAAGACATGAGGATCTGATCTTGGCCAGTCAAGATACAGAGTCAGACGATGTTAGCTGTGAGCCCTTGCTCTCACAGGCCTGGGAGATACCCGCCATGAATCAAGTACTGAAGAGTCATGAGAGACTTTGAGTGGAGAATTGTGCTTGTGGTGATAGAAGGGAGACACCTTTGAGCTGGACCGTCATGTCCAGCACCAACATACAGTACAGGGGTTGACATAGGTTATGATAGCAGGCAGGGTGGGGGTTGACTTTAGCCCAAGAGGCCCAACGCTCCCTGATAGTCTTTATTAAGAGGCCTTATGGCCGAATGGGAAAACCAGTGATACCCGTCAGAGCCACTGAGCCAAAAAAAGCCAACCCAGTAGCTTCACCCAGGGACAGGTGCATTATCCTTGCTAGAGAAACATCAGTATAATTCTTGAGACTTTGCTGTTAGGGTACTTTCACATCAGCGTTTTTTTAAAATCGCGGCAGTTGCGGTGAAAAAAACGCAACTGCCGCGATTACCGCATAACGGCTGCACTTGCGGCACACTTGCAGCAAGCCCCATACAATGTATATGCGGGCTTGCGGCAGGTGCGGCAAGTGCGGTTTTGGCACTTGCGGCAGGTGCGGCCGTGAAAAAAACGCAACCTGCCGCAAGGCCGTATATACATTGTATGGGGCTTACCGCAAGTGTGGCGCAAGTGCAGCCGTTATGCGGTAATCGCGGCAGTTGCGTTTTTTTCACCGCAACTGCCGCGATTTCAAAAAAACGCTGATGTGAAAGTACCCTTACCTAGACTGTATACTAAGATTTATTGTATGCTTTGCATTTTGTTATTTACGTGGTTTTGTATTGTGTTTTTCCATTTAACTGTTTTACCACTGCTGAATTTTCCGCCAGATTGCAAGCAAAAAATGTTAATTGCCTGTTCCCTCCTCGTGTTATTTGCCGTGTTGCATCCGACCACCTGCATATTACAGTATTAAGAGTTTATTCTGATTTAACCACTATTAGAGCTCATGCCCACTATTAGTGCCCACAAAAGTATATTAGCAAAACCCATAATATTGAAAAAAAAAAATAGCTTTGCCAAAACTCCCTGAAGACCCTCTGCATTTTAGCATTTTAGCATTTAGTTGCTTAGCACCTAACCCCAGAGTATCAGAGCACATCCCATCAAAGGTACATTAACACAGGGATGTAATTGAACCTGAGCTGCCTGCTGGTTCTGCCCTTCCAGAGCCAAGTCCGGTGGCTTGCAAGTTCCCCTCTTTCCAACTCATTAGCCAGTGTCTATTTGCTGACTCAGAGTAGTGGAACATGTCAGGCGTCACAATTGGGGTACTGAACCATAAATGAGTGTGCGGTTACCCCTGCCACAATGGAATGCAAATGTCTTTGGGAGGCTCCCATCCTAGCACTCCCACACACACCCAGATGGGAAGGAGCCCATACCGTGGGGGGGGGGGGGGGGTGTTAGGGGAGGAGGGAGGACAAACAGTGGAGTTTTAGTCGTCACTGAGGGAAGACAGAAACCGGGGAGACTCCGAGTGAGAAAAGGTCGACTTCCAGGGAGGGGGCCTGGAGAAGAAAACAGGCAGCCCAGACAGAAGGAGGGAACCCCCCCGAGCACCCATACTCAGGAGGGGACCCTGGTCTACTTTACCGGAGCACCGGTTACGAAGACGGCGAGGGAGTTCAATGCCTCACCGAGAACACCGGAGGTCGCGGTCCGTTCACCCGGCCCCAACACCCTGTCCGGAGGAATAGTCACACCAGGATCACCCACCAGGGTCGAGTCCCAGAGCTGGAGGGAGAGAGAAGGAGAGTAGGAGCTGGGATCTCAGAGCACCTCAACGGGTCTGGTACTAAACGGACTATCTCAAGGCAGGCACTGGCAGCGGGACACAGGGGAGATCCGAGCAGGCATTCTACGGGAGACTCCCAGAGACTTTGCTGCCCAGTGTGAATACCCGGCCAGCTACTTCGTCCCAGGACTGTTTCTGCTGTGAACTGTATCGTCATCTACATCGTTCCAGTAAAGTACCCGGGTAGAGTGAATGAACCTCTGTGTCTTTGTCTCTCCGCTACACCGTGTTCCTGCCGTCCATCCATCTATCACCAGCACCCCTATCATCACCGGTGCGTCCCTGCCCCAGGGGGTTAGCTCCACCTGCAGGAAGCTGTACCATCAAAGCTGCTAAACCACCACCCTCCGGAGGACTAAAGCGGCGCTGGTGCTCAATCACCAGAAGCTGCGGGTAGCGTCACGACATACTTTATAAACTTTTATTTCACTCCGTACATAGATTTCCCTTTTTAAAGTTCGGTCTCCGGGGCCACGGGTCATCAGTGATATCCCTACCGCAGCAGAGGGCCCAGACAACCGAGTCCCCCACTGCCCCGGGTGACACAAACATTAAACAGAAGACTGGATTCAGAGATCCCCAGTGATCACCACATTATCCAAAATACCAGTAGGATTTCGCAGCTTTGCATGGGTCTATTTTGTGTAACTGTTTATTGTTTGTGTGTACCGTATATGGTTACTGATATGAAGTCAATATATCTGAGTTAATATGTGCATAAATTTTACATCTCTCTATAATAATATTATTTTTTCACTTATACAGCGCTATTATAGAGATGATCCTCAACAACTGAAACCTTGCTTCCCCATAGCTCGTCTATATGCCTAATAGAACATATGGAACATTTTTGTAGTTCTGAGAACACCCCTTTAACAAATTCTACAATTTGTTCTTCTAAGATGGGTGCAAGGGAAAATTTGATAGTGTGTAATTATGTGGCGTTTGTTATTTCATGGGTGATACCTGGAGAACGGGGTGGGGACGATGGGCGACAACATTAATACTAGGTTAATTTATTGCTTAAATATTGACGTCTAAGTAGAAACAAATGTGAGATTGCCCTTCAGCCTTGTCCCTAGGCATCTACCCTCTTGGCCTGACTGCCTTAGCCATGTGTTTCTGAAGATACGATTCAAAGTACAAGCGTCCACCTGGGGCAGTGGAATAACAGGATCCAGCACACCCACCATTGTCAGCCATACATGCCTCCTTTGTAGATACTTTCTCTGTTACTGCTCGGAGCATTTTTTTGAGAGACTCATGTTAGTACCTAGAAACTAGAGATGCAGAATATGTAGTAAGTATAGAAGAACTTCATGCCTGCTTAATTAGAATGTAATATGGGGCAATTACCTCTGTAAATGTGGCGCCCCGGGTAACAGCAAGTTCCATCGCATTGTCGATAAATGATGACAATTATCAGACTCTGTCATTATATTTGGTTCTGTTCAGATTGATCCTCATGTGAAATATGTCTTCACGACACTCTGTTTCTACTCATTTTCCATCAGAGGCTGCATCGAAGGGCGGCACATAACCGCCAGAAGAGAGACTGGATCATTGACACCTTCACGCTTCAAGAAGAGTTGCCAGGACCTTACCCCAAACTAATTGGCACGGTAAGAACTGAATCTTTTCCTTGTGTAAAACGAGCATGGATGCATTAAAAAATCACAACAATTGCAACATAAATTTGTAATAGGTGTTGATTCAATTCTTTTGATGCCCATAGACAATGGATTCATCTTTCATATTAGGCTACCAAAATCAATTATTCCTTCCACCCTAATCTACATTGATTATGAAAGAGTCAGGCATGTCCATTTATTTACTTCATCTTCTGGTTAGCTAGATATCATTTGGTCACAGGCATGAGCACATCCATCCATCATACAGTGCTACTCTGCTCTACTCCCTAACACAGAAAGTACATGTGAGCAGCCACAAGACTTTCTGGAATGTCTGTGACCAGATAATTGAGGGCTGCACAAAAAGGCAGCAAAAGCTTTATGTGGTTCCACTGACCACAAGTTGTACACCCCTCTTGTTTTTCTAGGGTATATAGTTGACACGCCCACCAGTGCCGTGGGGTACTCAGAACCAGGTCGGACAGTTCTCTGGGAAAGTCATGGGGCTGTGACCCAGCTCCGAGGCCCTGGCGGTGGCAATAAATGGGAGAAAAGGGTATTGTGGATGGGATTTAAGGTAACAATTAGGGGTGGATGGCCAACGCTGCAGTGCTGATACTCTGGGGTTGTTGGTATTGCAGCTGAGATCATGTGACTCTCCACGGGTAGAGCGGAGGACCAGTGCAGTTGATACAGTCTATGCAGGAAATAGGGAACGGTGGGGTGCAGGACTGGGGGCACGATAAATAACTGAAGGACGAGATAATGAAAGTTTCCTTTACCCTTTCTTGATGGTTAATGAGGAAAACTGGGGCACTGGTAGCGGATGGTAGTATAGATCCGGGAAGCAATTGGGGATCCAACTAGCCAGGGAGGTTAGAGGCCTTCCTACTGCGTGGTTCAATTTGGTCCTCAAACTGAGCTGGGCCCTCTTCCTGCATGTCTAGTCTTTGCCCATATGGCAGAAAGCTTGAGCCTATTCCAGGCGATGCTCCTCCGTGGCGGCTCCAGGCTTTAGTATGCTGCTTTGCCGCCAGGTGTTGAATAGGGCCACGGGACTTGCAATCCTCTGCCCTCTGGATTTAGCTGCCGGGACTTCAGTACCCAAGCCACCACAGCTTCTAGCGCTTTCCTCCGGGGTGAGCTCGGTGACAGCTCCACTTCCCAGGTTCTCCTCGACTCTTCTGTCTTACTAGCTTTCCTCAGTCCTGGGATGAGCTCCACCAGCTCCAGTCTCAAGGACGTCTGTACTGTTCTCTGTCCTAAACTCTACTGTCTAAAGCCGCCTCCGGACCAGAATGTATAGGGAAGCACCGCTAAAACCGGGTTCAGAGCTCCTCCTTCTGATCTGGAGTCAGGACAAGTGTTGGATGCTGGTGTTACCTGACCAGGGGACCCCATCTTGCTTCCAGGCATGACATCACCCCCGGTGAGGGAGGTAATGCCACTGTGGCAACTGGACCACTGGGGTGCCACATAGACATCATATTGGGGAGGTGTGAGTTCCTTGCTTAAGACCTCTTTTTTTTTAACAAATGACACTACAAATGAGAGTACACATACAGTGATTCATTATTTTTTTTATAACTGACCCTGGGCAGTATTGTATGTACACAGTGAGTGCAACAGCAGAACAGTGATGCTAGACTTGGTTAGGTGGATCCCCCAAGCCCAAGTTGAGGCGGGTGAAACAAGCAGGGCATGGATAAGTCAGGGACTGGATATCCCAGACAGACAAGAGTCCATTAGCAGAGGTACTGGAATCCACAGGCAGATAGGAAGCTGAGGTACTGGAAACCACAGGCAGGAGACGTCCTGGAGATCGGAGACAGGTAGCTGAGATAATGGAAACTGCATGAAGGCAGGAGATGACCTAATGATCACAGACAGGAAGATGAGATACTGTAAACCACAGGCAGGTGATGTCCTGGAAATGGCAGACAGGAAAACGAGGTATTGCAAACTACAGGCAGGAGACGTCCCGGAGATAGCAGACAGGTGCAGAGCAGGTTAAAGTGCATAGAGAAATTAAGTATCTTGGGAACAGTGAAGTCTTAATACCATGGCACAGGTATATGTTTTAGGGATTCTTACATAGGCCTAGGCAGATAATCACATGGCATCACGCCATTTGCAAAGCCCAACCTGGAGTAGAACAGAGTTTAGTGGACTGAAGAGAGTTAGAAAGCAGGATGCAACTCAAAATCAGTACAGGATAAGAATGTAATGTATGTGTAACCAGGTGTGAGAATACAAAGGCGCAGACAATGAGGAGACAGTGATAACTGAAACAATAACGGTTTATTTACTTTACAGAGCTAAAAAACAGCTGCCTTTAGTCATGAGGTAAGGCTGCCTTCACATTTGCGGACCCCTCCGCAGCGTTCCTCCCAGTCTCGTCCGCACCAGAATGCAACCTGTTGCGTTCGTGGTGCGGATGAGAGTGTGTGATTTGTGCGCATGCATCCGCTGCGTACAGATCACATATGGCAGTGAATGGGTGCGCACGGTCATGCGCAGTCAAGCGCAGCACCGTGCGCTCCCATTATAAAGATAGGAGCTTGCAGTGCTGCGCTCACATTGCGGATCCCTCTGCAGAATGCTGCGGAGGGGTCCGCAAATGTGAAGGTAGCCTAATGGTGGGTTACACACACCAATTTATCTGTTCAATACCTGAACAGATCTCTGGTTGCAGTGAAATCATGGATACATTGCTCCATTTTGTGGCTGTGTACAACATGGAGCAATGTATCCATGATTCCTGCACAGAGATTGGTTCAGATATTGAACAGATAAATTGGTGTGTGTAAACCACCATCAGGCTGGGTTTACATTTGTGTTTGTGTCTGCATGCAGAGGGCATGCAGACACAAACGCAGGGCAAACGCTGCCATACTGATGTGACTGCAGCGGAGATTCTCCACATGCGTTCTCATTAGTATGGTGCCTGGCCAGCCAATCAGCGACCTCGGCAGCGGCCGGGAGGCAGAGATCAGCGGCAGATACACAATGACTGCACCAGAACAGTGAGTGCAGCTCTGGAGTAACTATAGAATATTTTTTTTCCTTTTTTAATAGAATATATCAGTCATAAAATAATGGGTGATTGTTAATAGAGTCAGCAGTGATACACACTGTAGGATACTAATCGATACAATATACTCATTCAATATATGTAGTAATATAGCAAAGCAAAGGAGGAACCTCATGTATTACATGGGGAAACACTACTTGTTATTAGAAACAAATAGGCTTAATGCAATAGACAAACAGATGCTGAAGATTGGGGAATTTAAAGTATGTCACCGTGACTGCAAAACAGCGCATTAATGCCATTTTACAGCCCCATAACATTCCTCCCATTTACAGGCTTTTATACTCAGACACATTGCTTAGATGAAGTTACTCTTCCTTTTTACATCGCAGGAATGAACTTGCAGGAATCTTTTGTGATATTTTCCAGATACTTACATTCTGCTAATTATTTTGGCATTTGCTATTCTTACTTCTTAATAAGCTTGCCGTACTGCTCAAGTAATTATGTTCTGCAATCATCTACTACCTGAGATACAAGTGTTTCTGTTTTCTTATAATTACACAGCCCTGAACATCTAATGTAATAGAGTCACTATCTTGTAGATGGAGGTTGGGAAAAAGTCAGATACAAACATGACAAGTAATAATTAGTGCAAGTAGATAGGGGGCGCTATACACAAGTCTTTTATGCCAATATGAATACTAATGTTGGCATCATTATTGTCACAATGCCTCATAACAAAATTTGTGACAAGGCTCCATGTGTTTTTTATAATGTGGGTGACTTTCTATGTTACAGAGGGGTTTGCAGCCCCTACATGCACCAGGGCACTGGTACCATGGCTTAATTTAGACCCTCTATAGCTGCACAGTTAGATATTATTGCATTGGTCGCAAGTGGCGGGATGCTCGGACAATCCAGAGTATCAGCCTTTAGTTCATGGTGGCGACCTCAGAAGCTGTGGCCCTGGCCGAGCATGTTAAAGTGGAAAAGTTAAACGGGGTAAAAGTTTGTCATGATGCCATCTGAGGTGTGTGGTCAGATTGGACCAGCGCTGCTTGTAGTGTTGCCCAGGGAATAGGTGTTGTGACAGCTTGATGGAGCACTCCCCTCAGACGGAGCAGACCCCTGGGGTGTAGGTAAGGTGGTGATATAGATGATGGTGGTAGTAGTTGCAGGTGCAGGAAAGAGTAGATAGACACAGGAGGTTTGCAGTTCTTACTGGTCACCTTTACTTGCAGTTTAGTGCAGAGACAACCCTGCTGGGATACTGTATTCTCCAAGGTTGAAGCTTGGCAGCTCACAAGTAGCCCGGGTCCACCTTGCTGAGAGACGGAGGATAAGGTCTTTCCTTGCTGCCCATTAATGTCCTTTTCTTCCTATTGTCCTGGTGGTTACAAGTCCCAAAGCAGGTGACTATGGATCCTGTGAGCAAGTGCCTTGCAAGTCCTCTTGACCCTCTGCAGTTCCTTTGCCTGGGAGAGTCCACTTTGGCAGCTATTGCACGTGAAGTTTAGTGACCTCCGGTTTCTCCGCTGGTCTTGAAGATACCTAGACTGAATTTCAGTATCCCTGCACAGCTCGTTCCTCTGCCCGGCCATCAAGCCAGCTGCAGATTTGGGTCCTCAGGCCTGGAGATTAGCAGCCGACACTATTGCATGAGTCCTGCTCTCTCCCCAGCTGCCTGACTTCCCTAGAACTCCATCTTGCCTTGATATTGCTCTTTCCTCACCCTCTCTCTAACTCTAAGCAACTCCTAACCCCACCCCCTTGACTAACTCCTCCATCCAGCCAGCAGATGGGGACTGCTGTATCAGTGAGCCTTTTCAGCATCTCCCTGGCCTGGAGCTTGGATAGTGTTGGGTGTGTGGTGGTGATCTCAGCAGGCATTTCCCATCTTACCTGTGAGCATGATGCCACACCTGTTGAATAGGTACAGCATCACTGTGGCGACCGAACCGCAGGGGGCAACATTATTATTATTATTTATTGTTACAGCGCCATTTATTCCATGGCGTTTATATGTGAAAAAGGCATTCAAGACAAGTACAATATTCTTGAACAATACAAGGCACACAGGTACTGGAGGGGAGAGGACTCTGCCCGGAAGGGCTCACAGTCTACAAGGGATGGGTGAGGATACAGTAGGAGTAGAGAGAGGACTCTTCCCACAAGGGCTCAGACGACAAGGGATGGGTGAGGACATAGTATGTGAGGAGAGGACCCTGCCAACGAGGACTCATAGTCTACAAGGGATGGGTGAGGATACAGTAGGAGAGGAGAGAGGACCGTGTCCGCGAGTGCTCAGATTACAAGGGATGGGTGAGGATACAGTAGGAGAGGAGAGAAGACCCTGTGCGCGAGGGCAAACAGTCTACAAGGGATGGATGTGGATACAGTAGGAGTAGAGAGAGGACTCTTCCCGCAAGGGCTCAGACTACAAGGGATGGGTGAGGACACAGTAGGTGAGGAGAGGACCCTGCCAACGAGGACTTACAGTCTACAAGCGATGGGTGAGGATACAGTAGGAGAGGAGAGAGGACCGTGCCTGCGAGGGGTCAGATTACAAGGGATAGGTGAGGATACAGTAGGAGAGGAGAGAGGACCCTGCTCGCGAGGGCTCACAGCCTACAAGAGATGGGTGAGGATACAGTAGGTGAGGAGAGGACTCTGCCAATGAGGACTTACAGTCTACAAGCGATGGGTGAGGATACAGTAGGAGAGGAGAGAGGACCGTGCCTGCGAGGGGTCAGATTACAAGGGATAGGTGAGGATACAGTAGGAGAGGAGAGAGGACTCTGCTCGCGAGGGCATATAGTCTACAAGGGATGGGTGAGGATACAGTAGTGGAGGAGAGAGGACCCAGCCCATGAGGGCTCACAGTCTACAAGGGATGGGTGAGGATACAGTAGGTGAGGAGAGAGGACCCTGCCTGCGAGGGCTCACAGTCTACAAAGGATGGGTGAGGATACACTAGGAGAATGTAGAGCTGGTCATGTGGGGGTTTGGAAGACTGGAGCTCTTGCTGGTTGTAGGGTTGTTGGAAGAGGTGGGTCTTCAGGTTCCTTTTGAAGGTTTTCACGGTAGGCAAGAGTCTGATATGCTGAGGCAGAGAGTTCCAGAATATGGGGATATGCTTTATAAGAGATAGGTTTTAAGTCTACCTTCAGCAGACACATAAAAAAGAAGACGGGGAACAAAGAAAAGATCCAAATTAGTGATGGGCGAATCCTAAATTACTCGGAATCGCTTGACTCTAGCGAGTCCGAGCCCAGGACTCGCTACTCGTTGCGAGTCTAGCGAGTCCAATGTTAATGAATGGGGAAGCGAGTAATAGCGAGTAGTGTGCGATTTACAAATCACAGATGTGTCTCGGAAGCTTCAGCCTGAAGCAATCCTAGTTTTGCCATTGATTTGCATTGGACTCGTTTACTGTGTAAGTAATCGCTGGGAAACTCGCACAGATAAGAGTCCTGTCTGCTCTGTGTGCTGGCTGCCGCAGCTCCAGGGTCCTAGAGCCCGCCTGCTGCCTGATGTAGCAGAGCTGAGATTGTTCTCAGTCTGCTCATTCCCTGTGCATAGACATCTATATCTATGCACAGGAGATGTAGCAGAGAGGACATCGCGTTTTGGACTGCGTCGGACGGAAGAGGATTTTTTTAATTAAAGATGGAGTCCCTAATGGCTTTTTTTTTTATTTCTAATAAAAATTTTTCTCTGTGTTGTGTTTTTTTTAAAACAATTTAATAGAAATTCATGGCGGTCATGTCTAATATTGGCGTGACCGCCATAAATTTCGAGCTTAGGGCCAGCTGATAATACAAAGCTGATATTAACCCCTTTATTACCCAGCGTGCCACCGCCACCAGGGCCGCTGGAAGAACGGGGTTCAGCGCCAGAGGATGGCGCTTCAATGAACGTTCCATCTTCTGGGGCGGCTGCGGGCTGCAATTTGCAGCGGGGGGTGCCCAGAAAGCTTGGGCCTCCCTGCGCTTAGGATTCCAGCCCCCAGCTGCTTAGCTGTACCTGGCTAGACATAGAAATTGCGCGGAGCCCCATGCATTTTTTTTTATTATTTCATGAATTTCAGTTACTTTAGCAGTTACTTTGCGAGTTTCCCTGCTATCACTGGCACAGTAGCCGAGTCTAATGCAAGACAATGGCAATCCTAGTTTTGTCAGCGTTTGCCATTGATTTGCATTGGACTCGTGCGAGTAAACGCTGGGAAACTCGCAGAGTACCGAGTCCTGCGAGTCCCTTACTACTCGCCGAGTAACGAGTCCTAGCGAGTAGATTCGCCCATCCCTAATCCAAATCTCTTGTTATGGTGTGGAGGTTTGCCACCCAAGACGAAAATGGCCTGAAGTTTGTTTCCCAAACAAGCTTGCTTTCCACAAAAAGAATCAGCTGTGATATCTGTATACTCTTTTACTCCCCTCCCTTGCCCAGGAGCTATGGTATATCCGACCTGTTCCTACATGGTCGGGCACATACATTACACAGGGGCATGTTTATAAGAATATCTTTGGACAGGAACATTTTTTTCACACATCTAATTGTGGAACTTATTTTTATTCTAAGATCTATTAATTAAAATGTACAGTTGTTCATGTCCCAACTAGGGATGGGCGAATCTACTCGCTAGGACTCGTTACTCGGCGAGTAGCAAGGGACTCGCAGGACTCGGTACTCTGCGAGTTTCCCAGTGATTACTCGCACGAGTCCAATGCAAATCAATATCAATCCTAGTTTTGTCAGAAACGCTGACAAAACTAGGATTGCCATTGTTTGCATTAGACTCGTGCGAGTAATCACTGGCTACTGTGCCAGTGATAGCAGGGAAACTCGCAGATAACTGCTGTTTCTTTGCGAGCCGAGTCCAGCTGTCTTCTCTGTGCAGCTCCAGGGTCCTAGAGCCCGCCTGCTCACAGACATGATGTAGCAGTGCTGAGATTGTTCTCAGTCTGCTCATTCCCTGTGTACAGACATGAATGTCTGTGCACAGAGATGATGTAGCAGTGCTGAGATTGTTCTCAGTCTGCTCATTCCCTGTGTACAGACATGAATGTCTGTGCACAGAGATGATGTAGCAGTGCTGAGATTGTTCTCAGTCTGCTCATTCCCTGTGTACAGACATGAATGTCTGTGCACAGAGATGATGTAGCAGAGCTGAGATTGTTCTCAGTCTGCTCATTCCCTGTGTACAGACATGAATGTCTGTGCACAGAGATGATGTAGCAGAGCTGAGATTGTTCTCAGTCTGCTTATTCCCTGTGCATAGACATCTATATTTATGCACAGGGGATGTAGCAGAGAGGACATCGCGTTTTGGACTGCGTCGGACGGAAGAGGATTTTTTTAATTAAAGATGGAGTCCCTAATGGCTTTTTTTTTTATTTCTAATAAAAAATTTTCCTTGTGTTGTGTTTTTTTTAAAACAATTTAATAGAAATTCATGGCGGTCATGTCTAATATTGGCGTGACCGCCATAAATTTCGGGCTTAGGGCCAGCTGATAATACAAAAGCTGGCCCTAACCTCTTTATTACCCAGCGTGCCACCGCTACCAGGGCCGCTGGAAGAGCGGGGTTCAGCGCCAGAGGATGGCGCTTCAATGAACGCGCCATCTTCTGGGGCGGCTGCGGGCTGCAATTTGCAGCGGGGGTGCCCAGAAAGCTTGGGCATCCCTGCGCTGCGGATTCCAGCCCCCAGCTGCTTAGCTGTACCTGGCTAGACATAGAAATTGCGCGGAGCCCCACGCATTTTTTTTTTATTATTTCATGAATTTCAGAGTCAGAGTCTCAGAGTCAGAATCTCAGAATTTCATGAAATAATTAAAAAAAAATGCGTGGGGCTCCGCGCAATTTCTATGTCTAGCCAGGTACAGCTAAGCAGCTGGGGGCTGGAATCCGCAGCGCAGGGATGCCCAAGCTTTCTGGGCACCCCCCGCTGCAAATTGCAGCCCGCAGCCGCCCCAGAAGATGGCGCGTTCATTGAAGCGCCATCCTCTGGCGCTGAACCCCGCTCTTCCAGCGGCCCTGGTAGCGGTGGCACGCTGGGTAATAGAGGTTAGGGCCAGCTTTGTATTATCAGCTGACCCTAAGCCCGAAATTTATGGCGGTCACGCCAATATTAGACATGACCGCCATGAATTTCTATTAAATTGTTTTAAAAAAAACACAACACAAGGAAAATTTTTTATTAGAAATAAAAAAAAAAGCCATTAGGGACTCCATCTTTAATTAAAAAAATCCTCTTCCGTCCGACGCAGTCCAAAACGCGATGTCCTCTCTGCTACATCCCCTGTGCATAAATATAGATGTCTATGCACAGGGAATAAGCAGACTGAGAACAATCTCAGCTCTGCTACATCATCTCTGTGCACAGACATTCATGTCTGTACACAGGGAATAAGCAGACTGAGAACAATCTCAGCTCTGCTACATCATCTCTGTGCACAGACATTCATGTCTGTACACAGGGAATGAGCAGACTGAGAACAATCTCAGCACTGCTAAATCAGGCAGCAGGCGGGCTCTAGGACCCTGGAGCTGGCAGCCTGTACAGAGGAGACAGGATCTTATCTGTGCGAGTCAGCGATTACTTACAAAGTAAACGAGCAATGCAAATAAATGACAAAACTAGGATTGCTTCAGGCTGAAGCTTCCGAGACACATCTGCGATTTGTAAATCTCACACTACTCGCTATTACTCGCTTCCCCATTCATTAACATTGGACTCGCTAGACTCGCAACGAGTAGCGAGTCCTGTGCTCGGACTCGCTAGAGTCAAGCGATTCCGAGTAATTTAGGATTCGCCCATCACTAGTCCCAACCCCTTTAAGCCAACCCATACACAGATGATTGGACCTTGGTAGGTTTTGCTAAACCCAACACTTTCTCTAGATGGACCCAATGATATTGGGTTTGGATATTTCTGACTCTAGAACAAAAGACAATCAATAAAGGCAACAAGCTCAGCACTTGGCGTCTTTACTAATAAGAAGCGAAAATATCTTGTGCCTGTATCTAACAGATTGTGAGCTGTGTCCTCATATTCTGTACATTGGCGGACACACCTTGAAACAGCCTACAGCTCAGCTGGGAACACCTGGCTTTTATAAATCATCTCATGTAGATTTATTTGATTTCTAAAATATGCAAAAACAGCTACAACTGGCATTATTTTATACTGCATGTGGAAGAAATGTCTCTTTATTTGGGGTTAGATAGTTCCCTCTACATTATCTTCTCTTGAAGTTATTTGTACGGTAGGGGGCATAGCTATACATGATGCAGAGGTTGCCCACCAAAGGGAATTAATGGGCAACCTTCCGGATAAAAATCTCATGATAGGTGGGTTGCCCTATGATAGATATTTCATCCGGTCACAGGAGCTTTAAAGAGGACCCATCACTTGCCCTAAACATGTCGGGCACGATTCATCATTTGGCTATTTTAAGTCACTTTTATTGGGCCAAATTTTTCAATATGGTGAATGGTTCACAAATTTCAGAAAAACTCATCAAAAGCAGCCAAAAGGTCTGAATTCACTTAGTAGGACGCAGCTGGCCCTAATGTTAAAGGCAACACAGGTGCATAATACATATGCAATAATCACTTTCAACCTGCCACAACATGGGGGAGGTCATTGGTGGTATTTTATATGCCCACAGATGAGGTTTCTATAGGGCATCAGTCACACAATCACGAAAGTACATGCAGAGGCAGCTGTCAGTCACTATTGGACCGCCCACTGGACTCATGCATAAAAACTCCAACGATTTCAATGACTAAAATGCCAAAATTATACTGAATCTCTTCCCACAAACCAATGTATCATTCTACTCAGCTTCTCTGTACCAAGCTGTCCACAGATCGAACTGTATGTGCAACATGACAGGTTCCCTTTAAACATCTCTCTTCTGGCATAGCAACTAGTCAGTGCTCAAGCTTTGATTTCTTAAGCAGTTTTGATGGTATGGCCAACAAAGTAGGTGTTTTTAGATAGTTCCATTAAATCTTTCCTAGTGTATTATTTTTGGCTCGTTTGTTCTTTTTTATTGGAGTAATAGCAGCAGCTGCAGGTAGGGTCTATCTTCAGCAGAGTGGTGCGGTGGAAGTATGTTGCAGATTTCAGCCTTCATCAGGATCATCAGCACTGTGGGAGACTCCGTGACATAACTAGAATATGATGGGACCCAGCCAAAATATTTGCATGGGGCCCACCTGCTAGTTATTCAATGATACCTTCCCAGGTCTAATTTATAATGGGCCTCAAAGAAAACTTTGGTATTCCCCTCAGTTCTTTATACTATAACACCCCCACTCATCAAGTCATCATTACTCTCCCACTCTCCAGCCCTTCATTCTGCTCCCTCTTTCTTGTCATTCCACAGCACATTATACTATTGTCCTCTAACTCATCAATCATCACTGAAGGGAGCCTGCTGCTTTTGTGCAGATCCTCCAAGCCCTTTCTCTTGGAGTTTTGTCTATGGAATTCCAATGAGGTTTACCCAACAGCCACCCAGAATTGGCCATGTCATTTTTGGAATAAGTTTTTTGAGCCAAGGAAAAGCTTTTACGTTGTGACTATACACAATATACATGTTGCTCAGGATACAGTGGTTTCCAGCTTTGCATTTCTTAGGCCCCTTTCACATCAGCATTTTTCGCTGATTGCGGCAGATCTGGCAGATTTACCACATATGCTACATCTGCCGCCTAGCGGCAAGCCCCATGCGTTGTTGTTGCGCCCCTGGGCCGCGGGGCACTAGGAACCGGGCTTAATGCTTCTTCTGGGGAGTCACAGGGGTCGAGACCCGGCCTGTGACCCTGGGTTCATTGTTAAAGCGTTCTTAGGGAGAGTGTAGGGATAGGGTGGTTTAAGGGGTAAAATGTTTGTGACGCCACTCGTGGTTTGCGACTATAAGTAACCGCTGCTGCTGTAGAACCTCGGGGACGATGAATGGGCAGCTGGGATGGAGTGGCTCCCCATGGGTAAAGCAGGTCCCCAGGGCAGCGTTTATAGGAATTGGCCGTATCCAGCAGACAGGAGTTAGCTTTAAACCTCATTACCTTAGTCTCCTACATTTCTGCAACTCTGTACCTGGATTTACTCACGACACTTCTGAACAGGTCATATGATGTTACAAAGTCTCTCAGATAAGCTCTATCCTGTGTAGTCTTTAAGAGATTGGGGCGAAAGTGCAAGACCTCGGTGGTATGTCTGTCCTGGACTCTTTCCCTCTCTCTCTCTCTCTCTCTCTCTCTCTCTCTCTGGTCTCCAATCCTCAGCACCTGTCCATTGACAACACCTCTGCGTGCAGAGCCCTGATCTGGCAGCCGCGGGTATTAATTGGCGACTGGTATCTTGTCCCCTGCTTTATCTGGCTAAATGCCAGGTGTGTGATCTACAGCTCCTATGAAGCTCGAAGCCTCCAGTTCAGCGGTTTGGTATTAGACTCCCATGCCGTGTTCAGGTCCGGTACCTGTTTCTAGACCATAACCCCTCCATCTGGTATTGCCAGTTCCGGATTCGGGCGCATGGGCATCTTCCACCGGTGCTTCTAGGGTTCCTTCCTCTCAGCTTCCCAGGATGAGCGCATTACAGCTCAAGTCCCCTTGTCTGCAGTTTATCTGTTCTCTCCTTCTCACTTGACTTGACTTCTCACTCTCTCAGCTCTACATGCTAGCTGTTTACTGTTCCGCTCCCAACAGCAACTGTTCTGTCCCTTCTACTTCCAACTCACCCTTCTCTACTGCTGTTGTTCCACTGGGTCCTCCCCCTGGGGTTTATTCAGGGTCCCCAGGGTCCCCTGGGTCCTAAGTGTGTGTTTGTGTGTTGAGGATCTTTACACCTACTATCCCCAATCTCCTGACTACTGGAGAACAACACCCAGGCTTGGGTGCAGTACCCCCTCCAGACCGGTGGGATGCCACAATGTCTATGGGGCTTGCGACAGGTGTGGCAAGTGTGGTATTGCCACGATCTGGCACTTGCAGCAGTTGCAGCCATGAAAGAAACGTGGTCAGCTGCGGTTGTTTTGCGCGGCCGCAACTGCAGCAAGTGCCGGATCGCAGCAATACCGCACTTCCCACCTACCGCAATGCATGGGGGTTACTGCAAGTGCGGCCACTAGGCAGCAGATGCAGTAAATCTGCCGGATCTGACACAATTAGCGAAAAGGTCGATGTGAAAGGGGCCTTAGTTTGTTAGAAAACTACAACTCTCAGGTTGCCCTGGAAGGTGAGTTTAGTATTCAATAACATTTTCTGATCCTGCTGCTTTGTCGCACTTAAGAAAAATGACACAATGAATACACCTATCTCGTGGATTTTGGTGAATAGTTCTTGTTGCCTGGGGGGTGTACTGGAGCGTCACATGCCTTATGGGCAACCTAGGCATGTATATTTTAATGACACTGTTTCATTTTTGTGTCTTTGAATCTTTTTTTGGTATCTGCCAGGTGAAACTGGAAGAAGAACCTCAGCTTATATATAAGCTGCAGGGGAAAGGAGTGGACGAAGATCCCAAAGGGCTTTTCCATATAAATGAAGATACCGGAGAAATTTATGTACACCAGAAAATAGACTACGAAGAAACTACTTTATTTCAAGTAAGTGACAGTTCTCAGCCTTAGGAGAAGAGCAGATCTATCCTCCCTTATATAGGCCAAGTACTACTCATTTGCATGGTATTTCAGGAGCTAGGAGAATATTCTGATATATCTATCTATCCTATCTATCTATCTACCTTTTCTATTTCCATGTAGGAAAATTAGGTGTTGATTTAAATCATTTTAACATGCCAATTAAAAACAATCACCTTTTCCATAGATAATTGGCCAGAACCTTCCACGGACCATATGCACGGCAGCTGTTGTGTTATCTTTCACCACTGCTGCGTTTTGCTTTAATAGCACCAACTGCTGAAGTTCTCTGCAACTTTTGTAATCCTTTTTGTTTCTTTGCAGTGGAAATTCAATGCAATCAACAAAACTTCCATGAAAGTGGGTACAAGACTCGGGATTCATCTAAAGATCCTGGACATCAATGATAATGCTCCAGAGTTCAAAAACAAGACTTTTTACGTATCAGTTAATGAATCCACTCTGCAAGGTATGGTGTGGTGAGACAAGTCTCTGTACCATCTGCTCGCTGCTGTCGGGTCAGCTCATTTTCTCCTTTCTGCTTGTTGCTAATTGCACAGCAAGGCACAAATTGCCATGTGTATGTGTAGGGATAATAAACAGCGCTTGTCAGGCCCAGGCTGCCACTTATCTGCTGATTCCATTCATTTCTTCCCTTATTTTATTAATATCCATCACTCTCTGCAGGGCCCGGTAGAAGTTTATTAATGTTTGGAGGCTATATGCCGTTTTTGACATAGTGTAACCACCGTTTAAATTTCTATTTAATCATAATGTACTGCAAGTGATTATAATAAACTTTTAAATAAGAGAAATCTGGAAGAAAACCTTTCAAAAATCTTCCAGAAGATGTATGTCCCCACTAGGCTGTTTCTAACATGACATATGCTGGTTGTCAGGGAAATCCGTCTTCAGCTCCACTCATGAAAGTGGCCATAAAAGGATGGGGGGGAATCTTACAAAGTTTGCCACAGCTGATCAGTTTATTTGCATTATATCTCAGCAGGCTGTCATCACACAGCTCCTGTGACCTTATCTGATTCCTCCCCATTCACATCGGATATTCTCCGTGTTATCAGCTGATGGCCTCCACACAGCTTCTCAGCTGATTGCACAGAGTGGAGCGATGTGAATACAGAGGAGGTAAAATCACAGGAGCTGTGTGCTGAAAGCCTGATGCTCAGCATTGTCCCTGCCTGAATTTCTGATCAACTGTATTGTGACCAATGTTTAGGCTCCCCCACCCTTATATGGCCATTTTCAGTGTGTGGAGCTGAAGACGGATTTCCACAACAACTAGCATTTGGCAAGTTTAGAAACAGCCTAGTGGGGACATACATATTCTGGAAGGTTTTTGAAAGGTTTTCTTCCAGATTTCACTTATGAAGTATACATGAAAGTTTATTGTAATCACTTGCCCTACATTACTATTGAATAAAAATTTGAATGGTGGTTACAAATTAATGGAGTATTCCCGCCTTCAAGATCCTATACCAATATGTAGTAGGTGTAATAATATTAGCAAATACCTCCAATTAGAAATGTAGTACAGTTCTGGTTAGCAATGTCACTTACGTCATGTACAGAACATTGCAGCTAAGGTATTCATGGTTACGACTACACATATAGTGACATTTAGTTAGATAGTTGCTTGTGGACGTAACCGTGGTTATCTAAGCTGCAATGTCATGCACATGAGGTAAGAGACATAGCTAATGAGGAGAACTAATGTATACTACAGGGTGGGCCATTTATATGAATGCACCTAAATAAAATGGGAATGGTTGGTGATATCAACTTCCTGTTTATGGCACATTAGTATATGGGAGGGGGAAAACTTTTCCAGATGGATGATGACCATGGCCATTGCCTTCAGATGAGTGATGAGGTAAACATTTTTGTGAATGGTGAAGTTAACAAACAAAACCACCACTACTGGTCTGACACTAGATAGATCCCTCCAAGACTGTTGGAACACAAAAATTGATGGTATGATGTGGTATATGGTGTACAAAGATAGTGGGGCCATTCTTCATCAATGGAAACCTCAATGCCACTGGATATCTGAATCATGTAGCAATTTCACATATCCAGTGTCATTGAGGTTTCCATTGATGAAGAATGGCCCCATTATCTTTGTACCCCATATTCCCCACCACATACCATCAATTTTTGTGTTCCAACAGTCTTGGAGGGATGTATCCACTGTGGGTTAGTGTCAGACCAATAGCGCTGGTTTTGTTTGTTAACTTCACCATTCACAAAAAAGTTTGCCTCATCACTCATCTGAAAGCAATTGTCTATGCTGTGAAGATACGAGATGTGCAGCATCTGAAACAACGGACACTAGAAGCCTGTACTAACATTTCTTCTGCGGTGTTGCTATCAGTGTATCAGGAGTGGGAGAAGAGGGTTGCATTGACAAAACAACACAATGGGCAGCACTTTGAACACATTTTATAAGTGATCATAAACTTGTAAATAACTCATGAAAGAATAAAGTTATGTTAAAACCAAGCACACCATTGCTTTTCTTATGAAATTCTCAATAGGTCTGATGTGTCAAATGACCATCTTCCCATTGAAAAAAATAAAGTTGGATCCAAAATGGTCGACTTCAAAATGGCCGCAATGGTCACCACCCATCTGGAAAAGTTTTCCATCTCTCATATACTAATGTGCCACAAACAGGAAGTTGATATCACCAACCATTCCCATTTTATTTAGGTGCATTCATATGAATGGCCCACTCTGTACATTTCTAATTGGACGTATTTGCTAATATTGTTATTATATTTCCTACTACATATTAGGATAGGATTTGTAAGCCACTACCACTGGCCTGGATCCTGGACCAAAGCCCCGTGAATCGATCTGCTCATCTCTAGCCCTAACCATCCTGGATACACTGGATAGTCACGGATTTGGGTCTACTCCATGTAGTCTCTGGCATCTGCTGAATGTCCCTAACTGCCACCACCCCTCTGATAGCAACTCCTGCCAAGATAGAAAAAAATGATAACTTCGTGTGTCTTGGGGTGTGGCTAGGCTAGGGGCAAATTACTCATGCCACATGATTTGTTACTCTTACTCTTCTGTGAAATCTTGGGGGTATGAGATAATCAAATTTATGGGTAAATAGATGTGAGATTTTCCAGGGGTGCGTCTGGCATTGCAGCTCAGTCCTACTCACTTGAATATTGCAGTACCATACACAATTTCTGTAATTTTGGACAACCCTTGTGAGTATAGCCATAGTTAATCAGTGTGTTTTAGAGATACATGGCCAATGAAAACCCCTTCTGTCTATGAATCTCTTTACTTCTCTGTGAAGAATCTTAAGGGGTTGTTCTATAAACCACATGTAACATTGGTCCTTCATAGGGTAGCCAACTTGACTTTTTACTATTTTTGGATAGCTAATCAAACAATCACTGCCATAATATTTTTTACGGACGTGTTGGAAAACTTTGGTAAATCATTACGATTATATAAGTGATTCATGTGTACAGCCCATAGTTCTGATCAGAAGATATCAGCTGTTTTTACTGTGAACTGTAAAAGGATGATAATTATAGATATTTAAAAAAAAAATAATGAACGCCTTTTTTTTTTTTAATGGACAAGGCTAAAAAAAAAAGTGCCCTACTTTTATGGGCTTTCCTAGAATTTCTGGCAACCCTAGTCTTACATGGACATTCCTCTCCTTCCCGAAATCACTGATGAGCGGTGTAACATTCTTCTTTCTTGGAGTGAAGTGTGGATGGGGAATGTCACAGCTGAATATGAAATAGGACTTAGTAGTATGAATAATGATGAGCATGAGACTAAAGACATGCTATTTTTTCCTGGGTCTGAAGACATGTTTTGTTCCACCCTTGACACAGAATCATATCATTGTTTCAGGTTATACAGTCTACACACTGCTGGCGTATGACAAGGATGAAGAAGGCGCCCCCAACTCTATAGTCAACTACTACCTGAAGTCCCAAACACCCACTGATCCCAATGTCGAGTTCACCATTCACAAAGACAAAGGTTTCATCTCCTTCAAGGGGTGTCTAAAGTATGAGGTAGATAACCAGATACTTCTGAGCAAAATTTTGCCAAAATTGAACCTGGATAATATATTGCTATATGAATATTTCTACCACAAGTGCAAGTATCAATTAAAGAGGTTGTACAGGATTGGAAAAAACATGACTGCTGTCTCCTCATATGGTGTCACCTTTGTCCACAGGTCGTGGCTTGTATTGCAACTAAGGTCAGCTTCACACCACAGCAAATCAGGTTCGGGCTGTCCGATATGAACCTGACAGCTCCAAACCCGATTTTGCACTAATGCAGCCCTATGGGGCCGGATGGCAGCTATTTGCCATCCGGTTTCCATCTGTCCGGGAGGATCCGGGATAATTCGGATTTTTCTTCTGGACACAAAAACGTTGCTTGCAGTGTTTTTGTGTCCGGTAAAAAAATCAGGACAAAATTGGATCCTCTCCTGGTCATCGGATCCAGGAGCCGGACGCCAGTTGCTGGCTAAACTTCAGCACCATGATCTGTCCCCTGCAGAGTTTTTATGACCTCGGCTAGCTCCATGCTAGCCGCAATCTTGAAATTTCAGCAGCTGTGGCTGCGATCTGAGAAATATTTGCCCTCCGGTTCTGTTTCAAGATCGGGTCCGGGGCTGTCCGGTTAAGCTGCATTCACTCTAATACATCTTTAATACCAGACACACCCATGGACATAGGTGGCGCTGTTTCTGGAGTTTGTCTAATCCTGGATCCTTGTTGTTTGTATTTCTATATGTGTAAAAACAATCATGTCTATTTTAGAGGTTTATGGAGCAACTATGTAAATTCGCCTTTAGCCACTTCTTGATATGTGACCAAAACATACCTCAGGTGCTACAGGCTCAGCAGCGGCATAATTGTTGTGGTGAGATTGTGGTGGCATGCCATTTTGAGCATCCATCGGCTCCTTGCTATGCGATTCCAAGTTGCCATGACAGCCAGGGGCCCATTGAGGGCCCCCAAAGCTGACATTTCAGTGCTCCTGTGAAGTGCAGCAGAAACGTCTGCACCTGCAGAAAGAAATTAGTAAAAATGTTTTACAGTGTTTTTTTTAAGTAAAAAACAAAAATATTTTTTTTTCCAATTTAGAAACAAAGAATTAAAGAGAACCTGTCACCAAACCAGGCATGGTGATCTAGTTACAGCACTGGATGCAGCATGTCTGCAGCATCCAGGCAAGGGGTCACCCAGCACTTGAGCAGCCCTGTACCCCGAGATAATACACTTAGAAAACTTGCATGCTCCAGCCATTAAGGAGGTGGCTAGGGCAGGAGCCAAAGGGCAGATTCACACCCCCTGCATGTTTAATCTGCCCACACCCAAACTCTGTTTAAATGCTGCTGAAGAGGGAGAGAATGATTGGCAGGTGTGGGCAGATTAAACATGCAGGGGGTGTGAATCTGCCCTTTGGCTCCTGCCCCTAGCCACCTCCTTAATGGCTGGAGCATGCAAGTTTTCTAAGTGTATTATCTCGGGGGACAGGGCTGCTCAAGTGCTGGGTGACCCCTTGCCTGGATGCTGAAGACATGCTGCATCCAGTGCTGTAATTAGATCACCATGCCTGTTTGGTGACAGGTCCTCTTTAAAAAAAGGCATATTTGGTATTGCTGCAGCCAGGTCTAATGTATCAAAATATAAAAGTCATCACTTCATAAAGTAAATGTTGTAAACACAAAAACATGGGAAATCCAGAATTAACCATCTTTGGTCATTGTACCTCCTAAAAAATGCAATAAAACGCAATCAATCATTCCAATGTACCCCAAAATGATACCAATGAAAACATCAGCTACCATACCATGCAAGAAACAAGCCCTCACAAGCTCCAAAAGTTGTGGATCTCAAAAAACTGCGACACATAAAGAAAACCACTAAGACCGTCTTCACATTACGATTTTGAGGCATCCGAGTGTATCCGTGTTAAATCGGATACACTCGGATGCAATTTTGCCTCCCATGTATCCCTATGGGGCTCGGATTGTGCATAAATCGGATGGCAAAAAGGACACATCCGAGCACAATCTGTGCCCCATAGCAATACATGGGAGGCAAAATCGGATCCGAGTGTATCCGCTTTGACACGGATACAATCGGAAACTCCGAAATCGTGGTGTGAAGCCGACCTTAAAGAAAAAAATGTTTGAAATGCATTTCTTTCACAAATTCGCAAATTCTTTGAAATTTTTTTCCCTATTTTTTCAGTATTTTGCCCGGTTAAAAGGCCATCAAAAAACGAGCCTCGTATGGCTATGTCAATAGCAAAATACAAAAGCTATGGATCTTGGAGATAGTGAAGGAAAAAAAACCAAATGGCAAATAAAAAGCCTGGTTATGAAAGGGTCAAAGGCACTTTATGTCATTAGAAAAACGGAACTAGGCTTAAATACTAATCAATGTTAGGATCCAGATCTTTTAGTACTTTATTTGAGAAATGAGAATCAATGATTGTAAAATGATTGAATATTTTTCTTTTTACAGACTAATAAATTATACAAGTTGGTGGTTGAAGCTGAAGACAGTAGTAAGGAAGAACGAATGACCAGCACCTGTGAGGTCCATATTTCGGTGATTGATAGGAACACGATACCTCCAACATTGTCAGAGCGTGGGGTGGGTAAAGTATAATAAAGCCCTCCATTAATGATGGTATCTAGAGTGGTGGTCTCCAATCTGAGGATTCACAGCTGTTGCAAAACTATTACTAAATGCTACAGTCAAGCCATGCTCAGACACCACTAACATTCTCAAATGAAAATGTTAGGAGACTGTCACTTTCCCACTTCTCAGCATGTGACTTGGGATTGCGCCTTCAAGGGTTAATTTAACTCCTCTCACTCAATCCAACACTCAACCTCTGTACTAGGCTATAAAGTGAGCATAAATCACACTCCGACCCAGACCACACATCCCAGCTTCACAACACGCTGCCACCACTCACCAAACACACGGGGTGATGAGTCCTGGCATTAGTACTACTGTCTGCCAATCAACAGAATCATACACTTCCTAGGCTTTGGATTCTTTTAGACAATACAAGGCTCAAAGTTATTAAGTTTTAAGTTGTAAGTTTTAATAGAAAAATTGCAGTGCTTACAATAAACATATAAAAAAGATTAAAATATAATGGACATACAAATATTCAAAACAGTTATAAACTGTTATAAAATAAAAGGGAAAAACTTACAGAAATACCTAAATACCAGTCTTCCTTGGGGAAGGAAGGGTAAAATATGGATCACAGCAGTATTTCAACTGCCCCATCTGCGAACAAAGACCTTATGGCTTGTAAGCCTTTTTTATAGGTTTAAGGTCCAATTTCTAGCACAACCCTTCAATTTTAATATTCTAATTCCCGGTCTGTGACGGGCCATAGCTAATTTAGCGATGAATACATTGCATTTCCAAATACTCTTTGTCTTAAAGCATTTCTTTCCCACATCCCATATGTAATGCATGACCCTGCCATAGTTGACCATTTGTTGATTCCCTTTGAAGCCTTCCAGAGGTGTGAGGGATTGTGTTTTCAGGAAGACCACCTGGGATCTCAGATCCTGCAACCAGGATGAGTAGTGACACAGAATCCAACAAATGTCAGTTTACTACTGTGGTCTCCCTGCACCTAGACATACATATTTTCCTCTACAGTGACCTTTGAGGTAGTGCATGTTCTTTTCCATGGTGAAAGTCTCCATCAGTAGAAATGTCAAATAAATGAAGACCCTTTTCCTTTTCAAACCCATGGTATCAATGTTACACCCAGTGGACAAAGCAAGTGACCACCCTATTTTTGGAATTCTTAATCTAGTCACCTCTTCTCCCCATTACATCTGTGAAAAGAATGAACTATCTTCTAGCCTAGATTCTCCTTAAGGGCTAACTAAGACTAAAGGCCCCGTTACACCTTTAAATATTGGCTCCAATGTTGGAAGCGATGCCGCGGGTGCGCGCTCGCTTCCGACATTGCAGCCTAGCTGTCACGTGGCAAGATGTTGCCGGTGACGGCCCTGCGATGTTGCCTTAGCGATTGCTTGCTGGGCTGGGATCAACCCAGCGAGCGATCTGCTGCTATGCAGCAAATAGGGGGGATTGGCTGTGATATCGCTATTGCGGTGTCTCACTGAACGATGCCGCAGGTTGATTAAGTTGAAGTTGACAGGTTTTCCTGCATGCAGGAAAACTTGTCAACTCCGACTTGAACAACCACCGTTGTTGAATCGTGCGTTTACACGCAACGACGCAACAACAATGTTGTTTCAACATCATTCCTGACATCACTTTTGAACGATGTCGGAAACGATGTTGAAAGGAGTAATGGGCCTTTAAAGTCCATCATGTTAGGTTGTAATTAAGAAATTCACATCTGTTTGGCTGATACTATAAGTTCCTTTGGGATCAGTAAAAGTGTATCATATCACCTTCGCATGTCATTGATGCATGTTAGGTAGTGAAAAAATTTCCTAGGCTGGCTTCACACTTGCAGATGCATCTGCAGCGTTTTGCAGATGCATCTGCAAGTATCAGCATGCAGACCGTGGCCGCTATGTTTATAATGGGGCGCACCGCGGTCTGAAAGCACTCATTCATTCCTATATGTGAACTGTCCGCAGGCGGATGCCTGCTTACGATCACACACTCCCGCCGCACCATGGACGCGACATCTCGCGACCATGTTGTGTGGCGGGAGTGTGTGATCTGTAAGCAGGCATCCGCCTCCTGGAAGTTCACATATAGGATGAATGAGTGCTTTCAGACCGCGGTGCGCCCATTATAAACATAGCGGCGCGGCCTGCATGCTGATACTTTGCAGATGTATCTGCAAAACCTGCAGATGCATTGCAAGTGTGAAGGCAGCCTTACAGGTACAAATTATGGCCCTTGTAGTTGAGCAAGTGTAGCATGTTCAACTAAGCCCTGGATCTTATGGAGCTTTAAAGGACCATTTGGTCCATATTACAATACTAATGCTATTAAAGAGAACATATCAGCAGAATTTGGCTTTATAATCTGAGAGACCCAAAATGTAGGGGCCGAGACCTTGATTCCAGCAATATTTTACTCACATGCCAAGCTGCCACTGATTTGCAGCTTTCTGTTAATATGCAGGTGTGGCGCCCCTCTGGCTAGGCGCCACAGAGAGGTATTGCACTGTGACAACGAATGTGGTATCTCTGTAAGTTGTCAGTTCAGGGTTTAACCTATGGAGTCTGGTTTTACGCGCACACACCTAAGACTAAGCCACCTGGAGTAGAATAGAGGGGGTGACTGGTAAGTTAGTAGGTTCCAAAGAGGGGGTGGAGCCTAGGCTAGAGTAGTGAGAGTGAGTGACAGTTTACCTCAGATAGTGCTGGGAAGGCAGTCAGGAAGGACAGGCCTGACAGTGCCGCTCACAGGAGGGATCCCCATCTTTAAGTGGGGACCCAGGACAGAAGGCAACGGACTAGGACTGGTTGGAGCCGGCTGGTCGCGTTGGGGGAAATACCAGCAACATGGGAAGCCAAGGCGGTCAGCAGTTCACCTCTGACTGCAGACCGACGAGCTGCGGGCCGATAGCAATCGGGTTGCCATTAGCACCACAAGGACATCTCACTCCTCAGGACAGAAAATGGTTGAGAACACTAGTGGTTGCTGACTGAATTCCGATGGCGGGAGAAATTGTGCACTCCTGCTGTTTCTGTCCGTACCGGTAAGGGACCAACCTGATTGGCTAGTTACAAACCATTGGACAGGTGGGAGAGCGCTGTGAAGGTTATAGAGACAGAGAAGAGACAGTTAGACCCGAAAGACAGAGAAAGAACATCTAGAGACTCCATAAGAGGGACCCTGAACTGGCGACATCCACCCGGTAAACCAAACTGTACTGTGTTCCGTTTTAACATCTGCTGGTACCCAGTAAATTGGAGTTAAACTTGACTTGGCCTCTGTTGTTCTTCTCGCCGGTGCCTGGAGGGCTGCAGCATCAACACCGGCATCTCATCTGAGGGGTAAGAACTTCTGCAACAACTACTCCCCTCATCCACCTCATCATCCTCCATCACTGCTGCCCTGAGGTAAAAGCTCCACCTGTGCGGAGCTGGACCACACTTAGCTGCACCCTTCATCACCTCAGTGGCTGGGCTGCAGCGCCGGTACCCCAAATTACCAGGAACCACAGGTGGCGTCACGATCCCTTGTAAATACTCCCTCCTCCCCCACCATCTAACAAATGATAACCAGGGCACGGAACCGGGAACCCGACCACCCGTGATTTCCCCATCCAAGAAGCCATCAATCCGGTGTCCGAGTACCCTTAGCCCTGGCCACTTCACAGGATGCACAGAAAGCTGTCAATCAGTGGTGGGGGCGAGGTTATACAGATGACATCCGAGTACAGTCTGGTGTTGTGCATGCACCCATATACTTGAATAGGTGCTCACTGTTTGATTTATGTAGTCAATTGCAGCATGCAGCCTTTTTTTTCTAACGCCGAATGGGCATGAGAAATAAGGGTTAATCGGCACCAAAATTATGGGAAAAATACAATAATAAAATCACTATTTTTACTCATTAGGTTCTTCACATATATCGGTTTAGTAAAGTGCCAATGCATGGAATCTGATGTAGCCTGAAAATTCACCCAGGTTTAGATAAATCTTGGGAAAAAGCTGGGGAGAAAAATATGATGTCTGAACTTGCCTAGATGCTTTCAGCCCCAATCATGGTGCATGTATGTGCCTTCATTCCCATGCATATCTTTAAATAAGGACTTACCCTTAAGTGTAGATAATGTGATTTGATATGGGTCTATGAGTCAGGACTCAGCACAATGCTCGGTTTGTGTACTTCTTCAAGAGTCAGCAGGGCTGTGTTGAACTTGTGCCTCCCTATATATATCATACAAAGTGATAATATGGCTGCCGTATATTGCGCACAACTAGTATGTGTAATCCTCAGGGCAGAATTCAACAGGGTAACTGTGCATGTTAGGAGAGCACTCCCAGTCGACTCCATAATGTATTTAACTTCTACAGATTGGATTGCGTTCTTCCTGCGAGCGATGGCAGCATGTGAGCGATGCGCACACATATTATGCCACACCTGTACATGGGCAAGTGATGAGGAAGAACTATTCTCTATGACTACCCCTTGCTGAGAGGTTGTGTGCTGCAGATCGATACATTGAGACATGCTGTCTATGTGCAGGGTGCAGGCCTTGCTGGACGACGTTCAAGGTTGATTGAACCAGAACAATTATGAATTATTAGACTCCTACACATTGAGTCGAAAGAAAATTGAATTTCTTGATGTTGTAGTACAGGTGGACAGTGACAGCGTGTTTCAAACGGACATGTTTAGGAAAACCACTTCCATTAACTCTTTGTTGCATGCGTCATCAGACATAGTGCTTGAATTGTTGTATTTGTCCCATAATTTTGAAGACAATTTACGTCACATATTTTTCTATATACGTAATTGTATTTTCATGTTGATGTGGCATCCTTGAGACGGACTCTATCCTTGGAATCTTTTTTCGCATACCTCCTTCTGGCTCCTCTCCCTTTTTATGGAGTCTTTTTTAATATTGATATGTTTGTCCTAATAAAATTTGATTACATGTGGGAATTCAATAATCCATTGTGTTGATGTTTCAGAGTTTATTCCATTGTCTGATATGACATTTTCAATATATCCAGATATCACGAGGGGTTTTTATGTACTAAACTAGGCAGAATGCGTTTTAATATGGTACACCACTCTTTCTCTGTGAATGTCGTGTTCTTTGCTGTCAGATTACATAGCAAAAACCTCCTGACAGATTCCTTTTCAAGACTCTTGATAGGTGGGGGTCGCATTGGAAATTTTGCCACTTTAAGTTATGGCCCTGCCCAAAGGCAATTATTGTTCTGCTACATGGTACTTGTAGGTGACATCACCCCATTTACATATATATCTATACATAGAGGTTTGGGCTTGTATCAAACTGTAGGTCCTGTATTATAAACCCCAACAACACAAGCCATGCGAAAAATATTTAAATTTAGAGAAATTTGGCCAAATATCCACACATTCTATATTTTCCTGTCAATTTAAAGTCCGACTTACCCCTCCTGCAAAAAATAAGAGGGTGGGGGACAAGAGGCGCAATAGTGCCCTATCACTAGTGACACTAGAAAGAGTGATGCTGAGGAGCCACTCACCTGATTCAGTTGTGGGCCCCACAACTGGTTTGAAGGCGTTTTGAGAAGAATCTCTCAGCTGCTGCAGGACCTCCACCAACTACTGACCAGTAGTGAAATTCAAGGAGATGATGGGAGTACAGGTGTGACACGGTCCGCGCTGCTCCAATGTAAAAACTCACCAAAAGAGTCACAAAGTCATCAGTAGGTTTTATCTTTTTAATCCTCCTTCCTCCTACGCGTTTCGGCACCCCACCTGGCACCTTCCTCAGGGAACCCCTCCTTGATTTGTTGCAATGTATAATAATAAGTTGTAACTGTAAAGATATCCAAGATCACCTTGTTCTTCTTTTTACAGATCCGTGGTGAAGTGCTGGAGCGAGACGTCAATGTAACTGTCTTGCGAATTGGAATTATCGATGGTGATACTCCATACACTCCAGGATGGAGAGCTAAATTCACTATCGTAGAAGGAGATGATAATGAACACTATGCAATTTCAACAGATCCAAAAACAAATGAAGGTCTTCTTAGGGTGATTAAGGTAAAGTTAATGTGTATTATGATGTCCAGGCTTGTGGTGCCCCCATGCTCTGCTTCATTTTTTTTTGGTTTGGGCATCTCAAGATTGAAAAGATTGAGTTTAAAATATTTGTAAAGGGGCCTGATGAAGGCCCTCTCCTGCTTCTTGGTTGTGGAGAACTCACTTTGCCCTCCATATAATCCAACCTTGGTGACCTAGCAAACGAAAATAAATGATACAATCCATTGTAGATCCTGTGGCATTATAGTTACACCAACTCGTCCATCGAAGTGACAAATCTGAGTTTTTGGAACTCTCAGTCAACTCACCTCTCTATCTCCATACAGCAATGGAGGGAATGATCGCTTTCCTTACCTAGGTTCTCAGTTTCTACCTACTTAGGTCAGGGTCAGACAAACATTTGAAATATCATTCAATTTCCATGCAGAATGACAATTCTCATCTGGGGGCCATCCGTGTCTATTTTTGACTACCTTGTGATATTCGTATTTACACATGGATAGCGTAAAATGTATATGATCAAGTGCTCTGTCCTTGGCTTTACTATTACTACTAATCTAATATATAAAGCTGAGTGTATGTATGTGTGTATGTGGCTTTAGCCCTGCCCACTTCACATAGCCACAACCACTCCATGTAGCCACACCCACTCCACAGTCATGTTCACTTCACAGTCTGCATCCTCACATATCCCGGTCTCCTCCACATAGTCATGCCCCGGGACTATGTGGAGGGGTATAGCTATGAAGGGGTGAGGCTATACATGGGTGGCACTATGAAAGGGGCGGGACTACAGGAGGGGTGCGGTTATTTGTAGGAGCAGAGCTTTGAAGGGGTGAGGCTACTGGGAGGGGCTGGGCTATGATACATACACGACGGAACTATGCAGAGGGATGGAGCTATGAAGGGACGGGGCTATACTTAATGTCAGAGCTATGAAGGGGCGGAGCTACTTGGAGGAGGCAGATACATACATATACACACACATACATACATTACCATATATGGGTGATATTACCAAATGTTGGCATTACGGTCATATATGGGCATTACACCCAGGCAGCGCTGGGCTCTACAGGTAGTAATAATATAATAATAATAATGGCAAATAATCTGTAAAAATCGGATGCAATTCAGACAATCATCAGAACAACCCTATTTAATAACATTGGTCAGTTTACTATCCGATTTTAAGTTGTTCAGCATATGTCTGTATAATACGCCCATCTGTTCACAGGAAATTTGTGTATATGATCCGTGCCGTTGTGTAATGGACAGGACTACTCACGGCGGCGTGGATCATATACACATATTTCCTGCGGGCTCGTTTTGGCTACCACAGTATACGTGAATTGTGGATCTGACTGCAGCTATCTCATATGCTATATACTGGTTGTGTGTCCCACAACCATTTCAGGTGATCAGTGACATTAGTCACATCACAACAGTGTATCACAAAGATAAAACCCTACTTGCGCTTTTGTATCCTTTCCAGTTGTTCCATCTGCTCAATTGGTCTGTTCAGATTACAGCTTTTTCACACTAGCTTCTTCTGAGTATCGGATGAGAATTACCTATACAAGACTATGGATGTGCAATAAATTGGATTCCGTATGGAACATCAGTGTCGCATCGGCTTTTTACTGAAACATTGCCATTATTAACCTAGAAAACTGTGTTTGATCATGTACATTTGAAAATGTAGATATATAAAATCTGATGTCAAAATGGACACAGGGATAGCATGTGGATGACAATATGGATGTTAATCTGAGTTTTCTGGTGAACAATTTTTCATACCCTCATCCAAACCTGATTTTAAATGGAATCTGTGAGCAGGTTTTTGCCATACAATCTGAGAGCAGCATTATGTATCGTAACAGAGCCTCACTAGAGCGATGTGTCACTCACTAGGCTATGATTTGCTGCTTCAATACAATCAATGTTTTATCAACAGGAGACTATCACCACAGTACAAGCTGTCTCATGCGCAGTAGTACAACCACACCTCCACCACTGATTAGCAGCTCTTTGTCACTATACAATGTACACAGAAAACAGTGGTGTGGGTGAGGTTAACAACTGTGCTCTCCTAAAGGCCCCGTCACACACTACAATATCATTAACGATATTGTTGAAACGTCACGGGTTTTCAGTCGTTCTAACGACGCCGTTCAGTGTGACATGTAGATCCGATCAACGATAATCGGGCAGATCATTGATGGGAGGTCGGTGAACCGGACCTTAAACCAAACGATGAGCGTTCGTTCAACCTGCAGCATGGGAGTGACACCTCGATAACGATGTCGTTAACGACCTCGTCTATTGAGAAGTGAAGGACGTAGGCGAGCTAACGACCACAAGTATCGTTTGCTTGTCATTAACAATATCTTGTTTGCTTGTCGTTGCTGCGTCATTAACAATATCTGTACTTGTGACACTTCACCAGCGATCATTGAACGACGTTAGGTCGGATCATTGATCGGATCGTTCGACCATTGAAGCGTGAGATGGGGCCTTTAGTCTGCAGCAGAAAAAATTGTGATTTTATCATATCTGCTAGCCTAGTAAACCTACCTAGTAAACTAAGTGATACATAATTGGAATCAGGGTCTCTGTATTTACATCATGCTGCTGTCAGATTACATAGCAAAACCTTGCTGCCATATTCCCATTAAGATTCAGTCACACATCATGTGTCAGGGACCCATAGAGTGTCATTGATCCATACACACATACGTTTTCTCTCCAGTCTTTGAGGCTTAGGCCATGTTCTTTTATCTATTTTGCAGACTTCTATTAAATTCTATGGGGATCTGTATAAAATGGATGAAACACAGAACTTTGCACTTCAGTTTCCTTCCAAGTTTCATCCGTTTTTTGACTAAACCATTGTTAAAGGGGATATCCAAGATTAATAAAACTGTACTGCGTTCTTTCAAGAACAGTGCCACCCCTGTCTACAGGCTGCATGTGGTATTACCGCATAAGCCCATTTACTTAAATGGCGCTGAGCCGCAATATCACACAAAACCTGTAGACAGGGGTGGTGCTGTTAATGAAAAAAATTTGCCATGTTTTTACAGTAGAATTCTGGACAACCCCTTTAAGAGTCAGTGGATAAAAAACTCTGGCTAGCCATATGCTTCAAAAAAAAAAAAAGAAGGTTGGAAAATAAAACAAAAACCCAGAAGTAACTAGGATGTCCCCTGAGAAAACAACAAGTTTGTTTCTCTAGGACGGTAATACCCACACGGATGTGTGAATGTGGCTTTGGGACTCCATGTTTGGACAGTCTTTATAGTTTATGTTGATATTTTTGTATCTACAGCCCTTGGATTATGAAGAAAGCACCTCTAGCAATCTAATGATTACAGTTGAAAATGAAGAACCAATTTATAGCTGTAAAATCCTACAGAAGAAAGGAGTAGGGCTATGGGTTGTGGACGCTGGAAAAATTCAACCACGGATGTCCAAAGAGAAGTCCTCAATCTCAATAGATGTCGTAGATCGGAATGATGCTCCGATATTTAAACCTCAGACCATACTGGTCACTTCAGAGGAACACTACGTTAAACCAGGCACTGTGCTGGTGACAGTAGAGGCCAAAGACCCCGATATTGTCGCACCCAATAAAATCAAGTAGGTATTTCGATGGGTTGTCCGGGACTCATGTTTTCATTCCTGGTCTTGGAGTTTTACTGAATGTGCAATTCTTCCAGGTACCTTTTGGGCAATGACAGCGCAGATTGGCTTTCTCTAAATGAAGACACCGGAGTCATCACCACCAAAAACGAACTGGACAGAGAGTCTGAGTTTGTGTTAAGCAGCAAGTATGTAGTGGAGATCTTGGCTGTGGATGACGGTGAGTGCAACAACTATTGTGACAGACTTGTGGTCTAGTGACGTACATCTAGTAGTCTGAGACCTTTGCTCCGATATGGATGTGTCCTGTGTAATGCATGCATTAGAAAACTGAATATGGCATTGACCCAGTGATGGACTCTGACAAAGAGAGGCCCCTGTGTAAGAACAGTCTATGGGCACTCTGCAGTCAGTTCTGGTTATGACAGATGCTGCTGGCTGCTTTGGAGGTGGTAGTGGCCCTCTAAGGGCCCTTTCACATCAGCGTTTTTCGTAATTCGCGGCAGATGCGGTGAAAAAACCGCATCTGCCGCGTTTGCCGCATAACCGTTCACTTGCGGCACGGTTGCGGTTTTTCCCATAGGAAGTATATGGGGACTTGCGGCAGTGGGCAAGCGGTTTTGCACTTGGGCAGGTGCGCAGCGAAAAAAACCGCGGCTGACCGCGTTTTTTTCGCTGCCACCTGCCGCAAGTGCAACCGCATTGCATCTGCCGCAATCCCTATACTTCTATGGAAAAAACCGCAACCGTGCCGCAAGTGGAACGTATGCGGCAACGGCAGATGCGTTTTTTCACGCATCTGCCGCGAATACGAAACGTGATGTGAAAGGGCCCTTAGGGTACTTTAACACTAACGTTATTTTTAAATCGCGGCAGATGCGGTGAAAAAACGCATCTGCCGCGATTAACGCATAACCGCGACACCTGCGGCACAGTTGCGGCAACCCCATGCAATGTCTATGGGGCTTGCGGTAAGGGTGCGGCAGGTGCGGCAAGTGCGGTTTCGGCACTTGCGGCAGGTGCGGCCGCGAAAAAACGGCACCTGCCGCAAATGCCGATACGCACCTGCCGCACCCTTACCGCAAGCCCCATAGACATTGCATGGGGCTTGCCGCAACTGTGCCGCAGGTGTCGCGGTTATGCGTTAATCGCGGCAGATGCGTTCTTTTCACCGCATCTGCCGCGATTTAAAAATAACACTGATGTGAAAGGGCCGACTGGTTTCACACTAGGGTTTTTGTCATTTGCGTTGGTATCCATCCAAATCTGCATGCACATTGATCTGGCATGTGTGCCTATATTTAACGAGGGGACGCAGGGACACGCGTAAGTATCAGTTTCTATGTGATTCTTGTCCCTCTGCATTGTTTTTTATGTCCTCCCCGAACGCAGCATGTTCTGATTTCGGTAAGCATGAAAAATCCTCACGCATGCTGATGCGGTGCACTGCGTGAAAACGACACATGGTTTTCAATGGTGGCCATCCGTCTCCTGATGGATGCGGCTGATCCTGATCAGGAATTCACTCTACACATGCCCTGAACATGTCTGGTAGGAGAAAAAATATCTCTCTCTCTCCCTCTCTCTTCCTCTCCATTCCCTCCCTGTCTCCTTCTTCTCCTCTCCATATGCCTCCATTAATTTCTATGGATTTCAGAATTTCAACATAGGATTTACTAAGATCCTGATTGTGTCGCCCAGGGCAATGGGAAAACTCGTGGCACTGCCCAGACCAGTGGTCCCGTGAAACAGACTTTTTGAAAAAGGGGAATATGTACAGGGGAATACATTTTGTAATATAGTTCTCGTGACGCCACCCGCAGCTTCTGGTGATTGAGCACCAGCGCCGCTTCAGTCCTCCGGAGGGTGGTGGTATAGCGACCTTGATGGTACAGCCCCCTGCAGATGAAGCTAACCCCCCGGGCAGGGATGCACCGATGATGATAGGGGTGCTGGTGATGGATGGATGGAAGACGGGGAAGTCTCTTGAGGATGAAGGGAAGCGGGGAAGGAACTGACACACACTGCTGGTTGCTCTTTACCTTTTTACTGGTGTTGAAGCAGGTAAATCGTCCAGAGTACCACCGGGTATTCAGGTTACACTTCTGGGTCTCCACAGTGAGTGGGTATAAGGCCTCCTCTTTACTTTCCCCATGTGTGTGTGAAGCCTCCACCTGTGTAAAACTTGGCTGGCCTCCTCTGCTCTCTCGTTCTCCTCCTGTGTTGTCGTCGGGATACCTTCTGCTGACTGCTGCTGATTCTCTCCCCGCGGTGCCTGGCTCCCTGGTATGTGACTGCGTAGGAGTCCGGGAGACTGAAGTCTCCACAGTTTTCCGGTGTTCTCCACTGGGCCTGGTGCACTCCAGTGGACGCGGACTCCGGTGTCCGGTGGGTTGCTCGGGGGTGTATCTAACACTGGCTCCACGGTCCCCCACTGTTCTGTCTCTTCTCCTTGCCTCTCAACCCCACTCTTGGGCCTTGCAGGGCTACAGGAGACTGGTCAGGGTGACTGGCTCGGCCTGACGCAGTACCGAACACCAGCACTTCTTGCAGCTCTTGTAGCGTCTGCACACTCACTGTCTAACTCCGCCCCCAGTACCAGCATTTATAGGGGATCCTGCCTAAGGCAGCAGGTTGTGCTCTCTCTGCTGTGCTGGGGTGGAAGGTGTTGCGTGTAACTGTGTACCCACTGTGGAAACCCATCCATGCTGTGGGTGAGTCTGTGGGTACCTGTGGTTAGCAGGGCGCCACACTGATCATGATAAAAAACACTGTGCTGTTGCAGATGCATCTACACTCATGTGGATTAGCACACGATGCTAGTGTGAAATCAGGCTTATCTCTTGTACAGCTTCAATAATATGTCAGCCCTGCATTGACCCACATATTGAGCAACTTACTGTATATCTTGGGCCCCTTTCACTTCAGCGTTTTTCGCCAGATCGGACAAAAGAACGCATCTGCCGCATGTGCCGCCTAACGGCCGCACTTGCGGTGCACTTGTGGCAAGCCATGCATTGTCTATGGGGCTTGCGGCAAGTGCGGTATTGCTGCGATCCGGCAGTTGCAGCTGCAAAAATAAAACGCGGTCAGCTGTGGCTATTTTGCACATCCACACCTGCTACAAGTGCTGGATCACGGCAATACCGCACTTGCCACACTTGCCACAAGCCCCATAGACAATGCATGGGACTTGACACAAATTTACCATAAGTGCACCGTAAGTGCGGCCGTTAGGCGGCAATGCGGCAGATGCGTTTTTTTGTCTGGATTAGCCGGATCCGGACAAAAACGCTGATGTGAAAGGGGCCTTAGATCTTTTAAGCTAAGTGAATGTTTGAGATCACAGGATGTCTGCCACCATGTTTAGCCTTCTTCATAGTTTCCATACATGACCTTTAAACAACTTTGCCACTAAACTGACCAATCAATTGTTGACTCAGACCAGTTTCACTGCGATGCATCCACACCATGCTCATATGAATGACCTGAAACTTTTTTGAGTTTTTAATGTGCTTTTTGTTTCAATTTCTCAACTTTTCAAGATCGTTTTCTTTTAAAAATCTAATTTACATTCAAACATTAAAGCATTCCCGCTTACTTGCAGCCAACAATGAACACTGTAGTTTGCAGTATCGCATTAGGTCTTTGCCTGGTTGTGGTGAGAGTGTTTCCTAAAATTGTGCCCAAATTATGTCCAACTGAGAAGGGTACAGGATCTGTTTCAGGCTATCAGAGCTTTCTTTTGTAACAAATCCTGAACCCTGGATTAGGAAGCGGATGTTACACACATGTTCCATTCATTGACAACAGAGGTCTTTAAAATGGCACTAGACTAAATTCTTAGATATTAAAAAAAGTTTGCAAGTGAAAATCCCTCCCTATAAATTACGTACATATTTTTTTGGGTGCTGGGAAAAGTTGACAAGGTACCAGGATTTGTGCAGTAAATGTTGTGTAGGCTTAGAAAAAAGGAGAAATGTCATTCACTAAGACGTGTTCTGTATAAGTACCATAAGTCATAGCTGCTATCTTCAAGAAAGCGAGTCACTGATGTTAGTGGGCTGTGTTTGATCTAATCGTTTAAAGGTGCTTTCTCAAGTCTGAAAGTCACGACAGCCGTGGACTCCACCGATCCCGAGAACTAGACCTCTGAAGACCCATGACTGAATGGAGTGGAGATCCATCATGTGCACTGTCACTCCATTTATGGGAGTGCCTAAGATATGCAGTGAACAGCACTTGGCAATCTTTCTCTCCTTACAAATGAATGTAGCATCATTGCCCATGATCGATCCCTGCCAGGACATTTCAGTTCTCCGGTTCTCTTGGACCCTGAGCAAATGGAAAGTTATCCCCTATCCAGTGCAAGAGCACACCCCTTTAGGTAGAGGTGCATCTCAATTAATTAGAATATCATCAAAAAGATAATTTATTTCAGTAATTCAATACATAAAGTCATTCCAGAGAGATTTATTTCAAGTGTTTATTTATGATAATGTTGATGATTATGGCTTACAACCAATAAAAACCCAAAATTCATTATCTCAGAAAAATTTAATAATTAACACATAACATCTGCAAATGCTTACAGCGTTAAAAATGGTACCTTAGTCTGGTTCAGAAGGCTACACAATCATGGGGAAGACGGCTGACTTGACAGATGTCCAAAAGGCAGTCATTGACACATTCCACAAGGAGGGTAAGCCACAAAAGATCATTAAAAATCAAGGTTCCAGAGTCTGGAGTGGAGAGGCCACAATTCAAGATTGAGATCTAGTGTGACGTTTCCACAATCATTGATGGTTTGGGGAGCCATGTCATCTGCTGGCGTAGGTCCACTGTGTTTTACCAAGACCAAAGTCACCGCTGCTGTTTACCAGGGCATTTTAGAGCACTTCATGCTTCTCTCTGCAGACAATCTTTTTAGAGATGGAAATTTCATTTTCCAACAGGACTTGGAACCTGTCCACACTGCCAAAAGTACCAATATCTGGTTTACTAAGCACAGTATCACTGTGCTTGATTGGGCTGCAAACTTGGGGTATTGTCAAGAGGAAGATGAGACAACAGGCCCAACAATGCAGACAAGCTGAAGGCTGCTATCAAAGCAACCTGGGCTTCCATAACACCTCAGCAGCCACAGGCTGATTGCCTCCATGCCACGCCACATTGATGCAGGAATTCATGCAAAAGGACCAAGTATTGAGTGCATTTACTGTACATACTTTCCGTTAGGCCAACATTTATGAGTTAAAAATCATTATTTCAGTAGGTGTTATATAAAATTCTAATTTCTGAGGTAATGAATTTTGATTTTTCATTGGCTGTTTCAGTGAATTAGCAATTTAGTTTATCTAATGAGAATAACATATCCTCTATTTGATACTATATCACTATTGTATAATCTTTAATGGCAGGTTTTCATGTAAACATTTTAGGTGCTCCTGCAATGACTGGTACAGCTACTTTAATTATTAACCTAAAGGACATTAATGACAACTCTCCAAAACTGCAAACTCCATACATAACAACCTGTGAGAAGGATGAAGAGGTTGTTCTCACCACACCCATCATTGACAAAGACATCAAACCTTACTCTGGACCCTTCTACGTTAATGTCGCAGACAAAGAACCTGAGAAGTTGCCAATCAAAATGATAGACTACAATGGTAAGTGACAGATTGGCCCACTATATATGTTTTATCTCCAAGATCCAAAGAGTGGGCTTCCCCCTTTCTGCTGACTGATTGGCCACTATAGTGGGCTTTCACCTTCTAATGGCTGAGGAGCCCTGTCAATCCTTCTTTCTTCTGTTTAATGGACCACTATAGTAAGATTTTGGCTTCTGTTGGCTGAGGGGCTTCTATAGTAGACTTTTATCATTTAAGGGCAAATATAGAATAAATTCCCAAAATGATAACCATGTCAATCTAATTTCTTACTGCTGAGTACAAAGAATAAAGAGGCAGAACAGGGGGTGCATGTCTCCTATTTCTGTGCAAGCTCTGCAACAAAAGTCAATTAAAGGAGTTGTCCAGTCTAAATACACAAGTCTATGTGTCACTCTATGTGACTGGAGACTTGTGAATTATCAAATCAAACCTACTGTGTGCTGTTAGGATTCACCTGTGCCAGAGTCGGGAACAGTGGACACGTGGCTGCGAGTATGCAATATACACACCCCCGGCCACATTTTGAATAGATGTGTGCTGTCTTACTTAATACAAGTGTGACGTCCCACTGGTCGGGACACCACGGGGGGGTACTGAACCCAGACCAGTGTATGTAGTGTTCCTGTGACAAGGGGACTGGGATGTCAATCAGGGACCTTCACCACATGCATCCACACACCCTAGCTCAGGGGACCAATAGGTTAATCTGTTGCTAGGGAACCAGTCCCGGTGGGAGGAGCTTAGGTGGTAAAGTGGAGAGCAGGAAAGTCAGTGAGGAGGATTTGAAGAAAAAAGTTGTTGGAGGGGAACCCTGCGAGTAGCGCAGTGGAGGGCACCTCAGGAGAGGTGGCCAGTAACCGAAGGGGATCCTAGGGTGTGATCTAACACCCGAATTCGTGCCGGTACGTTTACCGGACGGGGGCATCCAGTCTGACACCGGAGGATCGGCTCCGAGACAGTGCGGGTGTTCATCCATGAGCAGCAGAAATCGGACAGCACGCACCTCTTCAGAGGTTGTGGCAACCCCGGCATAATTCCCCTAAGGCCCCGTGTAGGATCGAGGAGGCCTGGAGAGCGATAGACTCCAGGAGGGAGCCCAGAGGCAAAGACTCCAAGAGGAGGCCCAGAGGTGATGAGTCCACACCGGTAGCTCCGAGGGCGTCAGACTCCATAAGGATCTGTGGGGAACGGTGGTGGGCTTTATGCGTGGGAACATAGGACAGATGAAAGGCAAAACAGGCACATCACGGAGGGTCCCCTGTGAAACATCCTAATCCTCTGGTGACTACCCAGGCCAGCCGTACCTGTGAATTGTGTGTGTAAAGAACTGTTTTGCTGCCTGAGTCACCAGTAAAACCCGGTTCAGAGACTGTGTGGTGTGATTATTGCTTGTGCTGGAGGAGCCATACTACTGTTCACTGAAACTGTCTGCCTGCAGCTCCACCTGATGAGCCGCCTCCCTGTGTAAATTCTCCATTCTTCCATCTCTGCCCTAGGGATCCCGATCCACCTACGGGGAGCATCACCATCTAGCTGCTTCATCCATCATACCCGGAGATCTGCAGCAGCTCCGGTATCATTACCGGATACTGTGGGTGGCGACCATCAGGGCCATGGGCCCGGGCACAGGCCGCCCATGACTACCCCTTTTATTAACACCCGGGACTGGATACCCCAAGGCCCTGGGCTGGGTCACAAGTGTATTGACAAAGCTGTGCCCATAAAGTCGGATTATGGCCTAGAATGTGCATGTCACATACTAATGGCCACTTGACTGCTGTTCCCAACTCTGACACTGGTGAATCCTTACAGCGCACAGTAGGTTTGATGTGAGAATTCACAAGTCTGCAGTCCCATAGTAACACATAGTCACTGCTGGCTTATGGATTTAGACTGAACAACCCTGTAAGGGATATAGTTTTCATCGATTACCTTAGGGTATGTTCACACATTTCTTTTTCAGGCATTTTTGGAGTGGGTCTACTCAGGAACTTGTCTAAAAAAGAAATAAACATTTAAAGCATGAACATATGCAAAGATAACTTGCAGTTTATATGGTCAGGCTATTGTGCGACTTTTAAATTACTTTAGGTTTCCAAAGAGGCCATTAATATAAAAGAAGTGAGTGGGCATTCCTCAGGCATTGTCAGGTTGAAAGGTTCTTGCAATAGAAGTTAATGAGGGGCAAAAGAAAAAAAGATGCCTGTGCTAGTGGTTTCATCATTCATGTTTGGGGTTAAAAAATATGTTTGGAAAAACACTGATACAAAAGATACACCCAAAACACTGGAAAAAATGGTAAAAAAAAAGCCAACTAGTAATCAGAAATGTCTAAAAAAAGCTCAGGAAACAACCCCAAAAATACGAAATAAAGACACTTTACGCTTACAAAGCTACAGAGAAATAGAGCAATTCCTGAAGAATGGAGATTTTGAGCAGGGGTGTAATTACAACAGGTGCAAGGGTTGCAATTGCAACCAGGCCCTAGAGCCTAGGGGGGCCCCAAATGTCTGTTTGACCTATAGAAAAAGATTATTGATATTAAAGATTTGCAATAATTGGGGGCCCCACTGGAGCTTTTGCATCGGGGACCCTGAGCTTCAAGTTACACCACTGTTCTTCTTGACCCTCTGAAAAAGACTCCCCCTCGATTGCAATTCCACCAGGGATTTGGCATGAATACCTCCAAATTAGAAACTCTTTGATCTGCAAATTCATCCAATTTTCAAGTTATTTTTTGTGGTTTAGTTATTCTTCTGCATTTTATGTCCATGTGACTTTTAAGAAGTTTTAGACAGATTCATGGAATGAGAAAATTTGATGCAACTCTACTCCAGTTTCCCCAAAAGTGATTTTATGTAGTTTTTATTTTGGTGAATTTTTTGCAACCAAATTTTCCAGCAAAAAACAAGTTAAAGACAAAAAAAAAAAAAAAGGTTTGGCTTTGGGCAAAAATCATAAGTCTTGTGTCTCAAATTTTGGCACAAAAAAGTGAGCGAAAATTACAAGTCAAAATAGAAAATGACTTAAAAATAACACACAAATGAGGAATTCAGGCCATTGTGTACACACACACTTATGAGTATGTTAGGGGCAGTTTAAAAACTGTAACTATCAATTGTCCATTATTTAGAAAAACTGCTACAAGTGTCATCAGTGTTTGAATCTGAGTTTTATCACATTTCATCATTGAGTTCCATTTATAGAAAAATGTGAAAGTTTCTCCTACACATTGTGTGCAAATTGTCTCTTCAGAGAAGAAGGAGACTTGAACTCTAATGCCACCTAGTGGAAGTAGCAATCCTAAAAATCAATATTGATCATTTAAGGAGCCTTGCCATATGACTTAGTATTGAAACCAGACCAAAATCTCAATTTGCAGTTACTGTTTTTAAGGATATTGCCTCGTCAGTGCAAAGTATGGGATCTGATCTGGCTGTGTTGTGAGAAACTAAGTGGGGTGTAAGGGGAAAGTTTCTCTCCTTGTGGAGAGTGAAATTCCAGATCTGGCATGCCAGTAATGAGGAGACTTATAGCTGCACTGGTCTCCTGATAAATAAAATATGCAAATTGTCTCTTCACAAAGAAAGAAGACTTGAACGGTAGCGCCACCTATTGGAAGTAGTAATCTTAAATGTCAATATCTTCCCTTGTGATATGACAGGATTAAAACCAGACCAGAATCTCAATTTGCAGATATGGTGTTTTGGAGTATTGCCTCTGGTCAGTGCAAAGTATAAGATCTAATGATTAGATCTTATACTTTTACTGACCAAAGTATAGATTCTAATCTGTTGTATGAGAGGCTAAGAAGGGTCTAAAGGTGGTGTCACACCTGGCGACGTCGCTAGCGACATCGCCGAAAAAGTGACGTATCAGCGATGTTGCTAGCGACGTCGCGCTGTGTAAATGAGCGGTGCGACCGCGTTTTATCGCTGGTTGAAAGTTTACAGGTTTACGGGAAGAACCGTAAACCTGTCAACCGGCGACCTGTGATAAGGCTGGATCGCGCCGTGTGACATCGCCAGAGCGATGTCGGCGGCGACCCAGCCTATACCGCAGCGTTGCTGCGGATCGCTCGCTGGGCTGAGCCCAGCCCAGCGAGCTATGTCACCGCCCGCATCGCTGCGGTGTCGCCGGCCGCAGCGATGCTGTGTGACAGCTGGCCAGCGATGTCGGAAGCGAGCGGGCACCCGCGCATCGCTTCCGACATCGCTGGCCAGATCGTGCTGTGTGACAGCACCTTAAGGGCTAAGCTTTTCTCTTTGTGGAGAATGGCATTCCAGATCTGGCATGCCGGTAATGAGGAGACTTAAAAGCCACAATGCTCCTCTGGGAAGTAAAATATTATATATCCCAGAGGAGCATTGCAGCTTTTAAGTCTCCTCACTACTGGTATGTCAGATCTGGCATGTTACTCTCCACAAGGAGAAAAGCTTAGCCCTTAGGTTCCTACACATTACAATGTTAATCACGGACAGCACATGAATTATACTTTGAAGCCATCCATATGCCGTCCTTGACTTTCATGGACCAATATATTGGTATTGGCAATTTTCATCAGTGATACAGACAAAAATAAATAGGACAGAACATGTAAATGCAACATCTCATTGAGACCTTTCTTGGTGTTGATGGTGGTCATGATTGAAAGGGGATTCATGGATACATGTGGGCGATGAATAGTGGTTACGACTGACCATTTATTCTTTATTTAAGTACGCCATACTCATATATTTTTTCTTTATATTTCCTGCTTGTATGTAATCACTGTAGACAGGATCTAGGTGCCTTTTATTTAAACTGCTGTTGATTATTCCGTATACTAGAGTCTTATCCTATACTAGCTGTGAGCCCGATGCAAATGCATCGGGATTCTAGAACGTGCATTAATTTGATTATAGTAGATAGCTATTTTTTATTTTATTATTTATTTTGTTTTGTTTTTTTACTATTTTTATTATTATTAAATTTATTTATTATTTGTTATTTTAAGTGAATTTATTTGTATTAAAATTATTTTATTTAAAAACCGCATCTGCGGCGCGGTTGCAGTAATCCCCATAGAAAGTATAGGGGGACTTGCGGCAGGTGCGGCAAAACCGCACTTGCCGCACCTGCCGCAAGTCCCCCTATACTTTCTATGGGGATTACCGCAACCGCGCCGCAACTTGCACTTGCGGCGCGGTTGCGGTAATCCTTATGGGGATTACCGCAACCGCGCCGCAAGTGCTCGCACTCAGCCAGCGACTCGCAATGCGGCGCGGTTGCGGTAATCCTTATGGGGATTACCGCAACCGCGCCGCAAGTGCTCGCACTCAGCCAGCGACTCGCTGCCGCACCTGCCGCAAGTCCCCCTATACTTTCTATGGAGATTACCGCAACCACGCCGCAAGTGTAACCGCATCTGCCTCGTTCGCCGCTTAAGCATTACACTTGCGGCGCGATTGCGGTAATCCCCATAGAAAGTATAGGGGGACTTGCGGCAGGTGCGGCGACTGAGGTAGCGACTCGCAATGGCCTCGCGGCCATTGCTCGCGCTACACAGCGACTCTGAATGGATCCCCATTGAAAGTATAGAGAGACTTGCGGCAGGTGCGGTGGCTGAGGTAGCGACTCGCAATGGCCTCGCGGCCATTGCTCGCGCTACCTCAGCGGTACATCGCTAATTTTGTGGCCGAGCCTCTGGTTCTATTTTCGGCCAGCGACTCGCAATGGCCGCTTCGCGGCCATTGCTCGCGCGTGGTGACGTCACAGTGTGACATAGCCACGGCGTTTTCGGGGGCCGACACGAAAATGCCTACGGCAATTATAGAGTAGATTTAAAGGAAACCCGGCAACTGATGCATGATGTCCGATCCATGGTCGGCATCTATGAGATACAGGTTACGTGATTTCTGCTAGGAAGGTTTGACTCTGAAATGTTGTGATGTTTCAAAGAATAACATATTTTAAAGGATGCTGTGGACCCAGACATACAAGGTGAGACCTGTCACTCAAGCAGAGAGAAGCCGCTGGGGACCCGTCTGTCCAATTGTCTTCAGTGCAGCTTTTAGGGTATATTTTTCTCTGTAATGCCAAACATAACTGTCTGAAACCATAGAGCCAGTGCCTGGTACATGCTGCCCGTGGATTGGGTAGCATGTATCATCTGTTACCAGCGGCATAACTACTACAGCTGCAGGAGTTGCAATCGTACCCGGGCCCTGGAGCCTAGGAGACCCCAAAAGGCCCTTTGCCTATAGAAAAAGACTGTTAGTAAAGATTTGCTATAATTAGGGGCCCATGAGCTTCATGTTATGCCACTGGCTGTCAAGTTCCCTTTAACACTATGCAAAATGAACAGTTAAAGGGTGGTGCCCATGCAGATCCAGTTGCCATAGAGGTACTGCACCCCTGTAGGGGTGTAATATACCACCCACTAGTAAGAGGGGCACAGACCGGTGCCGGGACACCCAGACCACACTAGGAATGATTGTAGTGGGGTTGGGTGGTGAAAGAAGTAGTTAGAGGGAGCACTTGGGAAGAGTGAGATCAGAAAGAACACAAGTAGATGACATGGGACACATGACAAAGTGTGTAAAAAGAGCAAGAAACATCTAGAATGCAGTAGACGACAGTGAGAAGAAAGACAGATAACAGAGAGAGTGACCAGCTGAGGATAGGTGGTAGAACAGTTGAGGAATGACCACTGAATACCAAGGTCGAGTTGGAGGGCAGCTAGAGAATATACGTGTCACGCGCTTAGAGGTCATTCCCTGAGGAATGAGCTGGGTGTTTAGCTCCGAAGCGCGTCGGAAAATAAAACTGAAGATCTTTTATTTAAAGCACTCCAGTGGTTCTGGCACTTATCTGAGCAGCGGCGCGGACTGAAAGACACTTGGTCCCGGATAGAGTTTCACCCCCACGTTTGTGGAAGTGCGTTCCTTGCTGCGGCTGCTGTGTTTGAGCGATCAAGCTGGTTGTGGGCTTCACAACCGTATCAGGTGAGCAGTTTTCATACTGTATGGGATTTGATTTCTATTAAGGATAAGACCCTATGCGCATTCTCATTTTTTAGATATAGACGCGCTTAGATGGCACTAACATTGCTGGATGCTGCTGTGTATGTTTGTCTTTAAGAGCTGCATGGTTGATAGGTGTGAAGGTCCTGACCTCCTGTGTTGTGCTCCAGAACTGCATTCACTATTAGGTTCAACTGCTGGTTGAGGGGTTAATGTGTGACTCACCTGAACTCCCCTCCCCTTACCCTTTAAGTAGCCTCTCCTTCCACCAGGTGGTGCTGCTGATAGAGTTTCACTCTATGCCTGGAAGCTGTGCTATGCTGACCTGTGTGTTTGTGTTGCTGAAGTCCTTTCCTTTAGAATTGTTGTATCCCAGTTCTGTGGAGGGAGGTGAGGGGGGAATAGCTCAGGGCTGGTGGAGGAGTTTTAGGGAGAGGCTGGAGGCCCGAACCTTCTCACCTTCAGAAATACCTTCGGGATAAGGGCCAGTCAGGGTTCCTAGACTAGGGTCAGACTAGTCTTCCCTGGTCACCCTGCCCATACTGCCATTCCCTCAGCAGCATTCTCACTACACTGTGAAAATACGCCTGAGAAGTGTCCAAGGGACTGAAGCAAGTGAGAGCTCATCCTAAGGCCGAACCTGAGAGTAGAACATCACCCAAGTGGCTCCAGGAGGAAGAGAGGGTCCCAGTGGCACGGGAAGTGAGCAATCCACCCATGGGACTTGTATCCATTGTCAAGCACAGGCAATTGGAGGAACTAGGCCGCGAGGGACACTGGTAACCCACAAGACTAGTGGAGAATACCAGGCTCAGCTAGCAACCCGCAAGCTGTGGCACTTCCAAGGTGACACAGCCGACAACCGCACACGTCTGCTAAAAAGGTGGCAACCATAAGGCTAAGGGGAGACACTGCAGGGGAACCCCGTGGAAAAGCTCTGTCACTGGCTCAGAGCTCTGTGTGGCGAGGTGCAAGGCAGGAAGGGCGAAGCAAGCACTGTGTGAGACAACCTGGGAAGGACAGAGAAGGGGTGCCGGTTACATACCATCCTACTACCAGGGAGTAGCTGGATCCCTGCCTCTTTGAACCCAATGCTCAGCAGGCTGCTACACAAAGACTGTGAGTAAAAGACCTGAAGACTGCAACCCGCTGTGTCTGTGAACTTTCTTAATGCATCTAAAGCACCAGAAACACCACTACCAACTCACTCAGGTACCTTTGGCCACCTTAGGGGTCAGCCCTACCTGTAGAGGTCTTAAGAACATTGCTGCCTCCCAACCATTGGCCCCTAGGTAGACTGTCGAACAGCAGCGGCCAGATATAGCTGCAACCTGCGGGTGGGGTCACGTATAAATTAACAAGTATCCCTAGGTCCAGTTATCCCTGCCCAGAATGAACCCTCAAAGCCAGATCCCTATCCCTAAGATAGAGAGCCACCCACACAGAACTTTTAATGACACCGCCAGGGTCACGGAGCCGGGTCTCGGTCCCTGTGATCCCGTGATGAAGACTCAAGAAAGCCTGGTTCCAAGTATCCTAAGGCCCTGGAGGAGCGTGTCAAAAGGGCTGAGGAAGGGCATGAAATTGATGAGTAATTCTGCCATCCTTATCCTCTGAAATATTCCAAAAAAGTCGGTATTGTCGGTATCGAAGTACAGGATTGGATGGCTCACAACCAGAATTAGGTTATGTCCTCATGTCAAATAAAGTATTGTAACTACCCAGAAGTGACCTGTCAAAATTATATATGGACAGTCGCAGATAACCTGCAGAGCTGGTTATATGAAAAATGAGACACACCTACAAGCTTCATGTCAGTCCCCGTAGGCAAAACTCCTAGTGGAGACTGTGACAAGGCCTGACGCTTCATGTAGAAGTTCATATACTGCTTAAAAATGACATGGTAATTTCTAGGTAATATATTAGCAAGTTTTTCAACTGTTAGACAAAACTTACAATTCATGTCGCATTCCTATGTCAATGAAGCCAAAAGTTAATCTAATGCTTTGGCTCCTGCAGTCTTTTGTGATGCAAAGACATTTCTTAAAGTGAATCTCTACCATAAGGGTAACCGTGTAGCGTGGGAAGCACAGTGGCTCAGTGTTTAGCACTTCTGTTTTGTAGCACTGGGTGTGACGACGTGTACTCTTTCAATATAGGGGTTACATTTCTTAAAATGGCCAGACGTATTGTCCTTTTGCTTGTTATCACACGTTTGCTAAGTCATTGTTCTGACAGACATTGGGAAGTCTTTATTGTTTGGAGGATGTATATTGCTAAATTCAGTGTAGATTACCTCAGCCACCATTGTCTTATTCTGTGGATAGCAGACTAAATGTAACTAGTCTCAGCCCCTTTCTATCCAAATCATTTAAATGAACATTTTCCAGTCGGATTGAAGTTCGGCCAATGAGAGAACAGTCTTTTTTCACCATACGTGAAGTCCCCGATGTCCTCAAATGAGTGCTCGGAGTATATAAGGGCGTGTGCTCATTAACCAGAGGTCATATGCTTTGTGGCCTCAGTTTTGGGACTTCGGCCCCTACTGGAGGTGCACCAGAGACTACTTAAAGAAGAAACACAGGTTGGGACAAATCAGTCACCTGGCTACAGACTTTGCTGTGCTCGGTCAGCTTCCCACGCTTGGCGCTATTCCTTTCTCGGTGGGTGCCCGCTGAAAGCTAGGTACTGCTGGATTGGAGTAAGTGGCCCTGAAAGCCCCAAGGCACGAACATTCTAATCCCGTGTGAACCAGCGGAAGGGTGAGAATCTGTTGGCTGTTACAATTTATGTTTTGCTTGGTTATGTGTTATATGCCTTTAACTGTGGGGGATCCAATAATGTCTTACTATTGTGGTTCCATCACCCTGTGTTGTCTGAGTATTGTTCCGCCCATGGTTAAGGAGTATGGTCATTCAGTTGGGATGAACCCTGGTCCATGCTGTTTTTAAAGGCGGCCAGACCAGCGGACGAGAGCACTCACTGACCCCCGTGTCTCTACACTGGAGTCCAGGGTTTCAATCCCACTAACGAAAATGTGTACAAGGAATTTGTGTGTTCTCCCTATGTTAGTCAGGATTTTCTTTCATACTCCGGAAATACTCATAAGGAATGTAGATTGTGAGCCCCAATAGGGACAGTGATGATGATGTCTGAAAATGCCGAGGCATATGTAGCGCTGAATAAGTGAGTAAAATAAATTAATTAAACCATTACATGGCTCATTGAAGAGAATTCAACAGCCTTACCCACAGTTATCATATTATCACTAGTCCTGATTCATTTAAAAAGGAAGATTGTTATGAAGAGACTGGCTAGGGCCATACTTGCGTTTGGAATCCAGTTACTGGATCCAGTTTTTGACATGTTGAAATCTTGAAAACTGGATCAGGTAATGCACCCATAGACTCGAATGCAAAAACCGGATTGCAACAGTGCAATTCTTTTACCGGATTGGGTTTTTGAGAAATCTGTTTTAAATAGGGTCTGCAATGTTTTTTGGTGCAGTTTCAAAAGTTTTTTTTAACATGGGATCCTAAGGAAAACGCATCCGTTAACACATGGTACATATAGGCACCATCCATTAGCGGATCCGGTACCAGATCCAGTAAAAATGCCTCAAAAATGCCAAGGGGAAAAACTGGATCCAGTAATGCACCAGTGAAAGGATGCAGCCTCCCAAGTGTGGCCCTAGCCTTACTGTGTTTTCATGCAAAAACTTAATGGGGTTATCTGGCATTATCTCAAAACTCTGCAGTCACTCTAAGCCAATGCAGATTGGTGAATCCTAATATCATGTGCAGAGCATCCTCCGGTGTTGAAGATGAGTCTATACAGTCATGTGTACAAGAAGTGAATATGCATACTCCCAGCCACATTCTGACCAGACCACTCAATGCAAGTATTTTGATCAAGGTCGTGCATGTCTAGTTGGAATGTGGCCGGGATTATCTACTTGCAGTCACATGACTGCTGGATCTCGTCACCGACACTGAGAATCCTCACACTGTGTGCTGTGTGCAATGTGCAGATTCACATAAAGTGACTGCACACTTTTAGAATAAGCTGAGTCAAATCCTATAATGACAGAACTGTGAATTAGTCAATTCCAGTTTATCAGATCCCGATCTTCATAACTAGATATTGTCGGATAGCGCTTGTAAACCCATAGGATTGAATTGGCAGCGTTAAGGCAGCGCTACCATTACGGTTACGCTGCGTTAATGCTGCCAGATTCTTTTTAACAGAACCCCCCTGAACGGAAACCTAACGCTAGTGTGACCCTAGTATAACACTTTTGTTTTGTTTACAGCTCACAGGTTTGCAGACCGACCACTGATGCTGTACAGTGCAGCGCTTACAAGCTTTTTTCTATTGACTTGTAAGCACTGTTTTGAAGCTGGTCATGGTCACTGGAGCCCACTGTTACCTCCTAATCGCGGCCAGCTTTAGCAATGTGCTTACAAGTTACAGAGCAGCAGTGGTCGGCTTACTAAGCAACGAGATGTAAAGAAAGGAAACATGTTAATATCTCAAGGGCCACAAATTGTAGTCAGCAGTAAAGCAGTTTTTACAAGTATTATCCGACATTAGCCACTTATGAAGATGGCATCATCTCTTATAGTTGGATCTATGAAATGTAAATAATAATAGTAGATTAGTCTCGAGAGGAAGGGAACCTTTTTTAGGTGTAGTGCTGTGCCTCAGGGGCAGGGCATGCCCCCTCTCTTTGGTGTAGATAGACTCCCTGCGTCATGCTCGGACCCCCCAGGCCCTGCATGAGGCACAAGGTATTTATCAGTCTTTGCTGGACTGTTCCAATACAATTTTCTTATACATTTCTAACATTTTTTACACTGAGCCATTGGTTCTTTACACCCAATGTCGAGAGAATCTCTGACTACTACACAATATTAATCTCTTCCAATGCTTCTTTTTTTTCAGATGATATCCTCAAAATAAAGAAGGAGAAGAATGCTCCTCAAGGAAACTACACCATGCATCTGGAAATCTATGACCTCCAAGGCATGGCCTCTTTGGAGAATATCACCGTGCATGTGTGTAACTGCTTGGGTGGTGATGTCTGTTTAGAAAAAATGGCAGATCCACCAACCCTAAGTGGAAGTGCCATTGCCCTGATCCTGTTGGTTCCGGTATTTTTTCTCTGTGAGTAGTTCTGTTTCTTGTGTATTCATAACTTTCTCACTTTTTGCATACCAGACTGCAGTACCCTATACTCCCTTTAGGGGCAGTGTAGTAAAATATGCTAATTCATTCAAGTTTAAAAAAATACAATTGTTGCCATCAAGAAAGTTGGAATTGCTTTAGGATGGAAAGGAATTTCCTTTGCCAAATGCAGATTCTCCAATCTGTAGCTCTATAGCTCTTGCAGAATTACATTGTTCAGCTGCAAATGATAGACAGTTCAGAAATTTGACTTGATTTGGCTGGGAAATTTCCTTTTTGCTTATTTAATTTCAATAGAAATAACAGATTGAACATGATTCCTGCAAGCGCCCGTCTCTTGATCGGATGCTTTCTATGGCCGCCCACTAAGGGGCAGTGTTACTTCTCGCAGGATTTCTCTGCCTTCTGTTCCGTTTCTCCATTATACAGAATATATGACATATGATATGGATTGATGGCAGGGGGCTTTCACTCCTCACTTGTCTTTTCTTAAGATTTGCTGTATTTTACCAGTCTGGTCTCTGTTCTTGCTGCAGTGCCCCCTGCTGCTGTGTCTCCTCCAAGCACTCACCTTGATTTTCCCTTTTCATTCATACAGTATTATGTCTCCTGCTGTGCAAGATAGAAACTAAGAAAGTCATGGTCCCTGTAGAAACTGAGCCTCTGAACTCACTGATTACATACAATGAGGAATCGGATATTAAGGATTGTCTGGTACAAAGTCATCTTTGTAGTCGCTGGCAACTTGCCCATCTATCTATCTATCTATCTATAGCGGCCGTCACACGTCTCGACATCGCGAGCAATATTGTAAGCGATCACGTGCACGCGCAATGGCTTACAATATCGCTTACATCGCTGGTGAGGTGTCACACAGACAGACTCACCAGCGATGTGGACCAGCGAGATCGCTGGTTACTACGGTACACATCGGGTTACTAGGCGCCGCGCGTGTAAAATCGCTTTATTACATGCAACGATGCCAAAACGATATCGCTTAAGCGATCAAAACGCAGATCGCTTAAACGATATCTAGTCATTTATCGTAGCGTGTGACGGCCGCTTTTCATTGATCTGTCATCTATCAATTATATATACAGTATATACAGTATGTCTACTATCAATCTATTATCTGTCCATCTACCTATTGTATCTATCTATCTATCTGTCTGTCTGTCTGTCTATCTTATACAGTACAGACCAAAAGTTTGGACGCACCTTCTTATTCAAAGAGTATTCTGTATTGTCATGACTATGAAAATTGTAGATTCACACTGAAGGCATCAAAACTATCAATTAACACATGTGGAATTATTTACTTAACAAAAAAGTGTGAAACAACTGATAATATGTCTTATATTCATAGGTTCTTCAAAGTAGCCACCTTTTGCTTTGATTACTGCTTTGCACACTTTTGGCATTCTCTGGATGAGCTTTAAGAGGTAGTCACCGGAAATGGTTTTCACTTCACTGGTGTGCCCTGTCAGGTTTAGGAAGTGGGATTTCTTGCCTTATAAATGGGGTTGGGACCATCAATTGTGTTGTGCAGAAGTCTGGAGGATACACAGCTGATAGTCCTCTGAATAGACTGGTAGAATTTGTATTATGGCAAGAAAAAAGCAGCTAAGTAAAGAAAAACGAGTGGCCATCATTACTTTAAGAAATGAAGGTTAGTCAGTCCGAAAAATTGGGAAAACTTTGAAAGTGTCCCCAAGTAGAGTTGCAAAAACCATCAAGCGCTACAAAAAACTGGCTCACATGAGGACCGCCCCAGGAACGGAAGACCAAGATTCACCTCTGCTGCAGAGGATAAGTTCATCCAAGTCACCAGCCTCAGAAATCGCAGGTTAACAAGCAGCTCAGATTAGAGATGTGGCGCCCCTGCGACCAGGAGGCCACATAGGGAACTGCAGCCGGGTAGGAGGAAAGACAGTTGCACCACAACACCCTCACAGTTAGCCCACACAACCACTAGAGAGCAGCACCCAACCCGGAGCCCGGGAACTCTAGGCGGGCAAGGGGTGGTGGGTTTAGAGACAGTGGGTAGGCCAGCAAGCAGGTCAGGTGACAGAGGGTAGATATAGAGAAGGGGAGGAGGAAGGAATCAGTAGGCCGAGGTAGGCTGAGATGTGAAAACCCAGATCCCGAAAAAGACTTGTAAGTGTAAATGCGATGTAACCCTTGCTGTCCCCATCCCAATCCTGAATGAATGTTAGCCTTCCCTTGTCTGTCTTATATGTCATTTGAACAATTGCTACCACAAACAATGAGCTGGTACGAACTTTCCCTTGTATATAGTTGAGCACCTTGCGTGCTCCCCTTTGGTTTTAAGACCATTGTAGCACTTGAAAGACTGTGCATTGAACTAGGAACTTTGAACTGAACGGTGGAGTGCTTGCGTGCAGTCTTGAAGCACTTGAGCCACTTTGAACCCTTTTTGAACTCTTTTTGCACTTTTTGAACTTTGAAGTTTTTGAATTTTTGAAGAGCGAACAGAACTTTTATACTTTTGCTAGAAAGTAATGCTTTTATGTGTCCTAGAATGTTTTATAGTAGTAGACCCGGTAAAAGGTCTAAAGGGTGATGAAGCTAATGAACCCGTGCACGTGTGAATAGTTAAATTATGCAACGTTTAAAGAAAATCGTACCTCCCGGAAGGGAAGAACCAAGAATCCGTAATGCTTAATGTTGATATAAAATAAAAATGTTTTCAGGGAGATCCATGACGGGCAGTGTGAGGACACGCTGGTTTAACTCCGGGGGAAAGTGGCACCCCTGCGACCAGGAGGCCACATAGGGAACTGCAGCCAGGTAGGAGGAAAGACAGTTGCACCACAACACCCTCACAGATAGCCCACACAACCACTAGAGAGCAGCACCCAACCCGGAGCCCGGGAACTCTAGGCGGGCAAGAGGTGGTGGGTTTAGAGACAGTGGGTGGGCCAGTGTGAGCCACAGAGAGAAAGCCCATCTGGAGCCAGCACCCCAGGAGTGTGAGGGAAGAGAGGACCAGCAGCACTGGGTCCTAGAAACGGCAGACTGCAGGCAGAGTAGCCTTCCTATTGAACCCAAAGACACGGTTAGAAGGAAATCATTTATTTTTCAACAGGACAATGACCCCAAACACACCTCCAGGCTGTGTAAGGGCTATTTGACCAAGAAGGAGAGCGATGGGGTGCTACGCCAGATGAGCTGGCCTCCACAGTCACCAGACCTGAACCCAATCGAGATGGTTTGGGGTGAGCTGGACTGCAGAGTGAATGCAAAAGGGCCAACAAGTGCTAAGCATCTCTGGGAACTCCTTCAAGACTTTTGGGAGACCATTTCCGGTGACTACCTCTTGAAGCTCATCAAGAGAATCCCAAGAGTGTGCAAAGCAGTAATCAAATCAAAAGGTGGCTACTTTGAATAAACCTAGAATATAAGACATATTTTCAGTTGTTTCACACTTTTTTGTTAAGTATATTATTCCACACGTGTTAATTCATAGTTTTGATGCCTTCAGTGTGAATCTACAATTTTCATAGTCATGAAAATAAAGAAAACTCTTTGAATAAGAAGGTGTGTCCAAACTTTTGGTCTGTACTGTATATCCATAATAATAATACTTTTTATTTATATAGCGCCAAGATATTCCACAGCGCTTTACAATTCAAAGGTTCATGTACAAACAGTCATACGTGATCATCTATCTATCTATCTATCTATCTATGTATTTATTCTTTTATCTGTTTATATTACATTAGGCTGCAGATGTATTGAATGGAGTAGGAAACACAGCTGACGTCATTGATCAGGTAATCTGCTCGGGGCTTATAGAATACTTTATTTAAAGGGAACCTGTCATGTTATTTTGTGATATTAAACCGCCCCCAGTGTGTTTTAAATGATGCAATGTGCATCACTAAGGGTACTTTCACATTAGCGTTTATTTGAAATCGCGGCAGATGCGGTGAAAAAAACGCATCTGCCGCAATTAACGCATACCGGCTGCACTTGCGGCACGGTTGCGGCACAGTTGCGGCAAGCCCCATACAATGTATATGCGGGCTTGCGGCAGGTGCGGCAAGTGCGGTTTTGGCACTTGCGGCAGGTGCGGCCGCGAAAAAACCACAGCTGACCACGTTTTTTTCGTGACCGCAAGTGCCGGATCGTGGCAATTCCACACTTGCCGCAAGCTCCATAGAGAATGCTTGGGACTTGCTGTAAGTGTACCGTAAGTGCAGCCATTAGGCGGCAAATGCGCAGATGCGGACAGAAATGCTAGTGTGAAAGGGCCCTTAGTGATTGCACATTGCATCATTTAAAATACAATGGGGGTAGTTGAATATCACAAAATGACATGACAGGTTCCCTTTAAAGCTATAATCTATATTAGTTTTGTTAATAAACTCTTTGCTTGTATAATTAATGGTGTTTATATCTAAAGATGGGAGTAGTAGCAGTGTGAGTGCAATTCCGGTTCTGCACTGAACACTGCCTATGAAAAGAATATTTTATAATGCCAGTGAACATCAGATCTGCCTACATCTACAATGTGTGCCAGATCTCACCACACATGATGTGGGATCACTGTAACCGAATCTGAAATGTAGGATTTGGAGAAGCTACCCCTACGGTAGTGCATGGTTATGTATCACTTCCTTAGAGAAGAGTTACAATACCGCGTCCAACCATGGTGCTGTTTCTGGGAGAAGCGGCTGTATTTTTCTTAACCTGTACACTTACTTTAACACCTTCATTTATTTGCCAGCAACAAGCGACTACAAGGAGCCAGCTACAAGAGCGTCCCATTCTCTGGAGAAATCGGCATGTCCATGCATTACACAGAAAACCCATTGGTTTCAATGTGAACTGTGTAATATTTCATTTCTCCTGTGGTGGCGCTGCAGGGATACTGAACATTTGTTGCTAGGTCTATGGATTTCAGCTGATCTCTGGAGCTTCCAGAAGCTGAGTGCCAAGTGTTTACCCTATTTAAAGGTTGTCCGGTCTAAAATTATAATTTTGCAGTCACTCTATGTGACTGCAGACTTCTCAATCCTCATAGCACACGCACTGAGTGTTGCCAATATTCGTGTCTTCTAAAGCGGAAATGGACCACAGTTATGCATGTTCCCGGCCACTTGGCCAGAACCTCCAATTAGTGGGCACAGCCTCGCTCAATACAAGTGAATGGAATAAGGCCATGACCACTAGACAGTTGCTCCCACTAGTCGGACGTGCCTGCTTCATACACTTGTATTGAGCAAGTCTGCACCCGCTAGTCGTGTTGTTGCCAGGAACATGCATACCACAAAATTCGGTCCGCTCCTCGCTTTGAAACCGATATACCCTTGCAGCGCACGGTGCAGCCTCTGGGTGGATTGATAAGTCTACAGTGACATAGAGTGAATGCAGACTTATTAGTTTTAGACTAGACAACCCCTTTAAGGGAATCCTTCTCATAAAAAGGGAATGTCAAAAATCCCTTAAAGACATTTTCCTATGTCTTGGATAGGAGGAGTTTGACTCGGCTTTCCGCCGTTCCAGTACCAGAAGGTTCTCAGTAAGTAGAAGTTTAAACTTTTTGCATGTTAGCATGCCCGGGGAGGGGAGAGGATTAAGGAGCGAGGTGATACATTGCTTCAGTTCAGGTTGTAAGCAATTTCACAATTTCCAATGAAAATCTCAAATCAGCAAACTTGTGAATTATTCTCAGGTCTGCAGCAAAGACTTCAGGAATAAATTTACATATTTAGAGGTAAAAGGTAGAAATAGACTCCGGTAAAAGCAGACTAATTAGAAGGGAAAAAAAAACAGCCTCCTATTTCTTATTTTTATTTTTAACAAACCAGCAAGCGCTACTGTAATCTGCTACCCCAGAGACTTGTCTAGGATTATGAGCATAATGGGGGAGGGGTGCAGAGTAATTTATGGTAATATTGAGTAAAAAGTAAAAATTGATCTGTTTATGCTATCATTGCACAGGCAGAAAAGGAATCTCTAAAAGAGTTCATTAATAAAAGCTGCGTTTCACAAGGCAGCCTAAAAAAGGTATGGCGGATGTTTCGCACGAAGTTCAATTGCATGCTGCTATAGCGATCTGCTTGGGTATTAAACTAAAATTCCCTTGGGTTAAGAAAATGTATGTAGGTATATAAAAATTAGTTAGTCCTACCATGAGAGTTGGAGCAGATCGATTTGCAGGATCCGGTCCATTCGGCCAGGTTGGTAATCTGTGGCCGCGGAATGGGAGCCCTGAGAACAGACTTCAACCTGATGATATCAGTGGCTCTTCTGACGTTGCGCTAGGATGACTTAACAAAGGAAGAGATGTCCGTAAGGCGTCAGGTAAAAGCGGTTCTCAAGGGTGCTGCCCAGTGACAGTAGAATATCTACATGGCCGATGAATCAAGTCCTGCAGAACGATTCACACCACCAGCTGAAGACACCTCTCCATTTGTATGCTTCTGGGGAGATCAGGGGTGTCAGCTGAACAAGAAGACCATGCATATGTATGAAAGATATGCAGGTTGCTGCTTGGGAACAAGGACCACCACCATTAGTTGGTACTACTCACTTTAATTCATGCTGTGTAGATCTGGGGTGGTCTGTTGACAAGTACAGAATACCCCTGGGTATGTAAAGAGAGGATTCACTCAGTTGCTTAATTCAGGTGGCTCGATGGCAACTTGGGCCACCATCACTAGGTTGCTACCTCATGTTGATGCTAATGTGGGGACCTAGAGTGTCAACTTAAAGGGAACCAACCATCAAAAAATACCTATCTAACCTCTAAATATCTGTCCCTGGGGCCCTAAATGACTATTCTAACCATCCCTGACTGACTAAATCTAACTAACTACAGGCACAATAAATCACTTTTATACTTACCAAATTCTTGTCGCCTGGGCGTTCCTCCAGGGTCTCTGTCAGTGAGGTGGGTCTCCTCGCTGCTGTCCGTCTTCTTTCCAGGGCGGCATCTTCTTCCCACAGATTCAAATTACCCGCCCATTGCGTCCTTGCAATGAGCGGGTCACGTGCTGCAGTCCCCGCGTCACTTCCGGCCGCCGCGTCGCTGGGACTGTGACGCGCCCAGGCCGGCTTCAGCATGCCATCTGCGCATGCTCAGAAGCCGGCCTGAGCGTACGAGTGACGCGGCGGGCGGAAGTGACGTGGGGCCTGCAGCACGTGACCCGCTCATTGCGAGGACGCAATGGGCGGGTAATTTGAATCCGTGGGAAGAAGATGCCGCCCTGGAAAGAAGACGGACAGCAGCGAGGAGACCCGCCTCACTGACAGAGACCCTGGAGGAACGCCCATGCGACAAGAATTTGGTAAGTATAAAAGTGATTTATTGTGCCTGTAGTTAGTTAGATTTAGTCAGTCAGGGATGGTTAGAATAGTCATTTAGGGCCCCAGGGACAGATATTTAGAGGTTAGATAGGTATTTTTTGATGGTTGGTTCCCTTTAAATAGAATAAAATACCATGTGTATATACGAATTGACTTTAGATGACAACTCACTTTAGGTTGTTGCTTAGCAGCTTGAACCACTATCAGTAGGTGGTCAGACCTTATGTCTATGCAGATATGGAGGACCAGGAGTGTCATTTGAAAATAACAAAAAACCTTGTATATGTACTGAGGGTGTTGAGACAACGGCTTAATTCAAGGAATTGCGTAAAAGCATGTGTCACCATCAATCTTCGTTCTGGTGTGGATATCCATGAGCATCAACTCGTGACAAAGACCCTGTCTATCTGTTTTGGTTTATTAAAAACTATTTGGACTTGAGATTTGAACAGTTCTTCTTCCCTATACCCAAGCGTCACTCCTGCATGAGATCAGAGGGGGTGTCAAACCAGTCTGTTACTGTCATTGTGGGGTTGCATGAGGGATGTTGCTGTTGCTCTTGTTGTTGCTGTTGCTATTGTTGTTGCTGTTGCTGTTGTTGCTCTTTGGCCACTAACCCATTGTAATGGCCACTGTGTTCTACCATTGTCTTTGAGCATTTGTGTGATTACCTCTCATACCTCTTAGATGCTTGATAATTACTGAATATCTATCTCTCACATACAGGCACCAATAATGGTTGGCGCTGGCGTTGGTAAGACGAGGGTGATTCGTTCTCACAGCATTCAGGTAAACGGTCCCAAGAGTCTGAGACATTTATCATTAGTCTCTCTTCTAGGTGGAGTAATTTGTCATTCTCTGAATATTTTTGTTTCTCATAGGTTCATTCAATGAATAGTCAAAATGAAAACCGAGTAGGATCAATGCCAGTGGGTTTTGATCGATCAAGCAAACGTCGACATTCGGTAAGCTAAAACCCCATATTGGACTTATTTGAGGAGTAACTGAACCTCAATGTAAAATCCAAAGCATATTCAGCCTCCCATGGGTGAAATGCCATGTAGAATACTGGTATATATTTTGTGATTGTTCAGTTCATTACTTCTGCAATAGGGGTGGCAGATGCTACAGTTTCATCTAGGGCCTCAGTCGTTTTACATCCAACAATCTCCAGAGAATTTTGTAGTGCCCGTGTAATTTATGACCTTAATAAGTGTAAGTCAGAGATGGGCAACTCCAGTCCTCAAGGGTCACAAGCAGTGCATGTTTCAGGATGTCCTTAGCATTGCACGGTCGTAATTCAGTCACCTGCACAATCCTAAGGAAATCCTGAAACATGAGTTGCCCAACCTGGTGTATGTATTTTGTGTATACATTAAGGCAGTTAATACATAATAGCAAATAGCAGAATACATATCTGCATAATAAGTAAAATCAGTCCCTGTATCCACCCAGTTTATTCGCACCCCTTAACAAGTCTTTGTTTAAGTGAGTTCTCCTGAGAATTACCATACTCTATGATATTTGGCACATCTGAATACATTAACCCCTTCCTTACTCCAGCAATGGCCAAGTGCATTGTATTAATCATCCCAATCTATTTAGTATGTTTGATCTGGCACTATACTGATAGAGAATTAGCAACAAAGTTCCCCATCTATGCTATGATTATTATTATTATTATTATATAATAATAATAATAATAATAATATTTATATAGTGCCATTAGATTCCATGGCGCTTTAAATGTGTAGGGGCATACGAGGACAAGAACGTAAAATGGCGACAATTAAATCATACAGGTACAGTAGGGCAGAGGATCCTGTCCATGAGGGCTCACAGTCTATAGGGGATGGATGGGGAGACAGTAGGAAAGGGAGAGGTGATGGTGAAGAGGATTCGGTTTCAGTGTGGATTGTGGGCTTGAAGGAAGAGGTTTTTCTTGAAGGTTCCCAGGGTAGGGGAGTGTCTGATGTTTTGGGGGAGAGAGTTCCAGAGTATGGCGGATGCACGAGAGAAGTCTTGTATGCGGCTGTGGGAGGAGGAAATGAGAGGGGAGAAGAGAAGGAGCTCTTGAGAGGAGCGCAGATTGCATGGAGGGAGGTATCGGGAGACAAGTTCGGAGATGTATGGAGGGGACAGGTTGTGTATGGTCTTATATGTCAAGGTTAAGGTTTTGAACCAAGATCTCTGGGAAGTGGGAAGCCAGTGAAGGGCTTGGCAGAGGGGGAAGACAAAGGAGGAGCGGGGGACAGGTGGATGGTTGGGCAGCAAAATTGAAGATGGTTCGGGAAGGTAGTGGGGAGGCCAGTGAGCAGGAGGTTGCAGTAGTCGAGGCAGGGAGATGATGAGGGCGTGGACAGTGTTTTAGCAGTGTCGTGGTCAAGGAAAGAGCGAATTTGGGTAATGTTTTTGAGCTGGAGATGGCAGGCGGTGGTGAGGGCCTGTATGTGGGTCTTGAAGGAGAGGGAAGAGTCGAGGATTACCCTGAGGCACTTGGCATGGAGGACGGGTGAGAGTGAGCAGTCATTGACAGTGATGGATAGGTTGGGTGGGGGGTGGAGAGCGACTAAGGGGGGAACTCAGTTCTGTCCATATTCAATTTTAGGAAGTGAGCGAAGAAGGAGGATGAGATGGCGGACAGGCATTGCAGAATTTTGGATAGTAGGGAGGTGATGTCGTGGCCAGACAGGTAGAGCTGGATGTCATCGGCGCAGAGGTGTTATTGAAGGCCGTGGGACTCAATGAGTTGGCCTAGGCCGAGGATGTAAATGGAGAAGAGTAGTGGTTCCAAGACCGAGCCTTGGGGAACTCCAACAGGTAGGGGGTACAGCGAGGAGGAGGTGTGGGAGTGGGTGATGCTGAAAGTCCGGTCTGTTAGGTAAGAGGAGATCGAAGACAGAGGTAGGTCAGTGATCCCAAGAGATTCTAAAATTTGAAGTAGGAGGGAGTAGTCGACTGTGTCAAAGGCAACAGAAAGGTCGAGAAGGAGAAGGATGGAGTAGTGTCGCTTGCTCTTAGCAGTCAGTAGGTCATTGGTGACTTTGGTTAGGGCTGTTTCGGTGGAGTGGTGTGGTCGGAAACCGGATTGTAGGTGGTCAAAGAGGGAGCAGGAGGAGAGGTGGGAGGACAGTTCGGAATAAATGTGTTGTTCAAGTAATTTTGAGTGAAGGGGAGGAGAGATATGGGGCGATAGTTGGAGACTGCTGCAGGGTCGAGGGAGGGTTTTTTGAGGAGGGGTGTGATTAAGGCATGTTTGAAGGATGTTGGGAAGACACCGGTATTAAGTGATATGTTGAAGAGATGGGTTAGGGCAGGGATGAGGACTGTGGTAAGGTTAGGGATGAGGTGAGAGGTGAGTGGGTCGAGGGTGCAGGTGGTGAGGTGTGACATCCTAGAAGGGAGGAGAGGTGATCTTCTGTCATGGAGGAGAAACTACTTTTGGACGAGATGGGTTGGGCGATAGGGGGCGGGGGCCGAGGGGATTGTGGATCGAAACTTTCTCTGATTTTGCCAAGCTTCTGTTTGAAAAAGGTGGCAATGTCATCAACGGAGATGAGGGGAGAGAGAGAGGGTGTGGAGGATGAAGTAAGGAGTTGAAAGTTTTGAATAGCTGCTTGGGGATGTGGGACAGGGCAGTTGTTAGAGAAGAGAAGTAGGTTTTTTTAACGCGGTGAGTGCAGTCTTGAAGTCGATGAGGGTCTGTTTGTACAAGGCAAAATGTGCTGAGGAGTGGGATTTCTTCCATCTCCGCTCAGCTGCCCTAGACATCCGTTGAAGTTTTTTAGTGAAGGTGGTGAGCCAGGGTTGTCTGTGTGTGCGTATTTTATTGTATGAGAGGGGGGCGGCCTGGTCGAGGGCTGTGGTGAGAGTGGTGTTATAGAGGGTAGCAGCTGCATCAGAGTCTTGAGATGAAGCCAAGTCTGAGCCAAGTATGATTACATAACAGATTTGTGGGATCTCTAGGTCATAGTCCATAGGGCACTGGCTAGTTTCAGGTGCAAAATCTAAGGGATCCCAAGTCTTCACCATTAACACCTAAGAGGAGTGAAAGTGAATTTATCCACTAGATAATGCTAATATTGGCACTGCTAAGTAGAATAGATGCATTATATTCTTACTCTATCATATTGATGCAAAGAAATGAATGGAAAAGTAGTTGGAAGCCATTGGGTCCATTATGTGTAATAGCAATGTACAATCATAAACTGCAAGAAGGAGTTGACTTTGCTGTAGACAGACCCCTATGCAGCAGTAGAGTATTCAGGACTGAAGCCACCAACAAGTTGTCACTAAAATCCCTGATACTACACAGTAGATCGTTTGTCGTCATGCTATCTCTCCCAATTCTTTAATACACAGAAGTGCTCTGCTGTGCCAAAACCCCTATGTGCTCTGGGAAAGAGCCACTGCCAGAGTTTTCTGGCGGTGGCTAATCTCACTGAGTGTGAAAGGATCATCAGAAAGCAGTCAGGATTTTTGCTAGGTCAGAGGACCAAATCGAAGCATAATCAGAAGCACTTTCAAGAGCCAGGAATGGAACCATAGCTACCAGGAAGAAAGCCCAAGTACGATTGTTAGAATGAAGTCAGGATAAATGTTGAAGCAGTGATCTGGATCAACCACCTAGTTAACAATGCACAAGAGTAGGAGGGAAAAAAGAATTGACCTCAATTATCAGGCAATGCACATCCTCTTTAAATAGGCCGCCAGGTACAACATGATATTTGGGTGCCGATTACTTTAGGAACCTAATGATGCTGTGCAACAGGGTCAGGAAAGTTGTGCTGTGAACCCTTCAGGGCTGCAGTAAACGATCGTAATCAGTGTAAAAGGAGTAGAAGCGTATGGTTGTTAGTCAGCGATTTGTTCTCTATGGAGCTCATAATAAATAATATTTTTTATCTGCAGAATCAAATACATCATTGAAACATCTGAGATGAAACAGCCATTGTAGCCAATAAATGTAGGATAATGATTTATATAACCTAAAACCTCTCAAATTTATAAAATGAATGATTTTGTTTTGCAAAGTTGCAAAAACAGATGCAGAAAAAAAGCTTCCCTATAAATGCAAATCTTATGCCATAGTGACGTATATCATCCTGTCATACAATTACAAAAGTCATTGAGATAACTATGCACTGTCACAAATACTATGTGTCTAACATTTTTCAGAGTTATCACAGTGGAAGAAAACAACATTTTGAAAGAGTCAACTCCTTGAGAATTCAGGTAAGTTTCTTTAGATCCAATGCTTTTCATTGTCGTTGATAGTTTAACACAGTAATGCACAACGTTTTTGATCCAATACATCACTAGAACCACTGTCAATACATACATACAGCATCCAAACCAGGTTTTGAGCATTTGAGAGGGATTTTGAGCGTTTCTACTTAGTGTCTGCTCTAAAAATATCAATGTGAACACACAAAAACTTATACTGAGTTTTTGGAGCAGAAACTGAATCAAATCCTCCTCATAATCGCAAAACTAAGTTTTAAGCATTTTCAGTTTTAACATGAAGTACATTATGGATTGCTACATGATCAGAATCACCGTCAGTACATGAATGCAGCATCAGAACCACAATTAGTATATGAATACAGTGCTAGAACCGCTGTCATTACATTAATGCAGTGTCAGAACCATTATCAATGAATGAATACATCACTAGGACCACAATCAGTGCATGAATACATCACCATGATCACTACCAATATAGCAATACATTACCAAGATTAGTACAGTGATCAATTGCAGTTTAAGATCAGCCCCATATGGCTCATGTCACGTGAACCTACGACATCCAGTATGCCTTTACCAATAGTAAGAAAATTCTGGAAGTTGTTGATACCAGTCATCATGATACTGAGGACTATAAAGGAACCACGGTATTGATGAGACATAGTGAGTACCAAAGTAAACATTAACATCCAGGTACCTTATAGGTAGCATCTCGTCTAAGTGAAGTTATACATAGTTATACAACAGAAACAGATATCCTTGAGGAACATTATTGAAGTTAAAGCCTATATAAGTAGGGGACCAAGGTCACCTTACTAAGGCTAACATAAAGTCCACTCCATGGATAATAACATTAAAGCCAAGAGAAGCCAAGAGAAACAAATGCAGTTTGTGCTCAAAGAAATTACATATTTTATTAGAATACACACCTTTAAAAGATAAATGTCATAATCACATATTATTTTGAACATACAGATGAAAATGATGGCAGAATGAAATGCCAATCGGCATAGGCACAAAATCATTACATAAGTCTCATTCACTATTCCACTAAACATAAAGTCAGCAAATGCATGTAGTAAGGACACGTTGGTATTTTACAGAATAATCTCTATAATATACACCCACACTACCCTTCTCTATAATATACCCCTACACCATGCCACTTAATGTTCCTCTCACATTGTTACTCTGCAAAGTATACCCCACATTGCCCCTCTGCCTACTGTGTCCCTTCACAATTCCCCCCCTCCACAAGTTGCCCTATTTTGTGCCCTCACAGTAACACCAAAATATGCCCACACTTCATATAATAATGAAAATGTTAAACCTTCTGTTCCTTTAAGGAGCACTTACTGTTAGCATGGGTTGGTAATGCTGTGTCTTCACCACCTCTAAACTGCAAACCAGCAATAGCAGTATTGTGATGACCTCATCACCCGCTGAACATTGGGGCAGAGGCTGATGATCACTCCTCTCCTTTGTCCCTGTCCTGGCACCAAAGTATGCATTAACCCTATTGTATGTACAGTTGAATATAGGAAGATGAGAACTGGAGCCTCCCGGTTCACCATGGCCTGTACAACATCCTTTGGCGGGCCTCATTCGGCCAGTAGGCTGGATGTCATGCAGGCCTGGTTTAGCATGTTCAGAGATTCTTAAGTCTAGTGAAATATTGAGATGGTCCCGACAACAATTTTATTATTATTATTTATTTTTATAGCGCCGTTAAATTCCACGGCGCTTTACATGTGGAGAGGGCAAACAAAGTAGAGTATGTATGGACAGTCAAGTCACACAGGTACAGGAGAGGACCCTGTCCATGATGGCTCACAGTCTACGAGGGACGGGTGAGGATAAAGTAGGAGAGGGTAGAGCCGATTATGCGGTGGACAGAGTCTCACTGTAGGCTGTAGGCTTGTCAGAAGAGAAGAGTCTTCAGGTTACTTTTGAAGGTTTCCAGGGTAAGCGAGTATGTGATATGTTGGGGAAGAGAGTTCCAGAGTATAGTGGATGTACGGGAGAAGGCTTGTATGTGGTTGTGAGAAGAAGAGATAAGAGGGGAGTAGAGTTGGAGCTCTTGAGAGGATCGCAGGTTGCGTGAGAGTAGGTATCGGGAGACCATGTCAGAGATGTATGGAGGGGACAGGTTATGGATGCCTTTGTATGTCATGGTTAGGGATTTGATCCGGGGCCTCTGAGAAATGGGGAGCCAATGAAGGGCTTGGCAGAGGGGAGAGACTGGGGAATAGTGGGAGACAGGTGGATTAGTCGGGCAACAGAGTTTAGGGTAGTTATATATTGGAGGACAACATGAGTATTTTTACAATTTAAAAATTATGTTTTTATTACAAAAAGTTAGTATGCAAAAAATACCCCGGAGGGGTGAGATCGTTCACCAGGGGTTATTTAATATAATGCCATATACTGATATCATATTAATCAGAGATTAGGAAAGATTGGAGTGGTGCAAGGGAGCTAGCGGGGAGGCCAATGAGCAGGTGGTTACAGTACTCGAGGTGGGAGATAATGAGGGCATGAACAAGTGTTTTTGCAGTGTCATGGTCAAGGAAAGTGGGGATCTGGGAAATATTTTTGAGCTGGGGTCAGCAGGAGGTGGCTAGGGGTTGAATGTGAGGCTTGAAGGAGAGGAAAGAGTCGAGGATTACCCGAGGAACCTAGCTTGGGTGACTGGGGAGAGTGAGCAGCCATTGACATTGATGGATAGGTCTGGTAGAGAGGGAGAGCAACTTGGGGGGAAGTTGATGAACTCAGTTTTGTCCATATTCAGTTTTAGAAAGCGAGCACAGAAGAAGGATGAGATGGCGGACAGGCAGTGTGGAATTTTGGATAGTAAGGAGGTGATGTCAGGTCCAGACAGATAGATCTGTGTGTTGTCAATATAGAGATGATACTGAAGGCCGTGGGACTCAATGAATTGTCCCAGACCGAGTGTGAAGATGGAAAAAAGTAGGGGTCCAAGAACTGAGCCTTGAAGGATACCAACAGATAGGAGGTAGGGCGAAGAGGAGGTGTCGGAGTGGGTGACGGTCCATTACAGGAAATTCAGGAGAGAGCCATTTCAGTGATACCAAGGGATTCCAGAATCTGTAGCAGGAGGGAATGGTCTACAGTGTCGAAGGCGGAAGACAGGTCAAGGAGGAGGAGGAGAGAGTATTGTCGCTTGCTCTTGGCGGTCAGTAGGTCGTTGGTAACTATGGTTAGGGCTGTACCTTAATTGGTGGGTTATTGGTTAGCTCTTGAAGAACTGGGATCATTGGATTGAATTATGTTTTACATTTTGTGCACTGCATATAAATATGATTTATATATATATTTATATATATATTAAATATATATATAAAGTATTGTTTTGTTTTCCAGAGTGCAAATGCTGGACATCGTACTAGTCACAGTTCTTTGCAAAGAAAATTTTCCAGGACCCTGGAGACAACGCTAACAAAGGTAAAATGTCACTAAATTATAATAATACATTGGCAGTAGGGCGGGCACAGACAGTACAGGGTTTTTTTTTTACAAGGACGGTATATAGTCTCTCTATCCTCTGAACTGAAATTCATTAGCTCAGTTCCTTATATGCAGTCTAAGAGACAATATGCTGATTTTAATAAGAAACCATTTATTCACTGGTTCACTGTTCAGCAACATAGATTGTTCATAAAGTATGTTACTGTATATTTAAAGGGAACCTGTCACCCCCCCCCCCCCCCCCCGAGCCTATTAAACTAAAAGAGCCACCTTCAGCAGCACCTATGCTGCATTTTGTGAAGGTGGCTCTTATCCTCTTACCACCCCAGGACACCAAAATAATCACTTTATAAGAAATTACTTTAGGTCTAGAAGGTATACTCCCCTCACAGAACCTAAACATCTTTCTGCTGTTACCCCTCCTCCTTGCCCCTCCTCCTCCTTCCTTGAGAGTGGAGTCGGCACCTTTGCAGATCCCTCAGTTCTCAGGCATGCTCCGTGAGCTCTGCCCAAAAACTGAGGTCACATGGTATAACGCAGGCACCAGATCCCACCCTGTGTAGTCTTATGCTGTATGCAGACTGCGGGGCTGGGAATCTGCCGCCTGTGCAAACAGCATGACTGGGCTTGTTCCCTCCTCGTGAGATTCCCAGCACTGCAGTATGTATACAGCATAAGACCACACAGTGCGGAATTTGCCACTTGCGCAAACAGCATGACTGCGTCTGTTCCCTTCTCACCATATTGATGGAAATATTGGACATATCTTTATAAATTTCACCAGACCCACTTTTATTTATGGCAGGACGCTGAAATGCACTTGTGTAATGATATAGGTTTCTATAGGTCATGTATCAATTTACAACTCTAAACTAACAGCCTTTCTTTTACAGGCACTGAAGTGGTGTGAGGTGTGATAATAGGCTCAGAGGAATACTGAGCGGTCATCAAGTTCCTTTACTAAAAAGGTGTGTTCATCGATAGCGGATTGGGGTCGCCCTGGAATTGGAGCCATTTCCACCAAAGTTTGACCACATTTGAAATGATGATGTCAGTTCTTGACTATATTATATAAGGGGGAATCATCACCATAAACCTGTCATCTCATTGGTCATTTCCCTTGATGTGTGGCCTTTCAAGTAAAGGAACTTAATGACCGCTCTGTATTCTACAGGGTCACAGGAAATCTTTAACGAATGCCCCTCATTTAATGACTTTATTTAGGTCTAATTATTTCACTTACCTTTATTATATTTCATCACATATGATTAGGGATGGGCGAATCCTAAAATACTCGGAATTGCTAGACTCTGACGAGTCTGAGTCGGAAACTCGCTACTCGTTGCGAGTCTAGCGAGTTCAATGTTAATGAATGGGGAAGCGAGTATTGCAGCGATTCCTGTGCTGCTGGACCCTATAAGGGGTCTGGCAGCAGAGGAAAAACCTGCAATTCCCCATTTTATTCTTTAAAAGCCAGCGCAAAAAGACGCCGGCTTTTAAAGAATATTTAAAAAATATATTTTTTTTTATAAAAACGGACTGCTGTCCTCGCTCGGTAATCTCTGGAGCCTGCAGCAGAGATTCGGGCTTTGACAGCAAGATTCACCTGAGGTGAACCCAAAGACATTTCTCAGCCTGCTGTCCCTCTAGATAGACATGTGTGTCTATGTAGAGGTATGAGCAGAGCTGACAACGCGTTTGGGACTATGTCGGACGGAAGAGGATTTTTTTTATTAACTATTTGGGTTATTAGCTGTTTGGGTTAAATGTGAGGAATCTTGAGGTGGGTTTCCTACACTCACTGACACTCCCTAGCTAGGATCTGCTCCAAGTCTCCCTACTTGCCCTGCACTAACTCAGATCGTCACAGGAATGTGCCCAAAATGGTGGGGGCAAGCCTTATATACAGCCTGCCTGTCATACATGACATAGGCATCACGATGGACAGCAGCCAATCATAGTAATGCCACAACCAACAGGGCTGTGGCATTACTGAATATGATTGGCTAACATGCTTGTCCATCTTCACAGTTTTCTGACCTAACATGCTAGGCTGTCTCGGAACATTAACATATTCTGTATTCAGCGAGTCCCCAATACAGTATACAGGAGTCGTAGACTTGCTCATCCATAAGACTCGCTGCTGACAGCGGGTATCTGTGAACCGGTGCTATTGTTTAAACGATTTGGGGACAATCCAGCTACATAGACAGCGATGTGATAGCGAGTTTAGCGACTGAGAAAAATACTGAATGCAAACTCTGACAAAACTAGGATTGCCATTGATTTGCATTGGACTCGTTACCGTGCGAGTAATCGCTTGGAAACTCGCAGAGTACCGACTCCTGCGGGTTCCTTACTACTCGCAGAGTAATGAGTCCTAACGAGTAGATTCGCCCATCCCTACATATGATTGTTTAGCTTTCTTTTTATTTTCTGGTATCTTACATTCTCATACGTTAACAGAAAGTATTTTCATGCTCATACATTTTCATTGTTATACCAGAGAGGTTGGAGGATTTTGACTTATTAGGATTTCTTTGTGGTCATCTACAAGATATTGCAGCCCACTATTTTGTCCTTTGGGTAAATGTGAGATTCTTCCATCCCACAGACCACTGAACAATTATATCATTTCATTAGCCAATATGACATTAGGTGAAATTTACCTTTAAGTGTTGCAATGGATGACGTATGCCAGTCAGACGGGTGAATTATCTTTTATATTTATCCTCTAACACCTAATAATGAATGTAATCTTTATGCTGCCGCGCAGAGATATGAGAGCTGAAACTATAAGCTGGATGAGAGAGGTTGCATTCTATCCTTGGCATTTAATGATCGCTCCCAGATCTCTAAAAATACAAATCAGCAAACAGAAAAAATAATGATTGTGCGCTAACAAATTACTGTCTTTATACTGTGAAATGCTTCCCTTAAGTATGATGTCTCCAGGCCGCTGTATACCTGGAGATATATATAATTATCCAGCAAATATAAAAACTGTTGTAGATAAAATGATGAAAAGAACAATCGAGATATTGCACAGAATCCTAGCCATCAATGCATTATTATCAATCGGCTATGAAGAATTTAATTGCATAACAATTTATACATACATTTTAGTTGTTTTCAGACATTTTGTAGTCATTTAGCCTTATTTGGCCAGAAAGGTAAATTTCTAGCTTAGTCCTCAGTTCCAAGACCTACGATTTTGTGTTGCCTCGCTATAAATTCCAAATGTCACCTAAGTGGGAGTAGACTGACCAATGTGTCACTATTTAAGGACTCAGGTCCACTAATGTCACTAATGTCAAGTGCAGAGCTTGCTGAAAAGAAAAGCAAGTGAGTAGGACCAAATCAAAGTTTTAATAGACTAAATTAGTAGTTAATGGGTTGGCCAGAAATGTTTTATTGATGGCCTATTCCTGGTTGGGGTGGACACCCACCACTCTCACCGATCAGCTGTTACCGGCCTCCAGAAGTTCCCACATGCTGCTGGAACCAAGTAGCTCCAACACTCCTATAGTGGCCTCCAGTGGTGTAACTTAAAGCTTGCGGTCCTCGATGCGAAAGTTCCAACAGGGCCCCCAATTATGCAAATCTTTAATAGCATAGACTTTTTCTATAGGCCAAAGGGATTTTTGAGGCTCCCCTACACTCCAGGGCTCGGGTGCGATTACAACCCATGCACCTATTGTAGTTATGCCCCAGTGGCCACAGCCAGATGCTGCATCCCCTATAGTTTGCTGGAGCTGTTGTGTTTCAGCAGCATTCCAGAACTACCAGACACCATTGCACGTAACAGCTGATCGGTAGGGGTGCAGGATATCAAATCTCCACTGATCAGATAATGATGGTCTACCCTGAGGATAGCCCATCAATAAACAAATAGTGACCAACGTCTTTAAAGTCCTGTGATCTTTAAATGGGTTTTTCCCGGCTGCAGTTTGTTAAAAAAATAAAAACCCACAAATAGCTGATCTCGCTGACTGACTGCAGTACTATCGACATGTCATCATTGCCCAGACACTGGCAGACACCAGAAGCAGTGGTGGACACAGTGTTGGACTGGGAAAGGGTGAGTAAAACTACAATGTTTTTTTTGTTTTATTTCTTTAATAAAAGCTGCAGCTGGGGTACAGGGTTTTTCCGAAACTGGATAACCCATTTAATTCTCAGAAAGCCAGTACATTTTCAAGGCACCCTTGCATACACTGTGTGCATAATTAATAGACAAGTTAAAATTTTGATAACATGATACTTTTATACATGTTGTCCAAGCTCTATAGGCTTGAGAGCCAACTACCAATTAAGTAAATCAGGTGATGTGCATCTCTGTAATGAGGAGGGGTGTGGTCTAATGACATCAACACCCTAAAATAAGGTGTGCTGAATTATTAGGTAAATGCCTTTCCTTAGGCAAAATGGGTCAGAAGAGAGATTTGACGGGCTCTGAAAAGTCCAAAATTGTGAGATGTCTGACAGAGGGATGCAGCAGTCTTCAAATTGCCAAACTTTGAAGAGTGATCACTAACAATCAAGTGTTTCATGACAAATAGCCAACAGGGTCGCAAGAAGAGTGTTGGGCAAAAAAGGCGCAAAATAACTGCCCATGAATTGAGGAAAATCAAGCGTGAAGCTGCCAAAATGCCATTTGCCACCAGTTTTGCCATACCACATTACTAGAGTATCAAAACGCACAAGGTGTGCTATACTCAGGGATATGGCCAAGGTAAGGAAGGCAGAAAAAAACCCACCTTTGAACAAGAAACATAAGATAAAACGTCAAGACTGGGCCAAGAAATATCTTAAGACTGATTTTTCAAAGGTTTTATGGAGTGATGAAATGAGAGTGACTCTTGATGGGCCAGATGGATGGGCCAGAGGCTGGATCGGTAAAGGGCAGAGAGCTCCACTCTGACTCAGATGCCAGCAAGGTGGAGGTGGGGTACCGGTATGGGCTGGTATCATCAAATATGAACTTTTGGGACCTTTTTGGGTTGAGGATGGAGTGAAGCTCAACTCCTGGACCTACTGCCAGTTTCTGGAAGACAACTTCTTCAAGCAGTGGTACAGGAAGAAGTCGGTATTGTTCAAGAAAAACATGATTTTCATGCAGGACAATGCTACATCATATGCATCCAACTACTCCACAGAGTACTGGCCAGTAAAGGTCTAAAAGAAGAAAAAATAATGACATGGCCCCCTTGTTCACCTGATCTGAACCCCATAAGAACCTGTGGTGCCTCCTAAAATGTGAGATCTACAGGGAGGGAAAACAGTACACCTATGGAACAGTGTCTGGGAGGCTGTGGTGGCTGCTGCACGCAATGTTGATCGTAAACAGATCAAGCAACTGACAGAATCTATGGATGGAAGGCTGTTGAGTGTCATCATAAAGAAAGGTGGCATATTGGTCATAAATTTTTTTGGGTTTTGTTTTTGCATGTCAAATGTTTATTTCTAAATTTTGTGCAGTTATATTAGTTTACCTGGTGAAAATAAACAAGTGAGATTGGAATATATTTATTTTTTTAAAGTTGCCTGATAATTCTGCAAGTAATAATTACCTGCACAAACAGATATCCTCCTAAGATAGCCAAATCTAAAAAAAAAAACAATCCAACTTCAAAAATATTAAGCTTTGATATTTGAGTCTTTTGGGTTGATTGAGAACATAGTTGTTGTTTCAATAATAAAAATAATCCTCTAAAATACAATTAATATCTGCACACAGTGTACAGTTAAAATGTAGTGCCAAAACAGGTAATACACCTCTAAAGGATATCTCCAGGATTTTATTTAAAAAAACGTGTTTAAACACTATCAGGCAGATGGTTGCTGCATACCTACTTGCTGTGCTCGGCACCATAGTTTGCTGGTACATAGTCGGTCAAAGACAAGTCAGATTCTTATGTTGATCTCAAATTCAACTAGAGAACATTTCTTTTTCCACTCTGCTTTGTTGACAAGCGGGACTGTTGACATCATCCTGATTGACAACCGATTCCCCAAATTAACCAGTGGGGAGCAGTCTTTCATTCAACATAATGTAAGCAGTCCCACCCTGTCAACAGAGCAGAGTGGAAAAGATACTGCCCTATTGACAAAGCTGCTGAATTACCGGTAGGAGCAGTCTGTGACTGTTCTGTGCCATCGAGAACAATGCCAACACAACAGGCATATAGGTAGCAATTAGCTGCCTGTTAGTGCTAAGCATTTTTTTCACAAAGTTGTGGATTAATTTAAATATCATACAAAAACTTAATATCAGTATTGCTAAGTCTGATCATCATATCCATTTTATTAAGAGGTCGAAAACAAAAAAAAAAGTTGCTGTACCTTCTGCACTTAGTCATCTGTGAAATCAGACCACACTCGGATGTCATCTGTGTGCTGTCGATGATTTCCTTGGACCCATACACTTGCAATACCTATTTTGTTCAGTTGTGCACAGTCCCATTGAATGACATTGGTGCGAGTGCTATCTGTCAATACTACAATAGCACTTGTTCAATATAAATAGTTGAGTGCACAAGCCCAAACAGTTATAGCATCTGTTGCATTAAATAAAAAATAAGTGGGATTATAAGAATAAGTAGCTCCCAGTGTCATCTAAAACAACAAAATGAAGGCTAGAGAGCTTTTATTACCATCCGCTCAGATCTGCGTTTAAAATTGGCGAGAGCAATCTGATAAAAAAAATCTGGCTGCACTTGCAACAATGTTATTCATAAAGGAAGGATTTACATGTGAGTTTTTCCTCAGCTGGAGTCAGGCTAAGGAAAAAATTGAAGCATGCTCTGTATTGCCCATTAAATGGCTGAGACTCACCAATGCAAGTAAATGGGTGCGAGAAAATACATACCTTCATGTGACACTAAGGGTTTTAGCCTGGCTTAACCAATAAATAAATAATTAATTTAAAGTAATTTATTTTTAAAAAATCCTCTATTTTTATAACCAGCAAAGGTAACGCAGACAGCTCAGGCTGGTATAATGAGGCTTATAAATCCATAGTTATTGGGCCCTTCCCAGCCTTAAAATACCAATCGCAGCTGCCCCAGAGGTAGCACATCAATAGGTTGCGCCAATTCTGGGCTTCACCTTAGCTCATCCGATTGCCCTGGTGTGGTGGCAATCGGGTTAATGCTTTATGGGGTTGGTGTCAGCTATGTAGCATCACCCTCACTTAGTGTTAGTAATGGAGAGGTGTTTATCCCACCCAGTAAGTCAAAAGCAAAAACACTCCTCAACTTTTTCCCTGGTACACCATTTATTAAAAAAAAAACAAGCCATGCAAGTCTATCGTTGTCCAAGAAATCCACTATAGTCCATGGAATCTGATGTAGACACAAATGGAAACCTAAAAGATAAAAAAAGAGAGATATAAAAGTAAGACACTGTCCCTTATTCACCAATTTATTAGAAACCAAAGTTCGCAGGTCACACGTTGTCAAATGGTTCCCACAGAGTTCGTCGATTACAATGATCAAAGGCTATGGAGCTTCTGAAAGAGGGTCAGAACAAGGCTCCATAGTCTTGAGCAGCAGTCGCTCTCAGCTCACGCTATGCTCCATGACATCCACGACTGTGATGAGTAGTGACATTCCTGACGTCACCGGTCTCGCAAAGTGCAGCGCAAAGTGAGCTGGGAGTGGTGGCAGCCCAAAGCCTATGGAGCCTTGCTCTGAGCCTCATTATGACCCACCTTTTTATTTAAGATTACTTTATCATACATGCAAAATAGATTTAATGTACATAGTGGATTAGATTATGAAAAAAGATGTAAAAAAATGCATTGCATATGTATGTCCTACAATGTCATACGGATGCTAAGTGAGGAAAAAATGTACCCTCGCATGTCAGACTGCATGATGTACGCAATACGCAGGACACTCGCATTGTTCTCTCCAACTTTTCTGGCTGAAAATCTGAGCGATTTTATATATGCTCCTGACCCCTTTGCTTGGCTGAAACAATCCATATACTGTAGTTCTGACTTCACCTAGGAAGGTTGAGAAACATCTGACCCTTTTTATTAACCTATGTAAATGTATTCCAGGAAAACTACTTTAAACATAGAAGCTTAAATTTAGAGAAATAGAACTAATTTTAGAGGGAGAACTTGCAGTGCTTAGCCTCAATACAAAATCTAACTAGCGTTCACCTGCTCTTTTTATGTGGTAAAGGAGCTGAAAAACTATAGCTTGGGTACAACTATATAATCCATATATAACTCTATATAATTATGCCCTTGAGTTACTTGACGTTTATTACATCTGATGTGACACATTTGTATAGAACATTCAAGGGATTTATGCTAAGCATTACTTTTATCTACAGAAACTACATGCCCAGATGAACGTACATGACCTTTACAAGCCTCGAGTGTATGCCGAAGAGGGAGAACTTTCTCACTCGTCTTCTCTGGAATCCATCAGCATCTCAAGCAGTATTGGCAACCTGTCGAATGTTGAGAGTTTTGGTTCCAAGTTCAATGTTCTGGAGAACATTTGTGAAGACCACATAAAGAAAGTTCCCACCACAACTGATCTTTAAAAAGGCGAATGTTGGTTTGTCTAGAAATCAATTTAGATATCTCATGCACTGAGTATAGTGAGATCTGATGTAGAAAATGGAAGATGAAGTATGAAAAAACAACTAAACTTTGACACCCTTCCCAAGAGGGTGGTCTTATCTTCTGGGGGTGCAGGTGATTTGTTTTGGATAGAGTATCCGTAGCTGTGAATGCAACTTGGACTCTTGCATTGAAGGAAGATGGACTCAATCAACTGAAACATCGTACGGCTATATTCTTCATTAAGTCAAGCTGGGATACCATTTCTTAACTTATCTCATAGGAGATCATGGAGATGTTTTATAGCTTGTACCTTCAATGGGCACAATGAATGGTGTTGGTTTACTTTGGACTCATTGTAAAATGTCTTTCAATTATATACTGTATAGTGGTAAGTGGTAATAGACATCACACAATGTGGAGCTGCAAGCACAGTTGAATCCACTTTTTTTTTTACCTTTCTACATTTCCCATCCTGCCTCAATAGGTTTCTTCTATGCTCATTGCTGCCCCCTTCTGAGTGAATAAGAAGTGGCGTAAAATTAAGACCATTAGCCTGACTAACCTATGGCTTTGTTCTCTTTTTAATAAAGGTCCATGTAGACAAGATTTTAACTAATAAAAAATTGTTTCCAAGAATATTGCTCCATATGGGGTAGAATATTGCTCCCTAGATCCAAATGATAACTATTATAACACTGCCCCCTATGGACAGGGAAATTGCCCCCTATTGCTTGAATGATGGTTATGCAACTGATTGGAATTATACTTGAAACAAGAATTAAAAGTGGATTAATGAGATGTAAATATTGTTCCATATGGTAGAAGGGATTACATGCCACCTCATAGTAGGCTACCATTAAAGGCTAATTGTACTTTCAGCTATGTTTTCAGAATATGCTGTCCTATGTGTCCATTAAGAATAACTCTATTTCGGCACATTATCTTTTCTTAATTGCTATTTCGGGCCATTATATGACATATATCCTGCATTTAAAAATGCGAGACAAAAATGTGTATAGGATCTTATCTCTAGGCAGAGTGGGGCTATCGCTCGATGAAATTTGCTCACCTGGTTCGGTTGTGTAGACCCACAACCAGTATTAGCGCTCGTACAGCTGCCACTGGATCCACACCTCCACGTGTAACGTGGCAAACAACTGGAAACAGGAGAAGTGCCGGTGATCCGTGCTGCTTTAATGGAAAAACCAGGACCCAAGAAGTCTGGTGCAATGGTGTAACTTTATTCCGAAGCATTTCGGAGCAGCCTCTGCTCCTTCCTCATGGATTTATATAATTGCATCCAGTTTTTCCATCCAGCAGCGCGGATCACCGGCACTTCGTCCTGTTTCCACTGTATCCTGTATTTTCATTCGTTTTCCCCTTTTCAAGTTTTGTCTCTAATTTGAAATCCATCCTGAGCTGATGGGAGTAGTCTACCTGTTTTGATGTGTCCAAAGTACTGCACAGCACACAGAGAGGGATTTGTGATCTTCATTCATTTCTAGTGCAAAAGAAATAAACAGCATGGAGTAAATTTGACAGCATTACAGAGTTTTGTACATGTCAATCAAGCTCTTGCATGAGGTAAACTACTTGTAAGAAGGCTCAGCTGTTTTCTCACCCTGCTCCTTGCACCTCTTCCCAACTCCCCTCTCTATAGAGTATAATCTGACACCTCACTGTGTTAGCAGTCCGTCTTGTCTTGAGCAAAACAGAGTTGTTGTTTTCAGAGTGGATAACAAGATCAAAGACAGGGGGACTGGAAGTAGGGCTAAAGTAGAAGAAACACAATCCTCTGATAAAATATGTTACAATGTTTCTTATATTCACTCATACTATTGTTTTTTAACATCCTAAACGACCTAGCTTGTAACTATACGTCCTATAGGTCGCCTCCCATTGATACGAGCTCACACGCTGACCTCGCATCCTTCCCAGCACATGTCAGCTGATTTGATCAGCCGACATGTGCAGCCAACATGTGTGGGTGGATCAGAGATCCCTGCGCTGTCAATTAGTTAGATCACGCTGTGAAACTTGATCGGATTAACACGTCAGCACCGACCGCACTTTCCCCTGCCTCCACCGGTGATCCCGTGGTGCAATCACGGGCATTGATATATCGCTATGAGAGTGAGGGTTTAGATGATGATGGAAAAAATAAAAGGCGCCAGCACTGGCAGAAAAAATTATATCAATAAAAATTGTGTAAATACACATATTACTTCCAAACTGTAAAAAATTGAGACATTTGGCAAAAGATTAAATAATCTTTTGAGCCACCCTGCCAATGTCAAGGCATTCTCAGATAGGGTGGTCCTGCTCTATAATTGTTCATTTATTATTGTGTCATAAGACCCCAAACATAGACATAAAGCGGATCATATAAAACTAGCACTCACCTTGTGCATCTCAAACCTGCTTCCAAGGTGCCAGGTCAGTACAAGTGAATTAAGGTAACTCAGGCCCCTACACCTGCAGGTTTGATATCCACAAGGTGAGTGCTAGTTTTATATGGTCCACTTTATGTCCATGTTTGGGGTCTTATGACACTATAAAAATTAAAAATTATAGAGCAAGACCACCCTATCTGAGAATGCCTTGACGTTGGCAGGGTGGCTCAAAAGATTATTTAATCTTTTGCCAAATGTCTCAGTTTTTTACAGTTTGTAAGTAATATGTGTATTTACACAATTTTTATTGTAATATATTTTCTGGCGGTGCTGGCGCCTTTTGTTTTTTCCTTTAGATGATGATCCCTGTTACTGATGATGTATTTCCCTGGAATTCACAAGAGACGATCATTTGTGCTGTGCAGAGTGCGCATCAGCACGGCACTGCACAGCAAAAGCAATCGGACTGTGCAGTGTTGAGGCAAACTAAGTGGGCTAGTAAAATAATTAAAAAGTGAAAAAAGTTTATAAAAATATGAAAAAAAAACAAAACAAAAACATAAAAGTTGAAATAACCCCCTTTTGCCCCATTGAAAATAAGAGTATTAAAAAAATACACACAATAGGTATCGCCACGTTCTATCAAATGCCTGATCTATCAAAATATAAAATAATCTGATTGGTAAACTGCATAACGGAAAAAAGAAGTCAAAACACCAAAATTATGCTTGTTTGGTCGCGGCAACACTGCAATATAATGCAATAAAAGACATAAAACTTTACATCTACCCAAAAATGATATAATTAAAAATATCAGGTCAAGACGCAAAATTTAAGTAGTCAAACACCCCCAGATCCCGAAATGTAAGAACGTTGCACATCCTGGAAGATGGCGCAAATGCACAATTATTTCTTTTATGTCAGAAACTTCTGAAATTTGTTTTCACCACTTAGGTAAAAGTATGCATGTTTGGTATCTACAAACTCATATCGACCAGGAGAATACTGACATGTCCCTTTTATCATATAGTGAACATGGTAAATAAAAAAATAAAAAAAAACTATTGTTAAATCGCACTTCTTTTGCAATTTCACTGCACTTGAAATTAATTTTTTCCCATTTCCTGTACACTATATAGTAAAATGAATGACGTCAGTCAAAAGTAAAACTCTTTCTGCAAAAAACAGGCCCTTATATGGCTGTATTGCGAAATAATTAAAAAGTCATGGCTCTTGGAAGATGGGAAGGAAAAAGCAAAAAATGAAAAATTGCCAGGTGGTTGAGGGGTTAAAATACATCTCTACTTTTAGATGGTCACAAATGGGAAGCTTTCACTTGACGTAATCCAATATTTTTTCCTATTTAGACAAAGGATTTAATTGTTCCCCTCCCCCGAAGTCTAAAGCTGATAAACTGTGTTATGTCCAGTGCAAGGCTAGGAGTGAGTGGTGCATGACATGGGAAATTCAGACCATACCAGAGATAAAATCTGTGCTATGCTCTGCCCCCTCAAATCCTTCACAAGAAGTCAGTTGCTTGGAGTGTACCTTTAAAGCGTAACCGCTGTTTACATTTTTATTTAATAATAATGTAGAGTAAGTGATTATAATTAATTTTCAATTACACTTCATATGTGAGATCTGGAAGAAAACCTCTCATAAACCTTCTACAAGATGTCCCCACTAGACTGTGTCTAAAACTGACATATGCTCATTCTCAGTGAGATCCGTCATCAAGGTCCACACACTGAATACAGCCATGTAACCATATAAGGGTGGAGGGGGCTGGGCTTCCGCAGCGTCCACAGCTGATCACTGTATCAGATTACTTCAGACAAAGGACGCTCCAGGTTGACAGCACAAAGCTGCTGTGATCTTATCTCCTTCATTCACATTGCTCTGCTTCATGTGGAGTTGTATGGTGGCCAAAAGATGTTAGCAGGGAGCAGCTGATGTGAATGCAGGAGATAAAATCACAGAAGCCTGACAGCTTGATGAGCCTCCCTTTGTCTGAGGTAAACTGACTCCACACTGATCTACTGTACCCAATCACTCTGTGTAGACCCCGCTCCCACTCTTATATGTGAGGTTTAGAAACATCATAGGGGGGACATCTTCTAGAAGGTTTTTTAAAGGTTTTCTACCAGATTTCACTGATGAAGTATATTTGAAAGTTTATTACAATCACTTGCTCTACATTATTATTAAATAAAAATGTAAACAGTGGTTACACTTTAAGAATCGTCACATGGTTAAGGTATCTTGAGGTGTTATATGTTGTGTTGTAAATATTGTTTGGTTCTTTAGGAATTTTACTGATCAAAGATAATCTGTAAATACAAATGAAATACAAAATATTTTTCCCAACATTGGAATATAAAAGTTTTGCTTTTAACAAGAGGAGTCGTCTTCTTTGTTATTCCTCAGACATATTTGTAGAAAGTGCGGCCAGGAATGTGTGTAACCTGCAGATTTTCTCTTTTCATGCCGGCTAAAATAAAATACTCTACCAATGTGATATGAGAGTTGTGATGGGTAGAATTTTGTCAGACAACTACTTTTAATAAGCAACTTACAAAATGTACTGCTCAGAGACTACTGGTACTGTATGGCCAGCAAATCCATGACAAAGGTAAGAAATCGATTTCAGTAGTACGGCTTTTCTATAAGTCAATGCCCTTTAATGATCCTTGCAACATGACTACGAACATTACCTAAATAAGACTTGCAAATGAATGATATACACAGTGGTTTAGCTTGAAGCTCATCAGCCCTGATGCAAAAGCTGCAATGGGGACCTCAATTATTGCAAACCTTTAATAACAATAGTCTTTTTCTATAGGCCAAAGGGACTTTTGGGGCCCCCTAGGCTCCTGGGTCCAGATGCGATTGTAATCCCTGCACCTATTGAAGTTATGCTCCTGGTTGTACCCATCAGTGTAGAGCAGGGTACTATTTAAATGGAGTGGATTGGTGGTACCGGTCTTCTTGTGAAGACCAACAGCCAGTCTAGTAGGAGTCTAGTAGGCCAAGCAATTTTCCCTAATGTATGCAAATTAGCTTTATTACTTTTGGTAGAGAGCTTAAGGCCCTGTCTCACACTATGATATCATTAACAATATCGTTAGTATGTTACGGGTTTTCAGTCATTCTAATGACGTCATAACGACGTCGTTCAGTGTGACATGTACAAACGATGAACAATAATAAGGCAGATCGTTGATGGGAGGTTTGTGAACCGGACCTTAAACCAAACGATGAGCGTTCGTTCAACCTGCAGCATGGGTGACACCTCGATAACAATGTCGTTAACAACCTCGCCTATTGAGAAGTGAAGGACGTAGGCGAGCTAATGACTGCAAGTATCGTTTGCTTGTCGCGGAATCGTTGCTGCGTCGTTAATGATATCTATACGTGTGACATTTCACTAGCGATCATTGAATGCCATTCCAGCGATCTAGGTCAAGCCGGATGGTTGGTCGGTTCGCCGACACATTGAAGTGTGAGATGGGGCCTTAAGAAAGATTTTCCAAGTGGAGGAAGTTATCAATGTCAGACCCTTTACTGAGCCTTGCATTATGACTAACAATATAAGCCTAACCAAAGTTTCCTCCAATAAAAGTAGACAGATTGACAATATCTTTACGTGTTCTGGGGGAGTGCTTATTTGCATATCTGTTTTCCAGGAAGCATTGATTAGCCCTAGCCTTTCAGATGTCCTTAGTCCGGGGTATGGGATTCTTTACCCTTTCTTTAACTGGTGTTGTCTGGATATTAAACTCCGGTAAGAGTCCTGACTCCTGAGATTGACGCCATTGATGATCATACAGTAGACTTTAGGTTTGAATGCTTTGTCCAGCTTTCAAGCCACCCAATTAGGAAGCCACAAAAGGCTGATATGCTGAGATGGCCATATTTATAAGATCCAGTGGTTTTACTTACGTTTAGTAAAAGGGGTGATTGTTCCCAAGCAGTTATAGGACTTCTGATGATCCAGCATGGCAACATGGCAGCTGAAATCAAACACTGGCAATAACATTGTTTTTAGCCCCTGTTGGGAGTTTTTCTTTAACAATTAAAACCATCTGTTGGCAGATGTATTTATGGGTTAAGCATTTAGTCATTTTTAAAAAACACTTTATGATATTTTGTCAAAATGTTGACAAATTAGTCTTTGTTAGAACATGACTTCATCATATAATTTAATGTCAAAAATACTAACTCATCTCCGAGGTACAACATTTCAAATAGTCACATTTATTGTGCACTTGCTCCATCTGGGGTCAGAAGTATTTTTTGGAAAATGTAATTTAAAGTTCTGAAACAGTATATAGTTAATTGTTTTTCAAGGTAAGTTACAAATTTAATTAATGCTTCAGAGATAGAGGATAGAGAAACAATGGTACTCTTGAATAAAGTTTATGTCTGGTACTGCAAGTTATCTCTGCTTGGAAAACTAAATCTAGAAACTATTGTAGATGTGAAACAAAAAAGTAGTTATCCTTCCTGTAAAGGCCACCATAGACTAATGTCAGACAAACTTGCTGATATATATTACTGCGTATTGTGTATGGGGGCACTAGGTAAGTCAAGATCGGGAAAGATGTCAATCACGCATGTCCGATTATGGACTCCCTATCGCATTGTTTTCATGGAGATAAGCCTACAGCCCATGTGTCAGCAGGTGGCTTCCTCATTAACTCAGACAGAGTGCTCAGACAAACAAGCAATTTTTTTTTGAATGGGTGAGTTGGTTGAGATGGCTGTCAGAAAATCCCATGACAGATGACAGGATCAGGGATACCATAAATTCTCCTTTCAATGTCACCTGCTTAACCCAGCAGGAAGTACGGTGCTGCCTCAGAATCATTAAAGTTCACAAAGCCTCGGACCAAATGGCATACACCCCCAAGTACTGCAGGAATTAATTTCCATGATAGACAGGCCATTATTTTTAATCTTCACAGATTCCATAATAACAGGGTCTGTACCACAGGACTGGCACATAGCAAATGTGGTGTCAATATTCAAAAAAGGGACAAAATCTGAGCCTGGAAATTATAGGCCGGTAAATTTAACCTGTAAAATCCTTGACGATTTACTAAGAGATGTTATACTGGAGTGTCTGAAGAAGAATAACCTTATGGCCCAGTATCAACATAGGTTTACGAGGGACCGTTCCTGTCAAACTAATATGATTAGCTTCTATGAAGAAGTAAGTTCCAGACTGGACCAGGGAAATGCAGTGGACATGGTGTATATGGAGTTTTCAAAGGCTTTTGATATGGTGCCACACAAAAGGTTGATACTTAAAATGAGAACAATGGGAATAGGAGAAATACGTGTAACTGGGTTAAGAACTGGATCAGTGATAGGAAGCTAAAGGTAGTTATTAATGGAACACACTTGCACTGGTTAACAATTAACCGTGGGGTACCACAAGGGTCAGCATTGGGCCCTCTTCTTTTTAATATTTATCAATGACCTTGGAGGAGGCATAGAGAGTAGAATTTCAATATTTGCAGTTGATACTAAACTCTGCAGGGTAATCAATACAGAGGAGGACAATTTTATATTACAGGAGGATTTATGTAAACTAGAAGCTTGGGCTGCTAAATGGCAAATGAGCTTTAATGGGGATAAATGTAAGGTCATGCACTTGGGCAGAGGAAATAAAAGGTATAATTATGTAAAAAGGCTAAGGTGTATGAGAAGGCAAACTCAACATTTTTAATTAGTGTCAGGCAGCTGCTGCTAAGGCTAATAAAATAATGGGATGCATTAAAAGAGGCATAGATGCTCATGAGAAGAACTTAGTTTTACCTCTATAGATGTCACTAGTATGACCACACTTACAATAATGTGTACAATTCTGGTCTCTGGAGTATATGAAGGACATAGCTGGACTACAGCAGGAGCAGAGAAGAGCGACTAAGGTTATTAAAGTGAACCTACCACCAGATTTTTTTGTCTCTAAACTAAAAGCGCAGAACCTTCAGCAGCACATACGCTGCATTCTATGAAGGTGCCTATTTTACCCTGACTCCCCCTGTGCACACCATGAATATCCTATAAAAATCACCCACCCTGTATTATAATTACCTCAGTCCGTTCAGATGGGCTTGATTGCAGCGCTGTCCGTCCCGCCTCTCTGCGTCGATCGCAATCCTCTTTTTTTGATTAATGTGGATAATGCATCCTGCATGATGTTGCTTTAGTTTAGAGACCAATAATCTGGTGACAGGTTCCCTTTAAAGGATTGAGGGGTCTGCAGTACTAAGACAGGTTATTAAACTTGGGGTTATTCAGTTTGGAAAAACCAAGGTTAGGGGTGATCTTATTATAATGTACAAATATATGAGGGGACAGTACAGAGACCTTTCTAATGATCTTTTTACACTGTGGCTTGTGACGGGACAAGGCGGCATCCTCTACGTCTGGAGGAAAGAAGGTTTAATCATAATCACAGACGCGGATTCTTTACTGTAAGAGCAGTGAGACTATGGAACTCTCTGCCACATGATGTTGTAATGAGTGACTCACTACTAACATTTAAGAAGGGCCTGGATGCCTTTATTGAAAACTATAATATTACCGGTTATATATACTACTGTCGATTCTTTGATGGGGCGTTGATCCTGGGAAACAGTCTAATTGCCTTATGTGGAGTTGGGAAAACATTTTTTCCCTATGTGGAGCTTAGTTTGTCACACGGGGTTCTTTTGCCTTCCTCTGGATCAACATGTTAACCTATGGGTTGAACTAGATGGACTTAAAGTCTTCCTTCAACCTTAAAAACTATGAAACTCAGTACATCTCTATAGCCTCATTCTGGCTCTCAAAGACTAGTATTGAGCTCTTGTGATGTAAGTTACAACTTCCAGTCAGAAGTTACGGGCACAAGATGGTGCTGCAGGACCACGGCAGCGCTGAAGAAGGATGAAAACGCTGGAGTGTGAGTATAAGAATGGGGGCAGGTGACTTACATTTAAAACGCCACTCTGGTGAAAAACAGAACAAAATGCTGGAGTAGTGCCTTAAAGGGAGTCTGTCAGGTCATTTTTCAGTATGATACTAATAGCACTCTTGAATAGTGCCTGGGCAAGGCATCCAGAATATTTAAAAATTGTTACTGTACCCTTTGTAGTTATCTTGTTATAATCACCTTGACACCAAGCATGCAGTAAAAGTAATTGACCAGACTAATGAATAGTCTGCAGTATGTAAATATTCATTTATTATTCATTCTCAAGCTGCTCTCCCCTCCCTCTCCTCTGTGCTCTGTCTCCCTTCCAGTTTCATTTTCATTATGTTGTCCTGCACAGTACTTGTGATGAGGAGATGGAAGGAAGGAGAGATAGCTGTCACATATCAGATAGCTCATCTAGGTAAGGCACTCTCCTCCATATCTTTCTCTGAGCAGAAGCCGTGCTGTCTATGAGAGATTCTATTTGTTTATTTGAACATTTGTTTTGCTGCATACAAGGAGAGCAGAGTGGAGGATACAGCCCCAGTGTGAGTGATTTCCACTGAACCTTGCCTCTGTACAGTGCAGTGATGCATGAATATTCATTCCTTGGGGTGTGTACAGCAGAAACCGAAGTAATCACTCACTGTGACTGACAGAAGGAATTAATCATTTTATTTGCAGTTTACAGAGGATAGCGGGTGAGTATAAACAAAAGAAATACATGACTAAAAAGAGCTTCACTAGAGGAATTAGAAAATGATATCAGTTACATATGGATTTTTGACCTGACAGATTCCCTTTAACTAAAAGTAGCTAATGTTATGTAGAAATCATTTTTACCCCATGTGAAAGGTGAAAGGTTTAAGTGAATTAGGCTGAGCAGATACAGCCGAGTAATAGAATGAAAAGGAAACAGAACCCCTGAACAAACTGGAGTGAGGCTGAGACAACCTGCCATTCATTTCTATGATACAGATGTGAATTTACATAATTCATAAATACTAAGAATATAAATAAAAATGTAGCATGACTGTCAAAGTCCTAATTATGAAAAAGAGAAATGATATGTTGTAAATGATGACTGAGTGCTGAGAAAACTCTGTCAATTTCGGAGTTCGAAACATGCATACAGAAGACGAGCCTTATAAGTGGTGTATTGTGGCAGGAATTATTGTGACTTGGTATTATCCGTCTTTTATATCCTATATCAAAGAGCTAATATTATCTGAATGTTTCATAAATGTCCATTTTTAAGAGATAACGCTGGAGGGTCAAAGGATCTGTGAACAGGTGAAGCCAATCTCCAATAGACTATCCAGTCTCCTCACCTCTACTCTTAGACCGGCTTCACACCATGGTTTTACCAGGTCCGGGGCTTTCCGGTGTGAACCTGACAGCCCGGACCGATTTTGGACATAATGTAGCCCTATGGTGCCGGATAGGGCTGGATGGCAGTGATTTGCCATCCGATTTTGTCCCAGTCCGGCAGCATCAGGTTGCTTTCGATTTTTGCCCCAGACACAAAATAGGAGCTTGCAGCATTTTTGTGTTCGGGGCAAAAAGTAAAACAAAACTGGATCCACCCAGATCCTCTTGGATCCAGTGCGATCCAGTGCCCCCTAACATGGGAGTTTATGGGCGCTGGATCGCACCGGGCCTGACAGAAAAATCTGTCTGGTTCCCGGACGCCGGGTGCTGAAGCTCAGCGCCGACCGCACTGACCTTCAGCACCTGGAGAGCTCCCCGCTGAGATTTCAGAACAGCGGCTGCGCAGTCCTGAATACAGCAGTAAACAGAATCGGAGGGCATATTTGTTTTGTCCGGAGCTGTCAGGCTGTGTCCGGTGCATCCAGCAAAACACCGGACACAGCCTGACAGCTCCAAAATTGTGGTGTGAAGCCGGCCTTAGGAGTATTGTAATCCAAGTGTCGGATGGTTGGTCAGGAACATACTATGCATCTAGCATAGGAGATAAAGTGCCGGCAGCAGCCTCCCACTACAATACAAAAAGCAAGGATGTCACTGGCATGACCTGAGATCCTCCTTAAAGCTTATAAAGGGGATATGGCAGATCCATGATGACAGTCATGAGAATGTGCAAAGTACAGCAACTATGGTTTGACAGTAATTACTTTGATAACAGGTTTGAGCACAAAGACATTTCCATTTTGAGGCTTAAATAGTCACAGTGAGAAATACCAATAGGACATCAGATAGGTGAACATGACCAGAGAGCTGAAATGTAGGAATCAGAAAGCTGTACTCCCCAGAATGGCCAGTAGATGGAGCCATGAAGCTATGTACAATGCTTTGCATTCCTGAATTAGCCGCTTATAGGAAAGTTGGTCAGTTTTGAACAATCGTGCAAGAAATTCCAAAAATCGCAGTTGTTCAGGATACTAATATGAATTGTATTTGTAAATCCATTTACAAATATATTATTCTACCCCTATGTATAATTTCTCTATATATTACTCCCTATTTGTTAGGGGAAATAGTCAATTTCTGCCTGGGACTCCATCTATAAAGGGGTACCACATTTTATTTACAGGCAGTAATAGTAGCAGTAGGGAGGAATACATTTTTTTTATAATTTCTCTTCTTATTTGAAATATTATAAAGTAAATTATTTAGGACCTAATACGTTAACTTCCACTTGGATTTAAACAAAAAAGTTATCAAATAGTTTTCTTACGAGCCTGTACTTTTTCCCCTTGTAAGATGCGACCAATCATAAGTAATTAACGCATTAGGTGAAAGGTCTTCTTTAACAAGCCAGCTAACAAAAGTCATCTGTAAAAACCCTTCCCAGCCCATGGTCTATTATTGAGCAGAAATTATATGTAATGACTCATTTCTCCCATAGGGGCATTGCAGTGTGGCCTATCGGATGCACCCCAGCTCCCCCAGTGATAAATAGTTTGCTCTAAAGTTTTCAAACCTCATTGGTTCACGTTACACCCAGAGACCTAAAGGGAACCTGTCAGAAAGAGAAGTATTAACCTGCAGCTATGGGGTTATCTTCATGTTAATAGCATCTGGAGCCTGCCCGATGCTGGCACTTGGAGCCACACTGCCGGGAGGGAGCTAACTTTATTCCCCACAGCACCATTTGGGATTCAATCCTAGTGGAGGCATCAGCGCGAGTTCAGATTGTGTATTGAAACAGCGGCTGTAGCCACGCCGCCTCCGCTGACTGACAGCTCGCTCAGCATTAAAGGAGGCTGTCAGTCAGCGCGGTGGGGGTGATTACAACTGCCGTTCTTGATACATAGAGCAGTGACCTTTGTCTGTGCCTTCCCTACATCTTATACCCAAACACTGCATGGGGGAATAAAAGTAATTTCCTCCCGGCAGGGGGGTTTCAAGGCAGGTTCCAGACTCTGTTACCATGCAGATTAACCTCATATATGGTAATTATTGGTGTTTGTTCACATGGCAGGTTTCCTTTAAATGTATTTTATTGGGATGTATGTGATATTCCATCACAAAGTAGCAAGTATTTGTGAAATGTAAACTAATCAATACATTGTTTTTCTATTTATGTGAAAATATACATTTTAAAATTGTAACATGTATTTGTGTTCAGCGCCCTTAGATAAAATCCTGAGTGACTGATTCCCTCCAGAAATCACCTTATTAGGAGATTAAGTCCTTTTATGTGTAATTTATCAGTATAACCACAGCTGTTCTGTGAAGGCCTGTTATGGAGCATTAGAGATCAAACATCACAATGACAACCAAGGAACACACCAGACAGGTCAGGGATAACGTTATGGAAAAGAGCAAAGCAGGGTTAGGCATTTTTTGTATGCAAGCCATAAGAAGTCCCGTTTGCAGTTTTCAAACAGTCAAAAGAGCACAGCAAGCATGTGGAAGAAGGAGATCTGATCAGATGAGACCAAAATAGAACTTTTTGGCTGAATGCAAAATGATATATGTGCTGGAAAAGATAGCAGGATATGCGTCTAAGGGTTCTTTCACATTGGCGTTTTCGCCACAATGCGGCAGATGCGGCAGATTTACCGCATCTGCTGCCTAAAGGCCGCACTTGCGACCCGCTTGCGGCAGACCCCATGCATTGTGTATGGGGCTAGCGGTAATGTGTGGCAGGTGTGGTTTCGGCAGTTGCGGCAGGTGTGCCGCGAAAAAAAACCGCTGCTGACCGCTTTTTTGTCCCGCACATTACCGCAAAGCCCCCATAGACATTGTATGGGACTTGGCGCGCAAGTGAACCGCAAGTGCGGCCGTTATGCGGTAATCGTGGCTGTAGTGGTTTTTTCACCGCAACTGCGGTGATCAGCGTAATACGCTGATGTGAAAGGGGCCTTACTTGAACTGTACAGCATATAGCTATTTTACCTTGACATTATATAGAGATATAATTTGGGCTGTGTGTAACTGTATTATCTTGGCTCTCATAGCAGATCTGTCATCTTAGTAAAATGTGGTGGCATTATTTGAGTTATGTATTATCTAGGATTATTATTTATAAAGAGTACTATGTGAGCTGTACTGTATATATAGTATTATGTAGACTCATTTTCTAGTTTGTCCTTAACTCCGCTGCCCCACTAATCCACCTCTGTCCTCTCTACTCCCCTGTTTCTCCCCTCTGCTATTCCCTTCACTGGCTCCCAACTCCCCAAGGAATCCAGTTCAAGCTACTAAAGGTACGGTTACACGGCATGGCGTTGGAACGATGTTCGCAACGATCTCGTAGGTGCAAGGTCATTTTTTACATCATTTCAACATCGCTGGTGAGACGTAACATGTCCAGATATTATGGACAACTCCCCAACGATGTTGTGAGCAGGTATCTTTCGTCAAGCCCACAAACAATCCCTGCTCATTGCTGTGAATGGGCAAAGTCGTCCATGACATCGTTATCGCGGTGTCACACAGAACGATGCAGCAGGTTGATGGAGTTGAGATCGTCAGGTTTACCAACATGTCGGTAAACCTGTCATCTCTGACCCAACGATTTATCGTTGCAACTTGCCAGAGTCACACGCAACGAGGTCGCAACAACATCGCTAATATGCCTCCAAACCCGTGACGTATCAGCGATGTTGTTCATGATATCGTGCCGTGTATCGGGGCCTTAACACTGACCTACAAAGCTGTCCACAATCTGTTTTCTATACCTCTGAACTAATCTCCCAATATCTGCCCTCTATGATCTCTGGTCCTCCCAAGACCTCCTCCTCTCATCCACACTCATTCGTTCCTCACCCAATCGCCTCCAAGATTTCGCCTGAATATCCCCACATCCTCTGGAATTCTCTGCCCCAACACGTCCATCCACCATCCTCGGATCCTTCAGCCGGAACCAGAAAACCCATCTGTTCAGGAAAGGTTACAGCCTACAATGACCCTACTGCTACCTGAGCTGGTGCTTCACCACTGGAGCGGACACCTCACAATCACCACCACCGGAGCGCCCACCTCACCACTTCCACCACTGGAAATCCCATCTCATCATCACTACCCCTGCTAGGCTGCCTCACCACCACTTCCCATCATCCTAAAGAGTGTAAGACTGTTAATTGTTAATTTTTTCACTGTAACCTATATCTGTATTTTGTATGTAACCCCTTCTCATGTACAGCACCATGAATTAATGCTGCTATATAAATCTACTATATAATTGTCTAAGGCGTCTGTCTGAAGCCAAAATCGCGAGCCAGACAGAGGCCGCTCATTGGTGGCACCTGAGGCGGCCACCAATGATCACAGACAATGCAAAACAGCCGCGCGCGCAATTTCCCTCAGACACAGAGAAATCGCGCTGTCAGCCGCCTCCTGCCCGCCGCAGCCACCCGCTGCTCCATTCACCTACCCGCCACCCCCCCGCTGCTTCATTCACCTCCCCACCCCCGCTGCTCCATTCACCTTCCCACCCCCGCTGCTCCATTCACCTCCCCCCTGCTGCTCCATTCCCCCCCCACCGCTTCTCCATTACGCCCCTGCTCCATTTTCCCCCTCCCTGCTCCGTCTCACCTGCACTTGGTGTCTACATCGCCGCTACTGCAGGTAATGAGCGGTCATGTGATAGGCGGCTGAAGTGACGTGCACAGAGCCTGTCGCATGACCACTCATTACCTGCTGTAGCTGGTAGCTGTAACCATTGAGCCACCATACAGTGCGAACCATTGAGCCACCAAACAGTGCTAACCACTGAGCCACTGTACAGTGCTAACCACTGAGCCACTTACAGTGCAAACCACTGAGCTACCATACAGTGCTAACCACTGAGCCACCATACTGTGCTAGCCACTGAGCCACCATACTGTGCTAACCACTGAGCCACCTTATATAATGCTAACCACTGAGACACCATATACAGTGCTAACCACTGAGCCACCATACTGTGCTAACCACTGAGCCACTATATACAGTGCCAACCACTGAGCCACCACAGAGTGCTAATCACTGAGTTACCGTATACAGTGCTAACCACTGAGTCACCATATACAGTGCTAACCATTGAGCCACATTACGGTTCTAATTGTTTAGCCACCATATACAGTGCCAACCACTAAGCCACTATAGAGTGCTAACCACTTAGGCTCCGTATACAGTGCTAACTACTGAGCCAGCTTATACTGTGCTAACCAGTGAGCCCTGTATACTCTGCTAACCACTGAGCCGCCATAAAATCTGCTAACCACTGAGCCCCCATATACTTTGCTAACTACTGAGCCGCCGTGTACTCTACTAAGCACTCTGCTGCAGGCAGGAGGGGGCCGGGGAACAGCGGTTGGGTGCAAGCAGGAGGGGCCCCCCCCTGCCCCTCCTGTCCGCTCCCAGCTGCTGTTCCCCGGCCCCCTCCTGCCTGTACCTGGCCGCTGTTCCAGGATCCCCTCCTGCCCACACCCGGTCGCCGTCCCCCTGGCCCCCTCCTGCCCGCACCCACCCGCTCTTCCCCCTGGCCCCCTCCTGCCCGCACCCACCCGCTCTTCCCCGACCCCCTCCTGCCCGCACCCGGCTGCCCTTCCCGAGCCCCTTGCTGCCCGCACCCGGCCGCTGTTACCCGGCCCCTCCTGCCCGCTGTTCCCCAGTCCCTTCCTAACCGCACCTGGCCGCTGTCCCCCGGCCCCCTCCTGGACTCCGGTACTGCCTCCATCCTGCGCTGACCATGCAGCCTCCATCCTGCACTGACCAACGAGCCTCCATCCTGCGCTGACCATTCCACCTCCATCCTGTGCTGATTACTCTATCCTGTGCTGACCACAGAGCCTCCATCCTGCACTGACCACTCTGCCTCCATCCTGCGCTGACCACCGAGCCTCCATCCTGCACTGACCACCAAGCCTCCATCCTGCGCTGACCACCGAGCCTCCATCCGGCGCTGACCACCAAGCCTCCATCCTGCGCTGACCACCAAGCCTCCATCCTGCGCTGACCACCAAGCCTCCATCCTGTGCTGACCACCGAGCCTCCATCCTGAGCTGACGACCGAGCCTCCATCCTGCGCTGTCCACCGAGCCTCCATCCTGCACTGACCGCTGAGCCTCCATCCTGCACTGACCGCTGAGCCTCCATCCTGCACTGACCAAAGAGCCTCAATCCTGCACTGACCAGCGAGCCTCCATCCTGTGCTGACCACTGTGCCTCCATTCTGTGCTGACCACTGTGCCTCCATCCTGCGCTGACCACTGTGCCTCCATACTGCGCTGACCACTTGCCTCCATCCTGCGCTGACCACTCTGCTTCCATCCTGCGCTGACCACTCTGCTTCCATCCTGCACTGACCACTGTCCCTCCATCCTGCGCTGACCACCCTGCCTCCATCCTGTGCTGACCACTCTGCCTCCATCCTGCGCTGACCACTCCATCCTGTGCAGACCACTGAGCCTCCATCCTGTGCTGACCACTGACCCTCCATCCTGTGCTGACCACCGAGCCTCCATCCTGCACTGACCACCGAGCTTCCATCCTGCGCTGACCACTCTGCCTCCATCCTGTGCTGACCACTCCATCCTGTGCTGACCACTGAGCCTCCATCCTGCGCTGACCACCGAGCCTCCATCCTGCACTGACCACCGAGCCTCCATCCTGTGCTGACCACCGAGCTTCAATCCTGCACTGACCACCGAGCCTTCATCCTGTGCTGACCACCGAGCCTCCATCCTGTGCTGACCACCGAGCCTCCATCCGGCGCTGACCACCGAGCCTCCATCCTGTGCTGACCACTGTGCCTCCATACTGCGCTGACCACTGTGCCTCCATCCTGCGCTAACCACTGTGCCTCCATCCTGCGCTGACCACTCTGCTTCCATGTTGCGCTGACCACAGTGCCTCCATCCTTCACTAACCACCCTGCCTCTATCCTGCGCTGACCACACTGCCTCCATCCTGCGCTGACGACTCAATCCTGTGCTCACCACTGAGCCTCCATCCTGTGCTGACCACTGAGCCTCCATCCTGTGCTGACCACTGAGCCTCCATCCTTTGCTGACCACCGAGCCTCTATCCTTTGCTGACCATCGAGCCTCCATTCTGCGCTGACCACTCTGCCTCCATCCTGCGCTGGCCACTCTGCCTTCAACCTGTGCTGACCACTCCATCCTGTGCTGACCACCAAGCCTCCATCCTGCGCTGACCTCCAAGCCTCCATCCTGCGCTGACCACCAAGCCTCCATCCTGTGCTGACCACCGAGCCTCCATCCTGAGCTGACGACCGAGCCTCCATCCTACGCTGTCCACCGAGCCTCCATCCTGCACTGACCGCTGAGCCTCCATCCTGCACTGACCACAGAGCCTCAATCCTGCACTGACCAGCGAGCCTCCATCCTGTGCTGACCACTGTGCCTCCATTCTGTGCTGACCACTGTGCCTCCATCCTGCGCTGACCACTGTGCCTCCATACTGTGCTGACCACTTGCCTCCATCCTGCGCTGACCACTCTGCTTCCATCCTGCGCTGACCACTGTCCCTCCATCCTGCGCTGACCACCCTGCCTCCATCCTGTGCTGACCACTCTGCCTCCATCCTGCGCTGACCACTCCATCCTGTGCAGACCACTGAGCCTCCATCCTGTGCTGACCACTGACCCTCCATCTGGCGCTTACCACCGAGCCTCCATCCTGCGTTGACCACCGAGCCTCCATCCAGCGCTGACCACTCTGCCTCCATCCTGTGCTGACCACTCCATCCTGTGCTGACCACTGAGCCTCCATCCTGCGCTGACAACCGAGCCTCCATCCTGTACTGACCACCGAGCCTCCATCCTGCGCTGACCACCGAGCCTCCATCCTGAGCTGACCACGAGCCTCCATCCTGTGCTGACCACCGAGCCTCCATCCGGCGCTGACCACCAAGCCTCCATCCTGTGCTGACCACTGTGCCTCCATTCTGCGCTGACCACTGTGCCTCCATTCTGCGCTGACCACTGTCCCTCCATCCTGTGCTGACCACTGTGCCTCCATCCTGCGCTGACCACTCTGCTTCCATGTTGCGCTGACCACTGTGCCTCCATCCTTCGCTAACCACCCTGCCTCTATCCTGCGCTGACCACTCTGCCTCCATCCTGCGCTGACGACTCCATCCTGTGCTCACCACTGAGCCTCCATCCTGTGCTGACCACTGAACCTCCATCCTGTGCTTACCACTGAGCCTCCATCCTTTGCTGACCACCGAGCCTCTATCCTTTGCTGACCACGGAGCCTCCATTCTGCGCTGACCACTCTGCCTCCATCCTGCGCTGACCACCGATCTTCCATCCGGCGCTGACCACCGAGCCTCCATCCTGCGCTGACCACCGAGCCTCCATCCTGCACTGACCACTGAGCCTCCATCCTGCGCTGACCACCGAGTCTCCATCTTGCACTGACTACCAAGCCTCCATCCTGTGCTGACCACCGAGACTCCATCCTGCACTGACCACCAAGCCTCCATCCTGTGCTGACCACCGAGCCTCCATCCTGCGCTGACCACCGAGCCTCCATCCTGCGCTGACCACCGAGCCTCCATCCTGCGCTGACCACCAAGTCTCCATCCTGCGCTGACCACCGAGCCTCCATCCGGTGCTGACCTCCGAGCCTCCATCCGGTGCTGACCACCGAGCCTCCATCCTGCGCTGACCACCGAGCCTCCATCCTGCGCTGACCACCGAGCCTCCATCCTGCGCTGATCACCAAGTCTCCATCCTGCGCTGACCACCGAGCCTCCATCCGGTGCTGACCACCAAGCCTCCATCCTGAGCTGACCACCGAGCCTCCATCCTGCGCTGACCACCGAGCCTCCATCCTACGCTGGCCACCGAGCATCCATCCTGCGCTCACTACCGAGCCTCCATCCTGCGCTGACCATTCTGCCTCCATCCTGCACTGACCACTCTGCCTCCATCCTGTGCTGACCACTGAGCCACCGCGCAGTGCTAACCACTAAGCCACCGCACCTTGCTAGCCACTGAGCCACCGCGGTGTGCAAACCACTGAGCCACCGCACTGTGCAAAGCACTGAGCCACCGCGCTGTGCAAACCACTGAGCCACCATGGTGTGCAAACCACTGAGGCACCGTGCTGTGCAAACCACTGAGCCACCATACAGTGCTAACCATTGAGCCACATTACTGTTCTAATTATTGAGCCACCATATACAGTGCCAACCACTGAGCTACTATAGAGTGCTAACCACTTAGGTATACAGTGCTAACTACTGAGCCAGCTTATACTGTGCTAACCACTGAGCCCCTGTATACTCTGCTAACCACTGAGCCCCTGTATACTCTGCTAACCACTGACCCGCCGTTGTACTTGTAATAGCCCACAGGTAACGGGATACGCAAGGACTGCACGGAACACAGAGTGTTAAACAAATGCACTTTTAATGCAACTGAGGGAAAAGTGCGGGAAAGAAGGGGAAGGAGCGGGAAGGTGTGCAAAAGTAAATACAATACATATAACCACTGTGACTAGTTTGCCGAGAATGCAAGGTCTCTGAATGTCTTTAAATAAAGAAATGCAAAGTCTTTATCGAGCGAGACGCAGAGTGTTCGTTTTCTTTCTATAACTTGTATATCGAACTGCAGAGTCCTTTCCTATCTGTCCCTAATTAAAACAGTGTGCACACTTTACTGCAAGTTTTACTGCGAGGTACCTCGTTGCTGTTGGGGCCCGTAATTCGCTGACAGGCGTCTCTCAAGTGCAGTCCTTGACTGGGATCTCTGCCTTGATCGTGCAGTCTATGGAATAAAACGATGTTTGGGTGAGCGCTGGGATATGAAGACAGCTACACTTCAACAAGTATTTTACCTGTAAGTTTATTGTTCAAATCACACTAGGTCCTCTCCCACAACAAGTGGACCACTTGAGGAAGACGCCCTGAGCGTCGAAACATGTTGTGGGAGAGGACCTAGTGTGATTTGAACAATAAACTTACAGGTAAAATACTTGTTGAAGTGTAGCTGTCTTCATATCCCAGCGCTCACCCAAACATCGTTTTATTCCATTACCTGCATATCCATCTCCCTATGGGGAGAGCGGTGGAGCAGCTCCGGAAGAGAAGACAAATCTAACAGAGGAGAGGAAAACACATGACGGATCACGTGCAATTACACAGGCGAACACCGAGGAAAAAGGGAAAGAAATCCACACCGTCCAGAGAGAGACGTGAGCCCCCCTGTTGTGCGGACAGCACAACAGGAAAAGGTGAGTGTAACGGTGACTTAACAGAGGGTGGATATAAAACATAAAGCAGCGTGGCGCAACCAATTTCTATATCTCATTACATTGATCGTGCAGTCTGGCACCTCACTCCACATCCAGTCTCTTTAGGTCTGTGTCTCTCTCTGCAACACATATGGAAGTTGTCTCTCTTCTCCTTCTGGAGACCCCACCCATCCATCTCCTGGACTGTTCCATGTCACTCTCAGCAGCAGGGGATTTTATCTCTGCTATCCTTTCCTTTTTGGCAGCAGGTGGCAGTATAACACAAGGAAGAGTCCACAAAACAATCCTTTAACCATATATATAAATGTTAACAGGTCTTACATTTCCCCCCCTCTTTAACATCGGCCGTCCCGGCTGATACTCTCCTGGGGCCCTCTGCACAGGAACACACGATGGCAACCTCTGCCGTGCTCTACAACCTGCTGCCTGGGAGCCAATGTCTTACAACCGACTCCAGTGACAGAATACACAAATTCATCTGCCAAGTACTGATCAGGGGTAATACCAGCATTAGACCGTTCAGTCCTACGTGGAGGTACGGCTAATTCACCAGACGCTGGTGCAGTAGCAGGTAGTACAATATCTTCGTCGTCATCTCTGGAGATTGGTGGCTCATGCTCTGCAGGGGTGGCACCTGCATCTTGAACGGATGGGGGGGTTCGACCTTCCCCAGTCTGTTGGATTAGACGGGGCCCGCCACCATTCTTCATCGTCAGAGCCCTCCTCGAGAGTAGCAGGAACGGGCACGGGTACAGTCCCCGAGTCGCTTTGTCCAGTCCTGTCTTCTAAATAGCAGGGCCTCAGGATGTTACGATGCAGGATGAGGGTGCCGCCTCCCCGCTCGCTTCTCACTTCGTACACTGGCCCATTGGGAGAGACTCTTCTGGTCACAATGTACGGCTCTGGTTTCCAGCGCTCACTCAACTTGTGTCTCGAGTGTTTTTCTGCAACTAGCACTCTGTCTCCTGGTAAGAACGGGGCCTCATGTACAGGTTCCTGCGGGGGTATATCTTTTCTTGCAACCGCTTGGTGACAATTCGATGGATAGTCTCCAGCCGTCGACGGTGACAGCAACCCAAGACCCTACGCTCTGACTTTCACTGATCTCGGGTGGAGCCAGGTTTAGTTCTTCAATGCCTCTTCCAGCTCTTCCGAACAATAGCATGTATGGGGCGTACACAGTGGTGGAGTGGACACGGTTATTGTATGCCCATACGAGTTCTGCGAGATAACTGGGCCAGTGACTCTTACGATCATCTTCCAATGTGTGTAGCATTTGTAGGAGGGTCCGGTTAAACCTCTCGCAGGCTCCGTTGCCCTGTGGATGATAAGGCGTGCTTCTTGACTTTTGCATCCCGTAGATCCTTTGCAGCTCTCTCATGACACTGCCCTGAAAGCAGGCCCCTTGATCAGAGTGTATCCTTTTAGGGCAGCCGTATACCCGGATAAAGTCATCACTGAAGGCTCGAGCAGCCGATTCAGCCGTCTGATCTCTGGTGGTCACCACCGCGCAAATTTTGAGAAGTGGTCTGTCATCACAAGGCAGAACTGATAGCCCCGGTGGGAGTGGCCAATCTTCAGGTAATCTATCATAAGTACTTCCAACGGCTCTTTGGTGACAATGGTCTGTACTGGTGCTCGCTGTGGGAGAGCTTTATTTAACTCGCAGGAACGACACAGTTTACAGGCCTTCTCCACTGCCCGAAGCATCTGAGGACAGTACACTATTCTTTGCAACCACTGGTAAGTCTTGTCCGGCCCAAAATGGGCTCCTCTCTCGTGCGCTTCTCGGGCCAAGGGTACTGCCATCTTCTGGGGTATCATCACTTGCCACCGTACTTCCAGCTCCGTAGCTAGGTGCACCCTCCGATACAGCATCCCTTCTTGCACCGATAGCTTGTCCCACTGGCTGAGAATCTGTAGGGCCGCGTGTGACAGCATGGCCCGTATTTCCTTCCTAGGCTTACGCTGCCGGATCACCCACTCTTTCACTTGAAGCAGTTCTGGATCAGATGACTGTATCTTCACTCATTCCTCTCTGGTTTGGCCTAGCAGGCGCGATGGTGTGCCCGACGTAATCTCCAGTATACAAGCCTCCACCACTTGGGCGGTGAATTTACTGAAGTCTGGAATTTCGTCTTCCTCTAACTGCTCATCTCTTTCCCCCACTGGGGCTTCTGTGGTAACACGAGAGAGGGCATCCGCATTCTGATTTCATGCTTGGAACTGTACTGCACATGATAATTATATCTGGAGAATCGTGCCAACCACCTCTGTTCCATTGCCCCCAGTTTGGCGGTGGAGATGTGAGCCAGTGGATTATTATCCGTATAGACTTCAATCTGAGCTCCCGTGAGATATTCAGAGAACCTTTCGGTTATTGCCCATACTAGTGCCAATAACTCCAGACGAAAAGAACTGTAATTCTCAGGATTGCGTTCGGCTTCTCGCAACGTCCGACTTCCATATGCAATCACCCGTTCAATACCGTCCTGTACCTGGGCCAGTACTGCACCCAGACCGTAGAGGCTCGCATCTGTATATAACCGAAAGGGGAGGTTGTAGTCTGCATAGGCAAGCACAGGGGCACTGACCAAGGCCTCTTTCAGTCGGTGTAAGGCTTCTGCTTGTCTTGGTCCCCAGCAAATTTTCTGTGCTTTTGGTCCTTTCGCAGTTCCTCGGAGCAATTCATGCAAAGGTTCTGCCTCCTTCGCGAAGTCCTTGATAAAGCGACGGTAGTATCCGGCCAGTCCCAGGAAAGCTCGAACTTCTCTCACTGTGCTGGGTGTGGGCCATTGTAGCACTGCTCTCACTTTCCCATCAGACGGCTGCACGCCAGCCTCCGTCACCTTGTGCCCGAGATATTCAATCTCTTTTTGAAAGATCCAGCATTTTTTTGGTTTCAGTTTAAGCCCATGGTCCTGTAACCGTTGAAACACTTGACCCAGTTGTTCGAGATGTTTTTCAAAGGTTGCAGAGTACACTACGATGTCATCCAGATAAATCAACGTGGCTTCGAAGTTCATGTCTCCAAGGCAACTCTCCATGAGGCGCTGAAAAGTTCCTGGGGCATTATTTAGCCCAAACGGCATGCGATTGAACTCGAAGAGTCCCATGGGCACAATGAATGCGGTCTTGGCCTTGTCTTTCTCTGCCACAGGGACCTGCCAATATCCGCTTGCTAGATCAAGGGAGGAGAAGTAGCGTGACTTTCCCAGCGCAGACAGGGACTCCTCTATCCGGGGCAGGGGATAGGAATCACGAACAGTGCATCCATTAACCTTGCGGTAGTCAACACAGAAGCGAGTAGACCCATCCTTTTTCTTGACCAGCACGATTGGGGAAGCCCATGGACTCTGACTCTCTCTTATCACCCCGCTCTTCAGCATCTGTGCCAAGAGCTCTTTCACCTCTTGGTAATATTTTGGGGGTATTTGTCTGTACCTTTCTCTGATCGGTGGTGTGGGTATTTCATGCTGAATCTTGTCAGTACAGCCGAAGTCTTCTGCATGAGGGGAGAACGTGGCTTGATTCTCCCAGATGAAGTCTTCTATGGCCTGGGCTTGCTCTGAAGCGAAAGGGGTCAGGTCCACTTCCATCTGTCCTAGGATAACTTGACTGTTCCACTGATCAGTGGGCTTCTCCTCTCTCTCTATAGAAACAGCCAAAGTCCAGGTCTCCCCTGCCATGGGCTTCAATTCAATCAATTCTGCGTTCGCCACCTCTTCAGGCGCCAGGTAGACATGAGCCAGAACAACTCCCGAGGTCAAGGTGTAGGCCTGTTCACCGGTGTTCACGCAACGGAAAGGGACTCTTCCATTTCTTACTGTTGCTAAAGTGCGAGCCACCAATGGTTCGTCTCCGTTCTCTTCACCACGGTAAGGTTCTACCAAAACCTCCATCCCCTCAAGCATACGATGGGCCCCGACTGGCAAGGTGAGGACTGTCTCCCGATTTGGAGGTAGAGTAATTGTTGTCTGGCTTGGGACTCGAGCCCTCCCCACTGGGTAGCGGCTCCCACCATTCCTCCACAGCCCCCTGGCAAGGATAAGGTGTTGGAAGACCTTTTGAGCGGGCCTGTTAGCAGCAGTCATTTTCTAGTAATCACAGCCTTCCTTGTTGAAGAGCAACTGGTCTAGTTCCTTCAGGATGTTCATGCCCACGATAGCCGGCACTTCTCTGTCATACCGGCCCTCCGTTAACACGATCCCTTTTTGGCCTAAGTTCTGACCACAGGCACGTATGTTCATCCACACGACCCCTACAACCAGAATGGGAAGATTATTCGCAGCCTTCAGTCTGATATGTGTACTCTTATCAATGGATACAGTTTGTCCAAAGTGTTGATAGAAGAACTGTTCTGGCATGGTGGTCACTTGAGACCCAGTATCCATTAGGCATCTTACTGCTTTCCCTTCAAATTCGGCCGTGATTGTTGGCGTGCTGGCTGCTATATCTTCAGGGCGGTTGTTTTCTCTAAGCTCAGTTGGTCCCCCCCCCATGTGCCCGACCATAGAGGGAGGTACTAGTTTAACGGCGGTCTTTCTTGAGACATCCTCCTCTCCGGGCAGTGCCGTGATATATGGTCCCGATTTCCACAGTTCCAGCATTGGTAGTCTCTAGCGGGTCTGGATCGCCTCTGCTCGATCTGTCCCCTCTCTTCTCGATAGGTATACATGCGGATACCCGGCCGCGGTGCTGCCGTTCGTACTTCTGACGCCGGGGCTTGCATATTCTTCAGCAACTCTTGTAGAGCAGTAACAGTCTCTTGTAACTGATCCACTTTAGCTTCAAGCTGGCTTGGTTCTCGGTTTTTCTCACTCGGGACTACCCTATGAGCACAAACTTCTCCCCCCGCGTTCTGCGGGTCGCAATTTTCAGCTTGTGTGCGGGAGACTGCTTCTTCCAGTACTTCCTGAAAAGTTAATTTTTTTTCCACCCTGAGCCGTTCACGGAGAGCACTTCTGATCTTGGGGTTATGTAATCCTCTGAGGAATTGATCTCGCAGGGTACGGTCAGCGTAACCAGGGGTCTGTGCTAGCTCTGGCTTTGCTGTAAGCATTTGTCTCATTATTCTCTGGAGGGCATTCGCATACTGTGGCAAGCCTTCCTCTTCACCCTGCAGCCGGTAGAACAGTTGTGCCTAAAATCACCTGCTTCTGGCTTGCCGCCATACACCCTCTCCAGAATCTTCACCACCTGTTCTAACGTCTTTCTTTCACTCTCGGGCACAATAAAACAGTCTCTTGAGCATGGCCCTCAAGGGCAATCAACAGTATCTCCCCTTGGTTTTCTGCAGTTACTCCTGCTACTTTCAACATGCCCCTCACTCTCTGCGCCCAGTCATGGAGAGGTACATTGTTGCCAGTAAATTTTGGTATGTGGGTAGCATAGCACCAAGGGACAGTTCCTTGCTGGTATTCCCCCATAAGGTTGTATTGGAACATTTACATCAACAACATCCCTCTGTCCTTCCATTGTTCAGTACCAGCCTGCGTATCCTGCCGACTACGCCAAGTGTAATAGCCCACAGGTAACAGGATACGCAAGGACTGCACGGAACACAGAGTGTTAAACAAATGCACTTTTAATGCAACTGAGGGAAAAGTGCGGGAAAGAAGGGGAAGGAGCGGGAAGGTGTGCAAAAGTAAATACAATACATATAACCACTGTGACTAGTTTGCCGAGAATGCAAGGTCTCTGAATGTCTTTAAATAAAGAAATGCAAAGTCTTTATCGAGCGAGACGCAGAGTGTTCGTTTTCTTTCTATAACTTGTATATCGAACTGCAGAGTCCTTTCCTATCTGTCCCTAACTAAAACAGTGTGCACACTTTACTGCAAGTTTTACTGCGAAGTACCTCGTTGCCGTTGGGGCCCGTATTTCGGTGACAGGCGTCTCTCGAGTGCAGTCCTTGACTGGGATCTCTGCCTTGATCATGCAGTCTGGCACCTCACTCCACATCCAGTCTCTTTAGGTCTGTGTCTCTCTCTGCAACACACATGGAAGTTGTCTCTCTTCTCCTTCTGGAGACCCCACCCATCCATCTCCTGGACTGTTCCATGTCACTCTCAGCAGCAGGGGATTTTATCTCTGCTATCCTTTCCTTTTTGGCAGCAGGTGGCAGTATAACACAAGGAAGAGTCCACAAAACAGTCCTTTAACCATATATATAAATGTTAACAGGTCTTACATACTCTACTAAGCACTCTGCTGTGGGCAGGAGGGGGCCGGTGAACAGCGACCGGGTGCTGGCAGGAGGGCCCCCCCGCCCCCTCCTGCCTGCACCCGGCCGCTGTTCCCCGGACCCCTCCTGCCCACTGTTCCCTGGTCCCTTCCTGCCCACACCTGGCCGCTGTCCCCTGGCCCCCTACTGCAATCAGGCACCGCTGCACACTGGCACCGCTGCACACCGGTACTGCTGTAGGTATTTACTATATAATTGTCTACCTCTGTCTGTTTGTCTGTAACGCAAATCCTGCGTTGCTGATTGGTCAGGCCAGCCACCCACGACCAATCAGCAACAGGGACAGTCTGCCCGCATTTTGGCGCGCGATTTCAACCACGTTTCGCTGACTGCTGGCAACCGGCCGGTTGCCAGCAATCAGCGATATTGGCGCAGGATTTAAACCCAACTTCGCTTTGTATTATTCTTACATTTTCATAAATAAACTACATAAATATTCAAGAATACCCGATGCATTAGAATTGGGCTACCATCTAGTAAATAATAATAATATAGAGTTACTACCATCCATCTAGTCATGTTACGTAACATAGGTGTGACGACCATCCGCTACGAGGCTGAGCTGCTGGTAAGACAGCACCCCTAGAAACCCCGAGACCCTTTACCCCTATACAGGGATCTGGAATTACAGTGGAGCCTAGGAGGTAGCTGCCTATGATGAGCAGTGGACCGGAGCAAGAAGGTCGCCAGGAAGGGAATATTAAATAGGACCCGAAAGCGTAGTCAGAAGTCAGGGTAAAAAACAGGAGGGCAGCGAAGCTACAAAATCATTAGGCAGTAGAAGGATCAATGATCCAGGCAAAGGTCAGATTCAAAAACCTGGAGGGCAGCTAAGGTACAAAATCGTCAGGCTATAGAAGGGTCAAAAATCCAGGCAAAAAGTCAGAGTCAAAATATCAACACACTAGATTGCTGGGGAAACCAAGACTATATCTGGCGCCCTGCAGGACAGGCTCCAAGGTATTTGAAAGGTGCGGTTTCCTCTCATAGGCTGGAGCTCACAGCCTGATGACCTCATTCGGACCACTCCTAGAACCAAGCCAGATTGTGATGCACGACCACCCCACTTGTGATAGAAGAGCAAAGCCTGCACCTACCGGACGCCTCTGCAGGAACCTCTCTTCTGGCACCAGCAGCACCCACAGGAGAAACACAGCGATGCCCAGCGACAGAAGCAAGTGTCAAAGGAGCAAGTCCTTATGAGGACCCGGCCCTCCTATCACCGGCACCACCATCCGAAGGAATCCGGCGCCTCCCAGCGGCTGGGGCAGGAACACCAGTCACCGAGTCCAAAGGCGACGTGAAAATAGGTTGTGTTTCTCAACAGTGGCGTAACCTGAAGCTTAAAGGCCCCAATGCAAAAGCTCTAACGCATCCCCCAATTATTGCAATCTTTAATAGTATTGTTTATATCAATATATATGAGGAAACCAAAGCTGATAGGATGAGGGGAGATAAGGGGATATTATATATATATTATATATATATATATATATATATATATATATATAGACCAAGGGGACGTGTTGGACCCCCTTAGCACCTGGGTGTGCGATTGAAACCTCACACCTACTGTAGTTACGCCCCTGTTCTTCAGCACCATAGTATATCGGACTGGTAAACTACAGAATGCAGGGCACCGCCGCCGCTGCTGCTCTCTGACTGCAAGCCCCCGAATAGCTGTACACCCCCGCTTCTCCCCATCGAACAGGGGCTTCGGTTGGCTTCCCCTTATCTCCCCTCATCCTATCAGCTTTGGTTTCCTCAGGCCCGCCTCCGGGCCTTATAAGCAAGCTCTTCGGCCGTATTCATTCTCTTACCAACACTGCTCACAGGGTGAGTATCGCCCACCTTCCCTCCCTAAAGAAATGCTTATTGGTATTTTACTAAGTCGCAGCTGGTGAAAGAGGGCCCGGTGAGGTCCAATATGCCTCGGGTGACTGAGGGCATAGGGCCTCTTCCCCTCAGGTTATAAGGCGAATTTGTGCCTACAGTTGAGCTGTGGCCATAACAATGCAACCCCCTGTTTTATAATACTTGAGTGGTGTTACGTTGATGCTCTCAATAAAAGAAAGTAAAATAATTAAGCTGGCGTCATCATTTCTCAGTACGAGATGGGGAAAACCTGTTGGGGGTCTCAGCAGTCTATAAGAATGATGCTTCTCTCCCAGCTTTCCCAGAGAATGATAAAACTTTAAAATAGGATTCTTGCATACCTGAGTGTAGAGTATGGCTCAATGTTATTTCCTGACTATTTTGTTATTTGGTGGAGTGGGGTGGCACTTTAATATCCAATACCTGCATACATAGAGGAGACGTGTCTGAAATAATAGGTTTTTTTAGTTCTGTTTGTACCACATGTTCTCTCCTAATAAATACATCAGGCCTCTGCAGATAATGCAGTGATGTTGTACCCTGCGCTGTATTCCGGTAGTGGACCCATGCCGCTTGCAGTCATTTTGTACAAGTTATATAGCGCGCTTTGTCGGAGCTGCAGGATTGTTTTATTTGAGCTACTGAAAGGTTTCATTACTGTTCTGATATGAAGTGCGTCTCTGAGCTTGTAGGCTTTTAAAATGCCAATCTCCAGTGTAGGGAGGGGGCAACAGAATGTATGTGGATATGTTGATCACTGTTTATAGTACATAGATGATGCTTTATGGGACGGCGGGGAGGAAAGAGGGGTGAAAATGAATCTTATGTATGCAGAGCGAAGATGGAAGAAAAGCTTAGAAAGGTTAGATTACATTAAAGCTTTCATCTGAATATTACCGAAGTCAAGCCGCGATTAGGTGTCTCATTGTAACATATACACCAATATCTTGCGAAAGTGTTCACCTCCTAACATTTTTCATGTTTTGCTACATCGCAACCTAGAATTTCACTGTTTTTTTTTAGGGCTTTCATCAGCTCATATAAAGAACATATCTACAACTGTGAGCATTTGGTTTTCTTTTAATTGTGAGGCAAACAACAAAAAGGACAAAATAACTGAAAACTTCAGTGTGCATAAATATTCACACCCCTATATTAGTCATAAGTAAGTACATAAGTACATTGCAGAGCTACAAGTCGCTTTGGATAAGTCTCTATGAGCTTTCCACTTCTTGCCACTGGGATTTTTGCCCGTTCCTCAAGGCAAAACTGCTCCAGTTCCTTCAAGTTAGATGGTTCTCACTGCAATCTTCAAGTCTGACCACAGATCCTCTATTGGATTAAGGTCTGGGCAATATATTTCCATGTTTCCCGTTAAACCACTCAAGTGTAGAATTAGCAGTATGCTTTGGATTATTGCCTTGTTTGAAAGTGAACCTCTGTCCCAGTCTCAAATCACTGACAGACTGAAACAGGTCAAAAATATCCCTGTATTTTGTACTGTCCAGCTTCCCCTCAATTCAGACCATTTTCCCTGTCCTTGCTGCTGAAAAACATCCCCACAGCATGATGCTGCCACCTCCATGTTTCACTGTGGGGATGGTGTTCTTGGGGTGATGAGCTTTGTTGGCTTGGCACTAGACCTAGCGTTTACCTCGGTGGCCAAAAAGTTCAATTTTGTTCCCATCTGACCACATCACCTTCCTTCACACATTTGAGGAGTCACTCACATGTCTTTTGGCAAATTCAAAAACGAGCCTTCCAATTTTTGGCTGTAAGTAAAGGTTTTTCTGGCCACTCTGCAATAAAAGCTAGCTCTATGAGGTGTAAAGCTTATTGTATCCATATGGACAGATACTCCAGTCTCTGCTTGGGAACTCTGCAGCTCCTTCAGGTTACCTTTGGCCTCTGTGCTGCCTCTCTCAGTAATGATCTCCTTGCCCAGGCTTTGAGTTTTGGTGGGCAGCCCTCTCCGGGCACGTGTGTTACGGTATCATGTTCTTTCAATTTGATAATAGACTTGACGGCGGTCCGAAGGATCATCAGAGATTGGGATTTTTTTTAGAATCCCACCCTGATTTGTATATATCAACAATTTTGCCCCTGACTTGTTTGTAGATCTCCTTGGTCATCATGGTGGTGTTTGGTCAGCAGTGCCTCTTGCTTAATGGTGTTTCAGCTTATGTGGCTTTTCAGGAAAAGTGTGTATATTGAGAGATCATGTGACACTTAGCTTGCACACAAGTGGACTTCCTTTCACTAAAAATGTGATTTATGAAGGTAATTGGTTGCACCAGAATTTATTAAGTGGTGCATATTAAAAAGGGTGAATACATATGGCAATTTTTATTGATGTTATCCCACAAATTAAATTTTTGCCTATATTTTTCTCACTTTACTTCCCAACTTAAACATGCACCACACACAAATCAGATTACAAAACTATTTAAACATAGGTTGTAATGTAACAAAATAGGTAAAAAGCCGAGAGGGGTGAATACGTTTGCATGATACTGTATCTGTCAATTAATTTATCTATCTACAAATCAAATACAGCAGTAGTCTGAATCAGTTATGAAATATGCAAGCATTGAAGATGGTAATGTAAACTATATGAGGGTGCTTTTAATATGTGGAGTTGCTGGCTCCACAGCTGCACTTAGCACCCTCATCGCCCCCAGGTGGTCTGAGGTTGAGATGGTGTGCACCACTTAGAAGTGGGATAGGGAGGACAAGGAGGACAGGGATGTCAGCGTAGGACTCATCAGATCTGAGGTCACCGTGGAGTGGTTGATGAGCAAGCAGCTATTGGCCAATATATGTACCAAGAACCACAGCAAATAAAAGATAAGAATATTGAGTTTCGCTGTGTGTGTGTATCCTGGCTGCTGAGTCTAGCTGAGCTGCTGGGACTGTCTCACTTCTCTCTCTGTGTTCTGCTGGTACCACTTGGCTAGGCAACTTGAGTCCTCTGTGCTGACCCCTCCGTGTTGCTTTGCTCTGGTACTTTGGCCATCTAGAGACTCCACTACTCCTGGATTCACTGTGCTGTGGGTGCCAGACACAGTGCCGGATCCGGTGTCCGTTCTGTGCGCTCTTCTGGGGCGAGTGAAGGTATCACTCCAGCTCCCAGATGTGTTCCTCTGTCTTTCAGTACTCCTTTCCTCAGACCCTCACTAGGCCTGGAATCTGTGAGCAGACTGCAGGGAAGCTTAGCACAGCTTCTTTGACACTGCAGGCTCTCTCAGTTCTCCCAGGAACTGAAACTAACTCTGCTCTTCACAGCACTGCTCCGTGCTGCACTTCTGTACTACTTCCTCATGAGCTGGAGTATTTAAGAGAGCAGGATGTGCTCCCCCTCCTGGCCCAGAGGTGCTAGTGTAAGTCAGTGTGTTGTGGGGAGGGAACCCGTGTTATCTTACTGTGACTCATTAACCCATGGGGTGCCACATTCCCCCTTAGTTAAATACAGTACTCCGGGACTGTGGAAAAACAAGTAAACAAACAATTAAACAATTAATATTTACATAGGCTTAAAAGTAAAAAGTACAAAAATCACTAAAGTTTCAAAAAGAGTCCAAAAAGTTCAAAAAGCAGTCTTTCCGAGCTGATAGATATATTCACAAAAGAGTTCTTACCACAACCAGTCCGTGGTATATATGGTCCATAAGTAAAATGAGAGAAGTTCAAAGTTCATACAGGATAGCCTCTGTAGGTACTGGGCTTTTTAACGTTGCAATAACCATCTACACTTGCTCACTGAATTCAATTTATGTTCAAACCAACATATTTACATTACACATTTAATGACATTTTACTCTCTATACCTAACTGGTAACTGACCTTGGGTACTACGCTCTGATCTGCGTAAAACGGGTATATTACTTGCATATGGACTTCTAATATCAGTGGGCATGTACCTACGTGCTGTGCTTGGTACTGAGGCAGATGATGATCTGACTGCAGGTCTGGCAAGTTCACTAGGACCAGGAATTTGTTCTTCCTCTTCAGATTCTACTTCCAGTTCTTCAAGTCTTGGGTCTTCTTCTGGTAACACGGGTTCTGGTAGGGTTCTGGTTTTGAGTCCACCATTGGAGGGAATGCAATCATTGGTACGACAACTGCTCCATGGTAATTCGGCCATGTCTTGGGAAAATCTCCTAGTACCGTGTGGAATACTTCTTCTTCTTTTTCTTTCTCTTGGATAGATTGGACCTGTATGGGTTCTGTTATTTCAGGTGTCTTCAGGGTTTCAGGACACAATTTGAGTTGATCACGAGATACGACTGCTGAAGTTCTTCCTTCATCTTTGCTTATCAAACAGGTTTTAACATTGTCTAGGTTAGATGGTAAGACTGTGTATGGGACGGTTTCCCACTGATTATCCAGTTTGTTTGAGCGTCTCTTTCTTTTGAGAACTCGATCACCAGTTTGTAATGGCTTTGCGTAAGCATGTTTGTTAAAAGTCTTCTCTTGTCTTGCTCTAGCTTGCTGTAAGTTTCTTTCTACACACTCTTGCACTTGTTGATACTGTTTCTGACGTTTGGTATCCCAATCTGTTTCTTCTACTTCTGTATCTGGTTTTACGATTCCCATCTCTAGATAGATTGGATAGATTAGCTTACCGGGTCTTGCACGCATAAGGTATGCGGGAGTGCAGTTTGTAGAACTCACGGGAACATGGTTGTATAAGTCTACCAAATCGGGTAATTTATCTGGCCACTGGTTTCTTTCTGACTCTGGTAATGTCTTCAACAGTTCAATTACAATATGATTCATCTTCTCACATAATCCATTTGTTTGGGGATGGTACGTTGTTGTGTGGATCTTCTTACAACCCTACATATTGCAGAAGTCCTTGAATAATTCTGATTCAAAAGCTGGACCTTGGCTGCAAGGACTTGTTCTGGGTAACCATGCGGTCTACAGAAATGCGTCTGGAATGCTTTTGCTGCCATCTTCGCTGTCAAGTCTTTAACAGGTACCACCACTAATGAGTAATGGTCCACGATGGTTAAGGCATAGACATAGCCTGACCGGCTTGGTGACAACTTGATGTGGTCTAATGCGACTAGCTCAAGTGGCTGCTTGGTTATGATGGACTGGAGTGGAGCTTTCTGTGGATCTTTCCTTCTGAGGTTGCATGCGGCACATGCTCTACACCAGGGGTCTCAAACTCCAGGCCTCGAGGGCCGCACACAGTGCAGGTTTTCTGGTTTTCCACAGCATTTGACAGTTGGTATTCAAATGCTATACTGTCAACTTCTACACCATAGTTCAATTGACCTTCTCATGCCAACCCAATAAAATCTTTCTCTCAGGATTGCTTCTAACTTCTTCCATCTGAAATGACCTGCACCGTCGTGGTAGACTTCCAAGACAATTCTGATGTCTCGCTTGGGCACGATTATCTGCCAGACCAGTTCATGTGTCTTAGGATTGGTGAATCTTCTGCAGAGCTTCCCTTGATACAGGAACAACTTGCCTCTTTCCTTCCAGAGTTGTATAGTCTCAGCTGGGGCATTCTGATTAGGGTATGCTCCTTGTTGTGTAAGCAGTTCTTTCACTAGCTTCACGGCTGGATCAGAATCATGGGTGTCAGCCCATCCGTGGTGTCTTAACGGGTTGAGATTTACTTTCTGCTCTCTTTGATAGATGCCGGGTTGATACTTTTCTTCCTTTGAACGATGAAAGGCCGGTAGTTCAATCTCTTCCAACCCTTCCGGTTCCTCTTCCACGTCTCTCAGGTGTGGCATCCGTGATAAGGCATCTGCGTTCCCGTTCTTGCGACCTGCCCTGTATTTGATGACAAAGTTGTAGTTAGACAGCCGGGCTATCCATCGCTGCTCCAAAGCTCCTAATTTTGCTGTATCCAGGCGAGTCAACGGGTTGTTATCCGTGTAGATGGTGAATTCTGCACCTGCCAAGTAGTGCTTAAAACTTTCAGTCACAGCCCAAACTACTGCCAGTAGTTCTAACTTGAAGGAGCTGTAGTTCTCTGGATTTCTTTCTGTAGGCCGGAGCTTCCTGCTTGCAAAGACAACAACTCTTTCTTTGCCTCCTTGCTTCTGTGACAATACTGCTCCCAGTCCCGCGTTGCTGGCATCCGTGTATAGAATGAATGGTTGATGGTAATCAGGGTATGCCAGGATCTCTTCTCCCGTCAGTGCACACTTCAACTTGTTGAAGGAGTCTTCTCTTTCCTCACTCCACTGTACAAGAGGATTACGGGGTGAAAACTTTTTTGATCGTCCTACCAGAACGTCTTGCAGGGGAGCTGCTAGCTCCGTGAATCCTCTGATAAATCTTCTATAATAGCCTACCAGGCACAGGAATTGCCTGACTTCTTTCACGTTCGTAGGTCTTGGCCAATCCCTTATCACGGTGACTTTATCAGGATCCGGTGCTACTCCCTCTGAACTCACGGCATGTCCCAGGTACTGTATCTTCGGCTTTAGAAGGTGACACTTCGACGGCTTGATTTTCATGCTGTATTTGGACAAAGCTTCAAACACTTCTGCCAGGTCTTGTAGATGTTGCTCATACGTCTTGGAATAGACTATGACGTCATCTAAGTACAGGAGGACAGTTTCGAAGTTCTTGTGTCCTAGGCAGCTCTCCATCAGACGTTGGAAGGTCCCGGGTGCGTTGCAGAGTCCGAACGGCATACAATTGAACTCACAGAGGCTCATAGGCGTAGTAAACGCTGTCTTCCCCTTGTCGGCCTCGGCCACAGGAACCTGCCAGTACCCACTAGTCAGATCAAGGGTGGAAAAGTAGTTAGCAGATTTTAATGCAGCTAATGACTCCTCAATCCTAGGCAATGGGTATGCGTCCTTATGTGTGATGCGATTAATCTGCCGGTAACCTGCGCACATTCTCATGGTCCCATCCTTCTTTTTAACTAACACTAGAGGTGCTGCCCATTGCTACAACTGTCTCTTATTACCCCTGCAGATTTAATTTCTTTGAGCATGTCTTTGGTGGTTTGGTAGTGAGTGGGTGGTAATGGTCTATACCTCTCTTTTATAGGCTGATGGTTACCTGTGGGTATAGTGTGCTCTACCCCTTTAATCTGCCCAAAGTCTAACGGGTGTACTGAATATTTGCTCGTATTCTTTCACTACCCGGTATACTCCATGCTTGTGACGGGGAGGTGTAGAACTGGTACCTACATGCAACTTTTGGCACCAATCCTCCAGCTTCTCTCCTGAGCCATTGTCATCCATCTGACTTGTTGTGATGTTGTTGTTATCAACCATGTACAACTTAGCCATGGTAGCATACTTAGGTAATGTGACCTCATCTTCTCCGCAGTATAATAGGCGTAATGGCACTCTCCCCCTGTGTACCTCAACCACTCCTCTAGCTGTAAGTATAGTGGGTCTACTGTCTGAGTACACGGGCTCTACCAGGACCTGATAGTCTCGCCCTTTGATGCCTATTGCGGCTCTACGCCAGACCAACATTTCAGTTTTGGGAGGTATTACAATGGGTATTGGATCACTTACTCGTACACTGCCGATCTCACCTCCGGAGATTTCTACCTGTTGCTTCAACATCAGGGCTTTGATCTCTTTGTGCAGAAGCCTCTGTTGTCCAGTTCCGGCAGTCTCGGCGAATTGCTGCAAAACACTTAACACTTCGGAAAAACATTTCTCAATTACATTCATTCCTAGCAGCATCACTGGTTCACGTTCTTGCCGGTTAACATCTATGATTATAACACCCTGGTTCTGCAATTCTACCTTCCCAATCTGAATACTCATTTCTCTAAACCCAACTTGTGGTATTAACTGTCCATTACTAGCCCATATATCGAAGTTAAAGTCATCTGGTGCACTAGTAATGTCTGAATCAGGCCAGTACCTTTTATATAGAACATGTGGGATTGATGTTATTTGGGACCCGGTATCCAGCAAGGCACTAAAGGGAATGCCATCCAACACGATAGGGATCACCAGCTGTCCTCCCACGAATCTGTCAAACCAGGCTGATGGGCCTTGAGAGTTTATTCCTGGGGAGCAGCCCGCCTGCCCAGGGAATCGTCGTTTAAAGGACACTCTCGGGCAAGATGACCTGGTTTCTGGCAACGGCGGCAAATGGGCTGTCCATCGCTGGGTCGTCCTCTTGTTCCTTGGTATCTTCTGGGCCTCATCCATGGCACATCCTCTCGACTGGTCGCCAACTTGATCTTGGGTGCAGGCTTTGACTCTCGCAGTTCCTTGATGACCTTGGCCATAGAGATCACGGTGTCTGTCAGGGCATCTAGCTTTTGATTGAGGGCTGCATTAGAGATATATTCCCCGGCCTCAGCAGCAGTTGCTGACATTGCAGATGTCGCTGGCGCTGCCGGCTGCTGAGGTGCTGCTGCAGTGTCCGCTACAGATGTTTAATCCTGGGGCTCTTCCAGCTGGTTCAGGCGGATAGCTCTGTCCTTTAACTCAGCAAATGTCATGTCGGGGTTCTGCAGCAGTATCATGCTCAACTGTCCTCTGTGGGAAGGGGAATGGAGGCCCTCTATGAATTGATCAAGTAGCATTTTATCAGCTCCCGGGGCTAAAGCAGGTTCTGCCAGCTTAAGGGCTTTGAGTGCTTCCTGCAGATTCAAGGCAAAGTCTCTGGCACTCTGTTTAGGCTTCTGGTGGCATGCAAAGAACCTCATCTTAGCCCGGGTATCAGCAGCAGATTCAAAAGTTGCTTTCAGTCTGGCTACTAGATGCTCTACAGTGTCCTTATCTGTGTCCAGCCAGGACGCAACCTCCCGCCGTGCATTGCCCGTTAACTGTCCATCATTCCTACACGCTGGGCTTCAGTGAGGGGGTACATCACATAATACTCTTTTATCTTTAGCATAAAGTCAGTTAGTGTATTAGGCTCACCGGAGTATCAGGGCAGCCACATTGCCCCTGGAGTATACGGCATCAGGAATGGCATGATGGGTGCTGTTGCTTGCGCCGCTGCACCGCCGGGTACTATCGCTGGGTCCGGCGCTGCAGCTCCACCGGCTGCTCCGTCGCCGTCTTGTGCATCGGGCTGCGACATCTTGGGCCCCCTTAGTTAATATCCGCCCTCCGTCTTCCGCTTCCATCCGGATGTCTCTGGGAGGTTCTGCGGTGCACCAGGGATCTTCTTCCCCGCCGGATGTCGTCAGCACCAACGGAGGAGGCTGGGTTCGCGCCACTGCAGGGTACCGCCCCCTTTCTTTCCAGCGCCGCGCGCAGCAAAATGGCGGATTTAAAATGCAGTTCAGATGGCACAGTTCAAAAACAGTTTTCACATCAATCACGGCACACGCTGCCCGTTTTAACGGGCACGGTAGATCCTGTTCGTGACGCCAGGTTTGTCGAGCCCACTGGGACGAGGGTACTCGGTACCGGACCGTGTCTGCTACTGGGGAAGTCGCGGGTGGTCCTGGTCCAGACCGTGTCCCGGGCCCTGGCAAATAAAAGGGTGTATTTACAGGGGAGAATAGTCTATCGTGACGCCACCCACTGTGTGCGGCCATTGGTGGGGCCGCTGCTGCTGCAGAACCTCCGGGGATGATGCAGTATCAGCTGAGATGGAGTAGTTCCAGTGGGCAGAACTGGGCTCCCCGGGGCAGTGTTGGTAAAGTCTATGATGGAGATGAATAGTGGAGACGGGTTAAGGATCACACACTCACGTTTTGTAGTTTCCAAAGCTTTACTGCGATGTTCGTGCAGATTGTCCACGGAGTCTGTAGGGGCCGGGTTCTCCTCCCACCCTGTCCGGGTCATCAGCTTCCTCGTGCTGCGCTGTGTGTGTGTGTCCTGGCTGCTGCGTCTAGCTGAGCTGCTGGGACTGTCTCACTTCTCTCTCTGTGTTCTGCTGGTACCACTTGGCTAGGCAACTTGAGTCCTCTGTGCTGTGCTGACCCCTCCGTGTTGCTTTGCTCTGGTACTGTGGCCGTCTAGAGACTCCACTACTCCTGGATTCACTGTGCTGTGGGTGCCAGACACAGTGCCGGATCCGGTGTCCGTTCTGTGCGCTCTTCTGGGGCGAGTGAAGGTATCACTCCAGCTCCCAGACGTGTTCCTCTGTCTTTCAGTACTCCTTTCCTCAGACCCTCACTAGGCCTGAAATCTGTGAGCAGACTGCAGGGAGGCTTAGCACAGCTTCTTTGACACTGCAGGCTCTCTCAGTTCTCCCAGGAACTGAAACTAACTCTGCTCTTCACAGCACTGCTCCGTGCTGCACTTCTGAGCTTCTTCCTCCTGAGCTGGAGTATTTAAGAGAGCAGGTTGTGCTCCCCCTCCTGGCCCAGAGGTGCTAGTGTAAGTCAGTGTATTGTGGGGAAGGAACCCGTGTAATTTTTACTGTGGCACATTAACCCATGGGGTGCCACAGATAGTTGTTAAATGACGATGCATAGGAGTTATCACTAACCTTTCCAGGTTATGCAGCCTGCATAACCCGGTAATGAGCCTTCGGTGCTCAGCATGCACCACAGAGCAGATGCCTTCCTGGATCTTCGAGGGGTCGGTCACAGGGAAGATCATGTGCCTCTGACGTCAGCACAGGTCCTTGGTATTCAATCAGCTCTATTCATAGGCTCGACTTCCTAGTCCTAAGCGCTGCACCTCACCACTCAGTGAGTATTTGCAATTCAGACAGAGAAAAAAACAATTGCAGTTTTGAGGGCGCTGGAAAGGGACAGGAGCCAGGTTTTTAGAAGCTTACTTTAGTTTATTAGAACCACAACGCGTTTCAACAGATCCTCCGCCTTCATCAGGTGATGGGGGGTTCATGAACAATGAACATATATATATAGGAATCTATAATAGTAAAATCACCACCCATTTAACCCATCAATGCCTCAGTTACAAACTGCATCTAAGGACCCCCACATTGAAATTTCCTTAAAATATCTTTAAGCAAGATTTTTCAGGGACTATAATGAGATTTCTTCCCATGTCCTTAGATGCAATTTGTAACTGGGGCATTGATGGGTTAAATGGGTGGTGATTTTACCATTATAGATTCCTATATATATATGTCCATTGTTCATGAACCCCCCATCACCTGATGAAGGCGGAGGATCCGTTGAAACGCGTTGTGATTCTAATAAACTAAAGTAAGCTTCTAAAAACCTGGCTCCTGTCCCTTTGCAGTGCCCTCAAAACCGCAATTGTTTTTTCTGTCTGAATTGCAAATAATTACTGTAATTAAAGGCATTTGGAATGTGTTGAATGACGCTCCTTATCGAATCCTAAAAAATTTCCGCTGCTGAGCAGACTCCAAAAGGCAATCTTTTATATCTTCTGAGGCCCACATGTGTGGAAAATGTTAATTATCTGGATTCTGGACTCAGTTCTAATTGGTGATAGCCTTTATTGAGGTCGAGCTTTGAAAAGACGGTCGCTCCATTTAATAAATGAATGATGTCATCAATCGTGGGTGAGATATGTCTTTCTCTCTGGATAGCGGTGTTGGGTAGGCGCATGTCAACACACAGTCTCACCTGCTCTGGAGTCTTTGGTTTTGGAACTACCACAAGTGGAGAGACCCACGAGTGGGACCAGTAACAGTTTCAATGACGTCCTCATCCATGAGGAATTGAAATTCTTTTTCTACCTTCTTTCTCGGGTGAAAAGGAATGCAGCTATGTGGTTAGGCTACCGGACGAACAGTGTCATCCACATGAAGATGTACTTATGAGTCCTTTAATTTCCCCAAACCATTAAATAAGGAGGGAAAACTGTTTACCATGGCCTGTACATCCATATCTGCCGGGTCAGTTATGGTATGAATAATGTGGATGAGACCTAACTTCAAAGCAGTGTAATAGCTGAGAAGATAGCCTCCCGATCCTTGTAATGTGTGAGAAGTGGTTTTCTTCCTGTTTTCTTTATATCTGATTTTCGTGTCAAATTGTCCTCTTGTAGCTAGAGGTGTTGTAGATCCATATGGAAAGATTTTAGTACTCACTTGCTGTAAAACTGGCTTATTTTTCAATTGTTCATATGCAGTGCTGTCTATAATATCCACTGAAGCACCCGTATCTATTGTAAAGGTGATATTGGTGTTGCAGATTGGGAGTGTGATGCAGGGAGACTGTACGGAGCCAGTGGCAGAGGTGGTGAACACATAGTTTTCTGCCCCAGATATTTCTTCTGTGTCCTGATTTACCATTTTTATATTTGCAGGCTTTGTTAGTGGCAGAGAACTCTTGTATTGTGCTGACTTGCAGACAGCTGCAAAATGATTGCCTTTTCCACATTTACTTCATGTCTGTCCTATAGCTGGACATTTGTTGAGGTGGTGAGGGAAATCCTGTCCACATCTATAGCATTTCCTCTGTTTCGAGGTTTGCTTGTCTTGTATACTTTTATGCTTGAGATTATGCACATGTTAAATTATCCCCATTCTCCATTGCGGTAGCCTGATGATCTGCTGATTCTATAGCACGGGCCATTTTGAGTAAATCATGTAGAGAGAGATCCTGCTGCAGAGCTTTGCGCCTTATGTTATTGGATGAGCAGGTGACAATTATCTGAGTTAGAATTTCATCATCTACATCTGTGAATGCACATCCATGTGCTAGCTCTCTCAGCCGGGTGACATAGGTGTCTATGAATTCTTCCGGAAGCTGCTTAGCAATTCTGAACTTGTATCTTTCAGATCTGATATTTTGTTTGGTGTTTAAGTAGTCAGTGAGAGCTTTGGTGCAATTGCTGTATGTGTCTGTATCGGCCGCAGGTAATGTGCTGTATACATCATAGACTCCTGTCCCCCCACAATGCAGGAGCACGGCTTTCTTTCTTTTCTCCTCTTTTATGTACACGGCTTCTAGAAAGTTCTCAAATCTGTTTAGCCATTTTCTCCAGTTATGGGAGAGATTAATAGCATCAGTCATATCAAACTGTGGGAAGGTGTGCAAGTATTCAGCCATGATGGAGTCTCTCAGTGGTGCTGGTTTGTGAAGCAGTAAACAGGGATTAGTACTTACAGCAGCCGGTAATTATATCCAATCCTCGTCACCAGTTGTAATGTCCATGCAAAATGAGGAATTCACAAGGGTAAACTTTAACTGTACTTTATTCTTTTCTTCCATCTTTCTCCATCATATAACATAAGTCTTTCCTCAGCATGCTCCAAACTGAAACTAAACTTAACTTCCCACCCCCTTCTTATCATTACCCTTTATCCACCAGACCTAGTTTTCTTAAAGAGACAGATCTAATTATTGTACAATATGTAAGTGACGTGTGTATAGCTTATTTCATGTCAGGGACGTTTGCCCAACATATATTTAATGTGTAAGCAATATGTGTATGTCCAAATATTGGCACCCCCTCCAATCAGCTTTTTGAAGAACGTGAAGCTCATTATGCAACTAAATCCCCATCACACATAGCGAGATCACTGTTTTGTCACAGGTTTTGTGATGCAATAGCGACCTCGCCAGCAAACTCTCTATGTTTGACACGTAGCAGTGACCATGCCCCCACTGTGACATCGTATCGAAATTGCCTGGATCATTTTTTGATTGTCGGGTTTCCGGCTGGCCAGCATACATTGGTGTGTTTGACGCCTTAACAACGACCTTGTTGGCGACTCAGAACTCAGCCACGTAGGTCTGAGTCGTCAGACTAGCTGCTGTGTGACAGGGTCCCAACAACCGCCGAGGTCGTTATACGGGTCGCCGAATCGTTGCTGCGTTGTTCAGTAGATCTGACTGTTTGACATCTCACCAGCGACCACGTAGCAAGGTTCCAGTGAACCTTACCAGGTCATATCATTGTTGGGATTGCTGGAACGTTGCCAAGTGTGATGGGACCCTAAGATGTATCTGCTTTCTGACAGTACGAATAGACTGTAAACAGAGATCCACAGCCTTTTCAATGTCTGCATTGTTTGCGGTGTCAACAATTTTGCACTTCTCTTTTGCCATCAAAGATACTGCAGAGTAGTACCATTCACCCATTCACTTCAATGGAACAATGCTGCAAGATTTTGATCCACCACTGACCGGAGGGGGCTGCCAATAGTTGGGAAATATTTCTAAGGAATAACCATCAGTTTTCAAAAAGCTGAATATCCTCTTCGGGTCAGAAGTAGTGATGGTGTACAGCTAAGATGTAACCATTTTCTGACAGTCACAGCAGCTATAATTAGATTATGCAGAGATACAGTATATATATAAATTGATTACTGATTGTCAATGGGTGCAAGGTTGTAAACTGCATGCAGCCATTAATAATAAGTGATCAATTTATATGTTTTTCTCTATAATCTATTTCATAGCCTTTGCAACTGTCAGGAAGAGGCCACACTTTAACTCTTGGGTGATCGCCAGCCTCAAATTCATCAATAATCACAATGATTGCTTAGAAACAAGAAAATGATTATAATAAATTCTAAATATAAATGGAGCTTTAAAGGTGTTATCCAGGATTTTGTATTAAAAAAAGTGCCCAAGGTTCCACCTACCTGCCTGTTGTGCCTGGCACCAGTCACTGCCGTTCACCCCCTCCCCTCCGCACAGGTCGGTCACAGACCGCTCCTGCCGGGAACAGCATGGCGAGGTAAACAGAGCAGAGGCAGCTTTTCCGCTCTGCTCTGTGGAATTGGGCGCATAGCTGAGGTCATGCTGAATGACAGCTGACTCCTCATTACCTGATTGGGGGAGCTGGCTGTCAATCAGCTTGACTTCGGTTATGCGCCCGTCTACAGAGGGGAGCAGCTGCCCCTCTGTAGTCATCATGATACACTGGAAGAGGCAAAACTGCCAAGAGGTGCGGCCTAAGACTGCTCCGTGCCAGCAGTGAATGGTTTTGGGTACAACAGGCAGGCAGGTGCCAGATACCTGCCTGGTAGTGCTTAGGCACAATTTTTTTTTTTTTTTTTACATCCTGGATAAACTCTATAATGGGGACATAGTCAGAGTTGTCTATAGGATACCATACCTGTAAATATAGTCTTGGAAAAAGTCTTTGACTAAACAGAATGTTACAGTTTAGTTCTTGTATCATGGGGCTCTAATTTTTTTTAAAGAAATAGGTGAACTTCCACCCTCTTACAGGTACACAGTTATTAAATCATGAATTATTTAACATTACATAAAATTGCAATAGAATGGGGTTGTCAGATCAATAATTTTAGTGGGGCTTATGTAATGTTTGATATCTTCTAAGAATGTGACAAGTCATTTTTTAATAATCATTCAGTAGGGATGAGCAAGTACCGTACTATTTGGAATCGCTATACCCGCAACGAGTAGGTCTCGGTACTCGCTACTCATTGCGAGTATAGCGATTCCGAGTACTTCCTCGTTACCTGATTGGTAAGTTAAGGTGAGTATCCGATTTTTTTATTTTCTAACCTCTTTTCATCTCTTTTACAGGACTTTTGCAGTGTATCTCTTGATACACTGCAAAAGTACTCGGTACTTGCTACTCCCGAGTAATCCTAATTTACTCGGAGAGTAATGAGTACACGAATACTGCTACTATTCGGTGAGCTCCGAATAGTAGCGAGTATACTCGCTCATCCCTATCTTTAAGGCCTTTGCAGTCAAGGATCAGCCCAGGTTGAGAGCAACGCCAGTCTAGCTGATCTATTATATTTAGCAATAAACACTACGCACAAAAAGTTAGGGATATTTGGCTTTTGGATGAAATTTATGGGAAGTAGTTCACACTACTGTAATATTTTATCATGAACGAAGAGCATTTAAGTAGAAGCATTCAATATGATGTCCCTATCTCAAACAATTTATTGATGCAAAAGCCAACAACAGTGGTGAGTAATGGGTATACCCCAGCAAAAATGTCAATGTCTCAATAACATGTCGTGTGACCTTAAGCATCACTTACAGCTTGACAACATCTCATATTGTTCTCAAGTCAAGTTATTGTCTGCTGAGGCATAGCATCCCACTATGCTTGAAGGACGGCCATCAGTTCATTGAGGTTCTAGAGTAGAGAGTTACTAGAATTTACAAATGGCTTAGCTGATCCCATGCACTTTCAATTGGATTCAGGTCTGGAGAGAGTGCAGGCCACTCCATTTCAGGTACCACATCTCCAGGAGCCTTTCCCTAATGATGCGACCTTGATCAGGTGGAGCATTGTTGTCCATGAGGATAAAATTAGGTCTGTGTTGTTCATGCAGGAACACAATGATTAAATGAATGATGTTATTCAAGTAGTAGGGGTTTGTCACTGTAATGGTGGGTTTACACGTCCCGATATCGGGACGATATCGGTATACAACGGCGCGGGAGCGAGCATTTTTTGACACTTTTCCCGATATCGCATCGGCGGTTTACACGCTGCGATATCGGGAAACAACGTCACTACGATGTGTACGCCCACCAACCCAGTAACGACCATTTAACATGGTAGTTAATGGCGAGTTGCGAGTACACATCGTAGTTGTGCTGTTACACGCTACAATGCTGCTACAACGGCCATGCGATATCGGGCAGTTGAATAGCACGCTCATTCAACCCCGATATCGTTTTGGCATCGTTCCAGGATCGCGTTGTACGTTCAAACCGTACAACGCGCGCCCGATATCAGGTCCAACTCCCGAACCACGTGACTTTTGGTCAGAGTTGGACGCCGATATCGCGGCGTGTAAACCCACCATAACAGTCACAAAGTATATGGCAGTCCTGTATTGAAAAGAGTCACCTGCCCACACTGTAACACCACCATCACCAAAGACTCATCTGGTGACAACAATGGTTAAATGTTTAGCAGTCTCCTTGACATCTCCAACATAGTTAGCGGCCATCATTTCTGCTCAGTGTGAATCGACTTTTGTTAGTGAACAGCACTGATGCCCAATGGTTCGTCATCCAGCGTAGATGCTGCATGGTCCATACAAGATGACGTCGGTGCCTCTTGTTATGGTCAGCTACCATTGCAGATAATCTAGCAGGCTGACCATGCTGTTGTAAACGGTTTGGAATAGTTTGACGTGACATTTGGGTGCCTCTTTCCTCCATTAAATGAACCAGGAGTTATGAGGCATTCACCATCCAGTTCTGCACTGTTCATAATGAAGCGGTCATCACTGTGGAATGTTGCCAAAGGACACCCCTTTTTCTGCCTTTCTGTGACTCTTCCAGTATTTCTATATTGGAAATTGCTGATGACACTCTGTGGCCTTCTAACCTCAGTGGCCACGTATGCCTGAGAACATCCTGCTTGAAGCCTCACAATGGCGAGGTACTATTGATCAATTGTTAGGTAATACCTTGGTCTCATGATGTTAAAATGTGAACAGCATGATGAGGAGGATTCTTAAACTACTAATTCTAATTGCACCACAAAATTTATTGGGTGATTCATGGATCAAACACCTTTTGTAACTTTTGCCATTAAGCTCCTTGTTAGAGAATAGCAAAATGGGCAAATAGTACCGAAGCATTGAACAGTTGGCCATATGCATTCAAAAGTCTAGTGGAGGTCACAGTACGATCACCTGGAAACATGAGAGGGCATTTTATTGTCATCCTGAAATTTCAACTGAAAGCCAATTGTATGCATATAATATACCGTATATACACTGTGGGGAAAATAAGTATTGATTCACTGCTCATTTTGGAAATTTTCCAAACTAGAAGGAATGAAGACGTCTAATGTTTATCATAGGTACACTTCAACTGTGAGAGACAGAATCTAAAAAAAATTCAGAAAATCACATTGCATGATTTTTAAATAATTAAATTGCATTTTTTTGCATGAAAAGCTATTTGACACCTACCAACCAGCAAGAATTCTGGCTCTCCCAGACTTGTTAGGCCGGCTTCACACCACGTTTGTTTGGGGTCCGGGGCTGTCCGGTGTGAACCTGACAGCCCCGGACCCAATTTTGTACTAATGCATGCCTATGGTGCTGGATGGGGCCGGAAGGCAGTGATTTGTCATCTGGTTTTGTCCCTGTCCGGCAGCATCAGGCTGCATTAGATTGTTGTCCCAGGATTTTTGTGTCGGGGGCAAAAATGTGACAAAATCAAATTCTGCCGGATCCTCCTGGATCCGGTGCGATCCGGCGCCCCAGTAACATGGAAGGCTATGAGCGCCGGATCGCACCCGAACGGTCAGGAAATCGGATCTGGCTGCTGGATGCCGGGTGCTGAAGTTCAGTGGTGGTCGGGGCTGAACTTCAGCACCTGGAGAGCTCCCGGCTGAAATTTCAGAACTGCGGCTAGCTCCCTGCTAGACGCGATTCTGAAATTTCAGGACTGGACAGCGGCATGAGCCACACACTGCCTATTCTGGCAGAAAACAGGACCGGAGGGCATATTAGTCCTCCGCTTCTCTTCTGTCCGGAGCTGTCAGGCTGTGTCCGGTGCATCAAGCAAAACACCGGACAGCAGAAAAACGTGGTGTGAAGCCGGCCTTAGTTTTAATTTACAAGGCTCTCCTACTCTGCACTCACTACCTGTATTAATTGAATCTATATTACCTATATAGTAGGCACCTGTCCATCACTCTCACTGCAACCTCTCCACCATGGACAAGGCCAAAGAGCTGTCTAAGGACACCAGGGACAAAATTGTAAACCTGTACAAAGCTGAGATAGACTACAGGAAAATATGCAATGATTAATATCAAAGTACTCAGCCAGTATATCTCATATACCATATCACTACAAAAAAGGGCAAGTCGTTAAATTAGTAGAACAAACTGAAGAAAAAAACGATCACAAAGCCCCATTTTTAGATATACATATTTATTTGTATACACAAAAGAACAACAGACTCAAGAGGGTAAGAATAAAAAGCAAAAATCAGTGAAAAGACAGCTTAATACAACGGGTAGTATAAACTATACAGAGTGAGGCAGTAATAATAGTACTAGACCCAAAGCTGTGTAACAAGAAAGTACTCATAGCAAGGTATACTGGTATAATAAACCCACAAATTAGTGACAAATTCAAAATGTACTCACTATACGTTTAGATAGAAAGAAAAGTACATTTCATACTCTGTAATTATTTTGCATCAATTGATTGCATACCGTATAGTGAATAGTCACCAACCAATGGAGAATACTGTATATGTATATCACCATTGACATTAAGACAAAGTACCCATTACATACAGCAGTGGTATATCACATTTGATTAAGACCATCAAACAACAGGTCTAAATAGACATAAAAATCTACTATCTGTGCAAAAATCAGGACCTAGCCACAGCAGTCACAGCATAGCAATAATAACCATGGGGGGTTACCTTGCAGTTACACCAATAGATGCTGATCGCTCAACAAGTGTTCCGGTCAATGAGCAGACCTTCATGCCCAGTGAAGAAGGTCTGCACATTGAACAAAACATGTGTCAATCTGGGTCAATTTTTATTGACTACAGGAAAGCCTATGACTCAATGCCACACACATGGATATGTGAATGCCTGGCACTCTACAATAGCATATATATATAGGACAAAGTGTCGCTCGATCCGCGCTGCTGCCAAAGAAGACCAGAAGACTGGAGTATTTGGATGAAGGTATACGTTTAATCTGACGTGTTTCGGAGCCAGTACCCAGCTCCTTCCTCAGGGACAATCCTGGGTGCTGGCTCCGAAACGCGTTGGATTAAACATACACCTTCATCCAGATACTCCAGTCTTCTGGTCTTCTTTGGCAGCAGCGCGGATCGAGCGACACTTCGTCCTGTATATGCTATTTTTGGCCGGCGGTGACCCATGGATGTGTGAATCCAGCAGCAGCTGCCTATTGAGCGTTTAAACTGGTTGTGGGTATACACAACCAGATCAGGTGAGCAGATTCTGCTTATTGATACTTCTTTCTCCACATTTAGGAGATAAGACCCTATTTTATGTCACTCTCTAGATGGCACTCTACAATGTCTCAGGAAATTAAGAACCTTCCTCAGAAACGTAATGGGGCAACTGAGGACAACACTAAAAGTCTACTCAAGACTACTAGCTTAAGTAACCATCAAATTTGACATATATCAAGGTGATGTACTGTCTTTCTTGTTGTTCTTCAGAGGCTGGAACCCCCTTAGTCAGATAATTCCAGAGTCTGGTTATGGATACAAATTCAAGAGTGGAAGCATCACCAGCCGCCTCCTCCGCATGATTGACGTCAAGCTATATGCTAATAAATGAATGAGACATCAATTACTACAAGTACCTTGGCATAACACAGGAATACAGTAACCATAATGAGGAGGCAAGGAAAGCAGCAAAATCCAAATACCATCAAAGCGTAAGACAAATCCTGAAGGAAGAGCCAGCTCAATGGGAAGAATAAGATCGGCACCATCAATACACCCCCCCCCCCCCGCCAGTTATCAGATACCCTGCTGGCATAGAGTGCTGGCCAAAAAAAGAGTTATAAATTGCAGATTTGAAGCGAAACGTTTCCTGTACGCTTGGCAAAAACGCAGTGTTTCAAACATAACTGAATGTTGCATTGTGTTTGCAATGCGTTTACCATACAAGCCTATGGGAGCGTTAATGCATACGTTTGCATGCGTTTCTATATGTTAATTCAGCTTAAAAACGCATTGTGTTCAAACCCAGCACAAACGCAGATCTGAACCTAGCCTAAGGCATTATAATGCATAGTAATGTCATAAATATGTAGGAAAGTAATGCAAACTGTGTAGAAATTAATGTAAGTTAAAAGTTTGGTTTGTCTAGCAACAGGTTTCACTGTAGACAGAGCTAATGCTGGGATTAGCCCACAAGAGGAGGAGTGTTAAGGTACCGTTACACGTGGCAATATGGTTTCCATATCACCGTAAATTTGTGTATTTCGGTGATGTGAAAACCACATCGCCTGTGCGTAGTGGCGTGAGACAGGGAGATTTTACGGCATGAAATCGCCGGTGGAGCATCGCCTGATCGCCCTGCTGTGCTGAAAAGTCAGGCGATTTCCACCAGGCGATTTCTGCGCATCATGGCGTGTGACTGGGCGATAGCGATGTAGAAAGCGAGCTCAGGCTATCTGGAAGCAATTCCAGAGGCGTGTCTGAGCGTTCTGTTTGGTGTGCCCCTTCTGCCGCAATTGGTGGTCGCTCCTGCGTTCCCATTGGCTGGCCATGGCTAAGGCGTTATATTTTATTTGCGATATAGTAGAAAGCACACATGTGTCATGTAGTGGGAAGACTTCCTGACAAAGCTGACCAATGGCGTTGCAGTTGTGTTGGCCAATCAAAGTGATAGGGGCGTGGTGTACAACACTCTGGTATGCCTGTCTCCTCGCCGCGCTCACACTCTACGCCCACATCGCTGATGCGGTGGAGGCGTGTGATGCGCAGATTTGGCGGTGATGTGGTTATGTGAAATTGCTTCAGGTCTGCAGCAGGGGATTTCCAGAACGCAGGATCGCCGAACATCGCACGCGAGATGTCTATGTGTGACAGGGCGACGGCGATGTGTAAAAAAGTGCTCGGAATGTGCGCGCTCACTTCAAATTGCCAGCCATATGGCGGCGATATTGCTAAGTGTAACAGTATTTTTAGGGACCAGATAGTGAGGGATTTCCTGGTTCAATTTCTGTAGTTGAGGAGTAAAAGCAAAGGAGAGAAGACATGTAAAAAGCTGTGTGAGAAGACTGAGCCCAGGATGCACAGTTAAGGTACCTTTACACGTGACAATTTTGCTAGCAATTTCACTGGCAATTTGCTGGTTGCAGTGAAATCATGGACACATTGTTCTATTTTATTGCTGTGTACAAATGGAATAATGTGTCCAAGATTTCACTGCAACCAGCAAATTGCCAGTGAAATTGCTAGCAAAACTGTCGCGTGTGACGGTACCTTTAGTTCTCCAGAGGTAGAAACAACTTAGGTAATAGAGGGAACTCCAATGGCAAGGTTTTTAAAATTGTGGACACAGTTTTGGCTTGCGTAAATGGTGACCTTTAGAGAGAAGGGAGCCCTTGGCTGAAGGTCACTGGCACAGGGTCATCGGCTCTGGGAACAGCACTTGGAAAAGGCCAGGCTCACATATAAAATCCATTTTTGCCTTAAATCCGTTTTTAGGAACATTTTGATGTGGTTATGTGAAATTGCTTCCGGTCTGCAGCAGGGGATTTGCGGAATGCAGGATTGCCGAACATCGCACACGAGATGTCTATGTGTGACAGGGCGACGGCGATGTGTAAAAAAGTGCCTGAAACGTGCACGCTCACGTCAGATTGCCAGCACAGGGTCATCGGCTCTGGGAACAGCACTTGGAAAAGGTCAGGCTCACACATAAAATCCGTTTCTGCCATAAATCTGTTTTTAGGAACATTTTGGACTTTTTTTTCCAAAGTCCAAAAAAGCATATGCGTTAAAGCATGTGAATGTGTGTTTTTCAACAAACGCATGCTTTTTTTAACATGCGGCCCTATGGGAGACGCATGCATTAATGCATGACACATATAGGCACCATGCATTAACGCATGCATTAACGTATGCGTTTTTTGAGAAAAATGACTAAGTCCAAAAAATTCCCAAAAACACCCTGGACCTCAGGGGACACTATTGGCACCCTTAGAAAAACAGATTCCGTTTTCTAAGGGCTCTAAAAAGCGGATTTGTATGTGTGACCCTATCAAAATAGCACACTGGAGCTGTGCTGCGGTATCATATCCACATCAAACCAGGTGGACCCATGAGGCTTTATATCTGTAGTATGCAGATAATCCAGCCTTTCCCCTGCTATCCTGAAGCCTCCGTTGATGAGAATAAGATGCCACCTCTAACTCTTCCTCAAGAGCCAATTAACTGTAAAGAAGACACTGTTGAATGTAGAACTTGTTATACCGTGTGTGAATTTAGCTGAATATAAAATAAATGTTTTTAAGACATGGACAGTTTTCTTTATTTTAGTCGTGTCAGGCATGAACTCAGATGACCCCAGCATGACGGCACATGGAGCTCAGCTGTAAGTGACCGAGGGAAGTGCTCACTTATGGCTGGGCTCTGGGTACCAAGTATGTGGGACCCGGTAAGTATGATGCTGTTTAACAATTATTTGCTTTTTTTATAGCTCCCCACTCCCGAACCCGAACTGTAACATGGGCTTCCGCTTTTGGGATCTGTGCACGAACACTAGGTGTTCGGTACAGACTCTGAACTTTACAGTTCACTACTGTCACTACTTTTATCTCTTTATGTTACTGGCTCCTGTGCACTGCCACTATACTCCAGCCACAGGGTTTTGCTTATGCGACGCACATCAGGGACGTGGGGAACTCAGGACCAGGCCAGTCAGTGGGAGATCACGGTGGCGGTGTCCCTGCTCTGTGAACCTGGGCATGCAGTAAAGGGGATATTTACAGGGGATATTCGTGACGCCACCTGTGGTGTTCAGCCAGCAATGGCCGACGCTGCAAATTGGGACCTCTGGGGCAGATGATGAAGCAGCTGGGATGGTATCGTTCCCCACAGATGGAGCGGGGCCCCAGGGATAAGTGAGACTGTCTATTAGGGTGGTGATGGTCATTGGGGTGCCGGAGAGTGGACGCAGGAAATAACCGGAGGACACAGGGAGTGCTGCTGTGCTGCCGAGTGTTTGGTGTAGCGAGAAGGCTTGCAGTCTGCTGCTCTCCAGATTCGTATGCCAGGATGTACAGTGACCACACAGCCAAGGACTCTGGTGTCCTTTCTCCAGTGCTCTGCTCTGGGGTGAGCTCTCTCGCAGCTCCACTCCCAAGAGCTGTTTTCTCCATTTCCTCTCTCTTCTCTCTCCTCAGACTTTCTCACTAACCCCTCCTCTGTGCCAGAAGCAGGGCCGCTCCCCTGAACTCGGGTTCTAGAGCTCCCCCTGCTGGCCTGGAGTCAGGAAAAGTGTTGCATGCTCAGTGTTACCTAGCACGGAGACCTCATCCTGCTTCTAGGCATGACATCACCACCTGTAGGAAGACAATGTCACTATGGCAACCGGACCACTAGGGTGCCACATTTACAGCTGAAAGGCATGCCCATGGAGGAGAAAAAAAACAACGCCAAACAGTGACGCAGTGCTGCACACATCAATCATCTGCTGCCTGTTTACCAGTAGTTTTGTAACACTTTTCTCTGCAATCAAACATGGAATAATTCAAGTAAAGATATGATTGTATTCAGCATCTCAGTGCCTGTAAGGCACTGGCTTCACTTTATAACCCTAATCCTGCTGGTTAGTTCTTTTTAAAGATGGTGATTTCCCTCATTAAACTAGATAACATCTGGTCCTGCTAGTCAAAGCGATCAGCATCATGTGGCCTGCAAAGGCATAATTTCTGCATGACACAATTCCACACACCCAGCCAAGACCCCCTCTTTTATGTAACGCACATGGGTGCAAGAAATGAAACCTTGCCCCACGCCACGGTATAGCCTAATAATTATGCCCACATCGATATTCTCCTGAGAAAGACAAAACTTCACTTTTAATATGGTAAATATTTGGGTTTCAGGCTTATTATCCCTTTGGATTGATGAATAGCACTGTAGTTCACTAATAAAATTAATAATCAAAAATAGAAATTGCCTAATAATTGTGCACATAGCTCATGGGATACATACGGTCTTTAAAATGAGCCTTAAAAAGCTGTATGTTTTTGAACTCCCACAAGTGGCAGTACAAGTAACTAAATTGTAAGGCTGCCTTCAGACTTGCAGATGCCTCCGCAGCGTTTTGCAGAGGCATCTGCAAGCATCTGCATGCAGACCGCGGCCCCTATGTTTATAATGGAGCGCACGGCGGTCTGCAGATGCTTGCAGACGGCTGTGCGCTCTCATTGCCCGCCATTAGTGATCTGTGCGCAGGCGTATGCCTGCGCACAAATCACACACTCTCGCCCGCACCAGGGACGCAACATCTCGCGTCCCTGGTGCGGGCTAGAGTGTGTGATTTGTGCGCAGGCATCCACCTGCGCACAGATCACTAATGGCGGGCAATGAGAGCGCACGGCGGTCTGTAAGCATCTGCAGACCGCCGTGCGCTCCATTATAAACATAGGGGCCGCGGTCTGCATGCAGATGCCTCTGCAAAACGCTGCGGAGGCATCTGCAAGTCTGAAGGCAGCCTAAAGGAGCAGGACTCCTAGGGAGGGCCATATCTACAACAGTTGAAGGGGTTGCAATCACACCCGGGCCCTGGAGCTTAGGTGGCCCCAAAAGACCCTTTGACCTATAGAAAAAGATTATTGCTATTAAAGACTTGCAATAATTGGGGGCCCCGTTGGAGATTTTGCATCGGGGCCCTTGAGCTTCAAGTTATGCTACCGCTCATAGGAGTGGTGGTGTGTACCTTTATGGTAGGTCTGTCACCGCCAGCTATAATAGACTGAACAATGGGGAGCAGCGTGAGAAGAGTAACGTTTCGTAATCATTTTTAGGCAGCGTGTTTGTCTATTACGTTGCAGAGGGACTCATTAGAATCTGACAATGACCTCCGGTTTGACTGTTTTGTCTACGGCTTTCTGATTTCTCGTCAGCTTCAGTTATGAAATCTTCAGACTGATTAAACTGAACGCTTGTCAGTAAACATTTCCCTCTCTCAGCTTATCCTTCCTCCATACCTCTCTGCCAGCGATTTATTCCTTGCGGCATACAGATATTTGCAGGGGCGCACAGGGTTAAAGCGATAAATGTCTCCTGCGGAAGGTATTCTTATACCAGATGTTAATTGCCTGTAATGTGCAAATAAACCATAATTACAAATGCAATCTGAACGATGTGTTTTACTACACAGTCTGCCAGCAATCCTTCACATTACATTTCGGAGAGAAAGGGTTAACCCCTTCCTGACATTTCCAAATTTTAGCTTTATGCTATCATTTTTCCTCTCGCACTTCCAAAAATAATAACTTTTCATTCTATGTTTGCACAGCCTTATGGGGGCTTGTTTATTGCGGGACACGTTGTAGTTTTGAATGACACCACTCATTTTACCATACAATGTACTGGAAAACAGGCAAAAATTTCAAGTAATACGAAACAGTAAAAATGTGATTCTTCCAAATATTTTCTGTTTTTAGGATGTTCTTTGTTTGGTATAAATGACCTGACCACATGGTTCTCCAGGTCAGTATAATTAGGGTGATACTGTGGAGCCCACTGGGACGGGGTACTCAGTACCAGACCGGAGTATATGCTGGGGATGTCACGGCAGTCTTGGTCCGGACCGTGTCCCTAGCCCACAAGTAATGGGGGTATATTTACAGGGGAGTTTGTCGTGACGCCACCCACGGGTTGTGGTCAGGGTGACCTCCACTGCTGCAGAACCTCCGGGGATGATATTTAGCAGCCGGTTATGTAACGGCTCTCCGCAGGTATAGCTTGGTTCCCCGGGGCAGTGACAGTAATAGTCTATGATGGATGCTGAATAGGGGTAGTGGTGGAGACAATAGCTGCCTGTGAGGGAACGTGGGGTTTGAGCACAATGATCACACAGACTCACGGTTTTGTAGTTTTCCAAGTCTTTACCTCAGATGTTGTTAAGCAGAGTACTGTCCACGGAGTCTGTACCGAGGCCGGGTTGCTCCCACCCTGACCGGGTCCTCAGCTTCCCACTCCTGCGCTATGTGTGTGGCCCTGCTGCTGCTTCAACTAGGCTGCTGGACCTGTCTCTCCTCACAGGTACCCTCTTGCTAGGCAACTTGAGTCTTTCCGTGTGTTTCTGACCCCGCCGTGTTGCTTTTCTGAGATACAGTGTAGATCTATAACCTCCACTCTTCCGGTGATTACTGTGCTGCGTGTTTCAGTCACAGTTTCGGATCCGGTATCCGGTCTGTGCGCTCATCCGGGGTGAGTTATGAGATAACTCAATCTCCCAGGTGTGTTCCTCTGTTCTTTGTACTCCTCTCCTCAGACCCTGGCTAGGCCTGGAATGGGGTAGCAGACTGTGGAGAAGCCTAATGCAGCCTCTTTACACCACAGTCTCTCTTCCTCAGTTCTCCCAGGAACTGAACTACTTCCTCTTGACACAAGAATATATAGGGGAGCTGCTTTAGCTCCCCCTTCTGGCCTAGAGGCGCTAGTGCAGTGTCAGGTGTTGTGTGGGGAGTTAACCCTTGGTGATGTTACTGTGGCACATTAACCCCTGGGGTGCCACAATACCACCATTTCATAGCTTAAAAGGTTTGTCTGGTCTAAAATGGTACGGTAATTCTGCAGTCCCTCTATGTGACTGCAGACTCATCAGTCCTTCCAGCGTATGCATTGTGCGCTGCAAAGATTTGCGGTTTCTAATCCTGGAGCGGACTGCTATTATGCGATATGTTCAAATAGTATAATGCAGACTCACAACCCTACATATAGTATAATGCAGCCTCATATCTCTCCATATAGTATAATGTAGCCTCATAGCTCTCCATATAGTATAATGCAACCTCATAGCCCTCTATAGAGTATAGTGCAGCCTTATATCTCTCTATATAGTGCAGCCTCATATATGCAGCCTCATAGCTCTCCATGTAGTGCAACCTCATAGTGCAGTGTCAAAGCTCTCCATATAGTGCAGTCTCATATATGCAGCCTCATAGCTCTCCATATAGTGCGGCCTCATAACTCTCCATATAGTGCAGCCTCATAACTCTCCATATAGTGCAGCCTCATATAGTGCAGCCTTATATATGCAGCCTCATAACTCTCCACATAGTGCAGCCTCATATAGTGCAGCCTTATATATGCAGCCTCATAGCTCTCCATGTAGTGCAGCCTCATATAGTGCAGCCTTATATATACAGCCTCATAACTCTCCATAAAATGCAGCCTCATAGCCTCTCCATATAGCAACATGCACCCCCCTCCTCCCTCCATAGTCCTCTAGCCACCTTGCATTCACTTATTTAAAAAAAAATCTGTACTTACCTCTACTGGTTCACTCACTGCTCCATTCTCCTCCTTACAAAAACTGAAGAGAAAACTCAGGAGGAGGAGATGAGGTGGCGCCTGCTGTTATGAACCGATGACTCAGGAGTACATTCAGATTACGTAGAAGTCGTTGGTAACTGTATTGACCGCAATCCCTGACTACATTTCGCAACTAGAAGTAGTCGTGGGATGTAACTAACCAGACCTAGACACCTCTGCACAGCCGGGGAACTAACTGCTCCTAAAGATTGATGTAGGAAAATCTATCTTGCCTCAGAGCAGAACCCCAAAAGAATAGCAAGCCCCACACAGATATTAACTGGGAAACAAGAGACGGAAAAACAAACACAAGCAGAGTATAAGGTTTAGCAAAAGAGGCCACCCTAGCTATATAGGAAAGACAAGATAGAATACTATTGTGGTCAGTATAAAACACTATCAAAAACCACCAACAGCAGATATTACAAAAATTACCCTGAGTCACTAAGACTCGGCGACAACTATATCTGCAGACTTCTATGAATCAAATGCCAGCAGAAATGGAAATAACAGATAATAGTGAATGGTAAAATTCCTAGGAAGAAAACTATTTGAGAGCAGATAAACAAATATACAAACTAAACAGCAAACCCACAGCTCAGAATAAGACAAAACATAAGCAGAACAAAATATCAAAAAAACATTCACTTATCTTGCAAAAGATCTCCACAGAGCAGAAGAAACTAGAGAGATGTGAACTCCTCCAGGAACAAAAGACAACTGGCAAGGAATGATCCACTTCCAACCATTATATGCTCCAAGAACCAGATTGCCAATCCCCCTCACCTGTGAAGCCCACACAGTCAGCTGCATCACCAGCAACAACCACCGGAGGGAGCTCCAAGGGAATTCACAACAGCCAGCCTGCTAAAAGCATTCCACAGTGGAAGGCAGATGGAAGCAGGCAGTGGTAAGAGGAAGCAAGGGGAAGAGCGGCAGCAGTAGGAAGCAGGAGGCTCTCCTCTCCATACATCCCCTCCTCTCTCTGACACTTGGGCGCCATAGCTGCATGCAGCTCGCTGCCGCACAGTGCAACACATCTATGTGAAGCGGGTGCCAAGCGCAGGGATTGGCGGGTGCTGGGGGCGGCGGGCTGTGCGGGACACTGTATGTCCAGGCTTCATCACAGCCGCGACTCCTGCGACCGCGATCCTTACGCCCCTGGTAGTGCGTGTCTCTATTGTTACAGACAACAATCATGTAATCATGCTCCCTTTTATTTGTCCCATATTGTACATGTAGCAAAGTAAAAAGCAGAGGAGTTAGGATATGTTCACAACATGTGTTATCCACACGTCGGTGTATCCTTCTGGACTTAAAGGGGAAATCCGGGGAGAGAAATCTGTTTTAGTACAGTTCCTGCCCCGCTACATGGCGAAGCAGAGCTGTACACTGCAGTTCTAGGATCTATAGATCGCTTATATTTCAATAAAATCATACCTGCTCCTTTGATATCCCTCCTCCCTCATGGGACATAAAATTTCAGCCTGAGAGCTTCATGCAGGGGCAGAAAGCAGGAGGTGTATTGGAGGCGTGGACCCTGAGGGATGCAGGATCATCCTACATTCCAGTGAGGAGTGATGATGATGACCCATTGAAAGTTGGAGGGATAGAAGCTACCATGTTCCTATGGGGAAGGGGGGACTATGTAGAGCTGAATTGATCAATGTAATCATTTGTCTATGCTCCTAGCCTCACAATAACAGGCATCATCATACAGCAGAGGATCACATTGTGTATTTGTATCTGCTTGGTGACATGATTGCTATTTCAAGCCTTGTAGCGCAAGCATGTGGTTGGCGGCCACACCCCCTCCCTATAGAGATATGTGAGGGGGCTGGAATGTAGGATGATCCTGCAGCCCCCAGGGTCCATGCCCCCAACACACCTTGAGCTTTCTGCTCTTGCATGAGGCTGGCATGCTGAAATCTTATGTCCCCTGTGGGGTGTCACAGTTGAGGAGCCGGTATAATTTTATTGAATTATAAGCTATCTATAGATCTTAGAACTGCAGTGTACAGCTCTGCTACATCATGTAAGAGGGAAAGTGACAGACGGGGGCTAAGACCCGTTCCCGTGACCCTGGTGGTGCCATTTCTAATAAATGAGGGAAGATGACAGGAAAAGTCTGAGAGGACAAAGAGGGTATTCGTGATGCCACCTGCGGTATGCAGCCAGGGCGGCCCCCACTGCTTCAGAGCTTCTGGGGACGGTGACCGGCAGCTTGGATGGTTCCACTCCCCATAAGTCACTAGGATAGCGGGATGGAGGAGTCAGTTTGTACCTTGGCAGATGTTCACTGGGACGTCAGTACCCCAATGTCTCATACGGCCTCTGCGGTCGGTAGTTCTGCCAATAAAAGTCTCACACACCACAGCTGAAATTCTGTTAGTTTTACTCGCTTCTTTCAGCATGGCCACTGGGTACATCTCTTGCCAATCTCTGGTTCAACGTTGTCTCCAGAACCGGTTTAGTGCAGTCAAGCCACAGTCGGTGCCCTTTCTTTCCTCTCTAGGTGTTCCTGTCACTGGTGGTCTTTTTCACTCTCCCAGCGCTATAAGGGGTAGTTCTCTTCTGGGGTGAGCACGACACCACTCTGACCCCCAGGCGTTCAGCGCCTCCGCAGCACAGAGCTCAGGTACTGGCGGCCATGGGTGCTGTTGTGTCCCCTCCCAGGCACTGCTCCCTAGTTCAGCCACCTTCCCCAAGTTGTAGATTCAGAAAACCCTTTATCCAATATGCAAGGCCCTCCAAAACAACATATAATTCATATAAAACAACCAGGAGTCAGGCCAGAATTGAAAAGCAAAGTGCACTTTATTAAAATAGCAGCACAGCCACATTTAAAAAGTGATGCAACACAGCACACAAATATAGGTGACCATATAAAAGTATGTAAGATACATCCAAAAATCAACATTACCTTGCAACCAGTATAGTACCAATAACTTGCCCCAAAACTGGGTGAATAGCAAGCACATAAATCACAAAGTACATATAAATAAGTCAATTCATGGGTCAGAGTATTACCTATTGGTGGCTGTGGCCCCCTAACGCGTTTCGCAAAGCTTCTTCTGAGGGGGGTGACAATAGAGGGGAAAAGCAGTCCTTTTATACACATGGCATGGAGTTAACAGCGTCTGTTGTCACTTCCGGGAGTAAAACCGGAAGTGACGATCCGCGCGCCACCTCTAATATTGTCCCTAATGCAAGTGCAGTCTGCCAGCACATAGTGAACGCTCAGGAGGCGCGAACGTCACTTCCGCACTTACCTAGCGTCACTCTCTCTTATCACATGATGTGGTCCGGATCACATGACCGGCCACATCACAGAAACGACCACATCACTTAATGAAGCAATGGGGGATTGTATACTGCTCAAAGCAGACCGCACTGTAGCGAATCTGCAGCAGTGTACAAGGTACTTCCCCAAGTTGTGTTGGGTGTTCGGCCACAGCTCCTGTTAGAAGCTTGGGGCCTCCGGTTCAACGGCTAAGGCATAAAGCTTCCATACCGTGTTCAGGGCCGGGTCCCTGTCCACTAGCTCTTCTGTTTCGTCAGATTCAGGTGTACGGAGATCGATTTCTCATCTGCACCCCAAGGGCTCTCGTCTTCTCCCACCTGTCGGTCTTTCCCTCCCGTGGACGAGCGTGGTCGTGCTCCAGCCCACGGGAGTTGGCACCGTCGCTAGACTCCTGACTTCCACTCCACTCCTTACCACTCCCACTGACTACTGCTGACTACTTCTGACTACTGCTCACTACACTTCCCTGTCCCCTTTTTTAACCTGGGTCCTCCCTCAAGGTCCACCCACCGTCCCAAGGCCTACGGGTTGAGTGTGTGTGTGTGTTTTTTGGGCTCAACTTCACCACCCCAGCAACTGGAGAGCAGAGGCACTACTCCCCTTAACCGCAGGAGTGCAGTACCTCTGGTGGCGGCCTACCCGGTAAGGTACCACATTCCTCCTTGGCAAAGGTTAGCTGTCCCCAAGCGACCCAGTTCCCAGACACTCACAAAAAGTTTTTTTTAATGCATATTAACAATAACGGTAAAACTTCACTCATTGTCTTTCATCCCTTATGAGAGGCACTTGTACTTTAACGTTACAAACAAAGTCGAACAATGCAGCTCAGTCCTAATACAGTCGTCGTAGGAAAAATCAAAAAAAAATATAAAGTGCTCTTAAAAATAAAACAAAAAAGTGCTCATCAAAAGGTAAAGTCCACAGTCTCGTGAGCATTTTTCCCTACCTAGGGTTCAAAACAAGTCCTGGTCAGTGTCCTCTGCCCAGCTGCACAGTTATTTGGTGGGCTAACTATTTACATAACTTAATTTACATTTATACAGTACTTTGGCTGCCCAGTACCTCACCAATTTTACAAACATTATTTACATAGGCTTTCTAGCTCTTACTTCAGGGGTTGGGGCCGCTTGCCTGCAAATTGTCCTTCCCTCTACAAAGTCCATCCGGCTCTGCACACAGTGCTTGAGGCTACAAGATTTTGTACACCCTCAACGCATAACAGCCTCCCCGTCCCATGCAATGGGTGTAGCCGACCTCCTCCCGGGGCGGAGGTATCGACCGGGGTGTCCCTTGGAGGAATACGATTCTACATCTCTTCTATTCACAAACACCTCCTGCTCCAGGACGTACTCCTTTATGAACCCCCAGCCGTTTTGAAAGTGGAAGACCATGACCACACCGCGGCGATGCTCCGCCGGGTTTGGGACCAAGGTTTTCCTCATGCACCCTTCTCTTCCAGGTTCACCTCCTCCTGCAGCTGCCAACAGTCTCTACGCCGTCATCGTTCTCCTCCTCGGCGGCTTGTCTCCGCTCCCAGTAGCCATTGTCATGCCAGTCCACGACTCTATTCTTCGAATGGGCTGCCACTGGGCTTCCCACCATCAAACTCTCATGGGATGCCAATGCACCCATCCGCTCCCGACCTCCGGGATCTCTGCCGAGCTCTCGCTGCTCTCGGATTCTGTGGCGTCACCCTCTAACTGCAGTGCGGATTCAAGCAGGTCAGGTGTGGCAGCCGGTGGCTCCTCGTTCAGTTCAGGTGTTACTGGCCGTCTCTGGTTCAGCGACTCCTCCATGGGTGCTGCTGCTACAAATAGTTCTTTTACAGGTGCCTCTGTTACAGGTGGTTCGGGAGGCTCGGACACCAGTGCTTGTCATGCCACTTTCTGTAGCTGGGACTGCTTTCAAGTGTTCACGGCCCACAACTGTGCCACGTTCAGTAGGTGGCTTAACTCTTGCATAGCCTCTTTAAAGTGCTCTGGCCCGGTAAACCGTACCCAGTTGTCAGTCTCCCCATCTGCATTGGGAGCTCTCTCACATTCTTGTCCGCCCACCGGGGTGCCAGAACTGCTGCTCATCATGATGCTTCCTTGCTCCTCGCACCACGCGGTTCTCTCTCGTTCTGCCTTCTTTTTGGCCTCACCTTCTGGTCTTCTCCCACTTCTCTGGGTGGGGTCAGCAACTCTCTATAGCAGGCTCCCTTGGCTTTTCTTTAGTACTTGAGCCAGGCCTGCTACTTCGTGCCTTTTCCAAGGTCCTTCACTCGACGAGGGCCTAGACACGCCCCTGACCTGCACGTGGCGCTTGCTCTCCTCTCACCAACATTTTTGCGAGCCAGTTGTTCCACAGTTCTTTCACAATTCTTTAAGGTGTACAAGACCCTGTGTTACTGGGCCACTCGCATCCTGTTTGTGACACCAGGTTGACACACCCACTCCAGGGCCAGGGAAGACTCGGGAACCGAGCGGTTACTTGTTGTTTTCTTCACCTCTTTCGGTTCTTTTCACGGGGACAGATGGGGGCCGAGACCCTGTCCCATGACGCTGGCAGTGTCATTTTTAATAAATGGCAAAGGATGACAGGGAGAGTCTGAGGGGACAAAGGGAGTATTCGTGATGCCACCTGCGGTATGCGGCCGGGGCAGCCACCGCTGCTTCAGAACCTCTGGGGAAGGTGACCGGCAGCTTGGATGGTTCCACTCCCCACAGGTGGAGCGCAGTCCCCAGGGCAGCAGGATGGAGGAGTCAGTTTGTACCTTGGCAGATGTTCACTGGGATGTCAGTACCCCAATGTCTCATACGGCCTCTGTGGCCAGTGGTCGCTGCTAATAAAAGTCTCACACACCACAGCTGGAGTTCTGTTACTTTTACTCAGTTCTTCCAGCATGGCTGCTGGGTATGTCCCTTGCCAACCTCCAATTCAGTGCTGTCTTTAGAGCTGGGTTAGTACGGTCAAGCCATGGTTAGTGCCCCTTTCTTTCCTTTCTAGGTGTTCCTGTCTCTGGTGGTCGTTCTCTCTCTCCCAGCAGTATAAAGGGTAGTTCTCTTCTGGGGCGAGCACAACACCACTCTGCCCCCAGGCTCTCAGTGCCTCCGCAGCATAGAGCTTAAGTACCGATGGCCACGGGTGCTGTTGTGTCCCTCCTGTGGGCACTGCTTCCTAGTTCAGCCACCTTCCCCAAGTTGTGTCGAGTGTTCGGTCACAGCTCCCAATAGAAACTTTGGGCCTCCGGTTCAACGGGTAAGGCATACAGTTTCCACACCGTGTTCAGGGCCGGGTCCCTGTCCACCAACCCCTCCATTTTGTCAGATTCGGGCGTACGGGGATCGATGTCTCATCTGCACCCCAAGGGCTCTTGTCTTGTCCCACCTGTCGGCCTTTCCCTCCCGTGGACGTGCGTGGTCGTGCTTCAGCCCACCGAAGTCGGCACCGCACTGTTGCTACACTCCCGACTACCACTCCACTCCTTACTACTCCCACTGACTACTGCTGACTACTGCTCACTACACTTCCCTGTCCCCCTTTTTGACCTGGGTCCCCCCTCAGGGTCCACCCACCATCCCAGAGCCTACGGGTTGTGTGTGTGTGTTTTTGGTCTCACCTGCATCACCCCAGCAACTGGTGAGCAGAGGCACTACTCCCCATAACCGCAGGAGTGCAGTACCTCTGGTGGCGGCCTACCCGGTGGGGCGCCACACAGGGACTGTACTAAAATGTTTTCTTTCACTGGAGTTCCCCTTTAAGTCTGAAGCCCTAGAAAATGAGATTCAGATTTTGTACTGACAGGGCCATTGAGTTTAATGACATAATTTTCTGCAGCAGATGCCTTTTTGAGGTGGGCACGAAATCACCGGCAGCCATGTTTTGGTGCCCGATCCAAATAGGCAGATACTAGTGATAATGATTTTTAACAAATCACAATGTGTCACCTTTTGCATTATTAAAATCAGTGGCCCCAGTAGCAGAAATATCCAAATCCCTTTTTCTTATTAAACTTGGGGTTATTTAGCTTGGAAAAACGAAGGTTTAGGGGTGATCTTATAATAATGTATAAATATATGAGGGGACAGTACAGAGGCCTTTTTAATGATCTTTTTATTCTTAGGCCTGAGACTGGGACAAGGGGGCATCCTCTACGTCTGGAGGAAAGAAGGTTTAATCATAATCACAGACGCGGATTCTTTACTGTAAGAGCAGTGAGACTATGGAACTCTCTGCCACATGCTGTTGTAATGAGTGAGTCACTACTAACATTTAAGAAGGGCCTGGATGCCTTTCTTGAAAACTATAATATTACCAGTTATATATACTAGATCCTTTGATAGGGCGTTGATCCAGGGAACTAGTCCGATTGCCATATCTGGAGTCAGGAAGGAATTTTTTTCCCCCCAATGTGGAGCTTAGTGTTGCCACATGTTTTTTTTTTTTGCCTTCCTCTGGATCAACATGTTAGGCTATGGGTTGAACTAGATGAACTTAATGTCTTCCTTCAACATTAAAAACTATGTTACTATGTATAATTATTAATAAACATTAAAGGGATCCTGTCACCCCCAAAACACCTCTAAACCTATTAAAAGCTGTCCCTAGAGCATATTAACACTTTCCCTACACTCCTTTTATCTCCTAAATGCACATAGTCAAAGTGAATAAAAACGTTATTATAGTACCTCATTACTGATGATAATGAGTGACTATGGTATTCATAGTCACTCATCCAGGCTGCCCCTCTTCATCATATCACGCCTATTCAGGCGTGATCTTCATCCTAGATTCAAATTCGCGCCTCCCTGCACGCCTCCCCGCTCTCCCATAGCGTCCGGGCTTCAGTGTGGGGCTGTAAGACGCGATCCGCGTCATTCCCGGCGCTGGGTTCCATATTTACAGCCGCGCTGTCAGCTTCAAAATGCGCACTGCGCATGCGCATGCGCAGTGCGGGACTTGAAGCTGACAGCGCGGCGCGGCTGTAAATACGTCACCCGCCGCCGGGAATGACGCGGATCGCGTCATACAGCCCCACACTGAAGCCCGGACGCTATGGGAGAGCGGGGAGGCGCGCAGGGAGGCACGAATTTGAATCTAGGATGAAGATCACGCCTGAATAGGCATGATATGATGAAGAGGGGCAGCCTGGATGAGTGACTATGAATAGCATAGTCACTCATTATCATCAGTAATGAGGTACTATAATACTGTTTTTATTCACTTTGACTATGTGCATTTAGGAGATAAAAGGAGTGTAGGGAAAGTGTTAATATGCTCTAGGGACAGCTTTTAATAGGTTTAGAGGTGTTTTGGGGGTGACAGGATCCCTTTAATAATTGATTATTAAAATAATTAATCAGTATTGTTATACTAATGTTTCCTCTTGGCAGCCCTACTCCTGGTGCCAATAGCAGATCACAGAGGAGACTGAGTAGCTAATGTCAGCTATGAACAGGAGAGCGCAGGGAGCCTGGAGAAGAAGCAGTGTACTTATGGGAAATGTAGCTCACAGTGGTCACATGGGCAGCATTGAGGGGCCGCCCACTTTACACTAAGTAGAGGGATGCAGTTATGAAGACATAGGAACCTGAAAGAAGAGTACATATTAAGCTAATGGGTATCTGAAGGCGTGTTCAATGTGATTTAGAAATTTTATTTAGCTACAGGGAGTTTAAAACAAAAAATATATGGTGTGATAACCCCCTTTAAGCCAGTATCCATGGAGACCAGAAGAATAGCTATGGGTTCAGCATGTTAAGTGTACAATACAGGTTGGGTGCAAACACTTCAGTTTAAATCCTTCCTGATGGGAGTCTTTCACTTTTCCCATCTTTTCTACCTTGCACAGACCACTGTAGGAGGGTCAGAAGTGTTGTCACCCTGTCACCCAAGGAATACTTTTACAATTTGCATTTTGTATTAACAAACGGTAAATTCGATAATGTATATATGACCCTCTACTGGTTAAATGTGAAGGCTGCTCCCTGAACCCAATTAGCCAAATGAAGCTATTGAGAGTGGGTGTTCCTTGTGGGCGGGGAATAGTCAATAAAAGGAAATGTAGCAAGGAAGATTGGAGGAGAGTCCCCCAGCAGGAGATTGTATCAGGAACCAAAGCCCGCTCTAAATTGATTGGACCATGAGGGTTACTCCGGGAGTTGGGCCAGCATCTGGACTGTGGAGCAGAACTTCAGTTAAGCTTGTCTACCCAGTGTGGGTGCTTGATGTCTGCCCCTAAAGGATAACCGGACAGCATCTATTCCCTCCGGTGTAAGTTCGGTCGGCCCCTGAGCAGAAATTTGAAGACGGACAGATCTCCACTTTGAGAGCAGTTTAGGAATACTTGTGCACCTAGGACAGATCTCCACTTTGAGAGCAGTTTAAGAATACTTGTGCACCTAGGAACAGAATTTATAAGAAAGAGGGGATTTTCAGCTCACCACTATGATGACCACATGTGGAGCTCCAGCATGGAAGTAGCCCAGTCTAGGCTATGCACAGCAGAATCCAAAGGAAGGTATTTCCAGCCAGTAATGGAGGAATTATAGCATAAGTATGCAAAAAAACTCCAATATTTAATGTGGCCAAAGTTAGGGCCCTTTCACATCAGCGATTACCGTATACCGGCTGCACTTGCGGCATGGTTGCGGCGCGATTGCGGTAAACGCCATACAATGTATAGGCGGACTTGCGGCAGGTGCGGCAAGTGCGGTTTTGGCACTTGCAGCAGGTGCGTCCGTGAAAAAAATGCCGCACCTGCCGCAAGTGCCAAAACCGCACTTGCCGCACCTGCCGCAAGTCCGCCTATACATTGTATGGCGTTTACCGCAACCGCGCCGCAACCGTGCCGCAAGTGCAGCTGGTATGCGGTAATCGCGGCAGATGCGGTTTTTTCACCGCATCTGCCGCGATTTGAATAAAATGCTGATGTGAAAGGGCCCTTACACATATAGACAAAAAACTCAAATCGGATACTCACCTTAACCAACGGCTGCACCGGGACCGGCCGATGGACATCTATGCATGTTAAAGGACCTTACACTCTCCCAGCCAATCAGATGTCTGGGAGAGATCTGGCCAATCAGATGCTGCCACATCACAATGACGTGATCGCTAGCGGACACCTGATTGGCCAGATGGAAAGGTCCTTGAGAGGACTTTTCCATCTGGCCAATCAGGTGGCCTCTAGCGAACACGTCATTGTGACGTGGCGGCATCTGATTGGCTGGGAGAGTGAAAGGTCCTTTAACATGCATAGATGTCCATCGGCCGGTCCCGTTGCAGCCGTCGGTTAAGGTGAGTATCCGATTTTTTCATTTTGTAACCACTTTTCATCTCTTTTACAGGACTTTTGCAGTGTATCTATGGATACACTGGAAAAGTACTCGGTACTTGCTACTCCCGAGTAATCCTAATTTAGAAGTGAGCACCCGAATACCGCTACTATTCGGCGAGTAGCCGAATAGTAGCATGTAGACTCGCTCATCCCTACATAAAAGTAATATTGGCCTAAGTGTCTCCTTAAAAAGTAATAATGTCCGTAAAGTATCCACAGAGAGTGGTAGGCAGGCAGTCCATTGCTTCTTTTTCTACCATAGGTTTTAACAGTCTTGACATCTTGACATTTGAAATTGGCGGTCATTGGGTAGCCCCTCCAATTGATTTGACTCATATATATTTACTTAAAAAAATCAGGCTACCTTTACTTATTTTGTGTAGACATGGCGGTATATAGTTCTGCACTGATGCTGCATGCACAAAACGGTAAGAGAGTTTGTAATCACAACTGGTTATACATAGTGGTGTAGTTTCGGTAGACTTATTTTAGGCTTTTACAAACATTGTAATTTCGCAGGTTTGTATAGAAAAGTGTACTGCAGGTGGAATCGCATGGTGTCAATACATCTGGAGATAATCCCTGAATATCATACTTGAGCGTATTAAACATAATTGTACAAGATTAACTAGACTAAAATTGCAGGGAGTCCTGCCGCCATCCACAGGCTAAAAACATCACAAGAATTTTTAGCATGCCACATGCACTAAACAAATGAGGTTATTATCTAAAAAGCTGGAGAACGCCACACTCACATTGGCAAGAACTTCTCCAGATCAATGGACAATTAAGCAAATGGAAAATTTCAGCATCTGTTTGAATTTGAATCCTTTTAATTTGGGTGCAAAGTAAATTTTTCATTTCCTAGCAGGAGAAAACACTGAAATATATATACACTACACTGAGATTTTGCTGGTAAGTGGGTCAGGAAGAAATGTAACCAGTATGAAGCTATCTCTGCTATGCAGAATATGGATGATATAAAATTCTGGAACATTTAAAATGTCTTTGTATCTTCTACCTGTGTTTCTCGGAGGAGTTATGAGAATTCGAAAGTCTTATAAAAGTCCGGAATTCTCTAAAAACGTTATTTTTTTATGTAATTCCAAAACTTTATAACTTTACTAATGCTCCCCTTACTATTCTTAGATCAAAAACATGCTCAATACGAAGACCTGACACATGATCTCTTACTTCCAAGACATTTTTATTCAATATTTTATGGGTTTAATGGATGAAAAAAGGTTGTTCATCATAAACAACCCAATTGTTCTGTTGTGTGGTTGTTATGATCACAGGGACACCAAATATATCGGTTATTTGCTGATTTGCGATGTTTATTTTTTTTTTTTAAGCGTGTTAGAAATAACGTTTTTGTAATTGCTTTTACTTAATTTTTTTGTAATATTATACAAAAAATATTTCTTTAGCTTTCCTTCTAAATACGTTGACATAGAAATATACTGTAATAACAATGTAGCCTAAAGCTTCAGGTAAAAAAAAAATCCAGAATTGCTTGTTAGTGTAGTCTGTGGATTATACTGTAATTTTAGCTGCAGCTGCTTTCTGCAATAATAAAGTTGGTGGGTTTGATTCCCAGAAAGATCAAATCTCCATTCATTTTTTTTAAATTATTACTCTTTAGTAGTTTTATAGGAACAAAAAAAAACTGACTTTTTCTTCCCTCTAGAATGAGGGACATAGAAATACACTGCTATGTATAGATGTATCTCTATGTAGCTGAATAATCTGCCTTGGTGTTCACATCTCAAAGAGTATACTAAACTTTTCCATGCTAATAAGTGTAAGCTGTAGCTCATAGCTTTAGCTGCTGCTGCAAAGATAAACATACAAAACAAAAAATGGATTTTAAGGAAACATTTAACTTAATTTAATTGCATACAGTGAATAGATATTGAAGTACAAAAAAACACAAGGATATTGCACTACCCCCTACTCTGGTTACACATGGTGCGTCTTACATGTACAGTATATATATTTATAATTAGCACCAGGTCCCCATTGAACCTTACTAAAGTGCAAGTGTTACATACATGATAGGAAAAATACTTGTGTTGAGTTTATTACTGGGTCATCAGTGCTCTTTGGCCCTTTCTGGCCTTTCCCAGTACATGAACGTTACATCGTATTGCTCTGCCCTCAACAAGACAGAGATAAGTGCATCTGTTCATGAGCGTTAATGGGTGACATTGTGTTAATGATGATGTAGGACACATCTTCCTCATAAGCATGGAAAGAGAATGGCGATTATGGAAGAGATGAGGTGCAGCATCAAGTCCAGTGACACTCATGGGACCAGACCACACCATATGTGGTATATAATAAAATGCATTTTGTGGTATACAGAGGAAATTTCGGGACTTGCAGCATACTAGAATGCTGTAAAAGAGGCAGTAAGAGTGGTGGCTGTCCTTTTATTTGGAAAGTCTTGGTGGCCAGTTCACATTAGTTGTTGGTGGCGTGAGCACGGTTCTACAGACCTGTTAACATTGTCCTCTGGCTCCGCTGTTAGTATTCAATTAGTCTCTTGTTTTGCAAGTTGGGAAGTGCCCCACCCCTTCCTGACTGAGCCAGACACAAAAGCTCTTTTCCCAAGGCACCAATTAGATATTCAAAGCACCTGTCTTTAGTTATAAGACTGCAAATCCATTGTTCTCTGGTATCAGTCGATGAGGAAAAGCCCAGAACGACATCAGGCAGTTACATTAGTGTTAGGACCCAGTTAATAGAGATCGCCTCAATGTGGGCAACTGGGTGAATTATCGATTTGGCCATTTCCATAATACTAAGTATCTCTACTTTTTCATTATCACTTTGTCTCTATTTGAAATATGTCTATGTCGAGTGCAACTATTATATTTGAAATAGAATTGTGTTTAGTTAGCACCTTCATAGACAGGATTGAGTGCAGCATAGCATTGTATAGGTATGACCACTGTAGCCAGCACCAATTGTCAGAACGGCAAATTGTTATTCCTTAAGGTGCACTTTTATCCCCATTGGAATAAAGCAGCTGTGCGCATGCTTAACTGTTGATCCATTTATTCTCTGTAGCACTGTAAGCAAAAGTTGAGTGTAATGCTTGGAATGCATGGAAAGGTGGTCGAGCATGCACACTGGGTCTCTGCTTCTCCATTCTAATAGGGATAAAAGTACCCGAATCTGTGGATTGGTCTGGGTACCAGCATTTACAATTCCATTGACAACACTGTTAAATCACTGAATCACTGAAAGCTGACTTAACCTACAACCTTACAGACCTCTGCTACTTGGGCGACATGGCTGTCGTAATCTAGCTATGGAGACCAATATTATGCCCTCATGTGTGCGCCCACTGTAAAGACGTACGATAATATTGGGAAATCAAGTCCAGTCTCGGAGCCTGATGCTCATCAGTGTGCACTTGCAGAGCAAGGGAGAAACTACTTTTCGCAATCAAGGTTCCAGGGTCCCTGGGTTCCTTTGTATCACGTCTCTCGTGGATCCTGTAGTAGCTGTCCCTGGGATCCTCTAGTACACGTCTCTTGGTCCTCTCATACACGTCTCTTGGACTACAGATGACTCTTCTGAGCTCAGCAAACTTTACTTTAACTTTCAGCTTCCCGCACTTTTCAGCCTGGATAAGTGTAGCAGCACACTTCAGAGAGGGGAGCACTGATCAGCCTAGCAGGGGGAGCACAGTCTCTAAAAGTCATATGTGCCTAAAATGTTTGTAGAGTCGCCTCCCCTACAGATTGGAAGTAACTTATTTTTTACCGGACAACTCTTTCAGTTAGAACTGATTATCTTAGCCAAAACTGCCACCGGTGTTGGACGTTTAATTCTAAACCACATGAACAATCTGCAATAGTGAATCTACTACTACAGGTAAAACAGCGCAGATAGCTCCAAAAATAAAAATAAAATCTGACGTTGTATTAGTATATATGTGACCTGGCTCTGACTTGTCCTCAGGGGAATCTCCCGGTAGGCTCCTATCAGGGGCGGACCTACCGTGGTGCAGGTAGGTGCTGCTCGCAAAACCACCCCCCCACTCCTCAAATACAGCTGCTAGCATCCCCCTTCCCCCCCGCTCCTCACCCACAGCTGCACCAGGGCCCGCCAGGCTCAAGTTACGCCACTGGCTCCTGTGTGGGATGCTCCCCCACGCTCCTATATGAGCAGTCAGTAGTTGGCACTATACACTCGATTCACTATGTACGGAGAGAAAGCATCATCATCACTTCATTCATGTAACAAACTACTCAGTATATTATTTTATACATTTGTGACTGCGTGCAATGTACTACTTGCATGTAGCTGAACATTGTATCCCCATAGTCAACCACAGACAATGTTAGTGGTGAGTTCTTGGCACTCTGGTCCACCTCTGCATGCGATACAGACACAGGCTATGAGAAGTGATTCCTTTATTCTATACAAGCCTATTTTCATCTTAGATGAATTATCTATGCTTAACCTTGCACAAAGCAACTTCCGTGGTACATGGTATAGAGAAGTTTTCTCCAGCTTATTACAGCAATAACAGTTACTTTACCTCTCAAATAACTTTACAGCCTGTAACAGGATTAAATGACAAGAAACGGATTAAAACGGCAACTTTCAGGGATTCCTAACATCCTCTGATAATAAGCAGCATATACGGCAAAATGCAATGGATTTGGTGAGGAATCATTGCACTGTACATTAATAGCTCAAAGGGAGTCAATGATAAGAGTGGTCTTCTATATACTTAGGAGGGTATAAGAAAAGCTCCCATGCCCTTTGTCTCCATATCATAGACAGACTTCCCGAACACTCTTATTTTAGAACAAATTTTACTCCTATATCCTGTCCAGATAACGCTGCAAGCTAGACAAATGTGCCCCCGGTGAGGAAGCAGCTTGAGGCTCAGTACGTTCTGCCAGTCTATCAATCACAGTGTGCTATTCCGAGTGGCAAAAGGATACTTTGTAATGCTTAAAAGAGAATTCAGCCATCGAAAATCTCAGCACATTGTCATAGACTTTTATTTATCTTCCTATTACGGATTCCCTATTATAGGATCAAAACTTTTCATAGAGAGCTATACATAGAAAGCAATTGTAAGGGACAGGTGGCGGGCATGTTTGCTTAGTGGTCCTTAAAAACTTGGTTATGGTACCCTGAGTGTGTTTGCAATCTGGGGATTTTCTGCTTACCCCTATTCGGGACACAAATGGTATGATGGTATGGGGGCCTTAAAAATACTGTACAAAACAGTTAGACTCACTGATGATGAAAGCAGGGGCGTAACTACCGGCATAGCAGACGTAGCGGTCGCTTTGGGGCCCAGCGCTTGTGGGGGGCCCGGACCCAGTTCCGCTACTCTGCTATGCCGGTCAGCTACCTTGTGTGACCGTCAGGTGGGGGGCTGAGAGGTCACCTGGGGGGGCCCCAAGCTCCCCGGGGGGCCCTGCTGCCTGTGTCTCCAGCCGCCCCCACTGCGATAGTGCCGAGGCTGAGGGAGGACTGCTGGAAGTGACACTGTGACTTCCTGCAGCCGCTCAGCAGTGCCCGCCCCTTCACCGCTCTACCGCCGGGAGGCAGAGCAGGTAATTGTGCGGCCGGCAACCCCCCCCCACCGAGAGGTCACCTGGGGGGGGCACTGAGCTCCCCGGAGGGCCCTGCTGCCTGTTTCTCCAGCCTCCCCGACCGCGACCGCCAGGAGGCAGAGCAGGTAATCATGCGGCCGGCATAGCACCCCCTCCCCCTCCTCACCTAGGGGCCCCTGAGCTAATCTTGCTCCGGGGCCCGCAAGACAGTAGTTATGCCACTGGATGAAAGGAACCTTCTTATTTCTTCTTAAATCTCTGCTCTCCAGCCATCTATGTAGTCAGCTACTGTACAACTTGCTCTACAATTTATAAACCCTTTAGATCTGCTGTTGCTAACATACTCTCCAACATGTGGCCTCTTCTTCATGTACAGTACAAGAACAGTGGATGGGATTTATAGAAATCCCCTGCCCACTGTACTTCTTTTCCCCGCAGTGTAAACTGACATGCAATGTAGCTTTCCAAGCCACACCATGTCAATTTATTCCTGTTGACACACAAGTGTTCTGAGCCTGAGAACATAGCAAAAATCCGCTACGGTCAGAACACTGATTGTAAGCACTGGTGCTGTGGTCTCTGCAGGAGATTAGACCCTCTCTAACCCTGTCACTATCAGGCTAATAATCAGTGCACTGATTATGTAAAACCACATTTAAAACAGGTAATAGCATCACATTAACTCACATCATGTTAGGGGAACTCCAGTGAGAGAAAACATTTTAGTACAGTTCCTGCCCTCCTACATGATGAAGCAGAGCTGTACACTGCAGTTCTAGGATCTATAGATCACTTATAATTCAATAAAATCATACCTGCTAGTCAGCGCTGACCCCCCCCCTCAGGGGACATAACATTTCAGCCTGACAGCCTCATACAGCAGCAGAGAAAAGGAGGTGTATTGGGGCGTGAACCCTGGGGGCTGCAGGATCATCTTAGATTCCAACCACTCACATTTCTGTATACGGAATGGGTATGGCAGGGGGCTTGGCCACTGGCCCCATGCTCATACTACAATCCATCCTCTGAAATACCATCCTATGTGAAAGGGGTGTTCTGTTTTGAAATAGCAATAATGGCAACAAGCAAATATAAATACACGCTCCTCTGCTGCACAAATATATGATGGTGCATAATTGAACTGACATGTATGAGGCTTGGAGAACAGGCAAAGCACTAAAGTGATCAGCTCTGTCATAGTCTTCCCTCCCCCCTAGCTAGGAAGTTACAAAGCATTGAAAGTTGTAGGGACAGGATGCTACCAAGTAGCTATGAGGGACAGGAAACTATGTCAGAGCTGATCAGTGTAGTGTGTTGCCTGTTCTCCCAGCCTCATACATGACAGTACACATTATGTACTATCATTTAAACAATTATATATCCTAGTGGAGTGGGGGGGTTTATTTAATTTATTAATATTGGGCGTTGACACAGACTAGTGTACGTTTCATACACTTACACACCCACACACACAAACACACATTTGCATTGCATTGACTGGCTGTCAATTTTGTGATAGGGATTGATTATTGTTAGTGATGAGCAAGTGTAATCGTTACCATTCGTTACTTCAACGGATAGTACTGTATTCGCGGTACTCATTACTTGGTGAGTAATGCTGGTGCTCGGGAGTGATGTGTCGATCGTGAGCAATGAGACACATATTGCCAGCTGCCTTCAGTAAACTATAGGAGCTGTCACCCAGTGAGAGCAGATTGGTAACATGAAATAGTTCATGAAAAAGTCCAAAGAATACAACAATGAGCTTAATCTTTGATACAGCAAAGCCTTAAACTGAGTTGATCACCCAGAAACTTTGGAGTACTATGAAGGATATGGGTGTTCCAAACCATCTCATCAGCCCCATTGTGAAGCTTTACATGGACCAAGAAGCAAAAGTCGGAACGGAATATGGTGACACACCATGGTTTAAAGAAGAGTGAGGTGTCAGACAAGGCTGCATCCTGTCACATTTCTCTTCAATGTGATTGCTGAGGATATTTATTTCAGGAAGGTTGGACTTGCTGAAAAAGAAGGAATCAAAATTGGTGAAAGATTTGTTAACATGTTATCTAAAATATGCAGACGATACAACACTCATAGCAACAAGCTTTGATGGAATGAAGGACTTATTTTGGAGTGTCAAGATGGAAAGCTTGACCATGGGACTGCTTCTCAACACAAAGAAGACAAAGATTTTGACCACCGTTGGTACAACATGGACACATTTGAGATGGATGGCAATGAACTAGAGGTTGTAGAAGACTTCACTATACTTGGCATCAATGATCACTCAAGATGGTGTGACGACACCAGAAGTCAATAGGAGAATAGCTATGGGAAAATCAAGGAATATTTCACTGGTGACGAAGAAACGGCTCGTACATAGTTGGTCTTTTCTGTAGTAACATATGGAAGTGAAACATGGACGATAAAGAACCAAGTCAGAAGATAAATCAACGCCTTCAAAATGTAGTGCTGGAGAAGGATGTCATTAATACTAAGAATGGCAAGAATAACAATCAAATCAATTTTGGAGCAAATTGAGTGACACATGTTACTTGAAACAAGAATCCCCAAGCTATGACTTACCTATTTTGGGCACATCATACAAAGAGAGAAATCACTGGAGAAGTATGTCATGGCAGAAAACTTGAAAGGAACAGGGTGAAGAAGAAGACCAGCAACCCAATGGCATGAACTATCAAGATAACGGTGGAGAAGCCTCTGGTGCACCTATTTAAGCTTGTGCAAGATCGATCTTCCTACAGAATGTTCATCCATCAAGTTGCCGTGGCTTGAGATTAATCTAAAGGCTGGTAAATGATAATAATTATTTCAGACATATATATTTGAGTATCCTGTGATTGAAAATCTATAGTCTGTATGTCCCATTGGATACTCTATGAATGTTGATTTTACAATATCGACTACAATAAAGCCTTGTTATGGAGAACGGGGTCATAAAGTAGTTGACCCTTTTCAGTGGCCCCAATGTGCTGGATAAATAAAAAAAAACTATACAATACTTACCTTCTGGATTGGTATCAACCCTGCACGCTCAGCCCTGTGTTCTCCATCAGTCTCCTGACAAGTCATATTACCACTGCAGCCCTTGAATAGACAATGATCAGCTGCAGCTGTCACAATTTCTTTCTCAGCAGTAGAAAAGGTGCTGGACGAAACCTTTAAATGAGTCTGAGAAGTGTCTAATCAGACTTTTCCATTCTTCATGGATATAACTGTATGTGAATGAATTATCATTTGGTCAGATACAGCGCTGATGATTGCTCTAATCGAGCTAAATAAGTGCAACTTACAGTATCTTGTTATATTGTTGATCGTCAGCTGTTTTAGACAAAAAATCTGCCTGTGTAAAAGGACCCTGGGACCAACACCATGCTTTGAGATTCAATTTTTATTTTGCCAGTGTAATCACATAAGGTGAAGAGTAATCTCTTGGGATGTTTCAAAGACATAAATACCAGCCTAACATATAGGAGCCTTTTAAATGGCCAATTAAGAGAAGCAACTGGCAACGTTGTGTGGTGTCACACATTTCACGCACGCAAGCAATTATCACAAGCTCATTTGCCCAATCACAATATAATGAATATGTTAATGGTGATAAAACCACTGAGATAATCAAAATCAATTAAAACACTTACTAAGGAATTTACAAAGACTGGTGAGACTGGAAATCGTTAAAAGTTGCTAGTTGTTGCCTAAAGTGTGGTGAAGTGATGTGGGTCAGATTTTTAATAGGAACACCTTTGTCGAAAATGGGCAAAGAACCATAAAATCACGGCATGGCTAAGACAACTCTAGTCTACTAATACACACTGAAAGCAGCTTCAAAATGCAAAAATTATTGAAGATTAATGGAAGTAATGCACACACATTGGATCCAGCATATTCATAGTTATTATCACCTCCGGCTACAGCTCCTGTTGGTAGTGAGCCATAATTAGAAATGCAGCCTGGGGTAAATGTGTAATGTTATTTATGTAAATGGACATCTTATCCTGGTACACCATCTCATAGTCGTAGCTTTGAATACGTCAGGACTATGACAGATATCAGCGACGGTGTCGTACCGGTCATAGAAGCCATGATAAGGGATATTGACTATGACAAAATTGTGAGGCTTAAATCTTATTAACCAGCAGATTCTAATATAAAATAAGCCTGGAAGTATTTATACACATATATACATGTATATACTGTACATGTACATAATCTTTACATCTATTATTTTAGCGGTGGTTGAGGGGAATGTTTAGTCTAAGGGTTACAGAATATCTTACTGTCATCTACAAGTTGGAGTGAAATTGTGACATTACCATAATGAGACCTAATTATTTTTGCATAGCCTTCCATTTTTTTTTGCGGTATTTACAAGGTCTCCAAGGATCTTATTTGGCAAAGGAGACATTGAGATTGAGTGATTGCAAAAGTATGTGCACATGGCTTCTTTTAGATGGCGAAGGAGCTTCAGAAACGCGGCAGTGATTTTTGTGATGACTCCACCGCCAGTGTCTCTTATGGCCACTTTACACTTCCCGATATAGGCGTCCAACTCCGATAAAAAGTCACGTGGTTCGTGCGTTGGCCCCGATATCGTTCGTGCGTTGTATGGTTTAAATGTCCAATTCGATGCAAGAACGATGCCAAAACAATATCGGGGAAGAAATGAGCCTGCTCTCCAACGGCCCGATATTGGATAGACAATGTGGCCAGATCGTGCTGTGTGAGAGCCCAAAAACGATTTGGAATACAACTTCCCCTATTCTCTACCATGTTAAATGGTCGTTCCTGGGTCGCCCGTACAAGGGGGCGTAGACATTGCAGTTGTGTTGCCTGCCGATATCGTGCTGTGTAACATCTCTTTTGCGATCTTGGAATTCTGCCCAAAAAATGCGCGCACCCGCGTAGTTGTATCCAACATCGGACCGACGTTGGGATGTGTAAAGTGGCCATCACTCTTTCAAGTACAATATAGAAAGCAGATGGCAAAAATAAACAGGTCACTGCTAACCACTTCAGGATATCTGAACACATTGCACGTTGTTGTTTTAACATTGCTGTACTTTATGTTCCTTATTTGTGACTTATTTGCACGACACTTCAGATGGATTCCATGTAGAATCTGCCTGAAAAAGACATTGTCTGCACCTACCTTAATGCTGTAATTTTTTCTACTCATGGGTGATCAAAATCCTTAATTAAAAAGCAAATTCATTAAAAAAAAACATAAGCAGTCCATGCACATAATGAGAACAAGCACAGATTTCGTACAGTGGGTTAATATGGGCCTTTAGGTTGTCTGTATGGTATCACCATATCTTGTCTTTGTTTTTATGATAGGTGAATACCTCTGTAGTGTAATGGAAATGTGATCTGGGTCATTACCGTAATAACTACAGACAAAGAGAGTGTAGTAGAGTAACAACAAAAGGTCAGAGGTGACAAGTCACTACTTACTGGGATAACTGCAAAGAGTGGTCAGAAAATCCAACAAGAGGGCATATTACAAAGGGTTAGCTAGAAACATAGTCCAAAACACGAGCCAAAGTCAGGTAAACCAGGAGGACGATGCACCATTCAGGGAAAAGTCAAAAGCATAATCGGATCATATGGTCAGAAAAACAGTCAAACAGAGGGTCAGGCAAGAGAGCTTGGATGAAGTAAAGTCTACACAGCAAATGCAAGTGTACAATTGACATTAGCCAGAGAAACCTGCATACTTAAATAGTAGACTAATCATTGAAAAGTACGAGCACCTGTAACTCCAACACCCCAGACCTATCATTGTGAAAAACACAAACAAAACAGAATGACAGCTCAACCATACCTATGCAACATATAACAGAGATAAAGAATAGCAGTGTGGAGATCATTACAGGAACATGCAACAATTTTATACAATATTTAAACAAACTGCCTCTGATGTATTAAGAGTGGCATTTTGTGTACCAGCTTAATAAGGGATGTGCAAGAAGAGATGCACCAAATTCATTAAAAGGTGCACACCACTTATTGAACTCAGTGCATCTTATCAGTATTCCGTGCACCTTATTGACTGGAGCAAGGTTTCTGGCATAAGAAACCTTGTCTCTTCATATAAATTTGATGGGCTTCTTCTGCCCTGAATCCTCAGCTCTGCCCATTTTGGCAGAGTGACTAGTAACTGACATGAAAATAATTGCCAAAAATTGTGCAAACATTTTGCAACTATTCAAGTGTCTTACAACAGCTTTCTGGCATAAACACTTTGATGAATCGGCCCCGATATGCTTACTATAATATTATATTACATACGTTTATATATTGCGTGCATCTCAAAGAGCTTCTAATAATATTCAGCATTACTCATACATCAATCATAAATGCACCCTTTGATATCTCCTCTAGATCTAATGCTGTGCGGATCTATGTCTCTATGGATACAGACCTATATCTTCAATACAGTAAACGTGTACAATAGCTAGTTTCCCACCTAAATGATCTGTCCAAGAATGTAAGAAATAAAAGGAACTGGGGAAATAATGTAATACATAAATCACACTTTACTCATCTATTATATCATCTCCCATTCCAGTGCCAATGCTCCAATAGTCCCTGCCGATCTTTGTGTACTTTCTGAGTAGTAACTTAACAAGCTATGTGCATTAGCTACAAGGTCAATCCTTGAAGCCAGTGATTGTTTTTTTTTGCAGAAAAGTATGTCATTACCCTAGGAAGTAAATATAGAATGTCTAGAACCATCGAAGTGTAGGCACTGGAGCGGTGGGGGATTTGATAGATGAGTAATGTTATTTTTTTTAATAAGATTTCCTGAAGTCATGTGTGTTTTAAGCCTTCCAACAAGTTCTATATATTAGTTTCCCTGTGGGAAAGTTGAAAATTAGCTGCTATCTTCTTCCAAAAATAAGTCAGAACTTGTGCTACCAAAGGTCCACTTCAGTGTGATGGGCTGGACGTTGTTTTCCATTAGTAAGGGTCATAAACATACAGGTGAAGCCATTGAAGGAAGCAGAATTGTGGAGACTAGCAGGGAGTGTCAGCATCATAGCTAGCTATGTTGGGTTAAGGAGCACTTTTCATACATGGTGCTCTACTCCATGACTATATAGAGGTCCACATACAGGTGCATCTCAATGAATGTCACCAAAAAGTAAATTTATTTCAGTAATCCAATGCATAAAGTGAACACACATAGATAGAGTCATTACAAACAGACTGATCTATTTCAAGTGTTTATTTCTGTTAATGTTGATGATTATGTCTTACAGCCAATAAACACCCAAAATTCATTATCTCAGAAATTTAAAACAATTAACACAAAACTCCTACTAAGGCTTACTAATTGTTTAAACTTGCCCCTTAGTCTGGTTCAGTAGGCTAACAATCATGGGGAAGACTGCTGACTTGAGATGTCCAGAAGGCAGTCATTATGATCAAGAGTAGAAATTGCACATAGAGCAAACACAACCAACATGATATGAATTACAAAAAGCCTTTATTGAAATCCCAACAACAAAAAACAATTTAAAACAAGTAAAAACCACACAATGGTATATATAGTGCCTTGTGAATGTATTTGGCCACCTTGAACTTTTCAAAGTTTTGCCACATTTCAGGCTTCAAACATAGAGATATAAATTCTAATATTTTTGTGAAGAATCAATAAGTGGGACACAATCGTGAAGTGGAACGAAATTTATGGGATATTTTAAACTTTTTTAACAAATAAAAAACTGAAAAGTGGGGTGTGCAATATTATTTGACCCCTTGAGTTAATACTTTGTAGTGCCTCCTTTTGCTGCAATTACAGCTGCAAGTCGTTGGGGTATGTCTCTATCAGTTTTGCACATCGACAGACTGAAATTCTTGCCCATTCTTCCTTGCAAAAAGCTCAAGCTCAGTGAGGTTGGATGAAGAGCGTTTGTGAACAGCAGTTTTCAGCTCTTTTCACAGGTTCTCGATTGGATTCAGGTCTGGACTGTGACTTGGCCATTCTTACACCTGGATACGTTTATTTTTCAACCATTCCATTGCAGATGTTTGGGATCATTGTCTTGGAAGAAAAATCTCCGTCCCAGTCTCAGGTCTTTTGCAGGCTCTAACAGGTTTTTTTTCCAGATTGGTCCTGTATTTGGCTCCGTCCATCTTCCCATCAATTTTAACCATCTTCCCTGTCCCTGCTGAAGAAAAACAGGCCCAAACCATGATCTGCCACCACCATGTTTGACAGTGGGGATGGTGTTTTGAGGGTGACGAGCTGTGTTGTTTTTACACCAAACATATCATTTTGCATTGTGGCCAAAAAGTTCGATTTTGATTTCATCTGACCAGAGCCCTTATTCCACATGTTTGGTGTCTCCCAGGTGGCTTGTAGCAAACTTCAAACGAGACTTTTTATGGATATCTTTGAGAAATTGCTTTCTTCTTGCCACTCTTTCATAAAGGCCAGATTTGTGCAGTGTACGACTGATTGTTGTCCTGTAGCGACAGGTGGTAAGGCCGCGGGTGTGTGTGTATGATCTTTCTCAACAGAATCCCCATACTCAGATTAACCGGTAGTAACATGTCTTTACTGTAAAACATATTATATCACAGTCAACCGAACTATAGCGCACTTGTATATATTAGAGTCTCTGGATCTTCACTTCTTCCGGGTACGCAGCAAGAAAAACACAACAATGAAGGTATCTTTCCTAACTTTCCCTAAAATCACGTACCAGTCTATCACGAAGAAGAGTCGCTCCCACGTAGCAGGCCTGGGGATCTCCTCAGTCTTCTTCTTTGGTCTCCTTCCGAGGTAACAGAATTTTTCTTTTAATGTCTCTCCCAGTCTCAGGCACACAGAGCAGCAGCATGAAGGAGATCACACTGCACAGAAGTCTCTCTCAGTCGGTCACAGCCCCTGCACATGCACTCTGGGTGCTCGTGCGGGCAAGGTTTTGCAGAGCGCCAAGTCACTGCACCAAAGTCAGGGCCCAGGATCAGTCACAGGGGCTTCTGCGGGTGATTTTTCGGCAAGGGTGTTGCAAAGTAGCCCTCTTTCAACAGACATCCACAGGCAGATCTTCTCTGGTTCAACTCTGTGTCTGTACTGACTTCCTGAGTAAACACATTTGCTGAAAAAGGGAATTTCCCAGTTTGTTTTAGCACTTGTCCACAAGGGGCAGTGGCGGACTGTGCACAGCTCATTTCAGTGTCGATTTCAATAATACAATCTGAATTGTACACCTCATTACATACCCCCCCACTGAAAGGTTGACAGTCCCTGTCAACAACCATCGGCTACAAGGCAGTGATGGCCGTTGATATCACAGGGATTGATCTCCGGCGGAGTAGGGACCTCTGTTGGGAGAAACCGTCATCCCCCCGTTCACCTTCGCTCCCTTGTTCAGGGCTCACAATATCTCCAATAAACTCAGTCACGTTTTCTACCCGGGGAGAGTAGGATCGCCGGCGGTAGCGGCGCCAGTTGGGGGCAAATCTGCTTCCTTTAACGGGAACACCCCCAGGACCGGTGACGTCGGCGGCCTCTGTGCCCTTCTCTCCCTTCACAACATCAAACTGTACCACCTCCCCATCACCAACGCTGCGGAGGCACTTACGAGGATTGTTACGCTTTATGGCAGTCTGATGTACAAACACGTCATCCTTTGTGTCATTCCTGTTGATGAAGCCATTCCCATCGCGGACATTAAACCACTTCACCGTCCCCTGGACTCGAGTGGCCAGTACTTGCTTATCGGTCTGGCTCTGTCTCTTCACACCCTTTTCCCTGATCTCCCCTGCCGAGCGAACCGCTTTGGCTGGGGCGTCTAGTTTACAGGTGGCTGCTGTTGTGGGGCATGGCTTGCTGGTTCTGGTATATCGGACCACAGGTGGAGGATGCGGACAACGGTTTGCCCTATGGCGGGGGTCGCCGCATGTCCAGCACCTTCCCATAGGCCGACTGGGTTGCTGTCTCGCTTGGCTGTCCACCTGTTGGTCTAGCATGAGCTGTAGCTGTAGTATCTGTTTCTGCAACTCTGCTACTATCTGCTTCAATTCCTCCGTGTCACTGTTCGGAGTGCTGGCACCGGGTATGGACCTGCAGGCCGTAGTATAAGTTTGGTTATAAGTTACTACCAGGAGGAGATTCTGTTGATCACACATCCTGCCGACTACGCCAGATGTAGCGACCGGTGGTAAGGCCGCGGTGTGTGTGTATGATCTTTCTCAACAGAATCCTACTCAGATTTAAGCGGTAGTAACTGTCTTTACTGTAAAACATATTTATATCACAGTCAACCGACTAATGCGCATTGTATATATTAGAGTTTGGGATCTTCACTTCTTCGGTCGCAGCAAGAAAAAACACAACAATGAAGGTATCTTTCCCTAACTTTCCTAAATCACGTACCAGTCTATCACAGAAGAAGATGTTTGCTCCCACGAGCAGGCCTGGGATCTCCTCAGTCTTCTTCTTGGTCTCCTTCCGCAGTAACAAAATTTTTTTAATTCTTCCCAGTCTCAGGGCACACAGAGCAGCACAGAAGGGAGATCACAACAGCACAGAAGTGCTCCTCCAGTCGTCATGGCCTGCACATGCACTCTGGGTGCTCGCGGTCAAGGTTTTGCAGAGCGCCAGAGTCACAGCACAAGCCCAGTGGCTGATCAGTCACAGGGGCTCTGCGGGGTGATTTTCCGGCAAGGTGTTGCAAATAGCCCTCTTTCACAGACATCCACAGGCAATCTCTCTGGTTCAACTCTGTGTCTGTACTGACTTCCTGAGTAAACATTGCTGAAAAGGGAATTCCATTTGTTTTAGCACTTTCCACAAGGGCATGGCGACTGTGCACAGTCATTCATGTCCATTTCAATAATACAATCTGAATTGTACACCTCATTACAGTCCTTGGACAGGTTCTCCCATCTCAGCTGTAGATCTCTGCAGTTCATCCAGAGTGGTCATGAGCCTTTTGGCTGCATCTCTGATCAGTCTTCTCCTTGTTCGAGATGAAAGTTTAGAGGGACGACCAGGTCTTGGTAGATTTGCAGTGGTCGTATACTCCTTCCATTTCAATATGATCGCTTGCACATGCTCCTTGAGATGTTGAAATTTGGGAAATCTCTTTGTATCCACATCCACCTTTAAAGTGAACCTGACCCCTAAAAATCGCCCCTCATTATAAGGTCCCTGCACCTTCCTATAAGGGTCTAGCTATCCCTCTCTGTCCTATTTGAAGTTTTGCAAAGTTGAATAATATGATTTATAACCTTACAAATGTGAGGCTTCTGCTGCCCTAAGGAGTTGCAGTGGGCGTTCCCTCTGCCTCCTTTCCGCCCCTCCCAGTTGTTTTTCACGCCCCAATGGGCGTGAAAATGACTGTAGATGATCTTGTCTCGGATCAATGGGTGGGCTTGTGGGTATGATGCAAATCGCGTCATTTCAGGCGCTGCTGACGTCGATACACCCTGTGGGTGTATGGGCGGACCTCAAGCTGTGCATTGTGCATGTGCGAGGTATACTTTACGGCAGCTCATGCTGCCAAAGGGTGTATCGATGTCAGCAGCGCCTGAAATGACATGATTTGCGGGCAGCAGAAGCCTCACATTTATAAGGTAATAAATTGTATTATTCAACTTTGCATAGGACAGAGAGGGATAGCTAGAAACCCTATTGGAAGGTGCAGGGACAAGTATTTATAGGCTGGGGGCGATTTTTATGGGTCAGGTTCCCTTTAAATTTGCCACAACAGTATCTCAGACCTGCCTGGTGTGTCACTTGGTCTTCATGATGCTCTTACACTTGAAACAGAACCCTGAGACTATCACAGAGCAGGTGCATTTATACAGAGACTTGATTACACACAGGTGGATTCTATTTATCATTACCAGTCATTTGGGACAACATTGGATCATTCAGAGATCCTCACTGAACTTCTGGAGTGAGTTTGCTGCACTGAAAGTGAAGGGGCCATGTAATATTGCATGCCCCACTTTTCAGTTTTTATTTGGTAAAAAAGTTTAAAATATGCAATAAATTTCATTCCACTTCACGATTGTGTCCGACTTCACAAAAATATTAGAATTTATATCTTTATGTTTGAAGCCTGAAATGTGGCAAAATGTTGAAAAGTTCAAGGGGGCTGAATAATTTCACCAACACACTGTATATGAATGGACCCCTAGGTAGTGTCACAGGTATATAACACATCCAGAGCATGTAATTTAATGGCGTAAGTGACACGTACACTACTGTTCAAAAGTTTGTGGTCACCCAGACAATTTTGTATTTTCCATGAAAACTCATACTTTTAATTATCAAATGAGTTTCAAAATGAATAGAAAATATAGTCCAGACACTAACAAGGTTAGAAATAATGATTTTTATTTGAAATAATAATTTTCTCCTTAAAACTTTGCTTTTATTGAAGAATGCTCCCTTTGGAGCAAATACAGCATTGCAGACCTTTGGCAGGTACTATTTAATGAAGCTTCCAGTTGAGGAGCTGTGAGGTGTTGATTTCTCAAATCAGAGGTTCTAATGGGTACTTCACACACAGATACTTTCCACCAGGTCGACTTGCGGGTGGGATCGCTGAAAAATCTCTCTGCAGTCGCTGGTGAGCTGTCAAACAGGCAGATTCACCAGCGACAAGTCAGTGGAGACATCGATGGCAACCATGATAAACAACGGGTAACTAAGCAGCGCGCACTGCCTAGATACCCGGTGTTTATCATGGTTACCAGGTACTCCCGCTTACAGGCTGCACTAAGTGGGAGGACGCTGGTAACCATAATAAACACCGGTAGGTAAGCAGCGCATGCTGCCTAGATACCTGCTGTTTATCATGGTTGCCAGTGTCATCCCGCTTAGTGCTGGTAACCATGATAAACAGCGCGTATCTAGGCAGCGAGCGCTGCTTAGTTACCCAGTGTTTATCATGGTTACCAGCCTGTGAGGTTGCTGATCGTTGGTGTCTTGCTGTCACACGCAGTGATGCGTGCTGACCAGCGGGAGACCAAGGACCAAAAAATGGTCCTGGACGATGTGCAGCGATCAGCGACCTCACAGCAGGGGCATGATCGCTGCTCCATGTCACACACTACTAGAAAAAAAGCAGCATCAAAAAACCTTACCATCCATGCCAAAAACAGAAACCAAGTGCACTTACAGGATGCAGTCAGAGCCCAAATGTGAAGCAAGCCCAGCTGTAGGCTGATAAATCACCTCTACCAGCAAGATGTGGGAGGCGACCTGCCATGCATACACTGGGCTTGCATATAGCACCATTCACACTGATACATATGATGCAGAGTGTCTGAAAGCTACCCAACCGCTCCGCTGCCTGAGCATTGGGCCGCACAGTACGATGCTTCTGCATCACTAGATGAATGGCGCCCCTATGGGCCCAACTGCACCCTGGATGGATAAAAAAGTGCAAAAGTTTTTTATATGATAAATAAAAATAGCTTTAAAATGGGTTTTTGGTTCATGTATTGGCCCAAGACATTTAAGCTGATGATCCACGTCACGGAATCCCATGCTCATCCTAACAAAACTGTGCAAAAACTACTAGAAAAAAAGCAGCATCAAAAAACCTTACCATCCATGCCAAAAACAGAAACCAAGTGCACTTACAAGATGCAGTCAGAGCCCAAATATGAAGCAAGCCCAGCTGCAGGCTGATAAATCACCTCTACCAGCAAGATGTGGGAGGCGACCTGCCATGCATCCAGGGTGCAGTTGGGCCCATAGGGGCGCCATTCATCTAGTGATGCAGAAGCATCTTACTGTGCGGCCCAATGCTCAGGCAGCGGAGCGGTTGGGTAGCTTTCAGACACTCTGCATCATATGTATCAGTGTGAATGGTGCTATATGCAAGCCCAGTGTATGCATGGCAGGTCGCCTCCCACATCTTGCTGGTAGAGGTGATTTATCAGCCTGCAGATGGGCTTGCTTCACATTTGGGCTCTGACTGCATCCTGTAAGTGCACTTGGTTTCTGTTTTTGGCATGGATGGTAAGGTTACATGTCACACACTGCAACATCACTGGAGAGGTCGCTGTTACGTCACAAAACCTGTGACGTTTCAGCGACATCGCTAGCAATAGCACTATGTGTGATGTAGCCCTAATATACTTGTCTTGTTGCTCAGTTGTGCAGCGGGGCCTCCCACTTCTCCTTCTACCCTTGTTAGAGCCTGTTTGTGCTTTCCTCTGAAGGGAGTAGTACACACCTTTGTCGGAAATCTTCAGTTTCTTGGCAATTTCTCCCATGGAATTGCCTTCATTTCTGTCAAGTTTCAATTGAAAGTTCTCTTTTTCTGTCCATTTAGAGAGTTTTTATAGAACAAACAAATGTAATGCTGCAGATTATCAACCTCCTTCTCAAAGGCAGGTCAATTTTATAGCTTCTCTAATAAGCCAAACCATTTTCAGCTGTGCTAACATACTTGTACAGGGGTTTTCTAGGGTTTTCTAAACATCCATAAGCCTTCTTACACAGTTAGCAAACACAATGTACCATTAAAACACTGGAGTGGTGGTTGTTGGAAATGGGCCTCTATACACCTATGTATATATTGCATTAAAACCAGACATTTGCAGCTAGAAAAGTAATTTACCACATTAACAATGTATAGAGTGTATTTCTGATTCATTTAATGTTAGCTTCATTGAAAAAAAATGTGCTTTTCTTTAAAAAATAAGGACATTTCTAAATGACCCCAAACTTTTGAACGGCAGTATAGGTGTATATGTATGTGTGTCCCTTCAGATAGAGGTGCTAGGAAGATCTAAAAATAAGGGGAGAGAGAGGTCCCCCAGGTACTTGAACCCAGGTCTGTTCCCTAGGTTCTAGGAGCTATGGGTGCAATATAGGTACTGTCTGTCCTTCTCTCTCTCTCCCTTTCAGCTGATCACCAATCTTATATGAGGGACCTCTGACTTTATAACAATCTCTGTTTTATAGTTCCTGTTTTATATATATTGCATATTATATGTAGATCATAAGGGTGATGATATTGATTTGTATTGTTTAAGTCTATCCTACTATTTTTGGATCTTCCTCGCACCTCTATCTAAATGGGCACACATACAGTGCCTACAAGTAGTATTCAACCCCCTGCAGATTTAGGTGGTTGACACATGCGGAATTAACTTGGCATTGTGACATTTGGACTGTAGATCAGCCTGGAAGGTGGAAATGCACTGCAGCCAAAAAGATTTTTAAATTTATTTTTTTTTAAAGCGTTAAAAGCTACCGTGTTTCCCCGAAAGTAGGGCGCCCCCGAAAGTAAGGCATGGTGCCGGTTTTACGGGGGTCGGGTAATGTAAGACATACCCCGAAAGTAAGACACTGTCTTACTTTCGGGGGTGCCCTACTGGTATATACAGCTGCAGCCCCCCCCACCATGAGTATACAGGCGACCCCCCCCCCGCGCTGCCGCCAACCTGTAAAGTAAAATATCATTCTACTTATCCCCGCCGGTGTCCCGCTGGTGTCCCGCTGCTGTCCTGCCGCCATCACGCTCTTCCGTCTTCATCCAGCTTTATCCGACTTCCTTCTCCGGCACACAGACTGACGTCATTTTCTGTGCGCCGGAGATGGAAGACAGGTGAAGGCGAAGGAGCGTGACGGCAGCGGGACACCAGCGGGACACCGGCGGGACACCGGCGGGGATAAGTAGAATGATATTTTACTTTACAGGTTGGCGGCAGTGTGGGGGGGGCACCTGTATACTCGTGGGGGGGCGCTGCAGCTGTATACACCACTGGGGGCTGCAGCTGTGTACACCACTGGGGGCTGCAGCTGTGTACACACTGGGGGCTGCTGCTGTGTACACCACTGGGGGCTGCTGCTGTGTACACCACTGGGGCTGCAGCTGTGTACACACTGGGGGCTGCTGCTGTGTACACCACTGGGGGCTGCTGTGTACACCACTGGGGTTTGCTGTGTACACCACTGGGGGCTGCAGCTGTGTACACCACTGGGGGCTGCAGCTGTGTACACCACTGGGGACTGCAGCTGTGTACACCACTGGGGGCTGCTGTATACACCACTGGGGACTGCAGCTGTGTACACCACTGGGGGCTGCTGTGTACACCACTGGGGGCTGCAGCTGTGTACACCACTGGGGGCTGCAGCTGTGTACACCACTGGGGACTGCAGCTGTGTACACCACTGGGGGCTGCTGTATACACCACTGGGGACTGCAGCTGTGTACACCACTGGGGGCTGCTGTATACACCACTGGGGGCTGCTGTATACACCACTGGGGGCTGCAGCTGTGTACACCACTGGGGGCTGCAGCTGTGTACACCACTGGGGGCTGCTGTATACACCACTGGGGGCTGCAGCTGTGTACACCACTGGGAGCTGCTGCTGTATACACCACTGGGGGCTGCTGCTGTATACACCACTGGGGGCTGCAGCTGTATACACCACTGGGGGCTGCAGCTGTATACACCACTGGGGCCTGTATATACCACTGGGGAGGTTGCTGTATACCACACTGCTGGGGGCTGTATTTTATGGTTAAAACAAAAATCGACATACCCCGAAAGTAAGACATAGTGGGACTTTTCGGGGTAAAAAAAATGTAAGACAGTGTCTTACTTTCGGGGAAACATGGAAATTCAGAGGGTCATTTATTATTCAACCCTCAAACCACCAGCATTCTGTTTGGTCCCCCTAAAGTATTAAGAAGTAGTTCAGGCACAAAGAACAATGAGCTTCACATGTGTGGATTAATTATCTCTTTTGCCAGCCTTTTCTGACTATTTAAGACCCTCCTAAAACTTGTGAACAGCACTCATACATGGTCAACATGGGAAAGACAAAGGAGCATTCCAAGGCCATCAGAGACAAGATCGTGGAGAGTCACAAGGCTGGCAAGGGGTACAAAACCCTTTCCAAGGAGTTGGGCCTACCTGTCTCCACTGTTGGGAGCATCATCCGGAAGTGGAAGGCTTATGGAACTACTGTTAGCCTTCCACGGCCTGGACAGCCCTTGAAAGTTTCCTCCTGTGCCGAGGCCAGGCTTGTCCGAAGAGTCAAGGCTAACCCAAGGACAACAAGGAAGGAGCTCCGGGAAGATTTCATGGCAGTGGGGACATTGGTTTCAGTCAATATCATAAGTAACGTACTCCACCGCAATGGTCTCCGTTCCAGACGAGCCCGTAAGGTGCCTTTACTTTCAAAGCGTCATGTCAAGGCTCGTCTACAGTTTGCTCATGATCACTTGGAGGACTCTGAGACAGACTGGTTCAAGGTTCTATGGTCTGATGAGACCAAGATCGAGATCTTTGGTGCCAACCACACACGTGATGTTTGGAGACTGGATGGCACTGCATACGACCCCAAGAATACCATCCCTACAGTCAAGCATGGTGGTGGCAGCATCATGCTGTGGGCCTGTTTCTCAGCCAAGGGGCCTGGCCATCTGGTCCGCATCCATGGGAAGATGGATAGCATGGCCTACCTGGAGATTTTGGCCAAGAACCTCCACTCCTCCATCAAGATAGGTCGTAATTTCATCTTCCAACAAGACAACGACCCAAAGCACACAGCCAAGAAAACCAAGGCCTGGTTCTAGAGGGAAAAAATCAAGGTGATGGAGTGGCCTAGTCAGTCTCCTGACCTTAACCCAATTGAAAACTTGTGGAAGGAGCTCAAGATTAAAGTCCACATGAAACACCCAAAGAACCTAGATAACTTGGAGAAGATCTGCATGGAGGAGTGGGCCAAGATAACTCCAGAGACCTGTGCCAGCCTGATCAGGTGTTATAAAAGACGATTATTAGCCGTAATTGCAAACAAGGGTTATTCCACAAAATATTAAACCTAGGGGTTGAATAATAATTGACCAACACTTTTATGCTTAAAATTTATTAAAATTCAACTGAGCAACATAACTTTTTGGTTTGTAAGATTTATGCTTCTGTTAATAAATCCTACTCTCGTTTGCAGTTTGAAGGCTCTAACTTATTTGCATCTTATCAAACCACCTAAATCTGCGGGGGGTTGAATACTACTTGTAGGCACTGTACATATACACCTACATGTTGATTATACCATTGCATTATTATTACATGCTTTCTTTGTTTATACACCTGTGGCTACACCTGGGAAACATTCATATACAGTCATATGAAAATGTTTGGGCACCCCTCTTAATCTGACTTTTTTTTTTGTTTAAAATTGTTTTTTTTCAACAGCTATTTCAGTGTGATATATGTAATAACTGATGGACACAGTAATATTTCAGGATTAAAATGAGGTTTATTGTACTAACCAAAAATGTGAAATATGCATTATTTCAAAATTTGACAGGTGCCAAAGTATGGGCACCCTTCTGATTTTCATGATTTGAATACTCCTAACTACTTTTTACTGACTTACTGAAGCACTAAATTGGTTTGGTAACCTTATTGAGCTTTGTACTTCATAGCCCGGTGAATCCAATCATGAGCTATTCAAAGCTATTTCAGGTGTCCACTTGCAAGTTGTTCTCCTAGTTGCATCTTCTCTGAGGAGTGGCATCATGGGCTCCTCAAAACAGCTCTCAAATGATCTGAAAAAAAAGATTGTTTAACATAGTTGTTCAAGGGAAGGATACAAAAAGTTGTCTCAAAGATTTAACCTGTCAGTTTCCACTGTGAGGAACATAGTAAGGAAATGGAAGACCACAGGGACAGTTCTTGTAAAGGCCAGAAGTGGCAGGCCAATAAAAATATCAGAAAGGCAGAGAAGAAGAATGGTGAGAACAGTCAAGAACAATCCACAGACCACCTCCAAAGACCTGCAGCATCATCTTGCTGCAAATGGTGTCACTGTGCATCTGTCAATAATACAGCGCACACTGCACAAGGAGAAGCTGATGCAAAAGAAGCCGTTTCTGCATGCACGCCACAAACAGAGTCGCCTGAGGTATGCAAAAGCACATTTGGACAAGCCAGTTTCATTTTGGAAGAAGGTCCTGTGGACTGATGAAAAAAAGATTGAGTTGTTTGGTCATACAACAAGGCGTTATGCATGGCGCCACAAAAACACAGCATTGCAAGAAAAACACTTGCTACCCACTGTCAAATTTGGGGGAGGGTCCATCATGTTTTGGGGCTGTGTGGCCAATGAGGGCACCGGGAATCTTGTTAAAGTTGAGGGTCGCATGGATTCTACTCAGTATCAGCAGATTCTTGAGAATAATGTTCAAGAATCAGTGTCAAAGTTGAAGTTACGCCGGGGATGGATCTTTCAGCAAGACAATAATCCAAAACACCGCTCCAAATCTACTCAGGCATTCATGCAGAGGAACAATTACAATGTTCTAGAATGGCCATCCCAGTCCCCAGACCTGAATATCATTGAACATCTGTGGGATGTTTTGAAGCGGGCTGTCCATGCTCGGCGACCATCAAACTTAACTGAACTGGAATTGTTTTCTAAAGAGGAATGGTCAAAAATACCTTCATCCAGGATCCAGGAACTCATTAACAGCTCCAGGAAGCGACTAGAGGCTGTTATTTTTGCAAAAGGTGGATCTACTAAATATTAATGTCACTTTTCTGTTGAGGTGCCCATACTTTTGCACCTGACAATTTTTGAAATAATGCATATTTCACATTTTGGGTTAGTACAATAAACCTCATTTTAATCCTGAAATATTACTGTGTCCATCAGTTATTACATATATCACACTGAAATAGCTGTTGCAAAAAAACATTTTAAACAAAAAAAAAAAAAGAGTAAGATTAAGAGGGGTGCCCAAACTTTTTCATACGACTGTAAGTATACTATTGTACGATTTTTACTTGTTTTTAAATGTTATTTGTTGTTGGGTTTTCAATAAAGGTTTTTTGTAATTATCATGTTGGTTGTGCTTGCACTATGTGCAATTTATTCTCTTGATCATATTGGCTTTTCTTTTGCACGAAAGCACCCAGTATTTTTACTATTGTAATTGTGGTGTGCTCTGTCTTTCCTCCTTCAGAAGACAGTCATTGACACTCTCCACAAGGAGGATAAGCTACAAAAGGTCATTGTTAAAGAAGTTGGCTGTTCACAGAGTGATGTATCCAAGCATATTAATGGGAAGTTGAGTGGAAGGAAAAAGTGTGGTAGAAAAAGGTGCACAAGCAACCGGGATAACTGCATCCTTTAAAGGATTGTTAAGAAAAGGCCATTCAAAAATTTTGGTGAGATTCACAAGATGTGGACTGCTGCTGGAGTGAGTGCTTCAAGAGCCACCACACACAGACGTATCCAGGACATGGGCTACAACTGTCGAATTCCTTGTGTCAAGTCACTCATGACCAATAGAAAAACGCAAGAAGCATCTTACCAGGGCCAGGAAGAAAAAGAACTGGACTGTTGCTCAGTGGTCCAAGTTGTTGTTTTCAGATGAAAGTACATTTTGGATTTCATTTGGAAATCAAGGTCCCAGAGTCTGGAAGAAGAGTGGAGAGGCCCCAATCCAAGATGCTTGAGGTCTAGTGTGAAGTTTCCACCATCATTGATGGTTTGTGGAGCCATTTCATCTGCTGGTGTAGGTACAATATTGTCACACCCATAGGGAGTGATGAAAAGTAGTGGACTCACTCGGCCACTGATGGTGCAGTGGTAGCTGTATACCCAATACTCAAGAGACAGGAGAATGAGCTTCATAAAGCCAAAGATATTTATTAAAGTTTAACAAAAGGGAAAGTTATCTGAGGGGAGGACCCTCCGGATCATGATACTGGACCACGTTGCGGAGCACTGGGCATGGTGTACCCCTATGCAGGGATTCCCTGAAACAACACCAAAGTGGCCTGAATGCGGCAAATCCCGGACCAGGGGGTGACCTGTACAGACCGGATAGGAGAGACTGTGGAACACTGGCTCTGTCGGTGGAGAGAATCCCAGAGGCTCCATGTAATCCTGGAAAGTCTGGAGTGGGATCCGGAGTATCCAGGGTGATCCAAGATAGAGAACAGCCAACGGAGGATCCTGTGAAGACAGAGGTGTTAGTAAAAAGCAAAGCAACAGACTTCCAATTGCAGAGCACAACAGAGTATGGTCTAAGCAGGAGGCAAGATCATACAGAATAAAGATGTTGGTTAGGCACCTCCACTAAGGGCAGGGTGCCTTTTATGCACAGAGCATCACAGCAGAGACAGCCCTTATAGAGAACAGGTCCTCTGCTGCCTTAAGTATGTGCAGGAGGCGGGACGCTCCTCCTAATAGCATTTCCAGGAGACCTGCTAAGGAGAAGCAGATTCCTAGCAGAGAAAGGAGCCACTGATCATCTGGAGCCATGGATAGGGTGAGCAGTACCATTAGAGGTTACGCAGCGCCGCTCCCTGCATAGCGGAAACCGAACCCACAGCTGAGGGCGTGACCGCTTTGTTTTATCAAGACCAAAGTCAGCATTGCCGTCTATCAGAAAATTTTAGAGCACTTCATGCTTTCCTCTACTGATAAGCTTTTTGTTAACGCAAATGTCTTTTTCCCGCAGGACTTGGCATCTGTCCACATGGCCAAAAGTATCAATACCTGGTTTACTAACCCCATTGTCACTGTGCGAGATTGGCCAGCAAACTCACCTGACCTAAATCCTCATAGAGAATCTATGGGGTATTGCCAGAAGGAAGATGGGAGACACCAGACCTAACAATGCAGACGAGTTGAAGGCTATTATTAAAGCACCGTGGGCTTCCATAACACCTCAGCACTTCCATAGGCTGATCGCTTCAATGCCGCATTAATGCAGTAATTTATACAAAAGGAGCACCGACCAAGTATTGAGTGAATTTAGTGTAAATCTATATACTTTTCACCATTCCTGAGTGTGGAATCCACTTTATCAGTAAGGACCCTGTATCTTCCATCTTACTTGCATTTATATATTGTATCTCACTTTCCTTGCTCTTCCTTCATTTCAATTTCTTCTTTATTCCCTTTAAATGTATAGAAAGTGCTGGCCACTCTAGTTTTTAAGTATTGAGTGGTTGACCCTACTTTGGTTGTGCACTGTATATGAAAGTCTCTCCAAGGCTGATTTTTAATTAGAATGGAGATTAGCTGGATGCCACTTTTCTTAATTTCAGTTTGAGACATAGTCATTTAGGGAAGTGAGTCTGTTTAGTAGGTGGTATCATCTAAAAGAAGCTGCCTTTTCCCTGGCAGATGTGCAGAAACACTTTGATCAAAATGTGCATAAAGAACATTTTGATATGTTAAGTAATAGTGTGGCACTCTAGAGTCCGGATGCTACAATGTCATTGCCGCCCTTGGGGGGTAGTGCATACCTGAGAGCAACAGAGGGTATCCACACCAGGTGAGCCAAGCACACAACACCTTGCTGCCTCGTGGCCTGAAGGGAGAGCTCTAAACCTGAGGAAGACATCCTGTGGACAAGGAGCAGTGCTAAGAGCTCGTCCCAGGAAAGCCGAAGCCTAGCTTGAGGAACCTGTAGGCAAGGGTCTGAGGAAGTCAAGGAGAACCTGGGGAGTGGAGTGGTGTCGAGCTCACAGCAGTGTAGAGAGAGCCAAGAACCGGACACCAAAGTCCAAGGCTGTGGAAGGCTTAACGTCCCGGCAGCCAACACCGGAGGGTAGGGGATTCCAAGTCCCCCAGCCACCCCAAAGTGCCCGCAGCAAAGCAAAGAGCTCAGGATCAGCCGCCAAAGAAGTGGGGCTGGAGAAGGACTCGCGCTGCCTGCCATACCGGCACAATGCAGGAGAGAGAGAGGGCTGCAGCTCAGCTAGCAGCAGCAGGGACCATTGAAAAAGCGCAGCAGGAAGACCTCAGAACCTACCCAGAGGTAGGAAATCCAGAGTTGCTCCCAGGTTGCACGGACTCAAAATAACATCACCTATCAGTGTCCCTGTACCATCAGTAAAGGACCTGAGGAACCAACAACCGGGAGTCTGTTTGTTATTTCACACCTTCATCCTGCACCCCACAACCTTTCAACACTATAGACTTTCCCGGTTACCCTGGGGATATGCTCCACCCATGGAGAGCGGTACCAACATAGCTGCCCATTCATCATCACAGCATTGTCCCAAATAGCTGAATACCGCGGGTGGCATCATGATCCAATATCCCTAAAACATTTTCCCCCGCATTTTTAAGCGACTCCGCAGGGCCACGGAGCCGGGTCTCAGCCCCTGTGCATCCCCTGAGAGACCAAAACAGCCCGGTTCCCGAAGTACGCCATGGCCCTGGGGTGAGTCATTTCCTGGCATCATGAACAGCACCTCAAAGCCCGGTAACACTGGGCTCTGTGTGCTGTTAATATTATTGAACTGTGTGTTTGACTGTCACCATTACTGTAATGTGAGGCACATGGGAAGCCAAATGGGTATCATAGTGGGCGGCACCCTACGAAGAGCGTGAAGAGAAGCCCAACCTATGCTCTGACGACATCTGGCGGGGAGAGGGAACCCTGTCCCACTAGCAGAACCAAAAACTGATAATCCCCACAGAAGTGAAGGATCTGAAGGCTGAGGTTCACTAGGGGGGAGGAAAATGTCAGAGCCGAGTAGAGAGGAGCTCGCATGAGGTTTGGTCGCAGTCCAGCCTGCAGCTCTGGGTTCAGCCCCTGTAGCAGTCGGAGCTCCAGCCGCCTCAGTACCAGCCATAGCCCTGGTAATGTCGTTCCTGATGCCATGATACACCAGGAGCGACATGGTTGCCGCAATACTCAGGGGAATCACATACCCTGACAGACTTCAGGGAGAGACTGGAAAGTTTATATAAAGTGTACTCCCTGACGGAAGACAAACGAGTTAGTATACTGATTGGACAATTAACTGGTGCAGCCAAGCGGGAGGTAAAGTCCTGGCTGGACACTGATAAAGATACTGTTGAACATCTTATGGTCAGACTGAAATTTACCTTTGACACCTGTTCTCAAGAGGAAGAGACGTACTAACAAACTTGATGACCAATGGGAAGCAGTACCATACACCGTGTTACCTTCGAATTTTGACAATACCAAGGTATGCCTTGTTAGTAAAGATGGAGGAGAGACATCAGCAGCAGTTTCCAGAGACCATCTCAAGGTACATACTGATAAATTGAAATATTCCTAAAAAAGTCGGCAGAAATTCCATTACCTGTGGAACCAAAAGAAGAAGCAATTTATACAGTTCTAGGAGACTTTCCTAAAACGGGACACAGATTAATGGAGCAATTATCGTTCCCATGTTAGCCATTCCCCAAATTGTGGTACCTGAACCAGCAAGACATGAAGAACTGCAAGCTGAGGTATCAGACGCCATACCTGTAGAGGAACAAGAAGACCAACCCCCTGATAACAATGAACTTGTCAGTCCCATGGTGAGACTAAGACCACGCTCAGAGGCATCAGCATTTTATAGAACTACACATAGCATAGAGCTCAGTACACCTGTAAAAGGTCACAACCACCACACAGGGTCAGATCCCAGCATATTATAGGGATTAGTAGAGCAGTTCAACCAGGTTAAAATGTAAATATGTTTTTTTTCTTATTTTCATGTAAAAATGTAAATACGTAAGCTAAATAACTACTAAGCATACGTACTTACAATACTTACTATATGAACTTTGCATATTATTGAACTTTTACTTTTAAACATGGACCAATATGCCACTCGACTGGTTGTGGTAAAGACATTTTTGTATATATTTCATCATCAGCCAACGGTGGAAGAACTAAGCGCCGTAGTGACTGTTTTTCATTTTCTTGGTTTTTGTCATTTTTGATTTTGAAACTTTGTACACTTGCAACTGTTCTTTATCATTGTTATTGTTATGTTTTTGCAAAAAAGTTTCCCTCAGGCCGGGAGTACTGAATTTCACTAGGTGGGAATGTGGCACTCCAGAGTCCGGATGCCACAATGGTATTGCTGCCCTCGGGGGGTAGTGTCATACCTGAGAGAAACAGAGGGAATCCACACCAGGTGAGCCAAGCACACAACACTTTCCTGCCTCCATGCCTGAAAGGGGAGCTCTAAACCTGGGTTCAGGGCAGCTCCCCTACAAATTCTTGTCTGGGGCGGAGTTAGCCAGTTCAGTTCCTAGGAGGACTGAGGAAGACATCCTGTGGACTGGAGCAGTGCTAATCTCATCCCAGGAAAGCCGAAGCCTAGCTTGAGGAACCCGTAAGGGTCTGAGGAAGTTGAGGAGAGCCTGGGGAGTGGAGCGGTGTCGAGCTCAACCCAGTGTAGAGAGCACCAAGAACTGGACACAAAAGTCCGAGGCTGTGCAGTGCCTAACGTCCTGGCAGCCAACACCGGAGTGTGGGGGATTCCAAGTCCCCAGCCACACCAAAGTGCCCTTAGGCAGAGCAGCGCAAAGAGCCCAGAAGCAGCCGCGAGAGTAGTGGGGTAGGAGAAGGACTCGAGCTGCCTGCCATACCGGCACAACGCAGGAGAGAGAGAGAGCTGCAGCTCTCTACCCTATTCAGTGTCAATTGTACAATGCCTTTGGATGTGTAGGATTGCTCTCTCTGTGCCCTGAGCCAGACCCTGCCTGAATTGTGCCTTACCTGGACTTGACTCTCTGCTTGTAACCTGATTCCTGTTTCTGAAGCTCCTCTGTATTCTGTTTTGTCTCTCTGGTTTCCTGACTTCGGTATGAATTAGACTTCTCTTCTGACTAACCCTAGATGTTACTGCACCTTTTCCTGGACCTGACTCCGGATTGTTTTGACCTCTCTTTACTACCAGTAAATAGAAATATTATTATATTTACTTTCCGTTTTTACAGTTTGTTTTTTACACCTCAGAGATTAGTTATTACTGTAGTGACTCGCGTGACAATGGCTGTGTTTGTGTGTGTGTGTAGGGGGGCAGGTCCAAATATGACACCGGGGCCCATCAGGTTCTACTTGCACCACTGGTGGAAACTTTCCAAATACTGAAATTCTGTTGTGTTCCCCATTTGAAAAGGCTTTGCTCTTCAGTTTTTTGTTTTATGTCTCCGTACTCCTCCCTCACAGTTTATGTGTTTTTGTACTTTTTCCTGTGTTTCATGTTTTACTAACAATTATTGCTATATCTCTGCATCACTTATTTATGGTTCAGCCTGTGAGGTAGCAACCGGGGAACCCGCTTGCATAACGACAAAACACGTGTTTATAAGTTTAACCAATGTCTACCCGTTCATTTTCACATATTAATAACATAACCCGGGTAGCATGTTTGACACATCTCACATTGATTATAAACACCATACATAAATACACCATACATTTACATATAACATTACATATATTGCACATAACGCTTATAGTAACCCGGGACCGGTAACCATCTCTGTCCCCATTGGAGCTCTACTAACAGCTCCCGTGGTGGCTACGGCCTCCGGCCTATATACATTTCACAGTACATTTATAATAAATACATTTGATATACTTCGACAATGACCCCTCCGGGCTCATGACAGGGATTGAGCAACCTGAGTACCGGGTATGTCATGTATTCCCAAGGGGCTCCTTCCTGGACGTATCTCCGCCTACGTCCCGGTCAGAGTCCACCTGGTTCAACCATGGTGTCCCCACTCTAGGAGCCATTTTAACCCCTGCTTCTGACCTTCGTTACATACGCCTCAACGGGCCCTGTGGGTCCCAATGGCGGTACCTGCCGCCTGGCTTTAGTCACCCAGCTTGATGACTTAACATTACCCCGTAGTCAGGATTCCTGCCTGATCGGGCCTTACATACCATGTGTGATCCATCATTCAAACGTCCATGGATCACATACATTTCTTCCACACGCTCACAGCCCATCATCCATGGACTGTGGCTCCTCCATGGCCCATTACAGGGACTGGCAAACCATAGTACACGGGAACCTCATCCGATACCTACTAGGAGCCCTATTACCCCTGTGTCTGGCACCACAGGCACACCCACACCATTAGAGGTCGTGGTTGAGGGACGGGTACCCTCTGCAAGCAGCAGGGCAAGCCTCCCTCTCGTCCCACAGGGACGGAACGCCTCCAACATCATCCATACTGGCTGGGTCACTTTCTCCCCACATTATTATACAATGCTCTTACATAGGTCATCATCTTACATTCAGGGCAATTGCCTAAGCCCCTACATACATCAACAGGTCCTTTACCGACTGCCTAGTCGGACCCAATAGCGGTTATGCCCGCCTGGCATTACTCACACACGGCTCACTCCGTTACACGGGAACCGCTGTCTTACCGGGCACGGATCCGGGTCTCGCTACCTGTGTAACGGGTCCACCAAGCGTCCCCCAAGGGCTCCTTTCCCGGACGTGGTTCATCCCACGCCCGGACCAGTCTCCACCGGGTTCAGCCACGGCTTCCCCACCAGGTGCTATCACAACCTCGGACCTCGGCACCGGCATGGAGCTAGCATGCTCCCTTCACCATCTCAACATGGCGGCATGGACTTGCATTCCCAGTCCCTCACACAGACTGGCTCTGCTCAGCTCTCAGGCTGGTAATCAGCCCACATCCTCTCAAGCTGATGTCTGGCTGAAAAAGGATCTAATCTGTAATCCAACTCAATCACTCAGCTGGCTGCCTCTTATCGTGCCAGCCACTCCCACATGGACACACCCCCTTAGCTGCCGGTAATCAGCCTTTCACACAGCTCAGGTTAACTCCCTGTGTTCCGGGTTGTCAGCACTCAGCCCTTACATTCCTTAGGGCTTCCTCGATCTCATCCCACTCTCACTGCCGCTCATTAGGCTCATGAAACCCTGTGTCTCACAGTTGGTTCACACAGCATTATCAGTCAAACCGGCCAGTGTGCACAGGATCATACCTCGATCCTGCATGTGACGCGCCCCGGCCATGAGGACCATGCCGGCGGTGCCTCACAAGCCATAAATTTCTTTTATTTGTAGTGGACTCCATTTCGCCAACTCGCATGGATATGTCTGATCCTTCTTTAGTGGTGCTGTTCTTAGCCTTGAATGTTTTTACTTAGCCGAATACTAATTTATACTAAAGTTTACCCCAAACCAAGAAAAAGCATTCTATGTTTAACTCCCAGAAAGTCCACATTGACAACACATTTGCCATAAGAAAGGAGCAAAGGAAGAATCAGCATTTAATGAGTTTTGTTACAGGTTCTCCGAAGCTCCAGGGCTCGTCTGAAAGAATTAGATTAGAATCATTGCTCAGTTTCCTTAGTTATTGAGAGGATAACTCGGTGCATTTTCAGGTTTAGATAAGACATAGCTCTGAGCACTTTTGAAGTCTTAGAAGCTGCTGTGTGTAGAATTCATCTCATAATGGCGACCATATGTTTAAACAGAATAAAAAGATAATATAATAGATATAATGAAAATAACTTTTACGTATATGCATACCTAACATATTGTGATGTCAACAAAATTTTTGTTTTTTATGTTCTAAACTTATTGACATGGAGTATACAGTGCACGGATAGTGATACAGCGTACAAACAATCCCACCATCCAGTGCCCCATTAAAGTGTCACAAGATGAAAAAATAATATGATAAAGTGTACTAATAAAATTGCCATCTGATTACACTAAATGACATCTAGGTTGCCAATCAGAAAGTTCAAAAGGCCAATAGGGGGCGAAGGACAGTTAGCAAATCCCAGGACAGGCTCAGTGACAATACAGCTGTCCCAGTGTTCTATTTAAACCTCATATTTGCCTTACTCTGTGCATGTAAAATGGCTGAAATTAAGTATTTCCAAAATAAGAACAGTTACCATGTAATCCCTACTGTTATGTGCTGACCGTGTGACCAGCCGAGGATGGAAGGACAAGAGAGCGGCGCTGGAGCCATCTGGAGATCCATTGATGGTTGGATGTCTGAGAATAGGTAAATGCTTGGTATATCCGTTTTTGTAATTTTACTACAGACATCATGTTGCCTTTGGTTACCAAATTGCCGTCAAAATGAAATATATACAAATATAAAGAAATTTCACACAGGGTTCTAGCCATGATTTCATATGTCTCTTAATAACAATAGACATTTGCCCCTGTAATTAACCTAAGCAACTTCGATCATTAGGCCTGTGCATTTTGATAAAATATTCCACAATTATTTAAAACAAAACAAAATAAGTATAATATTGATCATATTATAATGTTCTTTAACAGCTAATATGAGTAGGGCATGTGTAATGGTAGAATCAATGCTTTGTTAATCGCTTTACTAGGTCTAAGGGTACCGTCACACTTGGACACCTCGCCGGAGATATCATCGGCGACGCATGGGAGCGAACACATTTTTGGCACCCCACCAGCTCCACCGTTGCGTGTTTACATGCGGTGATAACTACGGGGACGCTTTGGCGATGACTCGAAGAGGAAATCGGCTCAGCATCGCCCCAACACCATGGGGGATGAAGTCGCTGGTGGATGCTGCCGCATCACACATAGCAACCACATTAGCAATGTGGGCAATGCCTTCTGGCTCGGTTCGGAGTTAGGCATGCCACAGTGTGTTGTACTACGCCCCGAAGCACTGTGATTGGTTGCTCAAAGCACCTATTGATGTGTAGCTCTTCCCTGCGTCACATAGGGATACTTAACCATGCATGTGCAGTTTGTGTGGGCGCTCATTCAACTCCCGTGTTCTGTGTTGTGGATTATTGCTACACGCTGTTGCGTCGCAAAAGTTACATTATAGGGGCGCTCGTGTGGTGATGCTTGTATTACGGCATGTCTGGTTATGTGTATGTGTGTTGTGCTGCTATGTCTCCAAAACACATCACTGTGGGTATGTCTGTCTGGATACTGTTGGAGCCTTGACGAACTATGTGTGTGCACATATATTTGTGTGTGGTCAGTTATGTGTGACATATGTAGTGTTCCCACAAAATGTCATTGTCCATGTGTGTGTACAGAATAGGTATGTTGAAATACATGCATATGGAGCAGGACACACACAGGCACCATACAGTGTCACCACAAAGGGCTGTCCCTGTGTCCCGTACATATGTCCCCAATGCTGTATGGACCCCTAACTACAAGATTCTGTTAACATACCTTTTGTGTCCACCATAATGGTATGACTTTGCACATTTTAGTCCGGTTGGCACAACAGGGCCAAATTACATAGCAAATGTGTACTGTCAAATTGTAACAATTAAATAAAAAATGAAGCCACACACAACTCATTTGGTGGCAGGGAAACATATAGTGAAACCATCCTCCTCCTGGTCTTGATTGGTGCGGCCAATGAGCCTACACTATGCTATGCTGCCACGACAATGCCCCAGGCCCATTAAAGTAGGAGCAGTAGCTGTCCCTGTTGCTTCTGACATTCTGCTGAGAGCGGCCCTAGAGCAACAGCTGGAGTGACGGTAGTCCAGGGTCATCTGCACGCCACTCACTCGGCATGAGTTTCCCCGTTGCAGGGTCCACCGAATCCACAAAAAACTACAGGCATGTATGATTGAGTATCCCTACGATGCATGAAGTTATGCAGCATACAACACGCCATCACTACCATTTGGATAGATTCCAGTTTCATATTTAAAGCAGTATGAAACACGTGGAATCTATTGGCCATGATCCCGAACGCATTTTCAACCACACACTACAGGCCCGGGATAGCCGGTAATTGAAAAGGCGTTGCTCAGTGGTGATAGTCCTCTGGGGATATGGACGTAGGAGGTTGGCCTGAAGTGGAAAGCCCTCATTCCCCACAAACGCAAAGTTGAGATGCTCAGTGGTGTCATCATTTGTGGGTAAGTTGAGGCGTCCCCTCCTAAGGTCTTCACCAAAGGAGATGTGTGCCAAAACCCCTCCATCAGACATACGGCCGTTCATCTCAACATCCACGGTCAGGAACTCATAGTTGGACTTCATGAGGGCCATGAGGACCACACTCAAGAACCCTTTATAGTTATAATAAAAGGACCCGCTGTTGGGGGGTTATGTGAGCCTCACATGCTTGCCATCCAATGCCCCCGGCAGTTTGGGAATTGCCACCTCTCCTGGAAGCCAGCGGCAACTTCCAACCATTCCGCAGGGGTTTCTGGAAAACGCATGTAGGATGGCAGCAGACTCCTCACAATGGCCTCACACATCTCAGGGATTAGGTGGCTCAGCAGTGGGCGTGAGACAGCAGCAGCATACTGCAGGTCAGTCAGCGTGCACCCTGATGCCAGGAAACGCAGAGTCACAGCCAACCGCTCCTCTGGTGGCACAGCTTGACGCATCACAGTGTCCTCATGCAAAATATGTGGGCGCACCAACTCCAAAAGGAATTTGAAGGATTCCTCTGACATACGAAGATAGTTCCGGAAATCATGTGGATTCCTGTCCTCCAGCTGACGGACTAGGCGCATGTGACTCAGGTTGTCCCTTTGCAGGAACCAATCCCGAGACCACACACGCCGTCATCTACGCCTCCGGAGTTTCTCGGACCTCTCATCCCTTTACAAGGCCTCCTCCCACAATGCTGCACCCACAACAAGCTTGCGTTGCAATTCCATCCTGTGATCCATAGCCTGCAAGTTCTCTTGAGATCTAAACATAAACAAACACAGTGTTTTAAGGACAAGTTCCAATCTATTTCCACAATTACATGCAGTATGCCATCTTAATACTTAATACTCCAACAAAACTCACTCAATTGGTCACCTCTGTCTGTCAGGTCTCCACCCACAATAGACCTGCCACTGTTGTGCTCACAAGTGACTACCTTGCGGCTGTGTACTGAACCCCTATCTCACATATAGTAGCCATTTTAATCATTTTGCTGTTGATACACAAATGTTAAATAAGGAATGTGTTACGGCCAGGGCCGGCGTTAGGGGCAGGCAGCCTAGGCATTTGCCTAGGGACCCCAAGTTTCAGAGGGCCCCCAGGGCCGGTCCGGATTATAGCCGGCGGGTGGCGGGGCTTGCAGCGCTCTGCACCGCGCTCCGGCTTCTTCCTTCTGACCGGCGCCGGGCGCAGCCGCAGGCAGAAACGTCGCATTGCCTGTGCGCTAGACAGAGGAAGCAGGAAGAAGTCGGAGCGCGGTGCAGAGCGGCGGCAGCCGGCAGGCAGGGAGGATAAGTAAGTATAATGATAATAATCATGATCTGTATTCCTTTACAGGTGTGCAGGGGGGGGATGCCTGTATACACCACCACTGGGGCCCTGTATACACCACCACTGACTGGGGCCCTGTATACACCACCACTGGGGCCGCTGTATACACCACCACTAGGGCCCCTGTATACACCACCATTGGGGCCCTGTATACACCACCACTGGGGCCCTGTATACACCACCACTGACTGGGGCCCTGTATACACCACCACTGGGGCCCTGTATACACCACCACTGGGGCCCCTGTATACACCACCACTGACTGGGGCCCTGTATACCCCACCACTGACTGGGGCCCTGTATACACCACTGACTGGGGCCCTGTATACACCACCACTGACTGGGGCCCTGTATACATCACCACTGACTGGGGCTGCCTGTATACACCACCACTGGGGCTGCTGTATATACTTCTGGGGCCTGTGTATACCACTGGGGAGGCTGCTGTATACCACACTGCTGGGGGCTGTATATAGCACTGGGGAGGCTGCTGTATACCACTGGGGCTGCTGTATATACTGCTGGGGCCTGTATATACCACTGGGGAGGCTGCTGTAAAACTGCTGGGGCCTGTGTATACCACTGGGGAGGCTGCTGTAATACTGCTGGGGCTGCTGTATATACTGCTGGGGCCTGTATATACCACTGGGGAGGCTGCTGTAATACTGCTGGGGCCTGTGTATACCACTGGGGAGGCTGCTGTAATACTGCTGGGGCCTGTATATAGCACTGGGGAGGCTGCTGTATATACTGCTGGGGCCTGTATATACCACTGGGGAGGCTGTTGTAATACTGCTGTGGCCTGTGTATACCACTGGGGAGGCTGCTGTAATACTGCTGGGGCCTGTGTATACCACTGGGGAGGCTGCTGTAATACTGCTGGGGCCTGTGTATACCACTGGGGAGGCTGCTGTAATACTGCTGGGGCCTGTATATAGCACTGAGGAGGCTGCTGGATACCACTGGGGCTGCTGTATATACTACTGGGGCCTGTATATACCACTGGGGCTGCTGTATATACTGTATACAACTGTATGGGTACTATTTTTATTTCATAGCTTGGGGCCTCACTCTCAATCTCGCCTAGGGCCCCACTTGGTCTAAAACCGGCCCTGGTTACGGCCTACCATATTGGCCACATTATAGTGAAGCTGCTCTATCTGCCATGATAAAGGGATGCAATGGCTTTATTACGTATCAACATCACACATCAAACATAACACATGACCAGAGGGGTCTGTAGAAAGATCCCAGTGATCCAGCATATACATGTATGCTGCACATTTATTAACTAACTTTTGGCTCCCTTCATTGCACATACAATTGTGTTGTACAAACATTGTTACTGGCAGTCCACAGGACATAATTACATTTCTACATTCTATTGCCCAGTGTGCACATTGATGTTGCAAATGAGCATTTCATTACAAGATGCAAAATAAGCAATGACATTAAAACTATGACTAACCTGCAGTGACGTAGCAGCCAGACACTTTAGAATCGCCAGCACACAGTGACTGTGGTGTTTCCCACTCTCAAAAATGGCCAGGAGCTGAAGCTGAGGGTGACAAGGCATTTTATAGGGTCAACAATACAAAATTCATATGACTACATAGAGTTGGTACAAAACATCCAAGAGTGCTGCACATGGCTACATACTGTATTTCTGGAGGCTGAGGAGATGACGCAACGGTAGCGAACAATAACTCCTCCTCTGTCAAATCCAACATTGTTGGTGAGTTTAATGTAACTGTAATCAGGACACAAAAAGATTGTGAATTACATTCCAAGGCACACAATTTGCAGCTGCGTGTGATAACGCATTAGTGTCACAAAAAAACGCACAAGATATTTCTGTACAAATGACGGCTTATCTTATTAAGGCTAGGGTCACATCTGCGGTTATTTTTTTTTTTTAAATCCTGATCCGGTTTTGAACTGCACTGCTCTGAAATCGAAACCAGGCAACATTGGTTTTATCGCTGCTAAAAATGTCTCCCACACCCGTGGGAGACATTTTTAGCAGCGATAAAACCAATGTTGCCTGGTTTCGATTTCAGAGCAGTGCACTGAAACCAGGCGACTGAGGCGAGGTGACATATCGCCGCCAAATTCCCTATTTACACGCCGCAATAGGGAGGCAATTGGGTGGAAAGGTGGCAGCGATGTTTCCAGATTGCAATAGCATTGCTAATTTTAGAAAAAGTAATTGTACAAAGTACATTTTTTACGATATTATGGTATTAATAGTGTTATGAATTTCATTAATTATTAATTTTTAATAAACTTATATTTTGTTGAAAACAAAAATTAGTGCGTTATTGAATTTGGCTAGGGTCACATCTACTTTTTTTTTTTTAAAACCTGATCCGGTTTTGAGCTTTCAAAAAGCTCAAAACCGGATCAAGAAACGCTCCTCATAGGAGTCAATGCTAAAAACCGGATTGCTTAACAAGCAATCCGGTTTCCGTCTCCAACTCTGCAGCCTGCGGTAAAAATCATGCAGGCTGCAGTTTCCGGAGCGGTAACCGGATTGCTTAGGATGTGTAATCCTGAGCAATGCGGTTCCCGCATATACTTAGCTTATCGCGGTTACCGCCGGGATAAGCAAAGTGCTCTATGTTCTTTAAGAGTTAAAAATGAATAAATAAATGTTTGTTTAATGTCTCTAGGGGGTGCCGAGTCCCCCTAGAGACCTTACACCCACTCAGGTGGGCTTATTCAGGTATAATCTGTTATGTCCAAAAGCGCCGGGCTACTCAGAGCGGCGCGCATGACCCCACAAACTGCCCCCCCCCCGTATCTTTATACAGGTCCCGGCATCCCCTCTTATCCTTTATAGCCATCCCTTTTGCAGATCCAAACGATTGTGTAAAGTATAGAATAGAGGTTATAATCACCTCCTCCTGTGTGAGTTCTCTGTTTCTGTACAAATGTCCAAAGACAGGGCTGTCTGCTGCTCCCTCCGCCCGCTTATTAATTATGCACGCCCCCTCTCGGCTTGCTTCAGTGCTGAGAACCTGGCCGCATTATGAAAGGGGTGGGGCTAAAATCGTGTCATACCGGTAGCCCGCCCCTTTTATGACGCGGCCAGGCTCTCAGCACTGCAGCAAGCCGAGTCTGAGGAGCATGGCGCTTTTGGACATAACAGATTATAGCTGGATGTGCCCATCTGAGTGGGTGCAAGGTCTCTAGGGGGACTCGGCACCCCCTAGAGACATTAAACAAACATTTATTTATTAAATAAATAGTTTTAATATACACAGAACAGTTTGCTCATCCCTGCGGCAGCAGGGATGTGCAAACTATCCGGTAACCGTATTGCTCAGGAATACACATCCTGAGCAATCCGGTCACCGGATTGCGGCTTCAACAATCCGGTCCCCGGATTGCTGAAGGTATGAAGACAATTGCGTTCACCGCATCCGGATCTGGATGCGGTGAACGTAATTAAGGTTTAAAGTGTGACTCTAGCCTTAGCTAGCCATTGAATAGAGGTTTGTTTTGTGCTGGGCCCTTATAAATATATAACTAAATGTCCAAAAAAAGGGAATAAACACGGTGTTTCCCTTGCAGCTTTCTAGCAGCAATACCACGTGTGTGATACCTAATAAGACTAGCTCCAGTGTATAACAGATTATAATTAAGTTGTTATAGGATTTGAATTCTTGTAAGCATTTGTGATTTTGTGGCCCACACTGGTGTCCACAATCTGAACACCACAATATGTTTTTTCCAGGTATGTTTAGTTTCCTGTGTGTGACCAGTTAAGGATATTTGTCATATCTTGTGGGGAGTAAATTACAACTTTCCCAACAAAACCTTGTAGTACATAGTGATTATTGTGGCCCATTACTCATATGGCTGCAGACACGTGTAGCTTGACGGCAGGCTTAAAGCTGATAGTGCTGCGTAGTATAGTTGTATTTTAAATGCCCTTGGGAACTGATGAAACTGAACAGGGCTGCTGCATCAAAATTAACATACATCTATATGCCTTGGTGACATAGTGTTTGTTGCTGTTTCAGATGTCCGACGATCATGATTTATCTGTGCATTTATTGCTCTGTACGAGGAGAAGGAGTGTCTGTGGCGGATAACATCACCGGACTATAGAAACCGGATGGTGAAGGGAGCAGCCTATGGAGAGTTGCTGGCCCTATCCCAGTGCATGGTGCCTGGTGAGGGGCTGGATATGAAATTTGTAAAGACCAAAATAAAAAGCCTGCGGACAGTGTTCAAAAAGGAACATGATAAATTGTTGGAGCGCCATTCAGGGATGGGCACAGAGGAGGTCAGACGACCACAGCTGTGGTATTATGACCTCCTCCTGTTCACCCTTGACCAAGGGCGCCCTTTGAGAACACTGTCCAGCAGGCAAATTACACACTATGTAGTAGTGCACAGACAAAGGGGTTGTTCAAGTGTCGTGTTGCCACTTGCAATTAAACATATGGATGACCACACAGTTGTTTGATGTGAATACAGTCCTAACTGTGTAATCATCCACATTTTCGAATATGTGGCCTACAGCATCACACACATGTTTCTGCAGCCTTGCTACATTTTTTTTCCCGCACAATGGTGTGGTGTGTGTAATTGGCAAGAGATGTATGTGTGTTCTTACACATTTTGTCTTGTCACTTTCCAGGACACTCCTGACCTTGGAGACAGCCAGGCGGCGGGACCCATTGAGGAGACTCCATCATGCCCATCTGCGGAGGAGGTGTTGGGAGATGCCAGCGCTGGGGATAGTAAACTGGCACGCACTGTGGCTCGGCGCAGGAGAGGCCCCCCAGCTCAAACAACAACTGATCTGGAAAGTTGGGCCTCAAGGGTTCTCACCCACCTTGAGAACCAACCCAGCACTGCCATAGGACATCTGGTTAGTGAGCGTCTGGCTAGGCTGGACAGGGAGATGCGCTTGGCTGTGGAGAGAGTCATCCAGAGGCCCTTGATGCAGCCGAGGATGGGACCCTTAGCTCCTGGAACCTACCTCCTCTAGTAGCAGACCAGACCGCAGGGTCCCGAAACCCAAGGGAGGCTAGATATAGGGCCGTACGAAGTCGTGATTGTGAAAGGGGGGCCTCGAACACCATACCCCCACCATCGTCCAAACCCTCATCCACTGGAGGAGGAGGAGATTGGGCCCTCCCATCACAGGGAACATTCAGAAGGTGGTAGTAGGTCTCGCTACCGATACTAATGAAAAATGGATGTAGTGATGTACCATTGTGGCAGTTTGCCATCTGTTCTGTTACTGACATTTTGACCATTTTGGGGCGGTTGTGTGTTGCTACCATACCTTGATGTATATATTTATTTTATGACAACATTGTAACTATTCCCCTTACCTACCATGTTTTCCTTTGTTATGTTTACATGGCCAAAATATGTGGCCCATAATAGTGTGTTCAATAAATTGAGTGAGAACTTAGCTGGGCAATCCTCTCACACAGTAAGGTGATGCGTCCAGGTGTCGCAATTGTTTTGCTGATCTGCCTGGGGCTGCGGAACACACCTAGCCTCCTCTCCAGCCGCCTCTTCACCTTCTGCAGGATAGCCTGCTTGTGGAGACGTGGGTGTGGGTGGTGCTGGTGACACGAGTAATCCCTGGTGTCACATAAATCTACGAGGATAAGGAGCTCAGGCTCCCCCCACACAGCAGCTTGCCTGGGTGATGCCATGTATATTCTGCAGGGGAAGGGAAAGCACCAGAAAGGCGTTTCCAGACGTCCTACAAAGTTATGACGTCACGATGCACGGGAGATATGCCACATATGGACGGTAGGCCAGGAGGCGCAAATGCTACAGAATGGGCTTATACTGTACACTTCTGCGTCATGTAATTTAAAATGGAAGGATGACACTACAGCGTTTTGATGAAGATATGAGTTCCATGTAGTGACAAATGTGGTGTTGTAGCACGGGCTTTGGCGTGTGACATCTCTGCAACATGTACACTTCTTTGTGCTACATTATATAGTTCACAATGTTGATGATGACATTCAGATGTATGCTTCCACCACACAATACTACTGTCCAGCAGGCGTCGTTAAGATTATGCTGGAGAGGCGCTAATATACAGGGCACATCAATGCGCTGGGCAATACTATGGACGCTCCATGCTACAAGACCTTTCAGCACCATGGAAAGGGAGACGAGTTTGCTGAGGGACGCACACATCATCAAATATGGCGCCTTGGAATAGGACTACCAATAAGAACGCAGGAGTTGCCACCAATGCACGTACACCGGCAGAGGTACAAACTACACCCAGGCACGCCTACCGGCCATCCTTAGGCGATGTGTGCAGTTGCTCTTCACCTCGACATTGCCACGTCATACAGGGCGACCACTACACATCGCCTCACTGACACCGACTGGTTTCACAACACTGAGGTGAAATCTGGCGTCTCGTTTGAGGCGATTTTTCACGGTTGCCTCGCCGTGTTACACGTAGCGACGCACAAGCGATATCAGCGGCGACGGCGATCATACGTCACTTTTTGACGATATCTCCGGCGATGTCTCCAGGTGTGACAGTACCCTAAGACATTCTGAGGAGATCGGTCATCTAGACAGTGAATTAGTATAGTCTGATCTCCATAGTAACATCAAGAAACAAAATCTAGAGCAGTCCTTTCTTTTTATTTCATCTATTCGCAGAAATACATCTCTGCTATTGAGTACATTATGATTTTAGTCATAATTAATGTTGTTTTAAATGTATGTTTGTTTTTTGTAATGTTTTTTAATAATATATAAAAAACACTTGTCCCCATAATTAGAACAGGAGGCGGTACACCAGAACCTCCACCTATGTATAGGTGTGACCGGACACTGCTCCCTGGTACAGAAGACACGCTGAAGCGTGCACAGCACGTGAAACGGTCACCGTCGTCCCTCCATCTTCCCTTCCCTGCACCCACCGATGTAAACTTTCTGGAATAAAGCTGCTCATGGAATAAAGGATCTCGGAGTGCCGCTGTTTTCTTCCTAAGTTCTCAATATACAGATGAGTCGGCCCGGCAGGGAAGGAGATACTCGGAACCAGGATAGCCGCTGCTGGTGGGGGGGAATCACGGCTGGTCGGTTCCCGGTTCCGTGCCCTGGGTACTCAATGGCTGATGGGGGTGATGATTGGGGGATTATCCGTGACGCCACCTGTGGTGTCTGGTAAGCGGTTACCAGCGCTGCAGCCGGGCACTGAGGTGATGGGTGTTGTGCAGCAGAGGTAGTATAGCTCCCCACAGGCGGAGCTTTTCCTCAGCGCAGCGGGGTGGATGAGAGGAGTTGTAGTCTCAATCTCTGTGGTGCTGCAGAGGCCTTTTGGGCAACGAAATAAATGAAGCCAGAGATCAAATCAGCTTAAACAGTTCTTTTACTGGTACCAGATGGATAAGGTACATGCAGGGGCGGACCTACCGTGGTGCAGCTGGTGCAGCTGCACCAGGGCCCCGGCCGGTTAGGGGGCCCCTAAGGCTCCAGCCGCGGGTCCGGTGCCGCGGTTCCACCCCCACCCCCGCGCCTTGCACGGGCCCCTGCCTCCACTGCTCTGGGTGCAACAATCACAGTCGCAGCGGTCAGGACTGGGCCTGGGAGTGCAGGGGGCGCACCAATATCAGCTGTTGGAGCTGCCTGGGGAGCGCATTGTGTATTAGAATGTAACTATTCTCCCGCCAGGCTGCTCGCAGATCACATCAGCAGCTGCAGACAGGCCCCCTGCACACTGTGTGGACGGGGTCGCAGAGGGACACTTCACCTGCTCCTTCAGCCTCCCGGAGAGCAGCTTGTGGATGGCCTGACCTCAGAAGATGCTGGTAAGCAGGAGGTCATTAATCATGGTGTGGGGCAGCAGGACGCTCCTCAGTCCGGTCAGGGACGGCTCTGCTGAGGATCAGAGTGATTGCAGGAGTCTGTGGCAGATCAGGTCGGGCTGTCAGTGCTGAGGATTATCGGCTCCAGCATCACCCGACCTACAGGAAAGAGCAGAGCCCTGCAATAAATCACTCTGACCCCAGCAGATACCACAGACCCCAGTATACAGAGCCCTGCACTGACTGATCACATCTAAACCTACAGGGCATCACATATTATTTTATATGGCTCCATATATATGTGATGTCCTGTAGGCAGCACCAGGTGTGATCAATACAGTGCATTATATATCCAGTGTACAGATGGGGACATATACCAGTATGGGCCCATATATACCAGGTTGGAGGACATATTTACCATACTGGGAGATATACTGTATATACCAAAATGGGGAACCTATACACCATGATAGGAGACCCAGGGGGTAACTATTGAAGTCGGGGGGGCCTGCAGTGCTTGGGGGCCCCGTTGTGCAAAGAAGCAGCCAGCCGGCTCCTGAGTGTCAGTGAGACAGGAGCTTTGGATGCACATTCATGTAACTTACCCTGTCTGTTCTCTCTCTCCTCCGTCTCTCTCTGTCCTCTTTCTCCTCCGTCCCTCTCTGTCCTCTTTCTGCTCCGTCCCTCTCTGTCCTCTCTCTGCTCCGTCCCTCTCTGTCCTCTCTCTCCTCCGTCCCTCTCTGTCCTCTCTCTCCTCCGTCCCTCTCTGTCCTCTCTCTCCTCCGTCCCTCTCTGTCCTCTCTCTCCTCCGTCCCTCTCTGTCCTCTCTCTCCTCCGTCCCTCTCTGTCCTCTCTCTCCCTCCTCTCGTCTCTCCTCTCTGTCCTCTCTCTCCGTCCCTCTGTCCTCTCTCTCCTCCGTCCCTCTCTGTCCTCTCTCTCCTCCGTCCCTCTCTGTCCTCTCTCTCCTCCGTCCCTCTCTGTCCTCTCTCTCCTCCGTCCCTCTCTGTCCTCTCTCTCCTCCGTCCCTCTCTGTCCTCTCTCTCCTCCGTCCCTCTCTGTCCTCTCTCTCCTCCGTCCCTCTCTGTCCTCTCCTCCGTCCCTCTCTGTCCTCTCTCTCCTCCGTCCCTCTCTGTCCTCCCTCTCCTCCGTCCCTCTCTGTCCTCCCTCTCCTCCGTCCCTCTCTGTCCTCCCTCTCCTTCCTCCCTCTCTCCGTCCCTCTCGTCCTCCCTTCCGTCCCTCTCTGTCCTCCCTCTCCTCCGTCCCTCTCTGCCCTCTTTCCCCTCCGTCTCCCTTCTGTGCGTGTAGGTGTGTGTGTGTGTCCACTTAGCCGCCCCCTGCATCCCGCCGCCGCACCAATCCTCGCCCTCCAATGTGATCGCATCGGGCTCACTTCTAGTATGTATATATCCTCCTTGAGGCTGTCTTGGGCTATATATGTTATACGAGGCTATGCTGGGCTGTATATATTACCTGGAGGCTGTGCTAGTCTATATATATTACCTGGAGCCTGTGCTTGGCTGTATATGTTACCTGGAGGCTGTGCTGGGCTGTATATATTACCTGGTGGCTGTGCTGAACTGTATATATTAGGCTGTAATGGACTGTATATATTAGGCTGTGGGGGGGGGCCCGAAAAATTTCTTGCACCAGGGCCCACTACAGTCTGGGTCCACCCCTGGGTACATTGTATAGTCTTGCTCACAGTGGATTATAGCCACAGATTTTTGGATTCACCAAAGAGTCCGTCAGAGGTGGCTCTCAATTATCTTTCTCGGTCTTTGTTTACAATGGCTCTCTACTCTCCCACGCTGAAGTCTGGTTACTAGTCCCCAGATCTGTTGCCTCTTGGACCTAGCTGCGGGACAGAGATTAGTCTTCTTGATGGGTGTCGTTGCTCCCTTATAAAGGCCCACAACGTGCTGGTCTGCCGTTTGGGATAAACCTGATCAAAACCGCCTTGGTTCCAGTTTACCGGTGTGACCTGGGCACTCTAGACGGCTCCGACCACACCTGGAGTGTCCCCTTCTCGTCTGGGTCACCTCTGCCCCTTAGAAGTGCCCTCTCCTCAGGACAGCAGGGTCCCCTGCGTCCGTCCGTTCTCTCTCTCCTGTCACCATCTGACTAGAACTGTCTCCCAACTGTCACTCACATCTCCCGCTCACCTAAGCTCCTTTTAGCATGGACCTTGGCAACCTTGGCTACTCAATTTTACAGGAAAGTACTGCAGCTTTCTTCCCACTGCTGACAACTCAAGGCAGCTTGCTGCACACACCCTCACTGATCCCTAACTGTTTTTGTCTGGCAGTTTGGCACTACTTAGACCCCACAAGCCAGTATGTTCAATGCACATATCCTGCTGTGTCCCAATAGTCACCATAGCAAAGGCTCTGGCTGGTCTCCTTTCTCCCTAGGAGAGCACTGTTGCTCCTCCTGGGCTCAGTAATTCTGTTATAGGGGTAGTATCCACCATACTTTGCAATAGCCAGAGGTGTAACTACATGAACTATGTTGACACTGGACATTTTTGATCCATTTTTGGTGTTACGTTTTGTTTTTTTGTTTTGCTTTTTTAACTGCACCAAAAATGGATCAGTCACTGCATCTGCCAGGAAGTGAATGGGATTTTCAATTTCCTGTGCAGACGTAAGTGTTTTTGATTGCTGGGTTACTGGTGCAGAAAACGCATCCAGAAAATAATGAGTCAATTATTGCTGTTTTCTGCTTCACTTTCTGCACAACTAATGCTCCATTACTTATTCTCCCCGGTGATCCCACAGTGAGACCCAGTGATGTCTTCCTTCCACGCATCAGCAGGACCTGCAGGTACAGTAACAAACAAGACCTGCCTATGTGCCTGAGAGTCACATGACCAAGATGCTGTGAATACTTGTATTACTTACAGACAGGTCCTGCCAATGCCCGGAAGGTACAAATTGCTGAGGCTCACCAGGGAGGATAATAAAGTGTATGTGTCTCTCTCTGTGTGGCACACTAGGGTCAAACTAGCATTTTGCATTGCGTTCAGGGGAATTCCATTAAAAAGATAGAATTTGGCAGTATTAACGCAGTGTTACCGTAATTCCTATGGCTGATGGAACCCAGAGCACAGTTCAAATGCCGACATCGAAGCGCTGGAGTTTGAAATCTCGCGCTATTCACAAGCACATCACATGACGTGGAAGTGCAAGTCATGTGATGCGCTTGGTAATAGCGCAAGGTTTCAAACTCAGGCACTTAGATGCCGGCATTTGACCTGCACTCGGGGGTCCGTCAGCCATAGGAATGAATTGGCAGCATTAACGCAGTCTTACCTTTCCGGTAACACTACATTAATGCTGCCAAATTCTTTTTAATCTTTTTAACAGAACCCATGAATGCAGCCAATAATTCTGGTGTGACCCTAACCTCTGTCTGTAGTGTAGACGTGTTAGTGATGCTTTTTTGCAAATAAAGAGGATCCGCTATTGGTGAGAAACTGTACCAAACACGGACCAACAAAAACTAAGTGCACACCCTGTGTGAATAAGCCCTACTGTACGAAAAGAACCACAGTAGAGAAAATGCATTATTTCCATCATGTAGGAACATAGTTTTCATTGTGCTCGGACATCTTTATCTCAATATAGAATAACTGCAGTAAAAGAATTGATAGGTAACAAAAAAGCATCACAGCTCAAAAACGACAAGGAAAAAATGTGAATGAAATTTTCATAATTCTTTCATTTTGCCGTACTATTTTTTCCGAGTGAAAATGCTTAAAAAATGCTGTGTGTGAACCAGCTCCGGCAATGCGCCCAGATATTTCAGTTGGTTACAGATCTGAATTTTTCCCTTAGATTTTCAGGGTCCTTTCCGAATTCCACCATATTCTCAAACTGGAGCAACTTTTCTTTCAAGTGTCAATTGGTAGAAAACGACTTTTCTGAAAGGCTTCAGAAAATTTAGTTGAGCTTCACTTTTCAGGATGGTTTCAAGGTTTAAATCTATATTTAATGAGGAGCCATGTATTTTTCTGTTTTACTTTCCTAGTACTGATCCTGTGCTGAATCACAGCCTATGCTCCAGTCATATCCAGGAGGTGCAATCAATACTTTATTGTTTTCCTTTTAGATCTCAGGCTGCAGGATATCATTATTAGAGCTTTTTTTTTTTTACATACATGGATACATTTTCCAAAAAAATAAATTTTTCTAAAGTATACGACCAATAATGTGCATTGTAATTGAATTTGAAGTACTTGATAGGTCTAGTTCTTACGTTATACCCTTTGTGGAAAGATCTGTTAAAAGTGGACAACTATATACTCTATGCATACCTGTCTGCCCCATAAATCAGTTTCACCTGTTATTGCCACACTGTTGGGCAATCAATAGTTAAGTGTTGGGACTAACCCACAATGGGAGTGGATAGCATCCAGGGAGAGTGATGGCTTCCTGTGGTGCTTCAGATAGGGCCCAACATGTGACTAGAGCAGACCTATGTATCAAAATAGAGTACAGAGTTCTATAGCCGTAAAACCCAGTACACACATCACAGAACCCACTGATTGCAAGTGCACAAGTTTATCACAAAAACACAGTGAGTTAGCATATAAAATACTGGGAAAATTACATAAAACCAGGTACAGTTTGTTTAGAGGGGGATGAACAGTTCACAAATCCCCAAACTACAGAGGGGCGAGTATGTATATTCCATAGCATTGTCCACAATACATAGTATACAGAAGGGTACAGTTACCACCCCCTGAAGAAAAACTATTCTGAAACACGTGTCGGGGTCGCCCCGAACACGTGTCACTTAACCCCCAAATACATGGGTGAGTTGCTAGGCATCTAAAGACAGGCTAGGGAACGTGGTACTTTAAAAACTGTATTTATGTAATGATAACTGTACCCTTCTGTATGCTATGTATTGTGGACAATGCTATGGAATATACATACTCGCCCCTCTGTAGTTTGGGGATTTGTTAACTGTTCATCCCCCTTTAAACAAACTGTACCTGGTTTTATGTAATTTTCCCAGTATTTTATATACTAACTCACTGTGTGTTTCTAATAAACTTGTGCACTTGCAATCAGTGGGTTCTGTGATGTGTGTACTGGGTTTTACGGCTATAAAACCCTGTACTCTATTGTGATATTATGCTTCTGAGTTTCTGATCTCTGGGTGCCTTCACATTTGTGTTTGTTACGTAGCACACTGAACGCAGCCAAATGCTTGCGCACATGCGTTCCTATGTTTAACACGGGAACGCATGTGCCTGCATTTTGGCTGCATTCGGTTGCGTTTGCGTACGGATGAGCATAATTTGTGCGCCCTCCTCTGCACTCAGAGCGCAGCCCTGTTGCATTTTTTGTGCGTTCGCGGGCGCTTGTTTTATCTGCAAGTGCCCGCAAGCGCACAAAAAATGCATGGAAGTTAATGGATCCGCAGTGTCCTCCGCATGACAGTGCAGGAGAATGCTGCGGATCTCATTGAAATCTCTCCCGGTGGCCGCCGGTGTCAGCTGATCTGACAGCTGTTTAAATCTCCCGCGCTGACACCGAATAGGTGAGGTTGGTGCGGGAGATTTGAAGCAGCGCTCAGCTGTTTCTTTTCTCCTGGACCGATATCACCCTATTCGGTGTCAGCGTGGGAGATTTAAACAGCTGTCAGATCAGCTGTGTCTTCAAATCTCCTGCGCCGACACCGGCGGGAGAACAGCTGTGGCTGGGAGGAGAAGATCTCCACCGCTGATCTCCTCCCAGCCGCCCCCGAGACAGCTGATTGGCTGCCCGGGCACCATACTAATGTGAACGCATGCGGAGATTCTCTGCTACGTTCACATAAGTATGTGCTGTGTTGCACTGCGTTTGCGTTTGCATGCCATACGCATGCAGACACAAACGCAAGTTGCTCTAGAGCAGACCTATGGTCTGAGAGATAATCAGGACCGCATGTAGAGAGTGACCTGTGGCAACAAAAAGGAGAAAAGAGACTGAAGTGAGAAAACATAGTCTTAAAGTGGTACATTACACAGAAAAAAAGACAATGCTGATGCTAGAGACGACCTTCTAGAGAAGTGGTCCTAGGCAGAAGGGTCCAGAGGATGGGACATTAGCAATAAGGCCTTATGCCTAACAAGTAATGAGTCAGGACTGACTGGTAAGTAATTAGAGTTGACCATCCCGGGCATAGTCTTCCGAAGCGTCTGCAAGCATAAAGCTTTTTACCTTCACTATTGGCAAATCCTCTACCACCTCCTCTATGAGAAGAGAGTAAGATATGGAAGCGTGTGGAAGTGAAAGGCTCTACTGTAGGCAGTAATCAGAACCTCTTTACCCCCTCCTCTATGAGGAGAAGAGATGTGGAGCCGCAGAAAGGGAAAGTGACTGTCATAAATTGCAGTACTGAGCTAGGCTGGGTTGTGCTGTGATTCACAGGACCAGTAAAATTGGAAACAACCCAGAGGGAGCTAGAACTGTGCCTGAGAATGTTCTCTAATGAAACATGCTGTGTTGGACTAATATGCCTGGGGCCCACAGGAGGAATTGATTCCACAGGGCCCTCCTACTGATACTTTACATAGATATTTTATGTGTTTATGGCGGCCGTCACACGCTGAGATATCGTGCAAGATATCGTAGACGAAGTTAAATTTGCATATCGTCCGAACGACGCGCAAAATCGCTCATCATGACGCTACACCCACAGACATCGCTCAGACGATTCCCCGATCCACCCATCCAGCGATCGTCTGAGAGATGCAGTTATCAGCAGTGGACATCGTTCAGCTAAAGTCACACAGAAATCTCCTAAACGATGTGGGAGCAAATGTGGGCGTTATTGGAGCCGATAGGCGTGGTACATGGGCTCCAAGCTGCGCCCCTCACTACACCATTGGTGCTCAGTACTGCGTCCTCATTGGGTCAGATGTCCTTTGCAACATGGCGGCCTCATCCCCACAATGTCCTGTGATATTGATCGTAATGTATATGTGTGCTGTAGCACATAACTAAATTGCAATGGGCAAAACGTACAGAACGCAATTCCCGCTATATAGCAGGGTCGGGGACCACGCAGAATCGATTAGCAAGTCGACGCAATTGGGTGCACAGTTCGGAGATATTGTGCAGCCGACGCCTATGTGTGGTGCTGAAGACAGCGCTTTCAAAATGGCGCCCTGTGAGGGCAGCCAATGGCAACGCATCATCTTCCACCAATGCGAGCTAGTGGTGAAGCAGCCAATCCGAAACCATTTCAGTGCACGAATCACCACTGAGGAGGTCAGGCAATAGGAAAATCCTGACACGCCTACGTGATGGATTTTGCCATCGCTCAAATCACACGTTTCGTGTGATGTCAGGAATTTACACGTGTCGATTGTGCGTATTTAATTGGCCGATATCGTCAGATCTGAGAACCGAACCTCAGATCACGATTTAGAGATTTGATCAGATATCGCTCGTCGTATCTGGCCGTCACACGCACAGACATCGCTTACGCGATGTTTAATCTGCCGCTTTCCAGCGATATCTTGCACGATATCTCAGCGTGTGACGGCCGCCTATGCTGTACTCTAGCTCATGCCATATACGTGACACATATAGGCCAGGGTCACATTTGCGGTTGGACCCTGGCCTGCCGGATTCCGGTTTCAACTTAGCAATTTTCCCATCACCGCATAGCGTTTCCGCTATGCGGTGCTGGAAACCGCAGTCCCTAGTTACCCGGTGTTTACCTGCACGACCTGTCACACAGGCAGCGGCTCGGAGGGCGTTTTACAGCGCCGCACAGGAAACCGTTGCAGACACGATTTCCTGTGCGGCGCTGTAAAACGCCCTCCGAGCCGCTGCCTGTGTGACAGGTCGTGCAGGTAAACACCGGGTAACTAGGGACTGCGGTTTCCAGCACCGCATAGCGGAAACGCTATGCGGTGATGGAAAAATTGCTAAGTTGAAACCGGAATCCGGCAGGCCAGGGTCCAACCGCAAATGTGACCCTGGCCATAGTGTGTAAGTTGTAAGGCCTTACACATCAGTATTTTTGATTAGTGTATCATGAGTATTTACCAAAACCAGGAGTGTCTCCAAAATACATCCTCAAAATTATATTTTTTCTCTGTATGTTCCCCTTCACACTGCGTTTTTTGCACATGAATTTCAAGGATCACACGGACAGGCACTGATCTGTGCCAATGGATGCCAACTGATGTCCACGAACCATTTTTTTAACGGATCCATCATCAGTTAGCAGAAATAGGGCTGGGAGGAGTAGTACTTTGCTTCTGAGTTTTTTCATGGATCCATCTCCATAGGCCCTCATGCTATTTGACGCAGACCGCGACGGATCCGTTTCTGTCTGTTTGTGTCTGCTTTTTTGAAGGCAGCTCAAAATTGGAGCAGTCTCCGATTCTGGGTACATGAAAAAAGTGAGCACAAACGGATTCCTCACAAAAATGACACAAACGGATGGCCACTTTGGTCCAATCCATGCCCATGGGGATACATGGGAGGCCAAAACTGGACCCTGGCTATCCGTTTCAAAACGGATAGACACAGATCCCCAAAAATGTAGTGTGAAGGGGGCTGTAGTTCCCCTCTTGGCTTTGGCATACATACACTGATGCAAAAATACTGATGTGTGAATGTGGTATATAAGAGTGTTTAATGAATTTGTTACGCTGGCTTCACACCACGGCAAGGTCCGGTCCGGGCTGTCAGGCATGAACCTGAGATCCCCGGACCGGATCAGCACACAGAACCGGAGGGCCAAATGTTCCCTCCGGTCCTATGTGCAGCTGGATGGCTATAATTGCAGCCGCAGGTGCTGATTTTTCACGATCGCGGCTAGCATGGTGTGCAGCCGCCGGTATCCGGTTCCCGGATTCGCCCTGACCGGGGCAATCTGGCCCCATAGGCTCCCATGTTAGGGAGAACCGGATTGCCCTGGATCCGGGACAATCCGGGACAATCCGGGAAAATCCGGGATCCGGCTTCTTGGGGAGATTTTTCTTCCTGGACACAAAAAAAGAAAAGAGAAAAATCCGATTTCTACCGGATTTCACCGCAGAGATGAAACCGGATGGCAGAGAGCCGGGGTTTACACCGGAACAGCCCCGGACCGGACTGCGCCGTGCTGTGAAGACAGCCTTACATTTTTCAGTTTACATGAACCGGCACAATAAATTTACTACAATCAGGAAATGGCTTACAATTCTGTTGTATTTATTCCACTTTTGTGGAGTAAATTATGTTGAATCTCTTGGCCATGCATGCCTGCACTTCTTTTTCATGAAGCCTTGCTTTCTTTTAAAAAAGTCTTCCTCCCCCGCATATAACCTATATAGCCTAGGGAAATCGGGGAATCTCCCTGTGGGCCCCTAAGGGTATCGTTACACGTCGCAACATTGCATGCAATTTCACTTGCAATTTGCTGGTTGCAGTGAAATCATGGACACATTGTTCTATTCTCTTGCTGTGTACAAATGGAACAATGTGTCCATGATTTCACTGCAACCAGCAAATTGCAAGTGAAATTGCATGCAATGTTGCGACGTGTAACGGTACCCTAAGAGCCATCTGACTCAAACAGTCGTTAATAATAACGGAGATACCGTTCCTAATAACTCAGGAATTTTCAACCTCTCTAACCACGTCTTGTCAAATGACGAGATTTCATTGTTAAAACATGGCCTGTCTTTCAACAAATGTATACTTGCACACACATGCCTATTTTGGCATGCATTCGTATGCGCTTGTGTAATGCAAGTCTATAGATGCGTTAACGCATCCTTTACATTGCATTTGTGCTGCTGTCAAACGGATGCGTTTGATGCACAGCACAAATGTAACGTGGACTAGCCTCACTGACATTAGCACTTTCAGGAACTACCAGCACTAAGCTTCATATGCCTTAAGGCCCCGTTACACAGCACTACATCGTTAACGATATCGCTTAAACGTCACGGATTTGGAGTCATTCAAGCAACATCTTTACGACCTCATTGCGTGTGACTCTGCAAAATTGTAATGATAAATTGTTGGATCATTGATTGCAGGTTTGACAACATGTTCTCAAACCACACGATCAACAATCAGCCAACCTGGTATATCGTTGTGTGTGACATCGCGATAACGATGTCGTTCACGACTTCGCCCATTCACAGCAATGAGCAAGGTATCGTTCGCTGGGTTGTGTAACGATACCTGCTCATAACATCGTTGTGAGTCATCCACGATATCTAGACGTGTGACATCTCACCTACAGTATCAAAACGATGTCTGTAACGACTGCACGCCCACAAGATCGTTGCCGACATCGTTCCAAAGTCGTGCCGTGTAACGGGGCCTTTAAAGGGAAATTGTAACATATATAAAGTACAGCCACCACCAGTAAGCCCTTATTAACAGCATTCTAGAATGCAGAGTTTAAGTCCCATGGCCGATTTGCCTAACCTAAAATATAGCTTTTACTATGCTCTTATACTGGGGGTCCAGTCCGATGGGAGTCCCTGGCCAAACTTCAAAATAATGGACAGAGGGCAGACCGGCAGCATCTGACATCTGATGATGTTAAATTCAACCAGCCCCCTCTCCTGCGGTGAGTGGCCCCCCTGTTTGTCAGGACCTCAGTACTTGATTGGGTATGGCGGGTAGCAATGTCGGCACTGCATGGGATGCCAAAGATTCATCACACAATATTCAGCTCAGCCAGCTAATCCATATACTCTCTGCAAATCAGGTCCACTGGGGGTCAAGGGGGTGCACATGTGGCAACATCTACATTTACATATAGTATCATTTCTTGTATACATCTACTTTATAGAATTTAAAGATTGTGATTTAATTGAGCTGTTTCTTAAATGCACAATGAAGAACAGGTTTTATTATCCATCGGTACATGTGTTTAGTATAATCAATGCATATATGTATTTTAATTGTGACTCTAAATTGCATAGTTAGCAAAAGGAGGAATCTCAGCAGACGTTGCCCTTTATCGCAGTTGTGGCTCGCCTCTCAAAAATTGGCAAGTTGTTAATTTTTGTTCGTTTGTTAATAAAATCCTCTTTTGTAATGAACTTAATTAATAAAAGCTCTGTAAGCAGACATTTCTCATCTTGAGGGGCATGTAAACTTATGAAAGCATTTATTTCGTTATTTCTCTGATGCCACTAAGAACACAAGTAAAGCAATTTTGCAAATTGTGTTGGTTAAAACAGGAACTTGGTTAAGACTTCTGACGTGGCAGACGTATGCCACACATCAGATGCTCCAGATCAATGAAGAGGTGTGCGAGAAAATGACCTGCCTTTATAAATCTGGGCATAGATGTGTAAAATATATTTACTCATCTCGCTAGATTTTTTAATTTAAACTGTGTATCTCCCTCAAATGGTGCAGATCTACTGATTCCTGGAATTGTTTTTATTTTTCTTTTGTGGCATTATCCCTGTATGGTCAGACACATCCATTACACAGTACATAGCAGGGGCACATATATAAGATTATCTCACACAGGAGATGTAGTATGATCAGACACATCGTCCCTGTACAGTCAGACACAGCCATTACACAGTACCATAGCATGGAACACATATATAAGATTATCTCAGGACAGGAGATGGTGGTATGGTCAGACCATAGTCCATGTATGGTCAGACACCATCCATTACACAGTACATAGCAGGGACACATATATAAGATTATGACTGGGGTCACATTTGGCCAGGCAATTGCATTCACCGCATCCAGATCCGGATGCAGTGAACGTAATTGCCTTCACACACATTTTTAAGCGAAAAATGTGTGGTGGTAACCGGATTGCTCCGGATGTGTAATCCGGAGCAATGCGGTTAGCGTCTACTTTGCTCATCCCTGCTGCAGCAGGGATGAACAAAGTGTTAACTGTTTAATAAGACATAAAATATTAATATTAGTTGTGGACAACATGTCTCTAGGGGGTGCCCACTCAGTGTATTTGAAATTGGCGCTGACCATCAGAGAGCGGCATTCAAACCGCACGCCGCTTCTCTCATTGGTTGCCGCGTTCAGGGCCGACCAAGCAGGATAGCGGCTGCGCCATGGCGCCATATTTCAAATACACTGTACTCAATGTATTTGAAATATGGCACCATGGCGCACGCCGCTATTCTGATTGGTCGGCGCTGAACGCGGCGACCAATGAGAGAAGCGGCGTGCGGTTTGAATGCCGCTCCTCTGATTGGTCGTTACTGAACGTGGCAACAAATCAGAATAGCGGCGTGTGCCATGGCGCCATATTTGAAATACACTGTACTCAGTGTATTTTAAATATGGCGACATGGTGCGCGCCGCTATTCTGATTGGTCGCCGCATTCAGCGCCGACCAATCAGGATAGCAACGCGTACGATGGCGCCATATTTCAAATACACTGTACTCAGTGTATTTGAAATATGGCATCATGGCGCGCGCCGCTATTCTAATTGGTCAGCGCTGAACGCGGTGACCAATGAGAGAAGCGGCGCGCTGTTTGAATGCCGCTCCTCTGATTGGTTGCCACGTTCAGCGCTGACCAATCAGGATAGCGGCGTGCGCCATGGCGCCATATTTCAAATGCACTGTACTCAGTGTATTTGAAATATGGCGCCATGGTGCGCGCCGCTATTCTGATTGGTCGGCGCTGAATGCGGCGACCAATCAGGATACTCAGTGTATTTGAAATATGGCGCCATAGCGCGTACCGCTATTGTGATTGGTTGCCGCGTTCAGCGCCGACCAATCAGGATAGCGGCGTGCGCCATGGCGCCATATGTCAAATACACTGTACTCAGTGTATTTGAAACATGGCATCATGGCGCCCGCTGCTATTCTGATTGGTCGGCGCTGAACGCGGCAACCAATCAGAATAGCGGTGCGCGGTTTGAATGCCGCTCCTCTGATTGGTTGCCGCGTTCAGCGCCGACCAATCAGAAGAGCGGCGTGCGCCATGGCGCCATATTTGAAATACACTGTACTCAGTGTATTTGAAATATGGCGCCATGGTGCGCGCCGCTATTCTGATTGGTCGCCGCATTCAGCGCCGACCAATCAGGATAGTGACGCGCGCCATGGCGCCATATTTCAAATACACTGTACTCATGAAGAGGGGGTGAAGCGATCCCTTATTGGTGACGAAATCTCTGTTGTCCTTTTTCTTCTTCTTGTACAGACACCATGATGGCTTTTCTCATCCACAGCTGATCTCTGTAGACTTTCAACTTCTCCGGTCTTCTACAGCACATCCCAGCATGGTATCCTTAAAATAGTAGAGTGATTATATTCCCCTGAATAAATAATTTCTCTTCACTGTGTGCCCTACACAAAATATGACACCTCCACACTGTCCCTCTTATGGTACATGGCCTATTCTTTCCATTCCAGGCCACCTCTTCACACTGATCTCTCACACTGTGTCTCCACTATGCTTCCAAGTGTCTATACTGTGGCCCCTTCTCACACTCTCCCTCCTCAGCACACTGTGACCTCACACTGTCCACCATGGTGTCCCCTCTCTATACTGACCTCACCCACAGGACCAAGTCACTAAACTGTACCTCCATCTCACTTTTCTCTTCCTCAGCATACTGTGCCTTCCATACTGTGCCCTCACACTATCCGCCATGCTTCCCCCTCTCTATATTGCTCTCACACAGGACCAAAATCACTAAACTGTTGCCCTAACTCATATTCCCCCTCCTCAGCATACTGTACCCTCCATACTGTGTACTCACACGGTGCCTGTGTGGCGCCCCACTACGCAGGCATCCCAGAGGAGTACTGCACCCATAAATGCGGTGCAGGTACTCCAGCGTCAAGCATATTCTAGGATGGTGGGTGGGACCCATTGACCAGCACCCCACACTAGATCACACGGTGGGAGGTACCCAGGAAGGAACAAAATCACTTCCAGGGGGAGAAAGGAGGTCTTTTGCCGGAGGCCTGTTGGGCTTCCAGGTCTTTGACCGTTGGTCTTGAAGCAGAATGGAAAGTTAGGAACAAGGAGTGGGTCTCTCGGCTGAGGGACCAGGAGAGTGAGAGGAAGAAAGAATCCCAGGCGCAGACAGCTTGAAGGGAGCGAGGAACTTGAGAGAGTTCGTCCCAGGAGAAACACTGGGCACCGGAGCCCGCACCTGTGGGATCCTCCAAGGACCACAGAAAATCCGAAGATCTGAGGAATATATATATACTGCCCAGGCTCTTAAGTGACCAAAAGAGGGTACCAGGCACTGCTTGATGGTTCGGCGACCAGCAGAAGGTAACCAGACGGGAGCTAGAAAATAGAGAGACAGCAGGTCAGGTTTGCTTTATGGGATCAGACTTCATACAGATTACTGGGAAGTAGGAAGAAAAAGACGGGAGAGAAAGGCACACACCAAGGATTCCATTCTACCACCTGGGATCTGCTTGCAGCCACCCGTTAACTACTTGTCATTATAACTTATATCTTGCTGAACTGAAAACTATAACCAATGCTGCTAAAGTTTCCAGTAAAGTACCCGGCGTGAAGTGAACTCGACTCTGCTGCATATTTCTTTGCATGAACTTATTGACGCGCACGCAGGGCTCGGGTACTCAGCTCTCGGGCGGTCTCGGGGTCTGTCTGGGATGTCACGGGTGACTTGCCCGAGGCCTTGGCCCTGGTGGTCAATTAAATAAGGGGGGGGTATTTACAGGGATTATGTACAAAGTTCTTGTCGTAACGCCACCTGCAGTGTCTGGTGATGCTCACCAGCGCTGCCACAGCCCTCCGGTGGTTGATAGTATTGCGGCTTGGATGGATTAGTCCCCTGCAGGAGGGACTGGACCGCCGGGGCAGCGATGCTGTAAGGAAACAGTTTATATGGGAAAAGATGCAGCAGAGTCGGAACTTCATTTCACCAGGTACTTTTACTGAAACGTCTCCAAAGTCATACAGTTCAGCAGTGCAGTAGATGGTATTATGGCAAATGCTACGGATGCTGCAACTGGAATTTCTGGCCGTTAGATGGATCCCTCCTTTGTGTACCTTTCTTGTTTCTTTCTTTCCTTGCCTCCCAGTGAAGTCTGACTCTGATGGTACCTTTACACGCCGCCACAGCAGGATGGATACCAACCGCTACTTCACGTGCACGAGCACGCCCAAACGGTTACAAACGGGAAACGCACCCTCTTTACACGCCGCCACAAGGTGCGCTACGCTACGCTACATCTACAGCTAGATACATCGCCGGGTGTCTCAAGTAGCCATCTGTAGCTCATTTACACACCGCTACAACCAGCTACTATGGGCGTACCTGGTGCAGCAGGGACAGCACATAGGCGTGCTCCAGTTGTGGATTACGAGACGTCCGTACGCTGATAGGAGAAAGCAAAAATACCATGATTGGACAGGCATCGCAGGAGGCAGATTAATACTTGACGCTCGAGCAATTGTGTAGTGTGACTCGTCAGCTCCTTAAATATGCTGCCCTGTGCGGCGACAACAAATCGCAACGCAGGAGCTTCCTCCAATGATTGCTGAAGGGGGCGCGGAAACCCGGACCCTGTGTCACGCCCCAGCTACATAGCATGGTGTAGAAACAACCCTTCTGTTCCTTCTTTACACGCCGATACAGCTCGCTACAATCGGCTTTGTTGCCATCTGTTTATGGGCAGTGCACGGATACAGATGTATCTGTAGCTGGCTGTGTCGTCCCGTCTTCAGACGCCGCTACTACGGGCGATATTGGCGCGACAAGCTACATTTGTAGCCTGTAGCGGGTTGTATCCATCCTGTTGTGGCGGCGTGTAAAGGTACCATGAAAGATTATCTGACCTCCTGCTGTTTTTCCTAGTCTCCTCTCCCTCACACCTGTCGGGTGAATCTTTTATGGTGCTGTCACACCAGGCGACGTTGCTAGCAACATCGCCGGAAAAGTGACGTACCAGCGATGTCGCTAGCGACGTCGCGCTGTGTGACAGCGCGACGCGACCGCGTTTTATCGCTAGTCACAGGTTGTCAGGTTTACGGGAAGAACTGTAAACCTGACAACCTGTGACCCGCGATTAGGCTGGATCGCGCCGTGTGACATCGCCAGAGCGATGTAAGCGGCGATCCAGCCTATACTGCAGCGTTGCTGTGGATCGCGCGCTGGGCTGAGCCCAGCCCAGCGAGCGATGTCACCGCCCGCATCGCTGCGGCATCGCCGGCCGCAGCCGTGCTGTGTGACAGCTGGCCAGCGATGTCGGAACCGAGCGGGCACCCGCGCATCGCTTACGACATCGCTGGCCAGATCATGCTGTGTGACGGCACCTTTACTGTCCTTCGCAGGATCCAACCGCAGAACTGATTCCTCTCTTGTGGGCACTTTGGGAGTCAGGGCCGTATCTAAAATATCCCCGTTTGTCGGATTTTCTGTGAGTTGTAAAGGTGATCACAGTTGCGGGCTCCGGTTCCCGGTTGCTTTCTTTGGGTCAAACTCTTCTGTTACTCAATCCCCTTCTTAGAGTGAACTCGCGACTGAGTTAACTTCCCTTTCTTTCTTTCCGTGGGATCTTTTCTGTCTTGGGCCCCTCAGCCGAGGAGACCCTCCTTGCTCCTTCCAGGCCTACTGCCTGGCTCCCTCCAACGCCTACTCCCTTTTGCTCTCTCTTCTCCACTCCTACTACTGCTCACTAGTTCCCCCTAGGGGCCACTATATCTCCTCCCAGGGTCCCTCCCACCTACTAGTCTAGTGTGTGGGTGTTAGCTCTAGGGTTCCACCTAGTGACCATAGTTCCAATTGCAGTGGGGTGACTGCACTGCTTTTCTGGGTGTAGTACCCTTTTAGTGGCACCTACATGGTGAGGCGCCACATTATTCTTTCACAGGGATTGCTGCCCCAGAGGTCCAGTCCTGCCTGCGGAGGACTACACCATCTCAGCCGCGATACCACCGACCTCCGGAGGACTGTGGCGGCGATGGTGCTACTCACCAGAAACTGCAGGTGGCGTCACGACAAGAAACTGTAAATAACCCCTTGTATATAAAACCCCCTTTTCAAAAGATACCCCAGGATACGGAGTCAGGCGCGGCCGCCATCCCCCGTGACAACTGGAGATTTAACCCTTGCCGCCTGACCCCCGAGTACCCCAAAGCCTGGGCGCTACACCTGCATGTTGCGCTTTCACTATACTGCTTACCACACACACACTACCCAGTCTCTATACTGTGAACCCTCATACTTTCCTCCCGCCATATTTCTCTCCCTTATACTGTCTTCTCACACCTCCCCCAGCTCCACATTCTGTCTTACTGTTTCCTGACATATTTCTCCATATGTATACTCTCTCCCCACGGTATTTCTCCCTTCCCCATACAATCTCTACAATCTTCCAAACTTCTTGCCCCCTTTATCCTGTCCCTTCACAATAAATTGCATTGTCATTTCCACAGCTGCGCATTGTGAAAACATCCATTGCAACACTTTTACATCCCAGTGATCTGGCCGATCGGTAGGCGGGCGATTTAAACCAATCAGCTGATGTGTCCCGTGTCAGCATCAACTCGGTGTTGGCGGGCAATTTAAACTAATCAGCTAGTTAGCTGATTCAAGTCCTCTCTCTCCCCTCCCGATGGTCGGGCTCAGAGAGAATGGATTCCTATGTGATCCGCAGCGTTTGTCTGCGGTGTCCTGCGGATGGCCGTGCGTCCTCATTGCCCTCCATGTATGATCTGTACGCTTGCAGAGCCGTGCGTACAAATCACAAATTCTCGAACGCATCGAGTATCAGCGCATGCGGACACGAACGCGGCCATCTGCAGGTGATCGCATACACTGTGCGGCCCCATGTTAAACATAGGGATGGACAATGCATGCGATCTGCTCACGTCTACCCGCTGCAAGAAACTACTTACTATGAGTCCTATAGTGGCAGTAAATGCCACACTTCTAGGAATCCGCACACTTCTCAGGAAAAAATAATATCTTCAGTTATAAGAAAGAATGCGTTTCTCCAAGAAGTAAACAGCTGTCTCCCACCATGCAAATAACTAATCTTTCTCCTTTCTTCTTTGTTGTCAGAGAGACAAAGCTGTGTGTATTTCCTACCCTGAAGAACTTTACAAACATTTGCAAGATGTCAGGGATAATTAGACAAAGTGGAGATGTAAGACTTAGCCTAACGACTGTGTGCTTTGTAAAGATCAAAAAGCGTCTGTTGCCAACTCGTAAAAAAAAAACTAATGAAAATCACTCTAAAAAACACATACTCGCCGATTCTGTTAAATATCTGCAAGCCTAGTCAGATACGTTTCATCAGGACCCCTTTACCAAAAAGTCCTGAAAGCTGGACACTCATCTTCTATTTGGTGAGGCAATGTATAACAGCTTCTTGGTATGAGGGGTACACTGTCTGGCTCTATGTGTGCAACGCACGTGACCACCAGGTGCGGAACTACAATACGTACAGTGGTATCAATCGCATCAGAGCCCAAAAGTCCCTTTGGTCTATATGAAATGACCAACACTATTTAAGATTTTCACTAATTGGAGGCCGTGTTGGAACTTTTACACTGGGGCTCATGAGCTTTATATTTCGCCTTAAGAAATCAATTATTCTTTGTATACTTGCACAAAGACAGTGTTTTGTAGGATTATAGTCATGTGTATGAGTAACTGACTATATCAAACAGGTGATAATGATCATCATTTTTATATTTAGGTTGAAACACAATCATTCTAACTATCACTTTGTTACCTGATAAATCAATAATACACATTAAAATAAGAAAGTTTAAGAATAACTTTTAAAATAATAATCTTTGCAATACACCTTATTTTATTATTATTATTCATTATTATAGTGCCATTTATCCCATGGCGCTTTACATGTGCAAAGGGGTATATGTAGACAAGTAAAATAATCATAATGCAAGGCATACACAGGTACAGGAGGAGAGAGGACAGTGCTCATGAGGGCTCACAGTCTACAAGGGATGGGTACGATATACTAGGTGAGGAGAGAGACCTGCCTGCGAGAGCTCACAGTCTACAGGGATGGGTGAGGTATAGTAAGTGAGGGGAGAGGACCCTGCCACAAGGCTCACAGTCTACAAGGATGGTCAGGATACAGTAGGTGAGGAGAGAGGACCTGCCTGCGAGGCTCACAGTCTACAAGGGATGGGTGAGGATATAAAGGTGAGAAAGAGGACCTGCCTGCGAGGGCTCACAGTCTACAAGGGATGGGTGAGAATACAGTAGGTGAGGAGAGAGGACCCTGCCTGCGAGGGCTCACAGTCTACAAGGGATGGGTGAGGATATAGTAGGTGAGGAGAGAGGACCCTGCCCACGAGGCTCACAGTCTACAAGGGATGGGTGAGGATACAGTAGGTGAAGAGAGAGGACCCTGCCTGCGAGGGCTCACAGTCTACAAGGGATGCGTGAGGATATAGAAGGTGAGGAAAGAGGACCCTGCCTATGAGGGATCACAGTCTACAAGGGATGGGTGAGGATATAGCAGGTGAGGAGAGAGGACCATGTCCGCGAGGGCTCAGAGTCTACAAGGGATGGGTAAGGATACAGTAGGTGAGGAGAGAGGACCCTGCCCATGAGGACTTGCAGACTACCTTATCAGAGAAACCTGCTTCCTACTCTGCTAGGACTGAGAATTAATTTTCAAAATTCTGAAATCTTGGGTAATCTCTGTATTTAGTGGACAGATATTCACATTACTGAGATAGGAGATGTCAGTTGGTGCTCATAAGATTTTATGTAGATGGGAGGGAGGACAAGGGAGAATTTTTGCCTTTAGCTCCTACATCCTCCTAATCTTAGTAGCTCAGTAGTGTAAAAAATCTGTCTTCTCCAAATTAAGATTTTAGCTGCGAATTGAGGATTTTGAAAATAAATTATGACTACTGGCAGATAAAGGAGCAGATATTACATACATTCATATTTTCATGTTATGAAATAAAATGTAACCATCATTTTAATTTTTAAGTATAAGAGGAGAATCTGAGTAGGAGGCAAAAACCGAGTGAGGAACAGCCAATCAGGTCATACACAATGGCAAGACTAAGCACAGCAACAAGACACAAGCCAGTTATACCGCATCAGCAAAGTACTTCCAGGTAAAGATTTCAAAGCAGACAGGTTTCACGATTTCCTGAAAATATTAAATACTGTCTATTAAAGAAGGCAGATGGTTCACTGTAGAGATTGAGAGTAGTACAATCATGATTATTGCAGGCAACATTGAACCATAGTGTAGATTCTTGGCAAGTCTGGTTGCATTTAAACAAATGGAATATAATTCTATCACGGAGGAGTTTAATGAAAACATTTCCAAATATACAGCTAATGTCATTAAGAATTATCTTAAGTGTGAAGAACAAGGAGTCCTGGTATTGATGATATGGCCACAAAGAATCCTTGATAAAGCCACTAGCTAAACGTCCATCAGAGGTCAGGGGTCCTGGATAGGGAGCTTTTCACCTGTTTCCTTTGGTCCTTAAAACTTTTGGGTAAGACTTTACTTTTTTGGCATTACCAGTTAGATACAGTTTTTCCTTTCTACTTGAAGAAAGATAATTGTGACGTGCCCTAGGGCAGTGGGGTACACCGGAACCGGCCTATTAAGCAGTTCTGGAGAATCACAGGGGTCGAGACCCGGCTTCCGTGACCCTCTGTTCAGTTGAAAAGGGTGAGTTTTTGGGAATGGAGTGGTTTAAATGAAAGTTATTTGTGACACCACCTGTAGTATGTGGCTATAGGTGGCCACTGCTGCCACAGAACTTCAGGGGTGATGGACGGGCAGCTGAGATGGAGCGGGCTGCCCACAGGCGGAGCAGATCCCCGGGCAGTACATGTAGTAAGGGGTTGGGATACAGGACAATGGGCAATAAGCAACTGGCAGACTCACTGTTTTGATGGTTATTCAGTATTTTACTGGAGCATCTGTATCCCGGGCAGTTGTCAGCAGAGTCCCTACTTGAGAGCAACTCAGGGTTCTCTTCAACCAGCCGGATCGTTGGCCTCCTTACTGTGCTGTTTGGGCTCCTGCCACTGCATTAGCTAAGTTGCCAGCCCTGCCATTCCTGCGAGATGCCGGCATGACAGGCAACTCGAGTTGGAGTAGCTATTCCTGAACTCTCTGCGTTGCTTTGTCTCCGGGCACAGTGTGGCTGGGGAACTTGGAATTCCCCACCTTCCAGTATTGACTGCCGGGTCGCTAGACCCTGCACAGTCTCGGACTCCAGTGTTCGTTCTTTGCGCTTTTCCTGGGTGAACACGGTGCTGCACGACTTCCTAGGTGTTCCTTCAACTCTTTCCTCTGACCCTAGCGTTAGGTCTGGCACTGAATCAGCGATCCTGGGACAAGCTTAAACAGCCTCCAGTCCACCAGGATGTCTTCCTTAGTCCTCTAGGAACTGAACTAACTGGCTCCGCCCCAGACCAGAATTTATAGGAGAGCTCACCCTGAACCTGGGCTTGGTCTCCCCCTTCTGGCCTGGAGGCAGAAGGTGTTGTGTGCATGTACCCGACTGGTGAGAAGACCCAACTGTTGCTCTCCAGCGTGACACCACCACCCGGGGGCAGTGTTGACACTGTGGCACTGGGACCCTGGGGTGCCACATTTGCATGACCAATGTGTCTTTTTGATGTTATTTGATTACATATTGGTTAATCCAGTATAGTCTTTTGCATAATTTGTAAGTGCTTACTACCTTACGTAGATTATTTGGACCATTTGTTCCCCCGATACTCCCAGATCTGGACCCCTATTTAAATTATTATTACATTGTATAACACCTACTTAGACTTGTATGTTTATTATTTTTTAGTCTCCGCCATATACCTATGTACTTATATATGCTGATTTAAATTTCTTCAACTCCCTCTTTTAACACTATGTCTTTGATAAAAATAATATTTTTTAAATTTTACAATGCAGTACCCTTCCTCTGTGTTTACTTAGATCTAATTGACAACATTTACCCAAATTATCCTTTATTTGTGTTGTATACAACAAACACATAGTTTAATGCAGGAATAGGGTTGTACTATCTAATAGTGGTGGTTTAACAGCATTTGGGGACCTCATAGCTTCCTATACAGTACCTTTACGCTATTCAGAACATGTCAGAATAGTGTGAGATGCTATCCTGTACGAATCATCTAATATTCTATTGAAAGGATTTCAACACCTAGTGGTAAATTCATAATGAAAGCCAAAAGTTGAACAATTAGCTGAGTGTTTCTTATTACCGGTAAGTGAATTTTCAGTGCATATAGACTATTTAGGAATATGATGTATCTATTTTGGCCTAATATAGCTACTGTTATTTGTTTGAAGCCTTTATTATGAGGATGTTATCCATGAGCGGCAATTGCACTTTCTTTTATCAAAATGTGTGTGTCAGTCTGTTTGCTTACATAAACTTACAGTCATGGCCGAAAGTGATACCACCCTTGAAATTGTTCTAGAAAATGAAGCATTTATCCTAGAAAATAATTGCAGTTACACGTTTTGTTATACAGTACACGTGTTTTTTTCTTTTGTGTATATTGGAATAACAGAAAAAAAAAACTGAAAAAAAGGTATAAACTCCAAAAATGGCCCTGACAAAATTGTTAGCCCCCTTAACTTAATACTTGGTTGCACATCCTTTGGAATAAATAACTACAATCAATCATTTCCTATAACCATCAACAAGCTTCTTACACCTCTCATCTGGAATTTTGCACCACTCTCCTTTTGTAAACTGCTCCAGGTCTCTCATATATGAAGGCATTTTCTCCTAACATCAATTTTATGATCTCTCCACAAGTGTTTAATGGGATTTAGAATATCATTGCTGGATACTTCATAACTCTCCAGCGCTTTGTTTCCATCCATTTTTGGGGTTTCTTGAATATGTCTGGGGTCATTGTCCTGCTGGAAGAGCCATGACCTAGGACACAATGCCAGCCTTTCTGACACTGGGCACTACATTGCGACTCAAAATCCTTTGTTAATCTTCAGATTTCATTATGTCTTGCACACAATCAAGGCACCCAGTGCCAGAGGCAGCAAAACAACCCAAAACATCTTTGAACCTCCACCATATTTGACTGTAGGTATTGTGCTCTTTTCTTTGTAGACCTCATTACATTATCAGTAAACAGAATGATATGACATGGAAAAGGATATGAGAAATCTGACAAACATACCATTCATGAAAGAGAGTGTTCAAGATGCAGTCTGCCAGGGAGACATGAAGCACAAGGAATGAAGGAACATTGGCACATCCACAATATACTAGAAATAATTTCTTTCTTTATTACTAGAAACACATCAAGAATGCAACTATTCTGTGGTTCCACTGTTTTTAACCATGCTTCAACACAGAAAGAAAAATCTTTTTATATCATGGATGTGCCGATGTTCCTTGAATAGAATGATGTGCTTTACCAAAACGTTCTATCTTGGGCTCATCTTTCCACAAGACACTTTCTCAGAATGATTTTTGCTTATTCATGTACCTTCTGGCAAAACTGCAGTCTAGGTTTTAAGTTTCTGTGTCAGCAATGGATCTTCCTGGGTTTCCTGTGTTTCAATTGTGCTGACACTGATGCACCCTAAGCCTGCAGAACTGCTTGAATAACTTTGGAACCTAATTGGGGCTGCTTATCCACCATCCATACTATCCTGCTTTGCAACCTTTCATCAATTTTTCTCTGCAGTCCTCATCCAGGGAGATTAGCTACAGGGCCATGGATTTTAAACTTCTTGATTATGTTGTGCATCCGAACCTCCCATTTAATCCGAACCTCCCATTCCCGACTCCAAGACTTCTCTTGAGCTGCACCAAACCTTTGGAATGCTCTACCCCAAGAAATTAGGACCATCCACAACTTGCATAGCTTCAGACGCTCCCTAAAAACACACCTCTTTAAGGGCGGCCTATCCTTCTCCCTAACAGTAGTCACCTAAACATAAGATATTCATTGTTATAAGCCCCTGTACTTTGTGTTCCCATCCCGTCTAGATTGTAAGCTCCTTCGAGCAGGGTCACCTTCATTTTTTGCCTTTTTATTGTATTTCCTGAGTTGATTCTATGTTTATTGTATGTAACTACTGTTCTGCATTACCTTTCTGTACCGTATATTTTTCTTATATGTACCATTGTACTGTAAAGCGCTGCGGAATATGTTGCCGCTATACAAATAAAGTTTTATTATTATTTTATTGTTATTATTATCATGGACAGAAGAAAACCAAGGTCACTGAAGATCAACTTGTAACCTTAAGATTGTAAATATTTTTCAACAACTTTGTCTCTCAAGTAGTCAGACAGTTCTCCTCTTTCTGCTCTTTGTGCTTAGTGTGGCACACACAGACACAATGCAAAGACTGAGTCAACCTCTCCCCTTTTTATCTGTTTTCAGGTATGATTTTCATATTGCCCACACCTGTTACTTGCTATAGGTGAGTTTGAATGAGTACTATAATAATTAAGGATATGTTCCAACAATTTTGTCTTGCCATTTGGGAGTTTTGTGTGTGAAATGATGTCCAATTTGCCTTTTTTTCAAATGTGTTGTTCCAGTACACTCCAATAAAATAAACATGTGCATGACAGTATGTGTAATTGCAACAATTTTCTTGGAGAAATACTTTATTGTCTGGAATAATTTCAAGGGTGCTCGACACTTTTGGCCATGTCTATATGTCTTTTCCTGTGTTAACCCTCTTTGACAAAACCCTCACTACACTTTTGTAGAGTAGTTTAAGAGCAAGAAGATATGAAGCTTTATTTCGCTACTTACTTCCTCAGTGCAATGTCTAGAAAATGCCTACATGAGCGTATTTTTGGGATCCTTTGTTAAGACACGTCCATGTCATAGGATATTACATCTTTTCTAGTATGTATGGAAAGATTGTCAAGATATGATATGCTTCGTATATTTATAGCCTGTGAGATAATGGCTTGTGATGAGTCAGCCTTGCTTTCTCTCCCATAAAACCATTGCTATAAAAGTAAGAGGTAAAAGTAGCAGTATAGTGTATATGTCATGCTATTTGGCTATGAGGAGACATACCGTATTTGTAACGTTAATGTGCCCCATCATCAAAAAAGGTAGCTCAATTTTGATACAACACCTAGAAAAACTCAGTTATAATTGTTCATTTGTCCATTCCTTTAGCAACATTACAAGCTTCCACCGTTGCTGACGCAAAGACATGTTTTCCATTTAGGCCTCCATTATGCTTGTTGGGGGAGAGTTAAGAGTTAGCCTTCTAGAAAATATTCTATTAGTTTTATATTCACTAAAGACTTAATAGGATGCCTACCATAACAGATAATCTCAGGTTACCAGTATACCCAAGAGCTAACAAAAGTAATATAGTAACATACATATAAGAGAAGGGTCTGACTCACTGTTGCCGAATGCTCACGTCTCAGGCGATGCAGCACTTGTCATGGTTCCGCGCCTGAGGCTGTGGGGCCCGGTGGTCAGATCAAAAGGGGATGAACAGATGGGGGTAATTCTTATTTGTCATGACGCCACCTGTGGGATTCCGGTAATGCACCGGCACTGCTTGGGCCTCCGGGAGATGTGCGCAGCTAGATGGGATGCTCCCCACAGGATGAGCAGGGGTCCCCGGGGCCAGGAGCTGCACTCGATGGAATACGGCAGCTCAGTCGTTACTGTGTATTCAGAGTTAATAACAGTTCGAAGAAAAGCTCAGACACCAGATTCCTCTGTAACGGGTCCTTACTGTAACCGTAAGGTGGTACAAGGTATACAGTCTTAGGTAACGGACTGGGTGGTCCCAGCAATGACTGTGTTAGTTCAGAGCTCCATAGTGTTCCTCCTTTTCCTAACTTCTCTAGCTTGTTTGCCGATGTAGCCTTAGCGTACCAGGTCAGGGTACTTGGGAGACTTCTGAGTGGTACCTAGCTGAATTAGGCTGAAGGTCCTGTGTCCCAGTGGTGAGTCCCTGCTGGCAAGACAATTAAGTTGTGTGAGTGGTGAGGTGCCTCCTAGGAAGCGATTCCTTCACCCTGGTTTGCTGAGCGGCGGTGGACGTCTGCTCGCCTCGGAACCAGTGATCCGGTGGTTTTGGGCACGGGTGTAGTTGGACCCGTATGGTAGTTGCCCGTCTTCCGGTCTGGGGCACCGCTTAATGGCGCCAGCCGGTAAGTGGTCTTCAGGGCTGCACGGCACTGTGCAGTGCCCTGCTTCTCCTTTGTTACTCTCCTCCTCACGACTCTAAGGCTATGTGCTCACTGGGAGTTTTGTTAGCTGTTTTTTAGCGTTTTCCGCCAGCGTTTTCCGCTGAGTTTTATGTTAATTTTATGTTAATCCTAACCACCGGTTGGATTAACATGCTAGTCAATGGATTTCAGAAAACGCTGTGCACATTAGAACTTTTTTTTTTTTCTCCTTTCCACTTTTTTCACCGGTTTTCCACCGGTTGTCAAGAATAGAGCATGTGACTTCTTTTTAGCGTTTTTCCAGCGTGTCTAGCACAAAAACCAGTCGCCAAGAAAATCGCTGAGAAAACGCTGTATAAACGCTGAAAATCGCTAAATCGCTCATCGCTAGAAAGTGTCTTCAGTCGCTACAAAAGGCACTGTCAGTTTTCTGACGTCTGCAATGTGGGTACTCGTCCTTCACATACCTTACTCCCTCTCCTAAGTTACCCACACACACTACACCTACCTCCCACCAGGACCTGATTGGCCCTCTATTCTAAGTGGTGCATGCGGTGTTGGAGCTCTGAAGGTTAACCATGTCATCACTGAGATGGAAGATATTACATCTTCAGTCAGGGATGCAATACCTTCCTGTGACACAGTCGTTGCGGGGCGCCACAGGTCCCCATAGCAAGAATCCAAATGAAATCTGTGTTTTTAATGCACTCATTGACTTTACTGAGTTAGGCTGGGTCACACTTGCAGATTTTCCATGCATTTTTCACACTTGTGTTTTGTGAAAAATGCATGGAAAAACGCATCCATAGGCCCCAATGTAAAAAACGCATGCCCCAATAGCAAAAACGCTTGTCTGAATGTACCATGCGTTTTTGGGTGCGTTTTTGGCTCAGCACCAAAAAATACTGCATCATGCATGATTTTTTGGAAAAAAGCACCCAAAAACGCAGCATGCAGTATTTTTGGTGCTTTTTCAAAAATGCATGCGTTTTTGTTAACATGGGGCCCTATAGGAAACGCATGAGTTTTTATATGGCACTAAATGGTACCATGCGTTTTTGCATGCGTTTTTGCATGTGTTTTTAAGGGTCCCCCACACCTATCAGCAAAAACGCATGCAAAATGCAGGCTGCCGAAAGCACCTTAAAAAACGCATGCCAAGTGTGACCCTAGCCTTATTTTGATCCTAGAAAATACAAACTATGGTGCATGCTGTGATGTTTTACATACAGACCATCGCTCTGTCTCATTCACTTGCATCGGTCCATGTACTGTCCGTATCATATCAGTTTTACATTTGGACAATAAAGTAGACATAAAATACCATACATTCATCTGAACAATCCATTACTGTTTTTATCTTATATACCCCACCCTGTAAACTTTCATAACAGGCAACAAGCAGAAGAGACTTGTTTGGGCTGAAGAACACAAGGAATGGACATTAGACCAGTGGAAATCTGTGCTTTGGTCTGATGAGTCCAAATTTGAGATCTTTGGTTCCAACCACCGTGTGTTTGTGGACGCAGAAAAGGTGAACGGATGAACTCTACATGCCTGGTTCCCACTGTGAAGCATGGAGGAGGAGGGTGATGTAGGGATGGGCGAATCTACTCGCTAGAACTCGTTACTCGGCGAGTAGTAAGGGACTCGCAGGACTCGGTACTCTGCGAGTTTCCCAGTGATTACTCGCACGAGTCCAATGCAAATCAATATCAATCCTAGTTTTGTCAGAAACGCTGACAAAACTAGGATTGCCATTGCTTGCATTAGACTCGTGCGAGTAATCACTGGCTACTGTGCCAGTGATAGCAGGGAAACTCGCAGATAACTGCTGTTTCTTTGCGAGCCAGTCCAGCTGTCTTCTCTGTGCAGCTCCAGGGTCCTAGAGCCCGCCTGCTCACAGACATGATGTAGCAGTGCTGAGATTGTTCTCAGTCTGCTCATTCCCTGTGTACAGACATGAATGTCTGTGCACAGAGATGATGAAGCAGAGCTGAGATTGTTCTCAGTCTGCTCATTCCCTGTGTACAGACATGAATGTCTGTGTACAGAGATGATGTAGCAGTGCTGAGATTGTTCTCAGTCTGCTCATTCCCTGTGTACAGACATGAATGTCTGTGCACAGAGATGATGTAGCAGAGCTGAGATTGTTCTCAGTCTGCTCATTCCCTGTGCATATACATCTATATTTATGCACAGGGGATGTAGCAGAGAGGACATCGCGTTTTGGACTGCGTCGGACGGAAGAGGATTTTTTTAATTAAAGATGGAGTCCCTAATGGCTTTTTTTTTTATTTCTAATAAAAAATTTTCTTTGTGTTGTGTTTTTTTTAAAACAATTTAATAGAAATTCATGGCGGTCATGTCTAATATTGGCGTGACCGCCATAAATTTCGGGCTTAGGGCCAGCTGATAATACAAAGCTGGCCCTAACCTCTTTATTACCCAGCGTGCCACCGCTACCAGGGCCGCTGGAAGAGCGGGGTTCAGCGCCAGAGGATGGCGCTTCAATGAACGCACCATCTTCTGGGGCGGCTGCGGGCTGCAATTTGCAGCGGGGGGTGCCCAGAAAGCTTGGGCATCCCTGCGCTGCGGATTCCAGCCCCCAGCTGCTTAGCTGTACCTGGCTAGACATAGAAATTGCGCGGAGCCCCACGCATTTTTTTTTTATTATTTCATGAATTTCAGAGTCAGAGTCTCAGAGTCAGAGTCTCAGAGTCAGAGTCTCAGAATTTCATGAAATAATTTTAAAAAAATGCGTGGGGCTCCGCGCAATTTCTATGTCTAGCCAGGTACAGCTAAGCAGCTGGGGGCTGGAATCCGCAGCGCAGGGATGCCCAAGCTTTCTGGGCACCCCCCGCTGCAAATTGCAGCCCGCAGCTGCCCCAGAAGATGGCGCGTTCATTGAAGCGCCATCCTCTGGCGCTGAACCCCGCTCTTCCAGCGGCCCTGGTAGCGGTGGCACGCTGGGTAATAAAGAGGTTAGGGCCAGCTTTGTATTATCAGCTGGCCCTAAGCCCGAAATTTATGGCGGTCACGCTAATATTAGACATGACCGCCATGAATTTCTATTAAATTGTTTTAAAAAAAACACAACACAAGGAAAATTTTTTATTAGAAATAAAAAAAAAAGCCATTAGGGACTCCATCTTTAATTAAAAAAATCCTCTTCCGTCCGACGCAGTCCAAAACGCGATGTCCTCTCTGCTACATCCCCTGTGCATAAATATAGATGTCTATGCACAGGGAATGAGCAGACTGAGAACAATCTCAGCTCTGCTACATCATCTCTGTGCACAGACATTCATGTCTGTACACAGGGAATGATCAGACTGAGAACAATCTCAGCACTGCTACATCAGGCAGCAGGCGGGCTCTAGGACCCTGGAGCTGGCAGCCAGCACACTGAGGAGACAGGACTCTTATCTGTGCGAGTTTCCCAGCGATTACAGTTGCAAAGTAAACGAGTCCAATGCAAATAAATGACAAAACTAGGATTGCTTCAGGCTGAAGCTTCCGACACACATCTGCGATTTGTAAATCTCACACTACTCGCTATTACTCGCTTCCCCATTCATTAACATTGGACTCGCTAGACTCGCAACGAGTAGCGAGTCCTGTGCTCGGACTCGCTAGAGTCAAGCGATTCCGAGTAATTTAGGATTCGCCCATCACTAGTGTGATGGTGTGGGGTGCTTTGCTGCTTTGAAGCTCATCAAGAGAATGCCAAGTGTGTGCAGAGCAGTAATTAAAGCAAAAGGTGGCTACTTTGAAGAACCTAGAATATAAGACATATTTTCAGTTGTTTCACACTTTTTTGTTAAGTATATAATTCCACATATGTTAATTCATAGTTTTGACGCCTTCAGTGTGAATCTACAATTTTCATAGTCATGAAAAGACAGAAAACTCTTTGAATGAGAAGGTGTGTCCAAACTTTTGGTCTGTACTGTATATATAAGATAAGTGTCTCAATTTTTCATATTTTCTTACTGATAATGTTGTTCTATAATCAAACTACCATGTCTTAGGGTACCTTTACACGTCACAACATTGCATGCAATTTCACTTGCAACTTACTGGTTGCAGTGAAATCATGGACACATTGTTACATTTGTACATGGTAACAAAATAGAACAATGTGTCCATGATTTCACCGCAACCAGCAAATTGCCAGTGAAATTGCAAGCAATGTTGCGACTTGTAAAGGTACCCTTAGACTATGGCCTGTTCACACATACCATTATTTTTGACATTCTCTGCATTTTTTAGCTGTTAATAAAAAACGCACATGCGTTAACGCATGGTGCACTTAAGTGTAGCTGCGTTTTTTAACAACACATGCGTTTATTTTCACCATTCCAAAAAACACTGCATGCAGCGTTTTTTGGGTGCTGTAAAAAAATGCATGGGTTTTGTAAAAAACTCATGTGTTTTTTTAACATGGGGCCCTATGGGAAACGCATGTGTTAACGCATATGCATTTTTAATTAAAAAATTACTAAGTCCAAAAACTTGCCAAAAACGTTCAGAACCTCAGGGGACACTATTTGGCACCCTTAGAAAAATGGATCCGTTTTTCTAAGGGCTAAAAAAACGGATTGGTATGTGTGAACAAGGCCTATGAGTGTGTCTTCTTGTTGCAATGTGTCGTGTTTCATCATCACACCAGTACACATTACAGGATTGAGTGCCACAGATTTTTTCTTGTACAATGTCATAAATAACATATCCACATATAACGGTATATACATATGCGGTTATTTGTATACATGAAGTAATGCATATAATTCAATAATATTGATCAATTGATTTGGCCATAGACAAGATTATAAAAATGTGAATGAAATTGTTTCTTTTGTGAAGTGGATGAGAATCTAGTCAGCATGTGATGGCATGCATGCAAATTACAGAATTATGATCACTTGGCTGCCCACTTAAACTGGAAATAGTAGTGATCCTGATTCCTGACAGAATACAGTCTGCAGTCAAGTGAGATTTCTCTTGTGCCCTTTAATTTCACCCTATAAAGGCAGATACTGCAGTGCCGTCAGGATTGTTTTGCATTTACAAGCCGCAAGTGGAGCCGGCCTCAGTGGAGAGCAGGAAGTCACACAGGAATCGGTGAAGCCCCAGGACACCCAAAGTACCGAGGCCTCGTGACCCCGCACCCAAGTCCTCTCCCAGGCTGGTGAGCACTTTCAGTTTCCAATACCAGCTACAGCCTCCTGTCACTGCAGGCTACACAGACCAATGTGATAGATGCATCTGTTGACTGACCACCGGCCTGGGGATAATTTGCACTCCTGCCCCCTGGGCCACCCCGCCCATGCCTACAAGCTGTTTTTCAAATGAGCTTGGCATACAGCTACCTGATACTGAGTTAACACAAAACAAATGTAATTTTGACAGTACCAAGTAATAAATAAATTACACCGGATTAAACAATCCTGTGCACACATTGGGTGCACTTACTGCTCAGTGTCAGTGACGGATTTAGTCTTTCATGTTATCGTCTCCAGAACTTGCTTTTCTTTTAGTTATCTTAACCTCCTCTTTGCATCCTCCTGGAGTTGATGAAAGCTTGACCACTTCGCCTTTTTTTCCATGAAGAAAAGTTGAAACAGTTCAAAGCAAAAATACATCCAGTCATTCTGTTTGATATCTAATAGACGCAAATGTCTCTATGTATTTTTTAACCTTTTCGGTCTGTCTGGCTGTATTCTATGCTACCGTACCTCCTGCCATTTCATTGTCTTTTATCCCAATTGCTGCTGCTTTAAATAAGAAATAATTGGTTTCCTACTTCTCTGATTAACTCATCTGCAGCAGCTCAGATCCATTTGTCTCTGTTATGCCGAAACCTGTAAAAATGTAATTCAAAGAGTTAAATCAAACGGAAGACAGTGCAGAAATAATCAAACGTCTACAAAACAAAGTCTCGTATGCAGTTTCTCACATTAGATATTACAGGAGCGATGGGTTAGATTGAAGGGCAACGCTGAAACCCCTCTACCCGGGACTTGACACAAACCGTGCTGTATTTGTGATTGATAATATTTCATTTCCTAGAGAAAATGGCCCCCCTTTCTCCACCACCTCTTTTGCTGGCCTGTCAAAAACTTTCACATTGATCAGTGAAGCCGTGGAGCCAAGCCAAAGCACCAGAGAAGAAAATCAGACACTTCTTAAAAAATAAAAAACAAGTTTCCAGCTGAGAAACCAGCTTCAAACGAAAGCAACTGTCTAAATAAATGAAAAAATAAGAAAATCAGTTTAAAGAGTCTTCTTGGGAGACTGGCAAATAGTTTGAAGTCAACCGAGCCGGCCAAGATGAAGGGATAGTGCTCCTTCTACGGTCCTTTAAATATACATACAGGCTTGCGGTTCGTTGATGGTTTACTATGCCTTAAGCAATTATCTCCAGATTGCTTAAATTGCAGGATTTATCAAGACATCTTCTGTCCATATGTAAGAACTCTGCTTGGGAACATGGAGATAGTAAAATAACAAATCTTCTGTATACTGATAATGTTCATAACAAGCAATAGGATCTCGACACAGTTCTTTAAGCCATGAGTATGGTCTGTTCTATGAGGACAACTCCTGTCCATATGATGGTAGTCACCCACTTTGGACCGCTTTATACTAGAGATGAGCAAATCAATTTTATTCAAATGTAATGCCAAATTTTCAGCAATTGGTGGGACCCATTAAATTAGAATAATTTGTGAATTGATTAGTGCGAATTTCCCATAAAAATAACCCCTTCCATTAATCAGAGAAGGCTTACATGACTTCAGATGTGGCCAAGGGCATAACTACAACAGGTGCAGGGGTTGCAATCGCACCAGGGCCCTGGAGCCTAGAGGGGCCCAAAACGCCATTTGGCCTATATAAAAAGATTGCTATTAAAGTTTTGCAATAATTGGGGTCCCCGCTGGAGCTTTTGCATTGGGGCCCATGGACTTCAAGTTATGCCACTGGACATGGCTGTGCAGGCTTCCCTAAAATGCCTTGCAGATATAACATTACATGGTAAAGCATAGCCAATTAACAGTGGCTATCATAGCCTGTATAAAAGCAGAGGAAGGAAATGCAGCAGATCGATATTTTGTAGTGAACCTGGATAATGCCAAGATTGTGCAAAGCAGTAATCAAAGCAAAAGGAGGCTACTTTGAAGAACCTAGAATATAAGACATATTTTCAGTTGTTTCACACTTTTTTGTTAAGTATATAATTCCACATGTGTTAATTCATAGTTTTGATGCCTTCAGTGTGAATCTACAATTTTCATAGTCATGAAAATACAGAAAACTCTTTGAATGAGAAGGTGTGTCCAAACGTTTGGTCTGTACTGTATATATAGATATATGCACACACAAAAAAATATACATGTGTAATCTATCTATCTATCTATCTATTTCTATCTATCTATTATATATATATATACACACACACAATTTATACATATATATATGATTAGAACACACACACACATATATATACTGCATATATACATCCGGTTTACACTGTATATAAACATTTTCGAGAGGGCAGATACTCACCTGTCAAGAGACACTACCAATCGTTGCCTGGTGACCGCGGGCTGGCTCAGGTCCGACTTCACCCGGCGCACTGCGCATGCCCAGAAATGACGAGGCTTCGGCATCACGTGACGCATCACAGAACCCGGAAGACTGGGGTGTTAAATTTAAATCACCAGCCCTGCTCCTGAAACAATGATGTCGCCCATCGGGGCGTAATTAGAGCAGCGAGGCGGGGAGAGAGCGGCCCTGGAGTCACTGCCTACTCATCAGGAACGCCCACTCATCACAGATTTTGTAAGTTATTAAACTGATCTATTACACTTTTATAAATCCCATATAGCTCAGACAGGGATGGTTAGTAAAGTTATAGGAAGCCACAGGGACAGGTATGATAGGTTAGGGGGCCAGCTGAAGTGACAGGTTCCCTTTAAGTGTATCAAAATATTTCAGTGTATTTAAAGTGTTATAAAATCCACCAGAGAACAACTTTGAAGAGTATCTCTGTCTGGAGGACCCAAAAGGTCCATACATTACATAGACAGCTCATCGATTTCAATGTTATACCTAATATCCCCTGCGGTAGTGCTGTTGAGTACTGAACACCTTCTGACTTTTTCTCCACAAATCACAGCTGATTGGTCCATGACTATAATCAGATTATCATGTGATCAGCATGTAATCATGGGATCAATCTAATAAAAAGGGATTTTTCAAAGTAGGGACCATTATGTCAGTAAGATCAAAATGGCAATAAAAGATTGTAGCGCACACTTTCTGACTGTACCTTAATTTGAGACTGCAGTGTTCCCTGTATATACAGTATATCATACTCAATGAGGAACCAGATCCTGTTCTCAATCTCGTCCTTTCTCTTGCTATAAATATTTCATGGTAATGAGGCTTCCCTCCATCTTGGCGGCTGTTCATTCTGCAAATCCATGCACAATTGCCTTCCTTTACAGCCAATAAGAAAGAACATTAAGAAGAGGAGATTTTTACTTAGCAACATGACCTGCAGCCATGCATCGTGTGCAAAATCCAGAAGCAAAATGCTTTATTGACCAATATTTCTTTATTGCTGCTTAACAGTGAAGGAATATGGGGAGATAAAACCCAGTCAAGTACTAAAACAAGCTCCATGTGGGTTTTACTACTCAAGTGAAATTTACCTTCACAATTTTGCTTCTCTGTTAAACTGCAATAAAGAACAAAATAGTTGATAAAATATTTCTTTTTCGGCATTGTTCGTGAACACATTTGTCCTCCTCCATCTTTTCTGCTCATGAATGGCGGTAGACTCACACATCTCATCATCATGAATGAACTTGCTAGATTTTCCCGCCAGTGAATATAGAGTCTGTAGAAGGGCTAAAAGGTATTCAAGGCCAGATATCTGCATACTCTGAGAGGCGGTACCCATATCCCATGCAGAGTTAACTGTAATCTTCACTACAAAGTATGATATCTTGATGAATATGAACAACTATTGAGCTGTAAAATTTTTCATATCTCAAAATAAAGACACAAAACCTTTGTTTTATGACATTTCATAGCTGTTGTAAAGTAAATGTCTGGGGCATAGGAATTTTAGGTGCCAGTTTTAATGAAAGTCTCGCTGGAGTATGATGTGCTAAATTAATTAAGGCGCATTACACTTAATATGGAGCATCCCCCCAATAGTGTGTTTCTCTCCTGCACCGCCACAGAAATTCCACTTGGAGTAGCTTTTCTGGCATATAAAACAATGTCAGTTTTTGTTGAATTCGATAAGGGGTGTAGCCATGTCTCTTCCCGCCCCAGCATCTTGCCCGCTCTGTCCATTTTGGCAGAACTGCTTACATCTCATGGATGTCCCTCAAAGTCTCAATATTCTACACATTGGGGGCACAATCAGTGACTGTACATCCCCCAGAGTAAACATTGCGCGGCTCCTGGCAATGTGATGAGAGGTGACTTCACTGAGACTCTTATTGCGGATTACGCCAAAGAGGGAAATAAAAGAAAAACCAACGAGTTATTCTATATAGACCAACTCTCAGCCTGGCACACCGACCTGTGCAATAAATATATATCCTCGTGCAACTCTAGTAATGGCAGGCAGATTAAAATTAAAAGCCATGCAGATGATGACACCAAGTCACTTACCATAAACCTATATAACAATGACATTGTCATGGTACAAGGGACTGAGGACAATCTGCGTCACTTTGAAAACCATTTTTTCATATCAGAGAACAGGCACACATCCTTAAAGAACAACAACCCCCAGCGTTCATTTCTGATGCTCACATCTCTACAGAGACCTCCAGCACAGCTCCCAACACTTCACACCTCTCCCTTAAGACCATCAGACATTGTTTATCTCAACTAGAAAGAGACTTGGTCCAACTTAGGGAAGAGATCCAAAGAAACTCACATAGAAATGCAAATGACCAAGTAACAAATGAGACAATAAACTGAAATGTGAGTACAACTCAGCTCTACAGAAAATAAGAGAAGAAATGTGTGAATTACAAAAAGACAATGATAGACTCAGAAAGGAGATTGCAGAACTAAAAAACAGACCCCTAGACATCTGAACCAGCATGGGGCTATGGAAACAAGCCAGGGAGCAGACAACATGGCCCCAATTGACCAGAATGCAAAGATACCAAACAACAATACAACAATAACCAACAATATGAATGATCCTGAAACCAATAAAAATGAACCAGAAACCAGAGAGATGGAAGAGAGAAGAGAACCAACCACCAGCAAAAGCAGCATCACAGACCCCATCAGAAGCCACGTAACCCACCCAAGACAAGATAAAATCCTGATACAGTCCTAAAAATGGACTCAAATGGGAAGTACCTAAATGCACAATGCCTGTTCCCAGGAAAACGGGTCCGTAAAATTCACTGTGCAAATATTGAACAGGTGACAGAGGTCATCAATAATCCACCGTTTACCAACCCAAACCATCTCTATACATAATCGCCAGTTTAGCACTTCCGGGCACTGTGCCGCTATGGTGCAAGGGCGCCTGCGCTAAACTGGCGATTATGCCTGCCCCCGGAAGCGCCGCCATATTACTGCACCTATGGCGCAGCCTGCCGGTGGCTGCCTGCACCCTCCCGTGGCCGCACACCCCTGCACAGTGCTGCTTACCCCACTGACATGCCGGCGCACTCTCTTTGCACCATCCACGCCCGCCGCCCGCCGCAGCCAGGGGGAGCGTGATTACTGAAGGGGCCGCCGCCAGCATCTGCGGCCCCCTTCATCACCGCCGCTGCCCGCCGCTGCCTCTCCTGATCTCATGCGCCCGCCACTCTCATTGCAGCCTACAGGCCCGCCGACCCTGCAGTCTGCTACACCACACCCCCCGTCCTCCTCAAATAAACTTACAAGACCACCTGCGGGGCTAACATACTGAACCTGCTCAACCATACTGACCCTCCATTGCCCTCCCAAGTCACCCACACTGCCCCTGCTCACTCCTCTTCCCCCCCTATGCCCTCACTCACTCTCCACATTGCCCCTCATTACCCCCTACTCACCCACACTGCCCCACTCACCCACACTGCTTCAGCTTACCCCCCTCCACTCACCCTGCTTACCCCTCTCACCCCCCCCAACTGTCCACAATCACCCACACTGCCCCTGATCAGTACTCTTACCCCCGTATCTCATTACTAGACACAGTCCCCCTGCTTACCCCCCCAATCACCCACACTGCCCTGATCATTCCTCCTACCCCCGTATCTAATCACTCCACACAGTGCCCCTGCTTACCCCCCCTAATCACCCACACTGACCCTCATCAGTCCTCTTACCCCCCGTATCTCATCACTCCACACAGTGCCCCTGCTTACCCCCCCCCAATCACCCACACTGCCCCTGCTCATGCCCCCACTCACCCCACACTGCCGCTCTTTATCCCTTTCATCTCCCCACACTGCCCCTGCTCACCCCTCTTACCCCCCCCCACATGCCCTCACTCCCCACACTGCCCCTGCTGATACCCCACAGGGTCAATTCACAGTTGCTGCCCCTAATGCCACACAGCCCGCCCCCCATCATCATGTCACCCCACTCCCGATGCGATAGCATCGGGCCTTTTTACTAGTATTATTATATACACGGGTACAAACAATCTACCAGACCAGCACCAGCAGATCGCAGGACAACTGATCAAATTAGCAAAGATGTCATAACTATAATTCACAGACTGCAAAATTATTCTGTCATTTCTGCTCCCCACAAAGGCCATATCCAGGCAAACTACCCAAAGCATCAATATGGACCTGACCAAAAGGATCAATACTGTGCCAAATGTGACCCTGGCAAAACACCTTTCCATAAACCACCATCACCTGTATTATAATAAACACCTCAACAAAAAAGGGGGTCAGCCTCCTGGCCAAAGATCTGAAAGACATCGTACTAAACAGAGACCCCAGGCCTGGATTGAACAGGGACCATAATCACACTGAAAGACCCCTAACAATGAAAAGGCAGAAAACTCTAATCCTATCTCTGGAAGCAAAATCAGACCATCAGAGGAGGAGACCTACATGGAGGGGACCACCGACCCCACACAGATGCATGCAGAGCAGAGACATGGGTGAGATAAAGACCCTGCAATACCTCGACCTTTGGATGTAAAACAAATGACCCTGCACAGCCTCATTCAGAGACACGTCCAAAATACAAAGAACGAAAAGATATACGCCTGTTTCATGGACTTTAAAAAGGCCTTTGATCCGGTGAGGCACCCGGGCTTATTCCTGAAACTGCTGGAGAGCGGAATAGGAGGAAAGACCTACGATGTCATCAAAAGGTCCTACACCAAGAACCTCTGCAGCGTGAGTTTGAATGGTAAAAGAACGGCTTATTTCCAGCAGAGCCGTGGAGTCAGACAAGGCTGCAGCCTAAGTCCAACACTCTTCAACATTTATGGCTACTGCTCTGGAATCTTCCACAACACCAGGTTTCACCCTCCACAATGCCCAGCTGAAATTCTTGCTGTATGCAGATGACCTGCTGCTGCTGTCACCAACCGAGAAAGGCCTCCTAGAAAACCTGAAAATCTTAGAGAAATTCAGCTCCACCTGGGCACTGTCAGTCAACCTAAAAAAACCAACATCATCGTGTTCCAGAGGAGAAAGAGAAGAACAGACCAGCACCCTTCATTTGTCTTCAACTACTGCGCCCTTACAGGAATGGACAAATATACCTACCTGCACCTGGAGATTCACCAGTCAGGGAGTTTCAAACAAGCGATAGAGACCCTGAAAGACAAGGCCTGCAAAACCTTCTATACCATCCGAAGGAAACTCTATCATCTGAAGCCACCAGTGAGGGTCTGGTTAAAAATCTTCAACTCTATCATCACCCCAATCCTCCTGTATGGCAGCGAAGTCTGGGGTCCTCTCACCTACCCAGACTGGTCAAGGTGGGATTCCAGCCCAACAGAAATATTCCACCTGGAATTCGGTAAGCACCTTCTCCAGGTCCATCGGAGCACCTCCAACAGTGCTTGTCAGGCCGAGCTGGGCAGATTCCCTCTACACCTAACGGTTCTAAAAAGGGCGCTGTCATTCTGGGCTCACCTACATAAGAGCAATCCAAGCTTCCATCACCATAAAGCCCTGATACATGTAGGTGAAACAGAAAAACCAGGACCCTCGGAACAGCCCACCCAAATCCAACCAGACCAGAACACCAATCACAACAACCTGACAAAAGCTGGAATCAGGAAGATGGTAGACAAAGGCCAGGCGAGGTATATCAGTGACTGGAAGACCGATATCATCAGCTCACAGAAACTGACCATGTACCAGAGTCTACAGAGAGACTGCAGACTGGCCCCATATCTGGAGAAGCTCCTGGACCCCAGAAAATGCAAAATCCATAGCCAATATAGACTCAGTGCCCACAGTCTGGCCATCGAGTCCGGCCGACACAGGCAGAGATACAAGCCCAGGGAGGAAAGACTTTGCCAACACTGTTATCAGGAGGCCCTGGAGGACGAAACCCACTTCCTGCGACACTGCTCCAAATACTCAGCAGTGAGGGACACTCACTTCAGGAGACTCTCACATCTCTTGCCAGATTTTATAACAATGACGGAGGAAGAGAAAACATATATACTTCTGGGAGAAGAAGAGAGTGCAGTGGAGATAGCAGCGCGGTATTTGAGCGAATGTCATAGACGGCGAGAAAGAGAACTATGATATGTCATGGACTTCTATAGCCCCCACCCTGGATCTACTCCCATTCATTTTTCTTATAGCCCTCATCCTGGATCTGCCCCCATCCACCTTTCCCTGCAGCCCGTACTCAACATCCCTACAGTCCCTATCCCTATTCCCTTTTGTACATTTGCTTTGGCAAAACTAATGTGTATTTAGTCCTGCCTATAAAGTTCCTTTAAATCTTTGAATTTTTGAATATATATATATATATATATATATATATATATATATACAGGGCCGGCTCCAGGTTTTTGTGGGCCCCGGGCAAAACAGTCTCCGTCAGCCCCTTTAACACATACCACAATTCATGAATTTAATAAAAGCTGCGGGCTGTGGATATATAATATAGACGTTCCTGGATGTGCTGTATATATAATATTGAGCCTGTGCATGGCTGCATATATGAAATATGGAGGCTGCTGGGCTGTGTATATAATATAGAGGCTGTGGGTTGTATATACCCCAAAGCATCAGGGAACCTCCGCCATGTGTGACTGTAGGGACCGTGTTCTTTTCTTTGAATGGCTCTTTTTTTTCCCTGTAAGCTCTATGTTGATGCCTTTGCCCAAAAAGCTCTACTTTTGTGTCATCTGACCAGAGAACATTCTTCCAAAACGTTTTAGGCTTTCTCAGGTAAGTTTTGGCAAACTCCAGCCTGGCTCTTTTATGTCTCGGGGTAAGAAGTGGGGTCTTCTGTGTCTCCTACCATACAGTCCCTTATCATTCAGACGCCGACGGATAGTACAGGTTGACACTGTTGTGCCCTCGGACTGCAGGGCAGCTTGAACTTGTTTGAATGTTAGTCGAGGTTCTTTATCCACCATCCGCACAATATTACGTTGAAATCTCTTGTCAATTTTTCTTTTCGGTCCACATCTAGGGAGGTTAGCCACAGTGTCCTGGGCTTTAAACTTCTTGATGACACTGCGCACGGTAGACACAGGAACATTAAGGGTCTTTGGAGATGGACTTGTAGCCTTGAGATTGCTCATGCTTCCTCACAATTTGGTTTCACAAGTCCTCAGTTCTTTGGTCTTCTTTCTTTTCTCCATGCTCAATGTGGTACACACAAGGACACAGGACAGAGGTTGAGTCAACTTTAATCCATGTCAACTGGCTGCAAGTGTGATTTAGTTATTGCCAACAACTGTTAGGTGCCACAGGTAAGTTACAGGTGCTGTTAATTACACAAATTAGAGAAGCATCACATTTGGACTCCGGAGGCTGAAAATGCCTTTCTCTCCCTGAAACAGGCCATTTCTATGGCTCCTGTGTTGCATAGACCAGAAATCAGCAAACAATTATTCCTGGAAATGGATGTTTCTTCCTCTGGGGCCATAGCAGTCCTCGTGCAAAAATTGTCCTTAAGATACCATTACACGGCACGACGTTGAAATGATGTAGGCAACGATTTCACAGGCGCGCGGTCATTTCTGACATCGTTTTGACATCGTTGGTGAGATGCCACACGTCTAGATATCATGGACGACTCACCAACAATGTAGTGAGCAGGTATCGTTCACACAACCCAGCAAATGATACCTGCTCATTGCTGTGAATGGGCAAAGTCGTAAACGACATTGTTATCGCGATGTCAAACACAACGATATAGCAGGTTGGCTGATCGTTAATAGTTTGATTTGAGAATATGTTCTCAAATCTGCGATCCCCGATCGTTACAACTAGGGATGGGCGAGTCTACTCGCTAGGACTCGGGACTCGGCGATTCTGAAGGTACTCGCAGGACTCGTTACTCGGCGAATCTCCCAGCTTGGACTCGCACAGTGACGAGTCCAATGGAATTCAATGGCAATAAGCTTGACTCTTCACAGATACCCGCTGTCAGCAGCGAGTCTGAGCGAGTCTACGATTCCGAGTCCTACGAGTCTACGATTCCGAGTCCTGTATACTGTATTCGGGAGTCGGACTCTCGAATACAGAATATGATTATGTTCCGAGTCAGTACAGCGTGCGTGTTAGGTCAGAAAACTTGTGAAGATAGCCAATCATAGTCAGTAATGGCATAGCAAAGTTGGTTGTGTCAGGACTATGATTGGCTGCTGTCCATCGTGATGCCTATGTCATGTATGACAGGCAAGGCAGTATATAAGGCTTGTCCCCGCCATTTTGGCCACATTCCTGAGACGATCTGACCTAGTATAGGGAGAGAGAGATATATGCTGGAGCAGATCAGGGATTGTCAGTGTAGGGAAGATTCCTTATATTAACCCAAAAAGCTCTTCTGAGAGCTAGGAGGAGGACAGAGTAGTGCTGTGTAGGCAGGCAGGCAGGCAGGGAGGGAAGGAAGGAGAAGCCTTACAGTGCACACAGGACGGACCTCATAGCTTAGCTTACTCACTCAGCTTTGCTAACAGCTGCAGTCAGAGGCTTAGCTGAGGTGCTGTTTCCTTTTTGTTTTTGCACCAGATCGATTTTTGTTCCTAATAAGCCATAGAGCGTTATTTTTTCTGTGGCAGACCAGTGCGTTGCTGCTCTCCTACCTTTAAATAGCACGTACACCACCTTAGGGCCCTTTCACATCAGCGTTTTTTTGAAATCGCGGCAGATGCGGTGAAAAAACCGCATCTGCCGCGATTACCGCATACCGGCTGCACTAGCGGCGCTGTTGCGGTTTTTGCCATGCAAAGTATAGGCGGACTTGCGGCAGGTGCGGCAAGTGCGGTTTTGCACTTGCGGCCGCACCTGCCGCAAGTGCAAAACCGCACTTGCCGCACCTGCCGCAAGTCCGCCTATACTTTGCATGGCAAAAACCGCAACCGCGCCGCAAGTGCAGCCGGTATGCGGTAATCGCGGCAGATGCGGTTTTTTCACCGCATCTGCCACGATTTCAAAAAAACGCTGATGTGAAAGGGCCCTTAGGGAGTGTAGTGTGCGGCTTCACTGCCAAGTGTGAGCGCGCACACTTACCCCGCCAGCAAGTGACGCATACAGCAACACCAAACCACATCTCGGTGGCTGTGCGCACTTAAAACCAATTTTTTTAGGGAGTGTAGTGTGCGGTGTGTTTGGACTCGCACACTTTCAGAGACACATCAGCGAGTTGTAAATGTCATTATTCGCTATTACTCGGTTCCCTATTCATTAACATTGGACTCGCTGGACTCGCAACGAGTCCCGAGTTCTTGACTCGGACTCGTTGGGGTCTTGCGATTCCGAGTCTTTTAGGACTCGCCCATCTCTAGTTACAACATCGCAGAGTCACACGCAACAACGTCCTAACGATGTCGCTTGAATGACTCCAAATCCATGACATTTAAGCAATATTGTTGCCGTGTAATGGGGCCTTTAGGGTGAATAGTTACCTGCAACATTTTTTCCAAGCTCTGCTCCAATTGATGATCATGAGTTATAGACAATAAAAATGGTGTTACGCTTCCGGGGGAAGGCGCCCTAGAGTGAACCCACTGGGCCGTGGTACCGAACTCCCCTGGGTGAGCTGGTCCTAGTTTAACCAACCCCTATACAGGGATTGTCAGGGGCAATCCCAGGGGGTCTAAATACCACAGCTGCTAGTACCAGGTGGAGGCTCGTAGGGTTAGCCTATACTACGGTATAGCTAAGGAAGATTCGTGGTAACAGGGCCCGAGTACAGGAGAGCAGAAATGGTTCTACCGGAGGAGAGCATGAGGCGGACCTGACCAGCAGCCAGTAAAGCAGAAGCTTAACTAACTCAATAATCAGGCACCTCCCAGCAGTGGAGGTGGCCTGATATACCGGAGGATGGACAGCTATTGGTCAAGGGGAGTGTCAGGTTGAACTGTGCCGGCCCTTAGATTCACAGGGGAGGAGAACGGCCGAGCCTAGTGCACCGCTGATTAGATTCATGACTGTGCTGATGTGTGAGCCCGGTGGTCAGTGGACAGGAAGGGGACCCAACGATGGCTCCGAGACACATGCCCGATAGGTAAAGGAGGAGAGGATGCAGACTCAATTGTGCTGTCCACCTTGTCATCATTTACACTGATCACAAGAAGTTGGCCAATCTGCAGTCTGCACAGAGGATAAATCCATGGTCATTGTTTTATTGCCAGCTTTGACTTTGTTCTCCATTTTCAGCTAGCAAGCAAGAATCTTAAGACGGACGTGCTCTCTAGATTCTTTTTATCTACCGATTTGGTGGAGGAGCCCCAACATATCATTGAGACCAACTGCTGCCTGTTGTTCCGGTGAACTTTTCACGGGTTCCACCAGGGAAGACTTTTGTCCCGGATTGGAAGCAATTTCTGCTGTGTGGCACTCTTCTATGTTGGCTGGTCATGCTGGACAGAAAAGACAACTCTTCTTATCTCGCAATATTATTGGTGGCCAACCATTTGGAAAGATAATGGGGTTTAATTCTGCACATTTTGATGAATGGTGTTGCATCCTTAGGCCTCACCCTCTCATTGCACAAATACACATCACGTGATCTGCTTCATCCAATAAACATTCAAGTTTAGACATCTTGGAACTGCAAAATCTACATAAAAATGTTGATATGGTCAAAATACTTGCCTAAATATTCTACATCTTTGTAAAAAAAAAAAAAAAACAATTATCAAAAATGTCTGCTTTAACGTGTATAATTATATTGATTTATATTTTTGTGGGTTCATGTGTATTCTTGTATGTATTGCTATAGACATGTTTCTATCCTTCTTCATTTGGATCATGACAAAGAAGGAACCAACGTGATTGTTGATAGTTTTTTGCCACTTTCTGGGTAGGCTGCGGCCAGGAGGATGATAATGACTGTAGGACTTGTAGGAGATACTCATGGAAATATCTAATATGCTGAAATGAAAGTTGTGTAAAATCCCAGACCTTGCTAATTTTTGTGCCCCATTTACATGGCCATAAATATATATCATGCTCATTTGTGAAATCACAAATGTCACAACTTCACAAGGTATAAAAAAAATTACAACTGGAGTCTTGCAGTCATATCTTTTGGGGAGATTCAGAAAGAAGATAATAATGCCACACTGTGACAATGGCATCCAGAAGGGATGAAGTTGCTAGAGTCCTTGGGAGGCCATGTGTCTCTTCTTGAGTAAGAAGCAGAGAAATAATGCCACACTGTCTCAAAGCCATCCTGCATGCTTTAGGGGTAAAAACACAGAATTCAAAGATATGTCTCATGTGACTCTCCTGTGCTATTGGTTTATTATTATTATTATTATTATTATTATTTATTATTATAGTGCATTGATTCCATAGTGCTGCACATTTTAAAAAGGGTATACATAACAACAAGTACAATAATTATCAACAATACAAGGCACAGACAGGTACAGGAAGAAAGAGGACCCTGCCCACAAGGGCTCAAAGTCTACAAGGGATGGGTGAGGATACAGTAGGTGAGGAGAGAGGACCCTGCAAATGAGGGATCACAGTCTACAAGAGATGGATGAGGGTACAGTAGGTGAGGAGAGAGGACCCTGTTAATGAGGGCTCACAGTCTACAAGAGATGGATGAGGATACAGTAGGTGAGGAGAGAGGACCCTGCCCACGAGGGCTCACAGTCTACAAGAGATGGATGAGGATACAGTAGGTGAGGAGAGAGGACCCTGTTAATGAGGGCTCACAGTCTACAAGAGATGGATGAGGATACAGTAGGTGAGGAGAGAGGACCCTGCTAATGAGGGCTCGCAGTCTACAAGGGATGGGTGAGGATACAGTAGGTGAGGAGAGAGGACCCTGCCCACGAGGGCTCACAGTCTACAAGGGATGGGTGAGGATACAGTAGGTGAGGAGAGAGGACCCTGCTAATGAGGGCTCACAGTCTACAAGAGATTGATGAGGATACAGTAGGTGAGGAGAGAGGACCCTGTTAATGAGGGCTCACAGTCTACAAGAGATGGATGAGGATACAGTAGGTGAGGAGAGAGGACCCTGTTAATGAGGGCTCACAGTATACAAGAGATGGATGAGGATACAGTAGGTGAGGAGAGAGGACCCTGCTAATGAGGGCTCACAGTCTACAAGAGATGGGGGAAGATACAGTAGGTGAGGAGAGAGGACCCTGCCTGTGTGGTCCCACAGTCTACAAGGGATGGGTGAGGATACAGTAGGTGAGGAGAAAGGACCCTACCCATGAGGGCTCACAGTCTACAAGGGTTGGGTGAGGATACAGTAAGTGAGGAGAGAGGACTCTGCCCATGAGGGCTCACAATTCTACAATGTATGGGTGAGGATTCAGTAAGTGAGGAGAGAGGACTCTGCCCACAAGGGCTCACAATTCTACAAGGGATGGGTGAGGATACAGTAGGTGAAAAGAGGATTCTGCCCATGAGACCTCACCGTATACAAGGGATGGTTGAGGATACAGTAGGAGAGGGAAGAGCTGGTTGTCTGGTGGTTTATATAAACTGGGTGTTTTATCACTAAGACATTATCATTGCTGTTACTAGATGGCTCTGCCATGTTGACCCACTCCACCTATTCTTTTGCTTAGTATCTCATTGTCTGTAGAAATTTACATAGAGAGCATGGTGTGGTTATAATCTGTCAGATTCTAATACTAACAACCCATCTTTCAAAATAATTGTGTAATTTCAATAGTCTAAACGGCTGAAGGATGTATACAAAAACACTCATTCATCGTACGTAAAATCGTTTAGGTGAAATACACTCATTCAGTTTGTGAAAATTGTATAATGTCAATGGAGTTTGTTTGCTCATGCAACGATTTGACCAATAGAAGGGAGGAGTGAAAATATATGCCAAAAATAGGGCTGGAGGTGTTCAAAGACAATATTTCAGAATCAACTAAAGCTTTAGAATGAGACATATTCACAGATAGAGCTAGTAATTATTCGTATTGCAATTAGCAAAACAAATTTTGGTTTGTTAATTTGACTATTGTTTTTACAGCATCAACAATGGAAATGTTTGTACGATACTTTATGCATTTATGTGTTCAAAATAATTAGTATCACTTAAAAGGAACTCCGGAGAGATCAACATTTTTCTACTGTCCCTGCCCTCCTACATGATAAAGCAGAGCTGGGCACTACAGTTCTAGGATCTATAGATAAATCAATTAAATCATATCTGCTCCTCAGCTCTCACCCCTCCTTTTGGGGACGGAGAAATTCAGTCATGCATAGTGCTAATGTTTCAGGGGACAGGAAGCTACCAAGTTCCAACTAATGTGTAAAAAGGAAAGATACAGAAAATCGTTTGTTCCGACAGCTGTGGGGATGTTTAACAAATGTATAAGTGTAAAACATCTCAAGACTAAGTGAAGTTTTAAGGGTATGGGGGGAATAGGTGAGGTACATGTACCAGTCTACCCGCATCTGCGGTCCATATAGACTTATTTTGTAAAGTGTGTAATGTTCTTGATCTTTGTTCTGCTGCTGTAATACTGTAATTTCCTCCTGGATCAATAAAGTTTATCTTATCTTATCTTAAGTTGATATGGGGGAGGGGAGACCATGGCAGTGCTGAACAAAGCAGTTTTCTGTCTCTGCTCTTAGCCTTATACATGACAGTACACATTATGTCCTATCATAAATTGTACAGCAGAAGATCACAGCGTGTATTTATATCTGCTTGGTGACATAATTACTATTTGAAGGAAGAACACCTTTGTTCATATTGTGAGGTGTAGCGGCGTCAGGGAGGCAAAGACACGGGATCCAGCACCACTGGTCACGGCACACGGGTTTATTTGGCCACAAAACGTAGACAACAATAGTCCGGTGCACTATTTCGGATTCCCCTTACTTCAGGGGCCGCTTCTCATCTTCACCCAAAAGGACTTACCCCGTCAAAACCAGCTACAATGTCTCAGGCCTGGCTCAGGGATGTTTCTCTGTCAGAAGCTCAGGGAGTTGTGTTCACTCCCTCACACTAGAGACCACACCCCGTGGTCTAGCTTCCTTTTATCACATCCAAGCCAGTAAGCAGAACCAACACAAAATCCCGGGATGGAGTGCGACCTGTCAATATGGAGGACGCACCCAGGGAGGCACACACCGGTCGCAGGGGCCCGACCCGGTCGGTGCCTCACAATATATTACATAGCATGGTATATCAGGAGCAGGATTGTAGTGTGACCATGCAGCTGGCGGCCATGCTCCTGTTTGTATAGAAGTATAAGAGGGCAGGAATGTAAGATGCTTCTGGAGCCCCCTAGGTCCACGCCCCAATACACCTCCTACCACTGCTGCAGCATGAGGCTGAATTTCTCTGTTCCCAAAGGGAGGGATGAGAGCTGAGGAGCAGATATGATTGTATTGATTTATAAGCGATCTATAGATCCTAGAACTGTAGTGGACATCATATAGGCCGACAAAGACAGTATACATTTTTTTTATCTCTCCGTAGGTCCCTTTTAAGGAATTGGGATGTTGAAAACCCCTACATGTTAGATAATCTGTCTGGGTGAACACAGTGCATGATGTAGGCACTGCTGCTGCTGCCCTGCTGCCACTGCACCTGACTGCAGAGCCCTGCTACTCCAAGCCCCCTGCTCCTCCCCGCCGAGAAATGGGCACTGCCCCTCTCCTCATCACTCTGCATGCCCTCCCATGGCCTTATAAGCTTTGCCCCGAGCCCATCCTCTTCCTCTTTACGATACTGCTCACAGGGTGAGCATCGCCCACCCTCCTTCCCTAATGTTTGGCTACTTTGAATTTATTTAGTTGCAGCTGGTGGATGGGGGCTCTCGTGAGGGCCAACATGTGAGTGTGTGTATATATGTGAGTGTATTTGTGTGTATATGTGAGTGTGTATGTGTATATGTGTGAGTGTATTTGTGTGTATATGTGAGTGAGTGTGTATGTGTATATGTGTGAGTGTATGTGTGTGTGAATATTTCTGAGTGAGTTGTATATGTGTGAGTGTGTATATGAGTGAGTGTGTGTATATTTGTATGTGAGTGTGTATATGTGTGTGAGTGTATGTGTGAGTGTGTGTACATGTGTGAGTGCATTTCCGTGCCGCCTGGGCAGCACATTGCCGGCGGCTGGTGCTGACGGCCGCCTGGTGCCGCCTAATGCCGGGTGCTGGCAGCTGCGCTGCCTGGTGCTGGCAGCTGCCGGGTGCTAGCGGCTGCTGGGTGCTGGTGGATGCCAGGTGCTGCTTAATGCCGGGTGCTGGCAGCTGCCGACTGCCACCTGGTGCTGGCGGCTGCCGGGGGCTAGCGGCCACTGGGTGCTTGGTGCCACCTAATGCCGGTGTGGTGCTGGCAGCTGCCGGATGCCACCTGGAGCCGCCTCCCAGGTGCTGCCTGGTGACGCCTAATGCCAGGTGCTGGCGGCTACCTCCGGGTGTTGGCAGCTGCCAGGTGCTACCTGGTGCCGTCTCCTGGGTGCTGGCGGCTGCCAGGTGCCACCTAATGTCGGGTGCTGCAGCTGCCGGGTGCCACCTGGTTCCGCCTCCTGGGTGCTGTCGGCTGCCACCTCGTGCTGGTTGCTGGTGCAGGCTGGTGCCGCGTGCTGGCTGGTGCCGGCTGCCGGGTGCAGGCTGGTGCCGGCAAGCGGGAGACCGGGAGCCACAGAGGATGAAGCTGCCAGGATGAGAAGAGTGGAGTCAGGTAAGGCGCTGTTACAGCCGAAGATAACAGCCTGGAGGAGGGGGGTGGTAACGTGACTGCTGAAAGTGCCTAGGGCAGCAGGAACTCCAAATATGGCCCTAATGTGTAATGTGTGTGAATTTGTGAGTGTGTATGTGTTCATGTAAATATCTCTGAGGATGTATGTGTGAATGTGTGTAAGTGTGTAGTGATGTGGTGTATGTGTGAGTGTGCGGTGTGTATATGTGTGAGGTGTGTGTGAGCGAGAGAACAAAAAGAACAGAGACCAGGTTGTGAGGACATCTCTACAAAAAGGCATTGGGATTGGGGACATTACTACAAGATGACAAGGGATGGAACATTACTAAAAGATGGGGACATTACTACAAAATGAGGACCAGGATGGGAGACATTAATATAGGATGGGGACCAGGATGGGGCATTACTACAAGATGGGGATATTACTACAAGACGGGGATCAGAATGGGACATTACAACATGATGAGGACCAGGATGGGAGGATGGAAGAAAGGGATCAGGAAGGGGACATTAGTACCAGACGGGGACCAGTATGGGGGACATTAATATACAATGGGGACCAGTATGGGACATTACTAGAAGAAGGGGATCAGGATGGGGACATTACTACAAGAAGGCGACCAGGATTGGGACATGGTACCAATATACCACAAGAAGGGGATTAGGATGGGGACGTTACTACAAGAAGGGGATCAGGATGGGACATTACTACATGATGAGGACCAGGATGGGGGTCATTAATATAGGATGGGAACATTACTACACGTAGGGACCAGGGAGGAACATTGCTTCAAGAAGGAACCAGGATGGGGACATTACTGCAAGATGGGGACCAGTTTGGGGGACATTAATATACAATGGGGACCAGTATGGGGACATTACTACATAAAGGAGATTAGGGTGGGGACATTCCTACAAGATCAGGATTTGTACTTTACTAGATTGAGCAAAAAATTTGGTGTTGCTAAAATGTCACTTAGGGTACCATTACACATCGCATCATTAAATGCAATTTCTCAGGCAATTGCTGGTTGCAGTGAAATCATGGACACATTGTTCTATTTTGTTGCCGTGTTCAAATGTAAGGGTACTTTCACATTAGGTTTAGCCGCGGTCAGCCGCAGTTTTTTTGCGGCCGCACCTGCTGCAAGTGCCAAAAATTTCGCACCTGCCGCAAGCCCGCCTATACATTGTATGGGGCTTGCCGCAACCAGTGCCGCAACCGTGCATCAAGTGCAGCCGGTATGCGGTAATGCGGCAGATGCGTTTTTTTTACCGCATCTGCCGCGATTTCAAATAAACGCTAGTGTGAAAGTACCCTTAAATGTGTCCATGATTTCACTGCAACCAGCAAATTGCCTGTGAAATTGCATGCAATGTTGCGACGTGTAACGGTGCCCTTAGTCCGTACAAGCAATGGGCCCTCGATATCAATTTTTTCTACGTGCGGCCCACCAACCCAGCCGAGTTTGAGACCCCTGGTGTAAACGATTATCTACTTGAACGAATCCTTAACTTTCCTACTACTGCAATATGCAGGCTTAGTTTGCATGTATCTTTGCTCTTGTAGTTGTGCTCTTGTTTGATTACAGACATGTTTTACCAGCACTCTCTTTTTCTACACTGTAAAATGTAATTTTGGCATTTGACCGACTGAAATCAGCAGGAGAAAAACTGTAATTTTCAAGATTTCTTTTGGAATAATTCGTTTGGTTCATGAAAGAAAGAGATTTCTTCTAAATCACTCTTCTCGGCTCACATCTTGCTCTTGGAATGTCCTGCTGCTCTTGCCCAGGGCTTCCCCGCAAATACTGACAAAACAATTAGTCAGTGTTCTCCAAGTCACCGACAGATTGCTTAATTTTTGCCAACAGTGTTCCTCTTACTTTATTTCCCCATGATGAGATACAGGTACGCTGAAGAAGACTGCATCTGTTCACATGCCTCGAGCCAGCGGAGTAACATGCATGTGGTTGAAGGAGACAAAGTCTCAAGCCCACCATGAAACATAAGCTAAGACAGACAGTTGTGTTTGTACAGAAGAGGAGTGAGTGGTGAAGGGCAAATCCATTTCACGTTTGACCCTTTGACATTATTATTCCTAATTTGCTATAAAAGCAAAAATAAGTGCAATATTTGGATGTTTACCAGTAATTCTTTTGACAGTTCTCTACCATTTCGTTAATGAGACATAGAGACTGACAGTCTGAAGAAAGTTTACATTGTTCATTGAAAAGATGTGTAGGGTCTACCTGGGCTTGCCTTCTCCTTGAATGGCATCATAATATTACTCCATAGTATATACAGTCATGGCCAAAAGTGTTAGCAACCTTGAAATTGTACCAGAAAATAGTATTTCTTCCAGAAAATTATTGCAATTGCACAAAGCAAACCCTTTGGAATAAGTAACTGCAATCAATCGCTTCCGATAACCATTAACAAGCTTCTTACGTGTGTCCGCTGGAATTTTGGACTCTTCTTTTGTGAACTGCTCCAAGGTCTCTTATATTAGAAGACGCCTTCTCCCAACAGCAATTTTACGATCCCTTAACAGGTGTTTAGTGGTAGCCACTTCAGAACTCTCCAGTGCTTTGTTTCCATCCATTTTTGGGGGCTTCTCGAATTATGTTTGCAGTTATTGTCCTGCTGGAAGACTCATAACCTATGACACAAACCCAGCTTTCTGACACTGGACGCTATATTGCAACCTCTAATTCTTTGGTACTCTTCAGATTTCATGATGCATTGTAAATAGTTTGGCCACCCAGTGCCCGAGCAACAAAACTACTCCAAAACATCTTTGAACCTCCACCATATTTGACTGTAAGTACTTTGTAGGCAATATTCTGTTTTCAGTAAACATTCGAATGATGCTCTTTACTAAACGTTCCATCTTGATCCATCTGTCCACAAGATGCTTTCCCAGAAGGATTTTGTACTCACATACACTACCGTTCAAAAGTTTGGGGTCATTTAGAAATGTCGTTATTTTTTAAAGAAAAGCACATTTTATTTCAATGAAGCTAACATTAAATGAATCAGAAATACACTCTACATTGTTAATGTGGTAAATGACTATTCTAGCTGCAAACGTCTGGTTTTTAATACAATATCTACAGAGGTGTATAGAGGCTCATTTCCATCAACCACCTCTCCAGTGTTTTAATGGTACATTGTGTGTGCTAAATGTGTAAGAAGGCTAATGGATGTTTAGAAAACCCTAGAAAACTATTGTACAAGTATGTTAGCACGGCTGAAACTGTTTGGCTGATTAGAGAAGCTATAAAATCGAACTGCCATATAAAAATATACTGCCATAGCATTTCATTTCATTCAAATAGTGACTGACAGTTCATGTTGACACTGATGCACCCTGATCCTGCAGGACAGCTTGAATTTCTTTGGAACTTGATTGGGGCTGCTCATTCACCATATACCATCTATCCCTTTTTACAGCCTTTCTACAATTTTTTCTGTCATCCAAGTCTAGTGTAGATTAGCTACAGTGCCATGGGATGTAAAATTCTTGATTATGTTGTGCATCGTAGACAGCGTGTGGACTGGGGTGTCTGGGGCTCACCAGAGAAATTGACTCCCGGGGCCCTCCCATCCTCCAGCTTTTTGTAAATACCTGTTAGCCATTAAACCCATCATAGTGTCATCTCCTATACATCACTATGCACTCACCATAACGGCGATGTACAATTACTGTAGTTTGCATTAAAGGGATTCTTTGGTGAAAACAAGTTATCAGCATTCCACAGGTTCGGAAGGTGATAACTTATTAGTGGAATCCGAGCAGTGTAAACCGCATCATCAGAAGAATGTGGCCCTTTTATCCTCATTATAAAATACAGGTAATGATGTGACCGCAGCTCTATTCAACATCATTGGGGCTTCCAGAACAAGCCAAACCCAGCGCTCACAACCACTGAGGAAATGAGCGGATCAGTGGTCGAGCTGTCCTAAGCTCCAGTCTAATGGGGAGAAAACAAACCTATCACTGAGACCATCTTCAAGGATGATGTTTTTAATATGTGCGTTTTAATGTTTAACGTTTTCTAATAAAATGAATTTTTAAGGATCTATATCTCAGGATTTGGTGCTGGATATTTTTCTATTTTTTTGGACATGGTATGGGGATAGAAGTTGCACAATCAGCAGTCGGACCCCCACCAATAAATAACTTATCACTTATCCTTACGCCATGCACACACACTGAGTATTTGGTGAGATTTTTATTTCAGTATTTATAAGACAAAACCAGGAGTGGAACAATCAGTTATTTTTTTTTTTGCACTTTTCACCCACTCCTGGTTTTGCCTTACAAATACGGAGGAGAAAATCTCACCAAATACTCAATGTGCACGGGGCCTTAGAAGAGATGATTACTTGCTTTATATGGAGAACTTCTGTAAGTGCATCTCTGCTGCTATGTAATAGTCACAGGACAGGGAGGAGTTAAACATCCAAGTATTTAATATCGAATATGATTTCACTGCAACCAGTAAGTTGTTCAGAAGTTGGACACAGAAGTTGGTGTGTGTAAAGTGGCCATAAGGGTGATATATCAGGGTAAGGAATTTTAAGCTCTCAAACTTTTTTAGATATTTAAATATTTTTGTGCGTTTTTAATGCACATCAAATAAATCAAGTTTTACGCTAAATTAAATGTTCGATCGAGTACCAAGCAGTGGCGAGCACGCTCCCATTAAGATCTTTATTGCCTGATTGGGGTCATTTATATTGTGTAGATAATTACCACTGCTCCATATTTTATACAAAATTTCAAAAGCAGGAAAATGAGGCCACATCAAAAGCTAACAAGATATATTTGTTTATCTAATGAACCGCTCGTGGCCCATCTTATAGCGGTATTACATCACATAAACTTTCTGCCTTGTTTGTCTGCGCTATTTATTATTAAAACTTGATCTGTTTCAACTTAGTGAGTGAATGCCTTGGGATAGAAGGCTTGAAGGAAGGAGAGGGAAAAAAATCCTGATATTTGCATAATATTATACAAAGAATATTAACTTGGAAATGTGCAATCCCGCTAGAGATTTGGATCACCCCTTGGTGTTTCAAAGTTGGTAAATATTTAAATATCAGCTGCAACAAAGATTCACTTGCACATCGCAATTTGGAGATGTTAAAATGAATAAATGTGTGTTTTCTGATGGATCACCACTCCGCTCAGCGTGCACTCTAACCTACTCTCCTTGACCATCTGGATCTTTACAGAAATCAAATATTTGGGCCAAATGTACAGCAGCAATATATCCTCGTGTTTTTCATTTTTTGGAAGGGCGGCGGCTCTATTATTGGTTGATTAAAGCCGAAGAATAATTTAAGCCGGTAAGTTGTAAAAGACCAAATTGTTTGCAAATTGTCTACTTTAAAAAAAAAAACGTGAATGCCTTTAAACGTTGAGGCAGAATACTTTACTTAGGGTCAATGGACTATGGCCCTCAATTACAAAGTCCTACAGGTATAGTTGAATTGATCCAAGAATAGAAGTGAATGATTACATCATGACTTGACAGCGGTGGTAGCCTATGTGCAAGAACACTACATGGACCTCTTGATTTTCCAATCCAATCTTTCCAATACACCAGAAATGTAAGCAATGATATGAATTAGCAGGGCTCCTCATATGCAATTTAACAGTAGGAAGCTACCTTTAAGGTAAGACCTTGTCCTTTTACCCATTTGGACTCTTTGCACCTTCACAGGTTTCACATAAGTTAAGGTACCGTTACATGGCACGACATTGGAATGATGTCCGCAAAGATCTCGTGGGCCCGCGGTCGTTTTTGACATCATTTCAACATCGCTGGTGAGATGTCACACGTCTAGATATCGTGAACAACTCACCAATGATATTGTGAGCAGGTATCGTTCCCCAATCCCGCGAACGATCCCTGCTCATTGCTGTGAATGGGCGAAGTTGTCCATGATATCGTTATCGCGGTGTCACCCAGAGCGATGCTAGCAGATCACTTGAACAACATCGTCAGGTTTTTGAACATGTTCATAAACCTGACAACTCCAACTTGACTAATTATCGTAGTTGCATCGTTCAGTTACACGCAACGACGCACTAACGATGTCGTTTCAACATCGTTGAACATGTCACTTTTGAGCGATGTCGTGCACGATGTTGTGCCATGTACCTTTACACTCTATCTCAATGTTGTTGACGTCAGATTTGAAACAACTCAACTGATCATATGAGTTAAGGTACCGTTACATGGCACAACATCGTGCGCAACATCGCTCAAAAGTGACGTGTTCAACGATGTTGAAACGACATCGTTAGTGTGTCGTTGTGTGTAACCAAACGATTCAACTACGATAATTTGTCAAGTTGGAGTTGATAGTTTTATGAACATGTTCAAAAACCTAACGATGTCGTTCAAGCGATCTGGTAGCATCGTTCTGTTTGACACTGCAAAAACGATGTCATGGACAACTTCGCCCATTCACAGCAATGAGTAGGGATCGTTCGCGGGGTTGGCGAACGATTCCTGCTCACAACATCGTTGGTGAGTTGTCCACGATATCTAGACGTGTGACATCACACCAGCGATGTTGAAATGATGTAAAAAACGACCGTGCGCCCACGAGATTGTTGCGGACATCGTCTCAAGGTCGTGCCGTGTAATGGTACCTTAACATTTCCCAGTCTATTGTCCAGAAGTGGGCAATCATCTTAAGATCTACAAAAATCTCTAGTGGTAAGTTCACACTAATTGTACAAAAACTACTAGAAAAAAGCAGCATCAAAAATTCTTACCATCCATGCCATAAACAGAAACCAAATGCACTTACAGGACGCAGTCAGAGCCCAAATGTGAAGCAAGCCCAGCTGCAGCCTGATAAAATCACCTCTACCATCAAGATGTGGGAGGCGACCTGCCATGCATATACTAGGCCTGCATAGGACACCATTCACACTGATAAATATGATGCAGAGTGTCTGAAAGCTACCCAACCGCTCCGCTGCCTGAGCATTGGGCCGCACAGTACGATGCTTCTGCACCACTAGATGAATGGCACCCCTATGGGCCCAACTGCACCCTGGATGGATAAAAAAGTGCAAAAGTTTTTTATATGATAAATAAAAAACCTTTATAGATGGGATTTTGGTTCATGTATTGGCCCAAGACATTTAAGCTGATGACCCACGACAAGGGATCCCATGCTCACCAGTCCTAACAAAATTGTACAAAAACTACTAGAGAAAAGCAGCATCAAAATTCTTACCATCCATGCCATAAACAGAAACCAAATGCACTTACAGGACGCAGTCAGAGCCCAAATGTGAAGCAAGCCCAGCTGCAGCCTGATAAAATCACCTCTACCATCAAGATGTGGGAGGCGACCTGCCATGCATATACTAGGCCTGCATAGGACACCATTCACACTGATACATATGATGCAGAGTGTCTGAAAGCTACCCAACCGCTCCGCTGCCTGAGCATTGGGCCGCACAGTACGATGCTTCTGCACCACTAGATGAATGGCGCCCCTATGGGCCCAACTGCACCCTGGATGGATAAAAAAGTGCAAAAGTTTTTTATATGATAAATAAAAAACCTTTATAGATGGGATTTTGGTTCATGTATTGGCCCAAGACATTTAAGCTGATGACCCACGACAAGGGATCCCATGCTCACCAGTCCTAACAAAATTGTACAAAAACTACTAGAAAAAAGCAGCATCAAAAATTCTTACCATCCATGCCATAAACAGAAACCAAATGCACTTACAGGACGCAGTCAGCTCTGACTGCGTCCTGTAAGTGCATTTGGTTTCTGTTTATGGCATGGATGGTAAGTTCACACTAAATAAGATCTCACCAGACACTCATTGTAAGCTGGAAACTAACAAAAAAGAGGATAATATTGAATTATTGTAAAATAGTAGGTACTTGGCATGAAAAAATATGTAGATTAGTATACTGTTACTATAGGCATTTATTGTGTTTAATTGCCCTGGAGCCAAAACATGTGGACTGCTCCATGTGCATAGGTACTGTATATGTTTTATAGACTCGATATTATAGTTTTCTTTTAATGCTTTTGTACAATTATAGAGCTTTTTTGAATTTTTAGGTAATTTAGGAATCAAAAATGCCTTTTTCTATTTTGTGGGACAAGATGGCGCACAAAATAATGTATCTTAAGAATAATTATCAAACCAAGAACGTTGGACAAAGGAGTTCGACATGAATGTTGTAAGATAGATTCTACCAATACACATGAAAGACTGTATGGTATTCCAAACATGTCACCGAAACTTTCTAGTTCTGAGTTATCCACTTTAAATTCAGTATACAACAACAGGGTATACTTTTTTTTACCAAAAGTCCTTAATGCTTAAAAATTAAAAGTCCTGTGTGGACACTGTGATACTGGTGAAGTGATGACAATCACAAGAAGGACCCATCCCCAACATATGGCACATAGAATACAAACAAACAAATTCCACTGCTCCAGGAGCAGGCGGTGGGTTCTAGGGGTAATTAGGAGGCAGAAAAATGTTTTTTTTTTTTGTTTAATGGTGGTCAACCATGAGTAAGCCTTCAAAGGCTCATCAGGGGTATTCTGGTTAGAGATATCATTTGGCGGAACCCACTCACAGAAAAGATGTGACTACTACACCCCTCCAAAAAAAAAACAAGTCCTGGCCTTTGTAGCTTATCTAGGACCAAGACTAACAACTAACGGGTTACCTTATATTGATGGTACCCGTATTTGTGATGATATAAATGACATCTCTAACCAGAATGCCCCTGATGAGCCTTTGAAGGAACGTGAAAGGTGAAACGTGCAGGCGGGGTTAAAAAACCACATTGCTGGTGCAAACATTGTATTCATCTTTTCCATTGTCTATCAGGACCTCAGACAGGGAGTTGGGTTTGGGTTTAGACCTAACAACTTAGGTGCAGAAAAGACACTCAGAAAAACATGATAAATACACAAAGGACTATGGGGTCTTCTCAGGGGCAACTGACCTGAAGACAAAATGTGTCCAGGCTTACTCGTGGTTGACCACCATTAAACAAAAAAACAAAACATTTTTCTGCCTACTAATTACCTCTAGAACCCACCGCCTTCTCCTGGAGCAGTGGAAGTTGTTTGCTTGTATTGTATGTGCTATATGTTAGGGGGTGGGTTCTTCTTGTGATTGTCATCACTTCACCAGTATCACACTGTCCACACAGGACTTTAATTTTTGAGCATTAAAGACTTAGGCTGAAGGCGCACTGTCGGAGCGTTTTTGATGCATGACAGTGATGCGAGTGCTGTGCGTGTGGTAGTGCGGGTGTGGTGCGTGTGTGGTGCGAGTGTGGTGCGTGTATGGTGCGAGTATGGTGCGAGTGCAATGTGAGTGCGTTTTTTTGGCCACATCTTGAATCTGACAGCAATGCGTTTTTCTATCACTGGATTTTCAGGTTTTGCAAACAATATCAGATCAGCTGCCGATTGTATAGTAAATGAAGGTCAATTAGCTCCTTAATAAGGCTAGGGTCACACTTGCTTTATTCTAAGTCCTCTGCATTGTTTGCAGAAAACTTAGAATCTAAAAATTCTAAGTTTTCTGTAAACAACGCAGGGGACTTAGAATCGTGCAAGTGTGACCCTAGCCTAAGCTGGATCACGTTTCTCCCATATTACTGGATGGTCCTGAGCAAGCACAATTAACATCTCAACATTAATATACCAGGACATGATGCAGGATCAGGCTCTGTGGAGGAGGAAACACAGCTTGTGCTTGTAGTGGGACCCTAATTGCAGCTGCGCTTCCTGATAAGCTGATGAGTCAACTTACTGCTCCAAACAGTTTTGTGCATTTTTCACGCACGACACTCGCCTTGTGTGTTACAATAAGGCATTTTTTTCACGCATCCATTGACTTACATTGGGCTCTCGCACGTGAAAAACACGTGCAATTGCAACATGCTGCGTTTGTACTCGCATTGCCCTCGCAATTCGTGTTTGATGCAAGAAAAACGCACCAATATGCCCTGCAGCATTGATTAACATTGGTCCGAGTTCAATGCGTTTTTTTCATGCATTGCACCTGCGTGAGTCTCACGCCAGTGTGCCTTCAGCCTTATGGGTAAAAAAAAGTATATCCTGTTGTTGTATACCAAACATGCAGAAAAGTACCGTCTGATCACACAATACCCACAAAATGGAGCAGTTAGTTAGTTACTTTTCATTGCCGCCCTCACCTTATATTCTGAAAATAAGTTACCGTACTTCATGGTATGTCAATTTCTGAGGTTAATTTCTGACTATAATAATCAATTGAAATGGTAGGTATTATAATTTCCTATTAAGCCATCTCATCAGTAAACTTTCTAAACATGAGATATTTGATTTGAAACAAATTGAATTTATATAAGATTTGTAAGGAATTCACTGAATTTACGTAAATGAGAATGTATCATCAGCTAGGGAAGATTTATGTGACCTCCAGTGTGTTATGACCATAAATACTCTTACACATGGGTAACAGAAAAGAGGATAGGAAGAAGATGCGCCCAAACAAAACTGGTTCCTGTACAGACTAGAAAGACCTTAGCTGCACAACTAAAAACCACTAAGAACCTGACACCCTAAAAAACCATGGAGGGGTTTCTAGTGCATCCTTAAGGACTGAAAGGAAACAGTAACACACTGCCTACAATAGTAGAAAAAGATGTGCAGTAAGATACAAAAAGCCATATTGAGAAAACTAAAACATGTTCATATAAGGTGAAAGGAATACTATGGGAAAGGAAAACAAACCGACTCACAGCAGAAACTCAACTAGTGTTTATCCAAAGGGCTGGAACTCCTAGAAACAAGTTCACCTAGAGGTATAGCCAGCAAGGAAGTAAAGTGAAAGGTAGACATATATAACCCAACCCAGAATGTGATAGGGCAGACCAAAATGAGAAACACCTGGAGAGGAGTGAACCAAACAGAGAACAAAGACAATAGGAAACATCAGCATTTGGACGAGGAAGTAAAGGTAAAGCTGAGCAGACAGCAAAACTGACTATGCAATACAGGTCATCAGATTGAATCCCCAAACCGAGCCATGACATAGTGCAGCTGTATGGGCTTCCTCATAATACCTTATAGCTATGACATCACATGGTATACCAAAGGAAATCAGGAGGGACCATCATAGCCTTTATAAAAGCCGAGACAGGGAATGCATCTGCAGCTTGGTGTGTAACAGCACAATTGTGAAGAACAGTTATCATCTGTATACCTATAGACATATATGTTGAAGTCATTTTGACAAATATTCACTCATCTTTAAGGCTTAATAACCCAACCAGGCATTGAGCAGGTCTTCTACTTCTCATCAAGAGCTACCTTCTGAAACCTTGATCCACAAAATCTGGAAAAATCATGTAAATATAGTATGTTGCCAATCAGAAGGCATTTTCTAGACTTAGAGCCTTTCCATCAAGAAGATGGATATTGGGAAAAAAAAATAATGAAGGGGGGATTTCAAAAGCATGCAATCACTTTAAATTAAGAGAATATTAGCTCTAATGTGACATTATTAGACGCCTATCAAATACAATATGCAGAAAAATCCCACCACCGAAAGTCAACCCGCTATAATGTTACTATCCATCGTATAACATTCAACTAAATTCTGCACCAATATAATGTGATTGTCATTTATCTGATAAATACTGTCACAATACTCATCATAAGCTTATATTACAGTAAATCATGCTGAATGAAGATGAATTTACACACCATAATTCAGTTATAGCTCAATCCCCATCTCAGAAGCAGGTGTGCAAGGAAATACCCAGCCATGAGTTTAATTAAGAGTACAGACGCTTATACTATTTTATGTATCACATTCAGATTGTCAAGGTTAAGTGCTAATTTGAAAGAAGTGTGATGCCACTGGGCCATATTAAGAGGCCATTAAAAGCTTTCAGTATCTGCTCGGTGTCCTTGTAATTCAGAGGAAGACACAGTAGGGTATAGCTCATTGGTCATTACTATCCATCCTGCCTTGGTGCGAAGTCTGTTTATAAGACTTAACCCATTTAAGCATGAGTAAAGGTTCCATTGTGCTACCTAATGGCCTCGTTCCGAAAAGGATGGTTCCAGCCAGTGATTCCCAATTTTCCTCGTGGTGTTCAATGTGTAGACTATATTAACGAGCTAATGCTCTGTTAATGGATTTCTTCTAAATTACGAGCATGTCCAATAATATAGGATTGATGTGTATCTATATTATTTGTTCTGTGCATTACTGAGATGGGGGTGATTACTTTTACATTTTAAACTCTAAGTTACGTAGGAAGAACGTGTTGATTACAACCATCATCCATTAGAGAAATCACCTCTAGGATCAGTGTATGGGGTTAGGAAGAAAATAGATGCATGAAACCTACTACAGGGCACTATAGTAATAGCTTTAGCTATAAATATTTATTCATTGGGGGTCATGGTCCCAACACCTCTATCGATCATCTGAAAGAGAGACCTATATGTTTTTTTATTTTCCTAGGCACAGTGCAGTTCATCGTGACTGTGATTGGTGCTGTCGATGGTATCCAACTGTTGAAATTTGGGGAACCTGGCAAGAAGTTTTTAATTTCTTTTCATTGTCCCTTACAGAAAAATGAAGGAATACGCATTTCGACTTGCTGAGTGAAAATACATTTTGTAATTAATTGGTCTCTGTTTTGGTCAATAGATGAAGGTCATATAAGGACTTATCTCACTATTCCCTAACACAAATCTTAAAATACTGCGCTTATTTGCAGACAGAAGAAAGAGGTACTCAGCTCAACTCCCAGGTGCACGCTCCAAATGCTCAAGACAGTACAAATAAGCAAAAGTGATCAGAACTCCATATAAAGCATGAAAACAATTGATTAGTTCATAAAAACAAGGTGAATGGGCTAAAAGATAAAAAGAAAGAAAAAGCAAACAGCAATGTGTTTCTGTCTTACTAGGACCTTGGTGAATGCCAGGCTGAGGTCCAAACCCAGTGTTGAAACTAGAGTCTGGTGGGGCACGGTGCAAAATTTAGACCTGAGTCCCCCCACTTCCCACGTGTACGCACACGTTGGTCAGATGTATGGACACCATGTAATGTTCTAAATACTTTAAAGGGATCCTGTCACCCGCAAATCACCTCATAAGCTATTAAAAGATGTTATGCCTCCAGCACGCATGCGCAGTGCGGGCCTTGAAGCTAAAAGAGCGTCGCGGATGTACATACGTCACCCGAAGTCGGAAATGACGCGATTCGCGTCATACAGCCGCACACAGCAGCCCGGCCGGCAGAGGAGAGCGGGGAGGCGCGCATTTGAATCAGAGTTGAAGATTACGCCTATTGAGGCATGATATTAGGAAGAGGGAGAGCCTGCCTGGGTGACTATGAATACAGTAGTCACTAATTAACATCGCTAATGAGTGATTTTAATAACGTTTATCTTCATTTTCACTAGATGCATTTAGGAGCTAAAATGAGTGTACGATAAGTGTTAGGCTGGCTTCACACTGCGGCGGCGTCCGGTCCGGGGCTGTCAGGAGTGACAGCCTGGACCGGAGTTTTGCTCCATAGGAGACTATCGGGCTGCACGGAGCTGGATCGCGCCGGGTGGCAATTATCTGCCATCCGGCTGCTAGCTCGCCGGATGAATCCTGCAGAAGTGGGGAATTGTCTGCCGACTCCAAAAACGTTGCATGCAACGTTTTTGGAGTCGGCAGACAATTCCCCACTTCTGCAGGATTCATCCGGCGAGCTAGCAGCCGGATGGCAGATAATTGCCACCCGGCGCGATCCAGCTCCGTGCAGCCCGATAGTCTCCTATGGAGCAAAACTCCGGTCCAGGCTGTCACTCCTGACAGCCCCGGACCGGACGCCGCCGCAGTGTGAAGCCAGCCTTAATATGCTCTAGGGACATCTTTTAATAGCTTATGAGGTGATTTGGGGGTGACAGGATCCCTTTAAAGACTCACAAATTGACCCCTCTCCCCTTCATTATGCATCAATGTCCCTTATCTTTCTATATATAGTTCTCCTTCTGTGAATATGGCCCTTATCATGGTATATAAGGTCCTCTTCCTCCCTCTACCATAGTCCTCCAATTATTAGAGTGCATCCCTATATTCCTCCATATACAGTGCCTACAAGTAGTGTTCAACCCCCTGCAGATTTAGGTGGTTTGATAAGATGCAAATAAGTTAGAGCCTTCAAACTGAAAACGAGAGTAGGATTTATTAACAAAAGCATAAATCTTACAAGCCAAAAAGTTATGTTGCTCAGTTGAATTTTCATAAATTTTAAACATAAAAGTGTGGGTCAATTTTTATTCAACCCCTAGGTTTAAGATTTTGTGGAATAACCCTTGTTTGCAATTACAGCTAATAATCGTCTTTTATAAGACCTGATCAGGCCGGCACAGGTCTCTGGAGTTATCTTGGCCCACTCCTCCATGCAGATCTTCTCCAAGTTATCTAGGTTCTTTGGGTGTCTCATGTGGACTTTAATCTTGAGCTCCTTCCACAAGTTTTCAATTGGGTTAAGGTCAGGAGACTGACTAGGCCACCCATCACCTTGATTTTTTCCCTCTTGAACCAGGCCTTGGTTTTCTTGACTGTGTGCTTTGGGTCGTTGTCTTGTTGGAAGATGAAATTACGACCCATCTTAAGATCCTTGATGGAGGAGTGGAGGTTCTTGGCCAAAATCTCCAGGTAGGCCGTGCTATCCATCTTCCCATGGATGCGGACCAGATGGCCAGGCCCCTTGACTGAGAAACAGCCCCACAGCATGATGCTGCCACCACCATGCTTGACTGTAGGGATGGTATTTTTGGGGGCGTATGCAGTGCCATCCAGTCTTTAAACGTCACGTGTGTGGTTGGCACCAAAGATCTCGATCTTGGTCTCATCAGACCATAGAACCTTGAACCAGTCTGTCTCAGAGTCCTCCAAGTGATCATGAGAAAACTGTATACGAGCCTTGACATGACGCTTTGAAAGTAAAGGTACCTTACGGGCTCGTCTGGAACGGAGACCATTGCGGTGGAGTACGTTACTTATGGTATTGACTGAAACCAATGTCCCCACTGCCATGAGATCTTCTCGGAGCTCCTTCCTTGTTGTCCTTGGGTTAGCCTTGACTCTTCGGACAAGCCTGGCCTCGGCACGGGAGGAAACTTTCAAAGGCTGTCCAGGCCGTGGAAGGCTAACAGTAGTTCCATAAGCCTTCCACTTCCGGATGATGCTCCCAACAGTGGAGACAGGTAGGCCCAACTCCTTGGTAAAGGGTTTTGTACCCCTTGCCAGCCTTGTGACCCCCCACGATCTTGTCTCTGATAGCCTTGGAATGCTCCTTTGTCTTTCCCATGTTGACCATGTATGAGTGCTGTTCACAAGTTTGGGGAGGGTCTTAAATAGTCAGAAAAGGCTGGCAAAAGAGATAATTAATCCACACATGTGAAGCTCATTGTTCTTTGTGCCTGAACTACTTCTTAATACTTTAGGGGGACCAAACAGAATGCTGGTGGTTTGAGGGGCTGAATAATAAATGACCCTCTGAATTAACTTTTAACGCTTAAAAAAAAAAAAATGTAAAAAAAATCTTTTTGGCTGCAGTGCATTTCCCACTTCCAGGCTGATATACAGTCCAAATGTCACAATGCCAAGTTAATTCCGCATGTGTCAACCAGCTAAATCTGCAGGGGGCTGAAGACTACTTGCAGGCACTCTATTATAATGTACCCCCATTGTCCTCTATATATTAAAAAGCAGCCCATAGACCCCCATTCATTAGGTAACCCCAATAGTGATCCAATTATTATAATGCACCCCCATTATCTTCTATATAGTATAATGCAGTCTCACAACCCTCCGTATAGTATAAGGCAGCCTCATATCCCTCCATATAGTGTAATGTAGCCTCACAGCACTCCATATAGTGCAGGCTTATAACACTGTATAGTGCAGTTAATATGCAGCCTCATAGCCTCTCCATATAGTATAATGCACTCCCCCTCCTTCCCTCAAGATTTGGTGACCAGACTTTCCACCCTGCACCCAGTTATTAAAAAATAAATAAGCAAAAATCTGTTCTCACCTCTCCCCGTTCCCTCGCTGCTCTGGTCTCCTAGAAACAACTAAAGAGAAGACTAATGGTAAATCTGACCCAGCAGTTTGATTCCCCAGGTCAGTATGAGTTTGTAGATACCAAACATGTCTAGTTTTTTTTAATATTTAAGTGGTGAAAAGCAAGTCAGAAAGTTGCAAAAAAAATATTGCTCATTTATTGCCATTTTCGCATCCCGTAGCATTCTCATTTTTCAGGATCTAGGGCTTTGTGATGGCTTTTTTTTGCGTCCTGAGCTGACATTTTTAATTATACCCTTTTGGTGTATATTCATGGTTTGATCACTTCTTATTGCATTTTATTGCAATGTTGTGGTGACCACAAAAACGTAATTCTGACATTTTAAATTGTTTTTCCATCATGCAATTTACTGACCAGATTAATTTATTATTAATTTATTATTTGATTTAGATCAAGCATTTCTGTAACTGGTGGTACAAAATATGTGTTTTTTTAGTGCTTTATTTTCAATTGGGCAAAAATGATTTGAATTCTAGAGATTTTTTGCTTTTATTTGTCCATATTTTTTAAAATACTGACCCACCCCAGGGCCGTGGGGTACTCGGATCCCAGGCGTTGATTAAAGGTGCGGTCACTGGTGGCCGGTGCCTGGGGCCGTGGCCCTGGTGGTCACTGAAAAATGTGTAAAATAAAAGAAATAAAATAAGATATAGTTTGTGACGCCACCTGCAGTACCTGGTAATGTTACCAGTGCTCCTTTCAGACCTCTGGGAATGATTATGATGTATCCAGATGGTGTTGCTCCCTGTAGGTAGAGCAGGATCCCCGGGCAGGGATGGATGAATGGATCTCTCACTGGAAGGCGGCTAGGCAGGTGGAGGCTGGATGTGGTCTCTGCTGATGAGACTGGAATGCAGTTTACCCGTCGTGATAGAAATGAAACACCGGACACAGTTCAAGCTCTGCACAGGTTTAAAGGTAACTTTCAGGCAGCTTACAGGTTTACACAGTCACAGGTAGCTGGCCTGGGTAGTCACTAGGGGATAAAATGTCTCTCTTAGGCCCTCAGTGGTGTTCCTGCCAGTTTCTCCCTCTGTCCTCACTGTCCTTTCAAGCCTTCTCTTCCTGTACTCCCCTGCACAGAGCCGCGCCTGCTCACAGGCTTTACGGGAGTTTCCTTCTCTAAGGGCTCTTTATCCTCTGCAGGCCTTGTGGGAATATGCCAGGGCTGGACCGCGGCTCTTTTAGTAGCCATGTCATTCAGGTTCTGCAGCTTGGGGGTAAACGCCCGCACCGCCTTAGAGCCGGTCATCCGGTGTTGGACTGGGTCCTTCCTGGCCGGGTGCCATTCCGGTCCGGATTAGGGTGTTAACTGACAATTAACTGAGATAATTGGTTGGGGGGTTTGGTTTAGGGGAGGAAGAGGGGGAGCTTATGGGCAGATATAGGTTGGAGTGAGGGAAGTAACCCCTCACTCCATTTCCAGAGAAGACAGGACAGTTTGCCACCCGCCCTCTTTTGTTTGGTTCGGAGTTGCTGGAGGTGATTGGAGGTGATGTATGAATGTTTGGTAGTGTGAGTGCATTGTTGATTTACTTTTAGTGGTGTTGAATGTTTGTCATGGCAGCGGGGGTATTTAGGGATCTGAAAGGTTGGAGTATTGGTTCTAGGTAATCAACACCTCATCCTTGGGGTCAGTGTTTTGTGGCTAAGGACAAGGTTTTGAGGCTTCTGGACTGGGCCTATCCAGGTGTGATATGAGGGCGTGCTTTTATATAAGCTTGGACGCCAGTTGGACGGCGAACCCGTTTTATCTACTTAGTATGTAAACAATATGCAATAATGGCTGCTGTGGCCAAATTATTTAACCAAGTCACTAGCAGTGTTATGTCGTTATTTAATTAATGGGGGGGTATTTTAGATGGTGGGTTGGTCAAGTAACGACCGGGTAATCCTCCCTCGATTGTCATGCCTAATCATAGTTCTTTAAATCAACTTCTGTCTACAGGAACAATTCTTAAAATATTGTAACCTCATTTATTTGCAGCTGGCCATGAGATCTATATAGTACTAGCTGTAGTACCCGGCCATGCCTGGGTTAATAAATAACTGATGTTAGCTATAAGAAAATAGAATTTGAATATGTCATATTAATGACCTGTAAGAAAATAGAAGCTGAGCTGTGATTGAGTGCTATAGGCAGCCTAATAAATCTCCAGCCAACAGTAAACCCTCCCCCTGGCTGGGTAGTATATGTTACCTCACACATACACATAATAGACAGCTCATGTGACTGACATCTGCCTTAATTCCCTATATTCACTGGGAAAGGGAAAGGGAAAAGGCCGCTCCACCGCCCATATCCTCCTGGATTCCTGCACCTGGTGTGGCAGCTTTGGCAACTGCCCAGGAAACAATGTAAAGTGGAAAACCACCGGTGCTTGTCTTCATAAAATTTTGTTCTTTATTGTTAAATGAAATTTATAAAATCATTCAGCGTGCTAGCTAGGCGCTAGACGCGTTTCGGAAGACACAACTTCCTTAATCATTAGCCAACTAATGATTAAGGAAGTTGTGTCTTCCGAAACGCGTCTAGCGCCTAGCTAGCACGCTGAATGATTTTATAAATTTCATTTAACAATAAAGAACAAAATTTTATGAAGACAAGCACCGGTGGTTTTCCACTTTACTTAATTCCCTATATGGCACATGTGTTGCACATTGGCTGTTTTTAGTCAGATGTTTATGTTTGGAAATTAAAGATAGCAGACGTATGAGGTGAGTTGTGTGAGGTGATTTGTGCACATCTGTGTCTGTCTGTGTGGTGTGTGTGTCCCTGGGGTGTGTGTATGTGTGTGTCCCTGTGGGGTGAGTGCATGTGTCCCTATAGGGTGTGTGTGTCTCTGTGGGGGGGGTCTGTGTGGTGTGTGTCTCTGTTGTGTGCGTCCCTTTGTGGTGTGTGTCCCTGTGGGGTGAGTGCATGTGTCCCTATAGGGTGTGCATGTGTGTGTGTCCCTGTGGGGGGGTCTGTGTGGTGTGTGTGTATCTGTGTTGTGTGTGTCTCTTTGTGGTGTGTGTGTCCCTGTGGGGTGAGTGCATGTGTCTTTATAAGGTGTGTATGTGTGTGTCCCTGTGGGAGGGTGTCTTTGTGGTGTGTGTGTCTCTGTGTTGTGTGTGTCTCTTTGTGGTGTGTGTGTGTCCCTGTGGGGTGAGTGCATATGTCCCTATAGGGTGTGTATGTGTGTGTGTCCCTGTGGGGGGGTCTGTGTGGTGTGTGTGTCTCTTTGTGGTGTGTGTGTGTGTGTCCCTGTGGGGTGAGTGCATGTGTCCCTATAGGGTGGCTATGTGTGTGTGTCCCTGTGGGGGGGGGGTCTGTGTGTGTCTGTGTTCTGTGTGTCTCTTTGTGGTGTGTGTGTCCCTGTGGGGTGAGTGAATGTGTCACTATAGGGTGTGTGTGTGTCCCCTTGGGGGTGTGTGTGTCTCTGTGTTGTGTGTGTCTCTTTGTGGTGTGTGTGTTTTGTTTGGGTGTGTGGTGAGTATCCAATATTGGGGCTGCACCTTAGCGACTATACACTTGCTGTTACTCTTTGTGTGCGTGTGGTGTGTATACATGTCCCCATGCGTGGTGAATATCTCATGTTGGGGCCCCACCTTAGTGACTATATGCTGGTATGTGCTGTTAGTCTTTGGCGCTATCATTAAGCCCTTCTCATTCACAACTGTCAACTGGTAACTGTCACTTTTTCCCCATTATGTAGATAGGAACAAAATTGTGTGGTGAATTGGAATGCGCGGGGTTAAAATTTCACCTCACAAAATAGCCTATGACGCTCTCGGGGTCCAGACGTGTGACTGTGCAAAATTTTGTGGCTATAGCTGACCTGACAGCTGTCGATTTTCCTCCAACACTTTTCCATTCACTTTTTCCCCATTATGTAGACAGGGGCAAAATTGTTTGGTGAACTGGAACGCGCAGGGTTAAAATTTTGCCTCACAACATAGCCTATGACGCTCTCGGGGTCCAGACGTGTGACTGTGCAAAATTTTGTGGCTGTAGTTGCAATGGTGTAGATGCCAATCCCGGATATACATACATACATACACACACACATTCAGCTTTATATATTAGATAGACTTCTAGGAGATATAGAAGATATGCATGAATCGCCTGTCTAGCATGAAAATGTGTAATGGAGACTTACTCTAATCTTAACCCAATAACCAAAACTGTAAAATACCCTAATCATAGAAATAATCTTTTGTCTTGATTGTTGTTATAACAGACTCACCTATTTAAGTGCATTCTCTAAATTATAGGTCAGGTTGAGCAACATGACCCAAAGGGGTGGCACAGTGAGCTGTACTTGATGGATGACAAGTACATCAGCAATGACCAACACAGTGTTGGAAGGTCAGAGGTGTTGTCACCCTGTCACCGGCATACATGTGTTTCACATTTGTATTGAAAACCTGTATGCTCCATAATGTTTATATGGCCCTCTACTAGTTAAAGATGAAGGCTGCTCCATGAACCCCATTTGCCAAATAAGGTTATAGATAATGGGTGTTCCTTGTGGGCGGGACATAGTCAATAAAAGGGCTTTTAGCATGGAATACAGCAGGAGTATCTGCCCAGTAAGAGACAGTATTAGGAACCAAAGGCCTCTTCCCTTTTAAATTGTTCAGAACCTGAGGGTTACTCTGGTTGTCAGCTAAGCATTTGGGCTGTGGCTCAGAATCTCAGCCAAGAGAGTTTCCCCATTGTTTATGATTGATGTCCACAACTAGAAGATACCTAGACAGCGGTTGCCCACTCAAGATTGGTTATTTGAACCCTGTGCAGAGATTTCAAGACAGACAGATCTCTATTGTGATCGCAGTGAAGGAATATTGATTGGCAGTTCTCCGGTGGTACTATGGACACATCCCCATAAGTAGGGAAGGGATAAAATTGACCAAAAGACACTGAATTTACAGCATGTATCGATGATGCTTAAGGGCAAGAGTCAGAAGACGGCGAGGGGAGCAGCCTGCAACAAAATGTGTCAATGTACATAGCCCAGCCCCAACTCACATGTTTGACTATTACAGTAAAACAACCTTCAAAATTTTTATTAAGTGTGAATAGTTTGTCCCTCGATGAGAGTACAAAATAACTGAACTGTTGTACCGAGAAGCCGGCTAGGGCAGGATCAGCCGTGGTGGGGCTGTACTGAGATCTGACCCTGCCTCACAACTTACTGCATCGGGCCCCTGGCACCTGAACTTCTACAACAACAGGACATGTTGAATGGCAGTCAGACCAGCAAAGCAGAAAAATCAGAAGACAGAGAAAGGTATGTAGATATACACAGGAACTGTAGATGTACTGTCAGTCCAGGACTTGCAGCAATCAAATGGTTAATGGAAGAATTGCATGAAAGTAATGTGGCGCCCCTGCGGTTTGGCCACCACTATGGTACTGCACCTATCTAATATGTGTGGTATTATGCTCTTAGGTAAGAAGGGAAAACATTGTTGAGACCCCCAACATACACCCAACACAATCTGAACTCCAGGCCAGGGAGATGCTGGGTAGAAGAACATCCCATTCTGAGCAGTCTCCATCTACTGGGTGGAGGGAGGAGTTAGGTTAGGGGTGGGAGGCAAGAAAGGAGACAGTTCTAGAGAAGTCGGGAGCTAGTTAAGAGCCAGGACACGTGGAGTGAGGTGTTGGTTCTAGCCCCGAGGACTCGAATCTGCTGCCGGCTTATCAAGCCGGCAGAAGAGCTAGCTGCAGCAGGGTTACAAGCCCCAATTTGGTCTGGATTCTGCAAGACCAGCCATGAAACTGGTGATCACTGGGCTTCAGGTACAGTGACTATCATAGTGGACCTTCTCCAGGCTAAAGAAGCTATATAGGTTAACTAGCAGGATGGTGACTCAGACAACCCGCAGTCACCTGCCTGCTGGGACTGGCAACCACAGAACACTAGGAGGACAAGAGGTATCAGTGTTAGGAAGAAAAGGGCAGCAATGAAGGCCATATTCCCTGTATCACAGCAAAGTGGACTTTAATTACCTCTGATCTGGTCAGGCTGCAATCCTGGTGAACACAGTACACCGGCTGGGTTGTGCCTACACTGAAGTAACAGTAAACGGTTAGAACCAGAAGAATCCTGTATGTTGTCTGAACCTTCTTGCGCCTTCCTGCACTCACCTGCAGAGCCTTCACCTTACAGCATTACAACCCTCATCTTCCTCCTTGTCCCAACTGCAACCCCTACCATCTCCTCCACTCTACACCTACTACTATTCGCAGGGGCCTGCTCCTGCCGAGGGGAGTGTTTCAACTAGCTGCATCACCAACTATCCCCTGGGACTACTATCTGCAGTGCTGGTCCTCCCTAACCTGAAAAACCAGCTGGCATCTCAGCAAACTTTTCCCCTATAAATAACCCCTTTTTAAAATGACCGGTTACGGCCACGACTTCCAGGGAAGGCCACCGTGACATCCCTGTGAACTGTTAACCCCTGAACAGTCGAGTACCCTGGCCCCATGACCACTGCAACAGCATCCAAAGATGAAAGTCATAGACAACCATGAAATAAATGGTTACCTGCCCACGAAAGTTATGAATACGAAAAATGAATACTGTCAGCAGGACAGAGAAATTTAAAGAAAAGTTTATCAGCTCATCCTTAAGTTGTCCACAGCAGGTGCAGTTATCCACAAAGGTGCAGGGAATGACGTTTAAGCCCGCATGCACATAGTGCATGAAATGCATAAAAAAGAAGCACGTTGGATTCTGCATTTAAACACAAGAGCTCCCTTCGGTTTGAATCGAAAACAGATTTAAGTTATTTTTATTAGTTTTTTTCTGATATTTTAATTTTTTTGAGACATAGAAATAATCTTTTAGATGTTCCTCTATTGTTATGATCTCCATTTGCTTTTTTGTGTGTTTGCTTATATTCTTTTTGTTTTGATCAGAACCCTGTCTGAAAATACATGGCTTCCAATACGTGTAGTGCACCTTATTGATTGGCACGTGTTCTAACATTGATTACTCATCAGCTGTTTCACAAATGTCATTTCCTCTCCTGAGCAGGATATTAAGTCAGGAGTTTTGTTTTTTAGTGAATATGATTAAGAAGACCCATACATGGATCGAAACGCGTAAAAGTGCCATTTTCATATGGGATTAGTCATCCCCTTCTGTCTTGATCTCAGAAAATGGTTTTAAGAGAGTTTGAATAAAGGAAATGTTTTTTTTTTAAATGAAGAGGTGCTGCATTCAAGAAAATCAAGAGGTGCTGCTTATGCCTGCAGGTCAGGTTGCACACTATTGCAGTAGTGTTGTAGTGTGAACTGCACTGGTAGAGGAGAGAAACGTTTGTTATGAATACAGCAAACATATGGTTCATTGCATGTTACCAGGCAGCTAAATACTTTCCTTCAGATGTGATTATGCACTGTTGCAGCAGGGTTGTAGTGTCATCAGCATTTGATTAGCCTACAGGGCTGGGTGACTGAGACACTGGGTCAGGGTGTGCAGCTGGTATCATGGTGGCAGCACCCACTGCTGTGGCCCAAGCTTGCATTAAAAGGGATAAAAATAAATGGAGTAAAAGAAAATAATAATAGGCTAAATAAAGATCTGAAGGTATCCAGCCACTAGTGGCTAGCACTGCATATATAATTCCCAAGGGATAGTTGTTGTGGCAGTGCGATGGTAATAAGACCCTCTAGCATGGGGCATGCCTTTGAGAATTCTAGAAGGTGGAAGATGGTGGTTACAGCAGAAGAGCAGAGGGAAGATGCAGAATGAAATAAGGCACAACAGTTGGTCTCTTTGTTTTTTTACCTTTTACTGAAGGTTAGTTGATACATCCAGGACATGTGTGTAGAACCAGGTAGACAGCTCGGCCAGTCTGGAGAGAGATGAGTCCACCTTGCTGGAATAATGTGTGTTGGCCTTCCTGCTGACTTCTATCCCAGATCACTAGTTTCCCTCTGCATCATCTAGCTTCCTCTGCTCTATGGTTGCTTCCAGCTGGGCAGGTGATGAGAGCTCTGCGAGCAACTTATTCGGTCCTCTAAAATATGAGATAAAAATGCGCAATGGGGTCTTATCTCCTAAATGTGGAGAGTGGATATGTTAAATAGTGGAATCTGCTCACCTGATCTGGTTGTGTAAACCAACAACCAGTTTACTCACTTAGTATGCAGCTGCTGCTGGATCCACACATCTACAGGTCACCGCGGTCCAAAACTAGCATATACAGGACGAAGTGTCAGTCGATCCGCACTGCTGCCAAAGAAGATCAGAAGATTGGAGTATCTGGATGAAGGTGTATGTTTAACTGACGCATTTCAGAGCCAATACCCAGCTCCTTCCTCAGGGACAATCCTGCTGCTTCAGTCCTCTGGCTCTCTTTGCCACTGTGCCCCGGATGGGCCCACAAGGGTGGCTACCAGGCATAAAATCCGATAGCCTTCAGGTTCTGTGGCCAGGTCCTGAAAATCTGGACACGTAGGGCTTGGTCCCCTTCCTGCAGCTTGTTCTTCTCCCCATCCACACAGGGCTGGCAGAAGATGAGACCAGTCGGCCTCCTGGCCCAACCTCCAGTCTAGAACAATTCCTTTGCCTACCTCCCCTATCCAGGAGTGGAGTCTGCCCTGAGGTGGGTCTCTTCCACCCTACACTCTCTGATTGGAGTATGGAAATGTTGGATGTGTAGGGTAATTCCAGCAGTGTGATCCTCACCTCTCTCCAGATGTGACTTTACAAGATGTTACATGCATTACCACTTGTGGCAACCAGACCGTAGGGGTGCCACATTACTATTTTGGAGAATAATTTGTTATGTTAACAGCAAACAAATGTTTAACTACATATCTAAGCTAGGAATTAAATGTAGATATATGATAGACAAGCAGGAGTTTGCTAAAGAGGTGATTAGCCAGCTGAGAGAAATAAATGAAGATGCAAACTCCAAAATTACGTGTAGAACTGAATGGAAAGTTTACTTAATACTCAAACAGCACATAGCCGAAAAGGTCTTGATTGATAGTCAAAGGTAGTTCCAGATCAAAGCAGTAACACAGTACAGACTTGCAGAATGATATCTGGCCATAGGTGAAAGAGCAAAAACTCGGCACCAGAGCCAGGACAGATCAATCAAAGTAAGTAGCCACCCTACCACAAAAGAATCAGGTAGTTTTGGCTAAGAGGTAGGTTGAGAAAGAGTGGTCTCAAAGGTCACAAATCATCTATTACCTGACTGCTCCAAGATCTGGGTGAGATTGCAACCACTGCACCTCTTGTAGTTTTGCCTCTGTGTATACTGTAAATGCGCTCCAAATTTTAATAGAACCTACCCTTATCTCTGGATTGGAACCATATAACCAGTCCATCAAAGTATAACTGACATGGTCCAAGTGAAGACACCCATGAATCTGGCAGGGTACATCTATTAACATATAGATTAAACAAATAAACCGTAAAGATTTATTTTTGTCAGAAACAGTTAAAGGGAACCTGTTACCCCCTTCCCCCGCCCCAGGGCCTATGAAGGTAAAAGAGCCACCTTCAGCAGCACTAAGGCTGCATTCTGTGAAGGTGGCTCTTATGTGTTATGTCCCCAGGGACACTGAAATAATGAGTTTTATAAATTTGGCTCCATACCTGGACTTAGACCGGTGGGTGTGTTCTTTACCGAGCTCTCAACCGCCTGCCTGCTGTCCATTATATCCCCTCTGGGTTCCGGGTGCTGCCTCCTCTCTGCTCCTTACGTCCCTGGCGCCTGTGCTGTGCAATCATTTCTCAGGCATGAGTAGTGTGCACTGCCCGACAACTGAGATCACATCATCTCCTCACATCGCTCCTGCGTATAGTGTAGGACCCAGCCCCGCAGTGTGAATACATCATAACACACTACGGGGCTGGGATCTGGGGCTTCCACTATACGCAGGCGCGATGTGAGGAGATCATGTGATCTCAGTTGTCGGGCAGCGCACACTGCGCATGCCTGAGACATGATTGCACAGCGCAGGTGCTGGGGACGTGAGGAGCAGAGAGGAGGCGACGCCTGGAGCCCAGAGAGGCGATGATGGACAGCAGAAAGTCAGCTGACATCTCGGTAAAGAAAACACCACTGGTCCAAGTCCAGGTATGGAGCCAAATTTATAAAACTTATTATTTCAGTGTCCCTGGGGACATAACACATAAGAGCCACCTTCTCAGATTGCAGCCTTCATAGGCCCTGGGGGGGGGGGGGTGACAGGTTCCCTTTACTGTCTTGTGTGAATTACATTATTAAAACTCTTTACTTTTCAGGTTGGGGGTAGAGTACTGTATGTTTTGTGATGGCTGCATTTCAATTATTCGAAAAAGTGTCCTGCTTTTCACACATTGTGGCAATTCCCCATTAAATGCGCTGTACAATGCGTATACCGGAGTGGCCTCTTTTCAGCTAGGAGGCTGTGAACTGTTTAATTGAAACTGTTTGCTTGGTCCATTATTTCTAAAAAGCTCAGGTCTATTGATGACGTGAATGATTTCTATAAGCAGGTTTGTTGGGAAAAGCTCCACAGGCAACGATTTCTTGCCTTGGAAATCCGCCCACAATGGAAATGAATGTATAGTTTCCTTCTACTGATACATAAACAGCTTAAACACAAGCAGTTTCTAACCCTGTGATTAAGAAACCTTTGGGAGCTGTTGTGAAAAGCACTCAGTACAACACTACATAAAAATATAAAAGCTAGTCTGCCCAGTAATGTAAATACAATGGTATTTTATGCTTAGATTGGATTTTGTGGCCATATAGTATCAAAAATATGAAAACTTAATTTACTTGCATCTATAGTAAGTGGGAATCCCCATTGACATAAAATTGGTGAAGATATGAGAGAATCTCATAGCAAGTTCCCAGACCTTGTCTTAGCCCACTCACTCCAGATCAGAATATCCCACACACTACACTGATGAGGGGCAGGTACCCCGAAACGCAGCGTCTGTAGTTTGGGGTTCTGATCTGGCACAAATCCCTTAGTTATATTAAAAGCTTGTTGGAAAGCGATTATGACTTTGAGGAAGCTGCTTAAATGTGGCACTGGAGTTTCTCTACTTCCTTAGTGAAGTGCAAATTTGCATATTTGCATATATCTGAGAGGAGGGAAGTGACTTACAATCTCCTCACCTACTTCGCTGTCTCCACAAGGTTGATAGCAAGTTCCCAGACCTTGTCTTAGCCCACTCACTCAGCCAGATCAGAATATCCCACACACTACACTGATGAGGGGCAGGTACCCCGAAACGCAGCGTCTGTAGTTTGGGGTTCTGATCTGGCACAAATCCCTTAGTTATATTAAAAGCTTGTTGGAAAGTGATTATGACTTTGAGGAAGCTGCTTAAATGTAGCACTGGAGTTTCTCTACTTCTTTAGTGAAGTGCAAATTTGCATATATCTGAGAGGAGGGAAGTGGCTTACAATTTTCTCACCTACTACGCTGTCTCCACAAGGTCGATAGCAAGTTCCCAGACCTGAGAGAATCTAAAAATTCTAATTTATCCGTTTCTCCAAATTTTGCCAGAAAATTTGACTTGCAGTTAATTTACTGGGAATCTGTCAGGGTTAATGGTAAGCGGGAGTGGGAAGCAAGATGGCAAAAAAGGGCGAGGCAAACTGGGTGGCTAATCTGGCCCTGGACTGGGGTCCCTGGCTAGCCCTGTACCCAAAAGTACCTGTGATGGTGAGGAGGTCTGGGCTCCCAACCTTTCCTTGCTCATCACAAGTCCTGTGCTACTCCCCCCTCACCTCCACCCACCACAGACCGAGATAACCACAACTTTCTAAGGAAAAGCAGCAAGAAGTTTCAGCAAATGCACCGACATCTTCTCAGCTCACAGGTCAAAGCAGAGTGAACTCTACCAGTGACTGTTTTATAGCTCTCTCTCCATATCTCTCCCTATACTCATTTTCTTCACTGCTTTGCTGTCGCCAACACATCTGTACAGTTTATTTAGTGTTTTATACCTTTCTCTCACTATTTTTATGGCTACACTGTGAGTGTTGACCTCCTTTCATTATCCAGATTTGCCATAAAAAATGGCACCTGCATTTCCTGCTTTTGCTTTTATACAGGCTATGATTGCCCTTTCTCATAGTCTATTCCACACTATGTGATGCATGGCATTATGGTGAGGCCAGCCCAGCTGTGCTGGAGGCCATGTGATTCTTATCTGGCAGATGCAATCTTCTGCAATGTGTAACATTGCAGTGGACATTTAGGTGATTCATGCGAAGTGAATCATATATTCATATTCATTATGTTCAATGAGTTTCTACAAATTCCAATCACATTAAATTAATTCACTCATGTGTGGTAGTCTTTAACCAGTAAAGTTCAACTGACAGAATGCTCTTATAGCCTGCTGGGAGTTGTAGTAGTTGTGAGTTACCTTTCCATTTGGCCTGACTTTCAACATTTCTAATGAGCTATGACTCAATCACATGATTACCTTATACTCTGTCAAGGCTGTTAACGCTCCATACAGTATATGTGTATTTAGCTGCCCAAAGATTGTAATGTGAATTGCTTTTGAGGGTATTTCCCCCCTAATATATCTATAGTAGCATGTAACGTGATGTGGCAGTGCTATAATGCATCATCCTCTAAAGACTAACCATAGCATATATGTCTTGGTTGGCCTCTGCTGAGCTGGGGAGAAATGGCGGGCAACTGACAATGTAGTCTTTCCAGCTGGCAGGCCATCCTCATCAGAATAATAAGGGGTTGAAGATGTGAATGGTGATGCAGGGTCAGTCACTCTCAATAAATAAAGTCCAGACCAGTTTATGATGGTGGTGATAATACATCTTTTTCTGCAGATTAACATACAGAGTTGCAGCCTCTGATGGTGTAATTGTGGGGCCTCTCCGGGTAAACCAACACCAAAGGTACTGCACTTCTGCGGGTAGGAAGTGTAGTGCCCCTGTTCTCCAGGTGTCAGGATGGTATGGTTGAGCCCATAACACAACACACACACTCAGTGACAGGTCCCTGGGACAATGGGAAGACCCTGAGGGAGGACCCAGGCCACAAAAGGGTAACAGGACAGTGTTAGACACATTAGTTCAGTAGTAGGAGACCGGAGGAGTAATATTAACTGACAGAGGAGTGCTAGTTGGGAGTGCAGAGGCGGTATGGTGGCAACTCTCGTGGGTTGGAGCAATGCCACGACGTTCGCCCATGGGAGGGAAAGCCTGACTGATGGAGAGAACAGCCCTAGGGGTTCGGATGAGACATCGATTCCCTGTGCGCCCGAATCTGACGAGACAGAGAGGTTGGTGGAGGACACAAGGACCGGCCCTACAGACGGTGCGGAAGCTTCAATCCAGAGCCAAAACCGTAGGCCTCAGACTTCTAACAGGAGCTGTGGCTGAACCACCGACACATCTTAGGGAAGGTGGCCGAACAAGAGAGCAGTGCTCGGGAGGGATCCTAATGGTGTCCGGGACACACAGAAGCACCCATGGCTACCAGTACCTGAGCTCTGTGCTGCGGAGGGCGTTGAGAGCCTGGGGGGCAGAGCGACGACCTGCTCACCTCAAATGAAAGTTACCCCTTATAACACCGAGAGAAGAGACTCATCAGAGACTGTGATGCTTAGAAGGGAGAGTAAGGAACACCAACCATGGCTAGACTGTACCGACCCGACTCTGGAGAAAGAGCAAAGTACCGGAGACTGGAAGATAGTGTACCCGTAGACCTGAGTAAAAGTAACGGAACTGCAGCTATGGTGTGAGAGACTTTTCTTTGCGGCGATCATCGGACACAGAGGCCACCTATGACACCGGAGGTACTGCTGACTGAGTGACCAACTGCCAAGGAACGAGCTGGGGGAACCACTCCACTGCCCTGGGGAATGCGCTCTGCCTGCACAATGCGGGACTATCTAAGATGCCGGTCATCATCACAAAGGTTCTGTAGCAGCGGCCGTCCTGGCCGCATACAGCAGGTGGCATCATGAATACCCCCTTATCCCCTCAGACTTTCCCCAACATCACCCATTTATTAAAATTACTCCGTCAGGGTCACGGGACCAGGTCTCGGCCCCAGTCTGTCCCCATGAAAAGAACCGAGAAGTGAAGACGTGAGAACAACTAGTAACTGCCCGGTACTAGATCTTCCCCGGCCCTAGAGTGAAAATGGGCGTGTCCTAATGAACTCAGCTCTCTTTCAGGCAGCATGTCACAGCTCTCCTCACTCCCGCTGATTATGGCTTTATACTACACTCTTAAACTTCTCCTCTCCACCTGGACCTTGGCTTCCATGGTACCTCAGGTTTACAGGAAAGTACTTCAGCTTTCTTCCCACTGTTGACAACTCCTGGATCTCATCAAAGCTCCTCTCTCTACACACATCCTCACTGCCTCACTGCTGATCCCTAACTGACATTGTCTGGCAGTTGGGCACCATTCTGGGGCTGCAAAGGACACTATGTCCCATGCGGCTGCACAATCCTATTGTGTTCCAACAGCGACCACAGCTTGATGTGGCTGGCCTTCTTTCTCTCCAGCACCACTTAATCCAAGGAGAGGACTGTTGCACCTCCTGGACTCATTAGTTCTCCCATTGGGGCTGCTAACGACCATGCTTCACTACAGCATTTGCACTGGTCATATCATCATGTATTAAAATGGCTAAAGAGCTGATTTCCCACATCATCATAGTTTACAGATATTTGCAGATCTATGTGATGCCTAATTCTGCAGGGAGCCTCATATGGTCTGCAACCAACACTAGTTGAAGGGGTTAGAAGAATGGAATAAAAAATATATGATCATAAATATAGGCATAGCCATTTCTTCGAAATTACCTGACAAACTTCAAAAGAGGCTAATATCAACATGATTTTAGTTCTTAGGTTAGCGCCACTCTTGTCCATGTGGCTGTGTGTGGTATAGCAGCTTTCTGCATTTTGACCCTATCAACATACATGGGGCTAAGCCGCAGTATCACACCCAGTCACTTGTGTTTGGTACTACAAAAAATGAGCTAGACCTCCCTTATAGTTATTATGGGGGATCTCTGATACCAACCCCAACACATCTTACTAGTTGACTAATGAGTGAAAATGAGCAATAATTTCCAGTTACAAACCTGTCTGAGATGGAAAATATTTCTTCTTCTTGATGTGTAGGCGTTTTAATGAAATGTCCAACAGATGGTTTCAGGAAATAAGAACAGGAAATATACTTATATTTGTCTTGATTTTACTTTTATGTCTGCAATCAATTAATAATTAAAATGAAATGACGTTAGACAAGAGCATCTACATTTGCCATCCACACTCAATAATGGTACAAAGACTAAGGCTAAGTCTACATGTCCAGTACTCATCCCCTAGAAAGGATACAAATGAATAATATATTTATTTACTTATTATTTTTATTTTCTTTGCCAGCAAATTTCTGCTGTATTCATTCATCCAGTAATCATATGTTGGAAAGGATGTAGCAGACATGCTGGCAAAAAAAATGAAAGAGATGAAAGAAAAATATATGTTTATTTATTTATATATACATAGTTACTTGGATCCTTTTTAACGGATGATTACTAGGCATGTGGGCTTAGCCTTAGTCTCTGTACCATTATTGAGTATGGAATGTGCAGAGTATGGTATAGTGTAGTGGTTAAGTGCACAGCATTTCAGCATGGGACACTGGGGATCGAATACCTGCCCTTTGGAATAAATAAACTACCAGTAAGGGCCCTTGGGCAAGACTCCTAACACTATATGTCTACCTCAATAAACATGGGAGTGTCACAAAGAGAGTCATGCCGGCTCGGACGTTGCCCGGATTAATTAGGTCCGCATCAGATGCTGAGAAACCAGGACATTATTCTGAAGACATCAGGATGTCCTCTGGACTGTGAAATGTGGCCCGAAGGTATTAAAGAGAGGCGAGATAGTAAGGACTGATGGAGAACTACCAGCAGGGCACATAGCAGATGTACAGACCTGCTATAAGTACCTTGGCATCCCACAGGTATATGGTAATCATGATGAGGAGGCAAGAAAAGCAGCAACATCCATTGTGGCGCCTGTGCAGACTGGTCGCCACAGTAACATTACACCTACTCCACAGGTGTGGTGTTACTGCTCTCGGGTGAGAGGGGTTTCCAAGCCAAGACCCAATCACTTATACCCAACACTATCCAACTCCAGGCCTGGGGATCTAGGCGGACCCTATTGAGGGAGGGCCCCATCTGCAGGCTGGAGGAGGGAGTAGGTAGTGGGGGCAGGGATGAAAAGTTAAAAAAGGGAGTTGAGGAGTAGAAAATAGAAGGAGCAGGCAGGAGGCATGTAGGAAAGGGGGGTCCTAGAGGACACGGGAGTGGAGGAACCACCCATGTGCCGCCAATCTGGCCCAACTCGAGTTGGGCAGAGGGACAGGTCACAGAGGGTACCAGCCCCGATCTAGTGAAAGGACTGTAAGCCTTAGCTAGTAAAACCGGAGGCTGCTGGCTTGCATGGGCAGCAGGCAAAACCGTGGACATTCACAAGACGGTGGCCATATGGGGTCAGGGGACATCTTGAAGTCGCCCAACAGGGCTCGCAGCCACTAGATTGGGACCTTGTCTCATGAAGACGCCAGGCAGGAGAGGAGAGTAGCCAGTGTGTGTGATGGCCAGGAGAATGCTCACGAAAGGTGTCTTGGTAAAGTAGCCCTGTATCATCTGAGAGATGGCCAGGCTGCTCCACGGAGGAGCACAGCACCCGGCTGGGTGGACTTGAGTGATCGCCAATTAAACGGTAAAGAACTGCAACCTTAGTCTCCTCCAGTTATTCTCCACACCCTCCTGCACCGCTGCTACACAGACCCCACTATTATCTTCATAAACTTTCTCTACCAATCCCTGTCATTCCACCAACCCAGAGGACCCATAGTAGCGCTGGTTACCCTGACCAGAATAACCACAAGTGACGTCACAAACTTATCCCCTGTAAATAATTCCCTTTTTCTGCATACCTAGGGCCACGGAGCCGGGTCATCTCCACCATGACCTCCTTAGCAATTACCGACCGGTTACTGAGTACCTCACTGCCCTGGTGAGCGTCGCACCATCAAAGGGTAAGAAAGGCCCTGAAAAGTCAACTCAATGGGGAGAATATGACATGAGCCATTAGGCTCTAATCGTAGAGGTGCTAAGTAGAAGATTCAGGAGCAGGGATTTACCATACAAGACAAGACCCAAGGTGCAGACTATGCAAAGAAACCTTGGAAACAGTCCAACACATAGTGTCAGGATACAAAATGCAAGCAAGAACAGCATATTCCAAATGCCACAACCAAGTAGCGGGAATTGTATACAGGAACATCTGTACAGCTAAGTCCCCCTAAGTTCAGGTGGGAGATCTCAGAAAATGTAGTGGAGAATGAAAGTTCTAAAATCCTGTGGGACGTCAAGATCTATATGGATAAGTAGGTGTTGGCTAACCAACCAGATATTGTGATAGTATACAGGGTTCAGTAGACAGCATGGATAATAGATGTGTAAGTGCCAAATGACAGCAAGTTCAGAAAGAAGGAATATGCGAAGCTAGAGAAATACCAGGTCCTCAACGAACAACTGGAGAAGATGTGGAAGGTGAAGGCAAAAGGGATTCCAGTGGTGATAGGAGCACTCGGAGCAGTGACCCCTAAGATGGAAAAATTGCTATTACAGATCCCAGGAGCAACATCTGAACTCTCTGTCCAGAAAAGTGCAGTGATAGGAAAAACTAAGATCCTGTGCAGAACCCTCAAACTCCCAGGACTCTGGTAGATGAAGAACGACAAAAGAGAACCTCTCCACAGGGGGAAAGAAGGTATTTTTATACAATGTATAATGATAGTACAGGTGCATCTCAACGAATTAGAATTTCATCAGAAGTAGAGATGGGCGAATCCTAAATTACTCGGACTCGCTAGACTGTAACGAGTCTGAGTCCAGGACTCGCTACTCGTTGCGAGTCTAGCGAGTCCAATGTAAATGAATGGGGAGGCGAGTATTGCAGCGATTCCTCTGCTGCCGGACCCTATAAGGGGTCTGGCAGCAGAGGAAAAACCTGCAAATCCCCATGTTATTCTTTTAAAGCCAGCGGCAAAAAGCCGCTGGCTTTTAAAGAATAATAAAAAAAAAAAAAAAAAAGATTGAAGGGGGGAAGGGGGGAAGGGGGGTCACGGGGGGTGAGGGGGGAGAGGGGGGGTGCACCGGCCCGACCGGCTACTTACCCCTGCCTCCGCCGCCGCTGCCGCCTCAGCCGCAGACTCGTTCCCCGAATCTCTCTGCTTCTGTTTCCGGAGATTCCCGAATGGTGACAAGAGCAGTGAATAAATTAACTTGCATCACTGCTCGGGAATCTCCGGAGCAGAGCGAGTCTGGCTGACAGCAGAGTTCAGCTCAGGTCCTAATGCCCTGAGCTGAACCCTGACTGTTTAGTCAGTTCTCAGCTCTGCTACATCCCTGTCTGTCTAAGCACAGACAGGGAAGTAGCAGAGCTGAGATTGCGTTTTGGACTGTGTCGGACGGAAGAGGATTTTTAAAATAAAGATGGAGTCCCTAATGGCTTTTTTGTTTTATTTTTAATAAAAAAATTTCTCTGTGTTTTTTTTTATATTGATTACTGGAAATTCATGGCGGTCATGTCTAATATTGGCGTGACCGCCATAAATTTCGGGCTTAGGGCCAGCTGATAATACAAAGCTGGCCCTAACCCCTTAATTACCCAGTGAGCCACCGCCACCAGGGCCACTGGAAGAGCGGGGTTCAGCGCCAGAAGATGGCGCTTCAATGAACGCGCCATCTTCTGGGGCGGCTGCGGGCTGCAATTTGCCGCTTGGGGTGCCCAGATTCCAGCCCCAGCTGCTTAGCTGTACCTGGCTAGACATAGAAATTGTGCGGAGCCCCACGCATTTTTTTTTTTATTATTTCATGAAATTCATGAAATAATAAAAAAAAAGGGCTCCCCTATATTCTTGTGTCTGGCCAGGTACAAATAGGCACCTGGGGGTTGGGGGCAGCCCGTCGCTGCCTGCTGGATCCGGCTGGTTCCAGAAATACGGCGAAGCCCATGTGAAATTTTTCTGAAAAATCCATAAAACAATATAAATAAAAGGGACTGCATCTTTATTAACCCCTCCACCATGGTCGAGAGGTTAGTAAAGATGCAATCCTTTCTTAGGATTGTTTTATAGATTTTTCAAAAAAAAAAATTACGTGGGCTTCGCCATATTTCTGGAAAAAAAAAAATGCGTGGGGCTCCACGAAATTTCTATGTCTAGCCAGGTACAGCTAAGCAGCTGGGGGCTGGAATCTGCAGCGCAGGGAGGCCCAAGCTTTCTGGGCACCCCCCGCTGCAAATTGCAGCCCGCAGCCGCCCCAGAAGATGGCGCGTTCATTGAAGCTCCATCTTCTGGCGCTGAACCCCGCTCTTCCAGCGGCCCTGGTGGCGGTGGCACGCTGGGTAATAAAGAGGTTAGGGCAGCTTTATATTATCAGCTGGCCCTAAGCCCGAAATTTATGGCGGTCACGCCAATATTAGACATGACCGCCATGAATTTCCAGTACTCAATATAAAAAAAAAAATCACAGAGAAATTTTTTTTATTAAAAATAAAACAAAAGAATACATTGCTTTAGAGTATTACTCATGCCTATAACTATCTATTTCTATCTATCTATCTATCTATCTATCTATCTATCTATCTATCTATTGTCCTATTGTCTATTGCTTCACATAGGCCAATGTAGGCCGAAACGTTGCACCACTAAGGGCTCAATTAAATGAATTTTTCTTTGGATGTGCTGCCTGTTTTTTTGTTTATCTATCTATCTATCTATCTATCTATCTATCTATCTATCTATCTATCTATCTATCTATCTATCTATCTATCATCTATCTATCTATCATCTCACGTCTATTTATGTATCTATCTATTGACTCATCCATCATACATATCCAGCATAAATTCTCGGACAAGCATTCATGAGGGATCGATGTGATAGAACAAGACAGATCAATTGATAATATGGAAGCAAATTATTTCATTTATTTGGTTTCTGAATGAGGGAATAGAGCGTAATCGATTCGTTAAAGACTTACTTTGAAGGCAGAAGAAAAGACGTGAACACTGGAAAGATTTAGGAGAACATGACTTGAATAGGTAACGAAGCCAAGATACACTCAGAAAGGTTCTCTGCTATTGGAAATACACTTTAATCAGGGATAATGATAAGTTTTGCAACTTTCTAATATACTTTGTGCTGTTCTCGTCACTGTTTGATGGCATATCCAGAATGTAAAAACACCTGACAAAATACTTCTCACAGCTGATTGTTACAATTGTGTCCAGTGTAGACAATTCAGATTGCAGCCAAGCTAACAGTTTGCTACAATGTACCATGTTAGACCATATATATATGAGTCAGGAAATAATAGAATGGACTAGATTAATATGCAACTCTATTAGTCCGCCATGCTTTACACTGAGGTGCATACTCCCTAGAAATAAAGTCAGGCCGTCGAGATTATTTACAATGCAGTGTAAAACTGGGTATCAAACCCACTTACACGTATGGTCACCAGTGTAAGTAAAGGGGTTCTCTAAAGAGAACCTGTCAGCTAGTTTATACCCCCAAACCTATCACTATCTGTTCCTGTAGCTTCCTAGTACTATTCTAATCATCCCTTTCTGAGCTAATACTGTACTGTAATAGCTGAGAAAGATCATTTAGTAACTTACAATTTCGGATGGTAATTAGGCTCCATGTAGTCTCTCTGGGTGTTCCTATGGTCTCCATCCCCTCCTGCATTCCATGGTTATCACCTCCCGGTGGGTGTGATAGTCAAATTTACATTGTGCTCCTTGTCTGAATTGTATGGGCTCCTTCTAGCTATACTGTATCGCCACGTAATTTCCAGTCTTGTTATGACGCACCGGCTGCGTCATTTCCGGTCCTGTGTATCGATGGTAAGTACAGTCATGGCCAAAGGTTTTAAGAATGATACAAATATTAATTTTAACAAAGTCTACTGCTTCAGTTTTTCTCATGACAATTTGCATATACTCCAGAATGTCATAAAGAGTGATCAGCTTAACAGCAATTACTTGCTAAGTCAATATTTGCCTAGAAAATGAACTTTAACCCCCAAAACACATTTCAACATCATTGCAGTCCTGCCTTAAAAGGAGCAGCTAACATCGTTTTAGTGATTGTTCCATTAACACAGGTGTGGGTGTTGATGAGGACAGGGCTGGCGAACAGTCAGTCATGATTAAGTAAGAATGACACCACTGGACACTTTAAAAGAAGGCTGGTGCTTGGTATCATTGTTTCTCTTCAGTTAACCATGGTTATTTCTAAAGAAACACGTGCAGTCATCATTGCACTGCACAAAAATGGCCTAACAGGGAAGAGTATCGCAGCTAGAAAGATTGCACCTCAGTCAACAATCTATCGCATCATCAAGAACTTCAAGGAGAGACCTACCATTGTTGTCAAAAAGGCTCCAAGGCGCCCAAGAAAGAACAGCAAGCGCCAGGACTATATCTTAAAACTGTTTCAGCTGTGGGATCGGACCTACAGCAGTGCCGAGCTTGCTCAGGAATGGCAGCAGGCTGGTGTGAGTGCTTCTGCACGCCCTGTGAGGCGGAGACTCTTTGAGCAAGGCCTGGTTTCAAGGAGGGCAGCAAGGAAGCCACTTCTCTCCAGAAAAAAACATCAGGGACCGACTGATATTCTGCAAAAGGTACAGGGAGTGGACTGCTGAGGACTGGGGTAAAGTCATTTTCTCTGATGAATCCCCTTTTCGATTGTTTGGGACATCTGGAAAACAGCTTATTCGGAGAAGAAGAGGTGAGCGCTACCACCAGTCTTGTCTCATGCCAACTGTAAAGCATCCTGAAACCATTCATGTGTGGGGTTGCTTCTCAGCCAAGGGAATCGGCTCACTCAGTCTTGTCTAAAAACACAGCCATGAATAAAGAATGGTACCAGAATGTCCTCCAAGAGCAACTTCTCCCAACCGTCCAAGAGCAATTTGGCGCCCAACAATGCCTTTTCCAGCATGATGGAGCACCTTGCCATAAAGCAAAGGTGGTAACTAAATGGCTCAGGGAACAAAACAGAGATTTTGGGTCCATGACCTGGAAACTCCCTAGATCTTAATCCCATTGAGAACTTGTGGTCAATCATCAAGAGACGGGTGGACAAACAAAAACCAACAAATTCTGGCAAAATGCAAGCATTGATTATGCAAGAATGGACTGCTATCAGTCAGGATTTGGTCCAGAAGTTGATTGAGAGCATGCCAGGGAGAATTGCAGAGGCCCTGAAGAAGAAGGGTCAACACTGCAAATATTGACTTGCTGCATTAACTCATTCTGCCTGTCAATATAACCTTTTGGTACTCATAATATGATTGCAATTATATTTCTGTATGTGATATAAACATCAGACAAACAAATAAAAACCAGAGGGCAGCAGATCATGAGAAAATATCATTTTGGTGTCATTCTCAAAACTTTTGGCCATGACTGTAGTTGTCCAGCTCCAGAGCATTCGCAGTGCACATTCTGAAGCCAGCAAGTAAACCCAATATTCCCACACAAAGCAGAGGACTGGAAATGATGTGTCCATTGCATCATAATAGGACCAGAAATGACATTGCCGGTGTGTCAGAAGAGGACCAGAAATGACGCGGACAGTGTCAAGGAATCCATACAATTCAGATGTGGAGCAGGTTGTAAATTAGGTTATCACGCCCACCGGGGGGGGGGTGATAACCACGGAACGCAGGAGAGGATGGCAACCATGGGAAAGCACACAGAGATTAGACGGAGCCTAATTACCATCTGAAATTGTAAGTTATTAAATGATTTTTCTCAACTATTACTGTACAGTATTAGGCCAGACAGACATACAGAGAAGCTTAGAATTGTGCTAGGAAGCTGCAGGGACAGATGGTGATAGGATTAGGCATCAACTAGCTGACAAGTTCCATTTAAGAAGACAACCCTCATCTGTTATGCCAAGAGAAGCTTTCATTGCCCATACAGTGCTGTGCAAATTAATTGGGACAAAGCAAGTTTTTCTTGCATTAGTTTTACTATTTCTGATGTGTTTTATCAGTTCTTGGTGTCGTTTTCCTTTTTCTTCCACATTTCCCTTTTCGTTTTGGAGAAAACAATCCAGTTCATTGTGTGTGCGAATTATTCTTGAAACGGTAGATTTTCCAATACCAACGGTGGAAGTGATTTCTCTTACAGTCAGACTTGCATGTCCATTAAGAGTAATAATTCTAGACCTCTTCCATGGAGTAACATCCATTATTACAGGCACGAATCACACTGAGAGAAAATGTACACTAAACCACTCCTCACAGAAACAAGCTCTCAACTGAAGCTGAGGGAGCAGCTAGCTGTTATTTTCTGACTAAAACCAGTCAAGCCACATTTTGTTACTCAAGGTTGTACACTGACACCTGTTCAAAGCAGTTAAAACTGGTTTGAATCACTGACTGGTAACCCCAACTTACCATTTCTCTTACAAAAATGCTTTTGTCCCAATTAATTTGCACAGCACTGTATCTTAGTCCTATGTTGAATGGCCAATCTTCAAATACATGGTGAGGTCAGATAATTAAGAGAGAGCTGTTCTTTGCTAGTCCGTGTCCTCTCCGGCTCATGAACGGGATTCCTTTTGGTAACCTCTCTCTAAAACATCCATATGCCTTAATAGAGCACATGAAAAGGGTTGTCAAAATATGACACCCACTTTGCTTTGTTACTCATATGCTGCTAAAGGTTTAGCCCAATATTAGAGGAATTGAACAAAATTACAAAAAAGCTGTCCTATATTTTAACAAAAACAGCACCACTATTGTCCTACGGCTTTGGTATTCACCCAAGTGATTGCTGGCAGTCACCTGTCATGAACAAGAGTTGCGCCCTCCTTCATTATAGGCATTGTCTGGTATTACGTTTACTCTTATGGCCACTTTACATGCCCCAACATCGTTTCGATATTGTATACAATGGTGCGGGAGCGCACTTTTTTGGATGAAATCCAAGATCGCATAGGAGCTGTCACACAGGGAGATATCGGCAGGCAACACAACTGCGATGTCTACGCCCCCTTGTATGAGCGACCCAGGAACGACCATTTAACATGGGCGAGAATAGGGGAAGTTGCTCTCCAAGTCGGTGTTGGGCTGTCACACAACACGATCCGGCCAGATCGTCCATCCAATATCGGGCAGTTGGAGAGCCTGCACAATTCTTCCCCGATATCGTTTTGGCATTGTTCTTGCATCGATTTGGTCATTTACACCACACAACGCACGAACGATATCGGCGCCAACGCACGAACCACGTGACTTTTTGTCGAAGTTAGACGACGTTATCGGGACGTGTAAAGTGGCCATCAGTCATTAGAATGCAGCAATACCAGTCATGGCCAAGAGTGGCACTGTTTTTAGAAATATTTTATGTTCTGTTTTATGTCATTTTTTTTTTTCTACAACCCTTTTAATCATTGGGGGAAAAAACCTCAATATAGTGCCCAAACCATGACAGCGGTAAAATTGGATCAGGAATTAAAACTGGGGGAACAATGAAATGAACCGTCTCCCTAGGGATTATATGATAATAAATATAATGCCACGATGAATTCCTCTTATATTACATCCAGAAAATGTTACAATTATACACTATAGAAATTAGTGCTGATGAGCTGCACATCAGAGGTCTCACCTATAGATGGCACTGTTGTATTTCTAGCCAGATGGCACCGAGGGCCTGGCACAAAATACAGAGCTATTTTAATTGGAATACATACATATATAAACACAATGAACAAATATTATAATTTCTGCGTATTCACGGCAACATCAATAGTACAGAACTTCTGATTCTTCGATGTCGATACCCTGAAAAGTCTCACTCTTGTCTTTCATGGCCCAGATCTGAGATGAATTTATCAAATCTTGAGACTAAACATGTATCAAGATGGGGGAGGACATGAGAAGATATTTCACATAGAAATCTTCATTTCAGCTTGTCAAAATCAAGTAAGTGAATGTTCTCCGAGAGGGCTGTCATCCTGGGGGAGACTCCACGGCTGATACTTGGGCAGCAGGTCCTAATTCTCAGAGGAGATGTCACATAAGGAACAAGGTGAATTACATACTTTTTCCACCATCCCGAACTCAGAGGAGCTGTCCTGCTATCCTGCAAGGTCGGGGATATGTACTGAATTCAAGAATATCTGTGTCCTAAGCTGAATATGAAGGTGGAGCAGGGAGCCGACAGGTCCATTCGCCACTGTTCAGTCTATGTAAAGATCAAAGGTCCTGCCAGGATGTATAGGTCACATGACAGTGTCATATCACATGACTAGCAGCGGGAAAAGGATCAGGGCAAGGCAAGGTGCTGGTTCATGTGTGTATATAGAGTAACAAAATGAGACCCCAATTCTGTATCATCGAGAGATTCTAGAGCGTGTGAGAATACATATTAGTTCAATATGGCAGCCGTTACACCATGAGCTCTACTGTTCATCAGCAGGTGTAGTAATATGGCGGCCATTACATCCGGAGCGCTGCTGCGCATCAGTGGGTGTAGTAATATGGTGGGCGCATTAGCTATGATCTGATGCTAGACTGTATGTGCTCCTTACAGGTCTGATGTGACTTGCATCACGTGATAGGGGCGGGGTTGAGGGGTGGTCAAAGACAGCCCCTGCATAATTCTAGTAGACAGGAGGAAATGTCACCACATCCACCAATTAAGCCGTTTACGCCCACCAAACGAAGACAATCACACCTACTGAATGTATGGTGTGCTTCTAGTTAGTGGTGTAGGGGTGCAGCCTATGCAGGGATGTCAGAGACATCCCTTGAGGGATATCTGGCCAGTCCTGTCTTTGTGACTCCTAAACGGACTCTATTTGCATATTCGTAATGCCCAGGGGAATGCGCCTAGGATTTCACTGTGTTTGAGCGCTTTAGCCAGCTGCCTGCAGTGTTTTCTTTGACTGATCTAGTGAGTGCTTTGTGATGTTGGTCTACTAGGCATTGCTCCCACCTAGCCAGAATCCTACTCCCCACTGATGAGGGGCAACACCCCGAAACAGCTGTCTGTGGATGGATACCTGGCCTTGGTATTCCCTTGTCATATCTTTAAACTCGTAAAGAGTTGGATAATGACTGAAAGGGCCACTTAACATGGTGGTTATGGTGGTCTCCTCAAGGAGCCACCCCATGGCTACGTCCTTCCCTGGAGGGATATCTGGCTAGTCCCGTGTTTGAGACTCCTAAACGAGGCTCCACGGACTCCATTTGCATATTTGGGATGTCAGAGACGACATTTTTTGGTTTTAGGTTCCTGAAGAAGACTACATTGTAATTTTACCTGAAACGAATTCCACTGTGTGCTGTTAATAAATATTATTGAAAGAATTCCGTGGGGTTGGAACAGTTCCACAAACACTGAAGATCCCCTGAAGTGAAGCACCACTTTGTCTGGATTTATTTTCTTTTCTTCAAAAAATTGTTTATGGTAGTTCACATAGGAATCTACAGGTGCCAATTCATCAAGGCTGGTGGTATTCATGAAGAGCAGGGTGGAGTGTGAGGGGTCTAATACATTAAGAGGTGCATGACTCTAAAAGGATTTGGCAAGGTGCGAAGTAGCATGAGACTCCATGTGCACTTCAGCACACATCTTACTCCAGTCAGACACTGGAGTAAGATTTGTGGTACAAAGTATTCAATTCCTCATCATTTGACGAAAGGAGGTCGCCATGCCTGAGCGCATAAATCTAAAAAATTTAGAATCTTACTCCAGCGTACCCTTTATCATGAATGGTGTACAATAAGCAGTCTTTTAGAATAGGGTCATTAGTATATAGAGTCAGCAATTGTTCCTATACACTGATCAACACAACCATTAAAACCACTAGCTGGAAAAGTTAATATCATTGATCATCTTTTAACAATGATTCCTGTGAGGGTATGATTTACTAGTGCATCTCAATGGATTAGAATATCATCAAAAAGTTAATTGATTTCAGTAACTCAATGCAAAAAGTGAAATGCATATATTCTATAGAATCATTATAAATAGAGTAATCTATTTCAAGAGTTTATTTCTGTTAATGATTATGGCTTAGGCTGGGGTCACACATAGAAGTCCGTTTTTGGAAGTGATTTTCATCACCAATCCGTTTTTCTCTGGGTGCTTTTTGAGCCTCCTGCACTCCTGAACGTTTTTGGACTTTTCATTAAAAAAACGCATGCGCGAACGCATGCGCAAACGCAAGTGCGCATATGCCATGCGTTCGCGCATGCGTTTCCCATAGGGCCCCATGTTAAAAAAAACGCATGAAAACGCATGCGTTTTTTAACTGATGCCAAAAACGTTGCTAGCAACGTTTTTGACTCAAAAACGGACAGGGCAATGTTTGGAGCTCCAGAGAAAAACGGACAGGGTGTTTATTACATCCAATCCGTTTTCTGTCAGTTTTTGGACTTAGAAAAAAAAAATGAGAAAACTGAAGCCAAAAACGGACTGAGGGCTTATGTGGAACCCCAGCCTTACAGCTAATGAAAACCCAAAGGACATTCTCTAAAAAAATTAAAGTAGGGAGGATGAAGGGTTAAAAACCGCACTGCTGTATTCCACGAGACATCAAAGGGTGAATATAATATTAATTTTTTAGTCAACGTGTTTCAGTGCTCCCAGAAACGCCCTGAAACATGGTAATATGACATTGATTTTTGTTGATATTCTAATTCATTGAGAGGAGCTAGCATTATGGAGCAAATAAGCAGTCAGTTCTTGAAGCTCATGTTTTGAAAGAAGGAAAAATGTTCAAGCACAAGGATCCTTAGGATAAGAGGACTAGAGGGCTGTGTCTGTGCATCTCCAATACTCAGGATCGCAGTGTCCAATGGACAATTTGAGCCACAAGGCTCAGGCGGCAAGCAGGGAGGAGAGCAGCAGATCATAGCTGAAGGGGGGCGCTAATGCGCGTGGCGCTTCCTGCCTCTCCTGCCTCCTGTTAGCGGCCGGTAAGATTGCGGCGCATGCCGCCGCCGGACAAGAAACCTCCCCCCTGCTCCTCACTAATAGATCCCCCCCCCCGCTCCTCAATGCCGTCCGGCACTGATAGCACCCCACTCCCATCCCCCCTCCTCAATGCCGCCCGGCACTGATAGCACCTTCCCCCCCTGTTTTTTGCCTCAGGCGGCGGGGAGGCTTGATGCACCCCTGCCAATACTGCAGGTCTTATGGGATGATCCTAGTATGCAGTGGTTGCTGCTTATCACAAGTAGTCTATGGGAGAACCTTGAGTGCATTGGATCTCGTGCACCCAAGACTCATTGACTTGTGCATGGTGAGAGAACAATAACTCCTCTGCCCAGGTTAAATGGAGCAAGTACAGCAGGACGAACTAATTACTGAAAACTGTGAAAATGGTAAGGGTATTGCCATGTCAGTCATTAAGACCTGAGAAAAGAATATCTGCCTTTAGTGGTTGGAGCTATGGGTACAGCCAAGTAGGCTTCACTTCTTTGATTCTGTGTTTCCATAGAAGTGAAGGAAAGCTATGGAGATAGAGTACCACAAAGTGCTTTTTGGTATATGAGGCCCCGATCACTTTTGGTCGGCGCATAGTCAGATTGTCACGCAGGTTATCGCAGCTTGCTGTGAGCTGCAGATCAGACAAAAGACCCAACCTCGATAACTCTAGCGAGCATGTGAGCCTCAGAACTGGACTATGGAGCAATAGAAGTGTGATGACCGTTCACCTCAACTGGCTGAGCTGCTAGTAAAACAGCACCCCGAAAAACCCCGAGACCCTTTACCCCTGTACAGAGATGTGGAACTACAGTGAAGCCTAGAAGGTTACTGCATAGTTGAGCAGCGGCACAGAGACCGGGAGGTTGGAAAGCAAGTAAAAGGCTAGGGGAAAGGCAAGGGTAAAAACAGGGTAACAGCAACGTCAGGGATCAGAGTAAAACCCGAGAGGACAGCGAGGTACAAAAATGTCAAGAGAAGTCAGAGTCCAAATACAGGCAAGGTCAAAGCAGTAAGACAGAATAATATAACTAGCTAGCAAGGGGAAATAATAATATTACTGGCAACCTGTGAGACTGGTACACGGTTATAGAAAGAGAGTTGTACATCCCCAGGAGCTCAGGAACCAACCATCTGAACCGCCCATATACCAATGCAATCAGGCTGTGAAGCACAACAGATCCCAGACAGGGGTGTAACTACAACAGGTGCAAGGGTGGCGATCGCACTCGGGCCCTGCAGCCTAGGGGGGCCCCAAAAGTCCCTTTGGCCCATAGAAAAAGACTAATACTATTAAAGATTTGCAATAATTGGGGGCCCCGTTGGAGCTTTCGCCTTGGGGCCCCAGGGCCTGAAGTTACGCCACTGATCCCAAACACTGTAACTCTAGTGGACAAGCATAGCCTGTGCTCTCAATAACCACTGCCAGGACCTCTCCCCCAACACCAGCATCACCTGCAGTGTGAACACGGCGATGGCTAGTGACAGGGGCAGAAGTCGTAGAAGGAAGGTCCGGCAGAGATGCATCACTAGCATCACCCTTAGATGGCACAAGGCGCTGCCTACTCGCCAGTCCAGGTTTTACAGGGGCAGGTCTAGATGAAGAAGCATCACTAGCACCACTTATAGATGCAATATGGCAGCGCCTAGTGGCTGGGGCAGGAATTACAAAAACAAGACCAGGTGGGGATGTGAAAGGAGGTGACCTGATCTGATGGATGACATGTTACTTTATATCATGTGGACAGCCGGGTGCATGTGTTTCACTTACCTAGGAAAAAGAAGGATGTACAAGGATGCAGGGAAGAAGACAAGCTGGGAGAGGCAGAGTGGTCCTCTGGGCAATGTTCAGATGGAAACCTATTTTATGGCATTTATGTGGATGTCACACTGACATGTACCACAAACCTAAACCATATAAACTTTTTATTGCATCCATTACATCCTACTGACAGAAAACTGCACTACAGCAAACATATTTAGTTTTTTTCCAGACACCTGCATTCGCTCTATAAAGGAGTATAGGTTTTATATCCATGACCTCGGCTGGTTCATTTTTTAACAGTCTGAATAATGCTAGAACACCAGTTATTCATTATACAATCAGCATGAGATCTCATATTGCATATGGGCTAAACACTATCACTGCTGCTTTCTTGTGTTGGATGGGGGAGCATTGAACATAAAGTACAGTGGGTACGGAAAATATTCAGACCCCTTTACATTTTTCACTCTTTGTTTCATTGCAGAAATGTGGTTAATTCCAAAAAGTTCATTTTTTCTCATTAATGTACACTCTGCACCCCACCTTGACTGAAAACCCCCCCAGAAATGTAGAAATGTTTCCAAATGTATTAAGAAAAAACAACTGAAATATCACATGGTCATAAGTATTCAGCCCCTTTGCTCCGTATTCAGTAGACATGCCTTTTGAGCTAGTGCAGCCATGAGTCTTCTTGGGAATGACGCAACAAGTTTTTCACACCTGCATTTGGGGATCCTCCGCCATTCTTCCTTGCAGATCCTCTCAAGTTCTGTCAGGTTGGATGGTGAATGTTGGTGGACAGCCATTTTCAGGTCTCTCCAGACATGCTCAATAGGGTTTAGGTCAGGGCTCTGGCTGGGCCAGACAAGAATGGTCACAGAGCTGTTCTGAAGCCACTCCTTTGTTATTATAGCTGTGTGCTTAGGGTCATTGTTTTGTTGGAAGGTGAACCTTCAGCCAAGTCTGAGGTCCAAAGTACTCTGGAGGTTTCCATCCAGGATATCTCTGTACTTAGCTGCATTCATGTTTCCTTCAATTGTAACCAGTCATCCTATCTATGCAGCTATAAAACCCCCATAGCATGATGCTGCCGCCACCATGTTTCACTGTTGTATTGGGCAGGTGACGAGCAATGCCTTGTTTTCTCCACACATACCGATTAGAATTATCACCAAAAGGTTCTATCTTCATCTCATCAAACCATAGAATCCTATTTCTCATAGTCTGGGAGTCCTTTGTGTGTTTTTTAAAAACTTTATGCAGGTTTTCATATGTCTTGCACTGAGGAGAGGCTTCCGTTGGGCCACTTTGCTGTAAAGGCCTGACTGGTGGAGGGCTGCAGTGGTAGTTGACTTTGTGGTACTTTTTCCTCTCTACTGCATCTCTGGAGCACATGGCTGACCACAGTGATCTTGGGGTTCTTCTTTACTTCTCTCACCAAGGCTCTTCTGCCACAATTGCTCAGTGTGGCTGGATGGCCAGGTCTTGGAAGACTTCTGGTGGTCCCAAACTCTTCCATTTAAGGATTATGGAGGCCACTGTGTACTTAGGAACCTTTAGTACAGCAGAAATTCATTTGTAACCTTGACCAGATCTATTCCTTGGTACAATTCTGTCTCTGAGCTCCTTGAGCAGTTCCCTTGACTTCATGATTCTCATTTGGTCTGACATGCACTGTGAGTTGTGAGGTCTTAAATAGACAGGTCTGTGCCTTTTCAAAGCAAGTTCTATCAGTTTAACTAAACACAGCTGGACTCCAATGAAGGAGTAGAACCGTCCCAAGGAGGATCACAAGGAAATGGACAGCATGTGACTTAAATATGAGTGTCTAAGCAAAGGGTCTGAATACATATGACCATGTGATATTTCAGTTTTCTTTTTTAATAAATTTGTACAAATTTCTATATTTCTGTTTTTTTCAGTCTTGATGAGGTGTAGAGTGTACAATAATGAGAAAAAAATGAAGTTTTTTAAATTTACCAAATTGCTGCAATGAAACAAAGTGAAAAATGTAAAGGAGTCTGAAAAACTTTCCATATCCACTATAGATATCCATTAACACATCTAAGGCTGGGGTTCCACATGAGTCCTCAGTCCGTTTTTGGCTTCATCTTTGTTAATTTTTTTTTCTAAGTCCAAAAACTGACAGAAAAACGGATTGGATGTAATAAACACCCTGTCCGTTTTTCTCTGGAGCTCAAAACATTGCCCTGTTCGTTTTTGAGCCAAAAACGTTGCATGCAACGTTTTTGGCATCAGTTAAAAAACGCATGCGTTTTTTTAACATGGGGCCCTATGGGAAACGCATGCGCAAACGCATGGCATATTTGGCACTTGCGTTTGCGCATGCGTTAACGCGCATGTGTTTTTAATGAAAAAATGACTAAGTCCAAAAACGTTCAGGCGTGCAGGAGGCTCAAAAAGCACCCTATAAAAAACGGATTGGTGATGAAAATCACTTCCAAAAACGGACTTCTATGTGGAACCCCAGCCTAAGGCTGGGGTTCCACATGAGCCTTCAGTCCGTTTTTGGCTTCATCTTTGTCAATTTTTTTTTTCTAAGTCCAAAAACTGACAGAAAAACAGATTGGATGTAATAAACACCCTGTCCGTTTTTCTCTGGAGCTCAAAACATTGTCCTGTCCGTTTTTGAGCCAAAAACGTTGCATGGTGATGAAAATCACTTCCAAAGACTGACTTCTATGTGGAACCCCAGCCTAACTTGCACATTGGCCATGGATTCAAGCATTGGTTTATTTGTGTCCCTTAGTTCCGAAATCATGCAATGATTTTTTTATAAAATATAAAGATTAGCATCCTCTTTGTATAAAAGAGATTTGTTGTATAGACATACCAGCACTAAATATCCACTTTATTAGGGACACTCATCCGGAAATGTGCCTGACTTCCATTGGGCTGAAGAATCAAAGCAATTTGTTGTGGCATAAATTCTACTAGGTGTTTAAGTCGTTCCATAGGAATATTTGCCCATGTGGACAGCATAAGGTCTCGCAGTTGCTACAAATCAAATGGAGACGCTGACATCTTCTGCAGCCCATTCTACCTGATCACAAAGACGTTCTATAGGATTAGGACCTGGGGTCTATGAAAGCGAAGGAAGCAAAAAAACACTCACTGCCATTTTCCTATAACCAATCTACAACTATTTGACCTTTGTGTCACTGATTCGCTAAAAATGTCCTTCTACGAAAGGCTAAACCACTACCAAGGGTTTTGTCAAATGTTCATTTTCTGGTGTTAGATAATCCAGATCACAAGAAAACATCATCTCAAGCATTTTTTTTCTTAAAGGTTTTGGCGACTACTTTATTAGCCACCTTCATATTGAACTAACTGCCATGAATACCTTGCTTTCTCAAATAGTTTTGTAACTGGAGACAATCCACCGATAAATGATACATGAGCTCCTACTGAGATTCCTTTGACTTCCTGTGATGTCCAGGAGATCAGAGCTGTAATCATACAACTCACACACAAAGAAAACTTCCCTAAGTTATTGTGAGGCATTGATTTCTTTCTCCTTAATGTTGCTGCCTGCTTATGATTGGTCAGAAAAGAATACATAAAAAAATAGATTTAAACTGCAGAAGCACGGTGGACATGCAAGGAGTCTGATTGATGGAAGGAGGAGGGTTTGAAAAGTGATATATAGGGTTATACAGGATTGCAGAGGGAAGTTACCTCTTCACTTCCTGGACTACAGTTTCTGGACCTCTTGTCTGTAGATCATAGAATGTCAGACTTGGCTACCCTGCAAGAGAGGATCAGGACAGCCACAGTAGTACATGAGGCATAGGCAATGCCGACACACTTTCAGGTTTCCTAAAGATTCCAAGACGGAGTGGGTGCCCAGAGTCTCTGGTGGCCGCTCTGGCTTCCAGGACGAATTCTCATCAGAGATGCGATACAAAAGAAGTGGGCAGGGCCAACCTGTGGCCTATTTCCAATCCGTGGCAAATAATACTGGAGAGGGGGGATACAATGGCTTCTGGCCAGGCCTGGGCCAGGGAGCGCACCCAGTAACAGGAAATGGAGATGTTACTTCCCCGTAGTTGGTGAGAGTCATGCGGTCTCCACTAGCAAGACAGCTGTGAAACAGCAGGATGCTGAGATTGTCAGTGGTGGTGGCCCCTGAGACTGTTTCAGTCAGGGGCAGAACCCAGCACCAAGGAAATGTGGAGGGACCCTCTTTCAGCTGGCAGGAGGGGTCGGGCCTGACAAACGTGCCACTGAGGGGCAATGACAAGAAAAGGGCCAAGGGAGTTGGCTGTGGCCTGCAGAGCTCAGGGCCTGTGGGGCTTCAATTGCTGGAAAGAAGTGGATGGCCCAGTGGGTCATTCCAGATGCGCTGGCCATGGAGGTCGAACGCGGACAGCAGCAATGTCTACTCGCTGTGGTTCCTCCAGTCAGCATTGAGAACATATCAGCAGAGTCCAGCGGTGAGGAAGGAGCCATTTCACAAGGGACAACGATCGATGACTAGACAGTACAGGAAAACGTTGCGGCTGAGCCAAGGGTGTCGTCGAGTCAGGCTGGTGAGATGATAATGTTTAATTGTTTTTTGCCAGTTGTGGGGGGTGTTGGATCTACTTTAAGGGTTGATGGGGCTTGTATAGCTTCAGGAGGGCCTGTGGGAGGTTCCAACATGTTGGGTCAGTTGGGGGTTTTGCATGGTTTTCTTGCGGGCAGGCCAGAAGTGGTGGAGTTGCAGTCCCCACTAGGGTGTGGGTAGGTCCTGGGATTTCCACGTTGGGCGGCCAGTATAGAAAAGTGGTGGTGCAGGATAGGGTAGAGGTGGTACAGCAGGAAAGTGCCAGGTGCAGGAGTGGAACAGAGTGTGGTGGAAAAGGAAAAAGAGAATAAGGGGGCTTGGATGATAGGAAAAAAGTGAGGTGTATGTTTGTTTTGAGACCTTAAGAAAGAGGTGAGGGATGAGATATGGAAAGGGGAATATGTGGAGATATTTTCCTTGCTCTCACTTGAACAGTTTAATCTGGATGAAGTTAAGCTGAGTGATTCAAAAGAGAAGAAGAATGAGGAGAAGCCTAGAAATCGTTTAATCTCGAGAATGTTTATGAATTAGTTGCAGACATTTGTGATTTTGGTGAGTGGTATTGGCGAGAAAGAACTAGGGCATTGTTTGGATATATGGATGTGATTAGCGAAGCATAAGGGTTTATGATGGCTTGTCATGGTTGAAGTACAATGAGCAATTTAGACAAAGGAAGGCCCTGTGACAGCAAATACATTGGGATCATAAGGATATTTCCTTATAGTGTAGATGTATTTGATGGTGGCCCCAGCTCAGCCCTTTTGTAAAGGGGCAAAGGCCCTTGGAATTTCACAAAAAAGGATACTGTTGGCAATTTAAAGAAAGGCAGTGTAAGTTTGGAGCCTCATATAAATTCAAGCACGGACACTCTGGATGTGGAGGTACTCAAAGCCTTGCCAAGTGCTTCAAGAAAGGCAAAGAAAAGTCAGGCGATGGCGTAAGTAAGAGGGAGAATTCCAGTGAAGGGAGAAGCGATGCTTCAGTTTTTAAATTAATACCCTGATGCTGTGTCTGCATCATTGTTATAGTTTGTTTTTTTTCATGGCTCTAGGATCACATTTGACCCTGGGGCACCGTTGAGTAACTTGTTTATTTTTACGGTAAGTGTTTGTCTGGTGGGCATCCTTGGACACTCATATGTGTTTTGGGGAGCATTGTGTGCTGATGCCCATCCTAATGGTTGCCAGCTAGGACATGATAGATCTTCAGCGCTTGTTAAGAGGTTGGGAGTTTGGGGATGACAGGTGGAGGGTCCTACCATAGAATGCCTATTATTGCAGGATGGACTAGCCTCCTAACATGGTGGTGTTGCATATGGGGGAGTGTGAATGACCTGGGGGTTAGGTCATCTTGGGAGTTGATCTTTTAAGGTTGTGGTATTCCTATCCTGGGCTGATTGTGATGTGGTCATATATTGTGACCCGCCTTATGTGGTGGTATGCAAGATTGGTGGAAAAGATCAATAAGGCTAATCAAAGTGAATAAGGTGGTGGCTTCTATTGTCACCAGGCATGGAGGTATTGCGGTGAGGCATAAAATATTTGGAGAAGCCTGCAAAGCATTATATGAGAGTCAACAGGGTTCACCTAAATGCAATTGAGATTGACCTATGGATGTTAGGTTTGCATTAACGTATTGAACAAGGGTTGGGGTGTGGGGGGGTCCAGGCCATATAAGATGTCATGTAGTCAGGCCTGGCAAGGGGGATAGGTCTGGCACAGAGGCAGGTCAATGGCTAATTGTATTTTGGGTGGAAAGTCACTAATAGAGAATAGTGGCTACTGTTACAGGTCATAGTAACTTGCAAAAGTGGGTCCTGCAAAGTAGGGGTATTAATTATGGGATATTAATACCTCATCTCTGGGCTGGTGTGTTTTTGCCAGGGATAATAGTTGGTTGTGGAATGTGGCTTCTGGACTGGGATTATCAATGGTTAATTCTTTTAATAAATGGCTGCTGCGGTCATTTTGAACCAAGTTGCAAGCAGTGTCCATGACTTTCTTACACAAAGGGGTTTAGGTTGGGTTGTTTAAGCAAGGGAATTTACCGACCAGAAATCCCTTAGATTGTCAAGTACATACAGAGAAAAGAAGTTCAAGCCTCTAGAGTAAACTATCTTATGACAAACGTATGAATGGTTAGTAATATATAGAAAGAAGAACCTGCCTTCAGAGAAAACTATCTGATAACACCCACTTAAGTATTAACTCATTAGATGCCAACTATTTTGATATCTACAACATCTATGCAACAGATAGCTAATATTTTCACAATGCAGAGGCAGACACTTTAATGTTGTATGCCAGTCTAACATCATTGGTGAAAGGTCTTCTTTAAATAATTAAAATGTTACCACTTCGGTAATTTTTTTAGGCAGAAAGCTCCCCCTAGTGGCAGTTGCTGACAGCTAAAATTTTAATTCTTAAGGTGCTGTGACAGAAAGGCAGGTGTCTTAATGCTCCAAGCCAGTAAACACATATAATGAAATGAATCAGTACATCATTTTTAAACAAAAAGGTGTTGATTTTCACTTTAAATTCCTTTTCTTTTCTTCTTTTGCCACAGTTTTTTCTTACAGCTCAATCTCTCCCTTGCTGATAGCCTGAAACGAATGAAGTGAGCTCCTTTCTTTTTCACCTGGGAACGATTAGACTCCGAAGACGCTGCATGCTCGTGAAAATGTTGTCCAATTTCCTGATGGGGAATAAATTAGGGTAATCTACGGCATGCACGCTAAAACTGGGAATTAGAGCCATATTATAAATGTTTAATTTTCTACTAATCAGCGCAGTTTTAAGGTGCCGTGGTCGTTAGGCGAGTCTTTCATCTGAGTGAATGCCAAAGAACCACCTTTAATGTGAAAATATCCTTAATTTCTACCTTTGTGCTGACGAGCTTAGCTTATGAATAATCAGTGCACAGATCCCACCCTCTGAAAGGGCTGACATTTCCCTGCCCAAATATTGTAAATCCTGTTATTGAGTCGGAGAGCAGTGACTGTGCCTCTTTTGTGCCGCTTATCTGTGATCAGTGGAATGGAGGAAATTGGAATTCCGAGACTTTGAGGAGTCTTATCTCTCCGCCGGCAATAGAACACACAACTCTGCTTTGCATAAACTCCTCTCTTAAATGTGTACATCTATAATTGGATTCTTGTCTGTCTCTCACTTTGTCTGACATTAAGTTTTTGTTGTATATTCATATTCTCTCATTTACTGGAAGACCCAAATGTCTTGTGTTGCAGGGAAGAAGGCCAGTGAAGAAATCATCACGTGACTTGAAGGTACTGATTGTTCCATGGCTAAATCTAGAACAAGCAGCGTGGTGATAGAAATGATACTGGGGTGGATTCTTTGGGCCTACCAGATCAAATTGTACTGAATCATTGTAGACACATCATCTAATGGATCATTGAAGGTATCTATAAATTGTCCCATAAGAGAGGGATGCTAGTGCTAAGTGAGTCGCGCATGCGTGATCACTGTGTCATTAACTTCCATGGATCTATAGGACAGATTGTTTATATATATGACCACTGAACCCTTAGGCCCCCTTCACACATGTATATAAGAAAATTTACAAGTAAAACTAGTGCTAATATAATCCAGTTTTTCCATTATGGCTGAAGAAAAATATATTACAAAAGTTTCTCCGATACTTTCAATGTTAAACCTATTCAGCACATGGATGCCATCTGTGTTCTGTACGTGTTTCTCACATATCCATAGACTCATGTTGGCCCTTGTCATCCATGTGGCTCACATGGACACACAGACATGTGAGCAATCCCATAGTTTATATTGGGTACGTGCAGTGTCCATGAAAAAAATGGATGCCATGCGTACCGTAAATATGGACATGTGAAGGGGGTCTTGGACAGTGAATGGAGCAGTGGTCACATATGTGAACACCAGCTTCATCCACTTAGAGGACATGAGACCCCGTTCTCATGACTGGGGGATTCGACCAATGGCACCCCCCATGGATCATACATTTATCATGTATCCTCTTAGTAGGTGATGTTTTTTTATGGGATAACTGGAATAAGCTGGTCATATGAATTACTAGCAAAACCCAACAATTTCAACATGACCAACAAGCGATTAGCATATTGCTTGAATATGACACAAAAGATGGCTTCAACTCTTTTATGTTTATGGTTTTTAGTGCACAATTGAACTCAAGAAGGGACATTCTACCAAGCTCAGGGAACTCAAGCCTACAAATGATCTTAATCTATGTATGCTGTGAGCATAATATTCTTTCTCTCCATTTGATTAGCACTAGGGCTTTTTGGAAATGAATAGTGTTTAGTGAACATTTTCTGACAAGGTTCACCAATTTCAACTTCAGCTTGAACCTGAACGATTCAGATTTGAGATCCAAAACATGAACACTTTCCTAAAAAGTAGGCAAACTGGGCTTTGTTAGTAACTGTTTGGAAGTTAAAATGACCATGACCCCTGGGCTATCAGATGATGGCCAGATATCCAGAGATCTTATCATGGGATCTCCAATCTCGGTGAAAGGGAACAACGCGGTGCCCACCGTGGCCCTTTGGATCGCGCTGTCAGCGAATGGCAGCGCAATCCAAAGGGCTAACAGCACCGATCGGACTGTGGATCTGATCGGTGCTTTTAGTCTCACATTTCAGCTGATGAGATCAGCTGAGATGTCGGTGGATGTGAGCTCACTGCTGGAGTTTACATCAAAGTGCAGGAGCCGACCCATGATGTACATGTACGTCATGGGTTAGGAACATCCCTTTAAGAGAGCTTTTAATTTTTTTTAGAGAGACCATCCTGGTCATGGTGAAAGAGCTGTGGCTACATTGGGAGGCTTCCCAAAAGGACGTGGGTTAATGATGACTGCCCTAACAAAAGGTCTGTTGTTGGGCTGCTGACCCATTGTAAGAAATGCCCCTGCTGAGACCCTGCATCATTTAAGATTTTAAGTTGCAGGCTGATAGCCTCGCCGTTAGTCCTGGAGTTGGCCCGTTGGCCAGATGAGGACTGTTTAGTGTCATTTATGACAAGAGCGAGGCTTGTTTGTTTTACCTCGAGGCTGGGTAGGCCTAATTTTGTTTATCCCCTTCCCCAGTTTTGCACCTGTTGCGCTTCCCCCTAATGGATTAGCAGGACTGCAGTCTTTGGGCCACACCTCAAGGCCCAAAATAGACTGTGCATGTAATGAACTGTGCCCCATTATCTTAATGGCCCATGTCCCATTTTAATGGACCCAGCTGATCATTGTGGGACTTTTTGTGTGGAAAGGGAGGACTTTATGTGCCAGATGGGTCATTTGTTTGCAATGTTCAAGAACTGTGCCTGTGGGAAGGACTCACTCATATGCTGATGCTCCGTATGTTGTGCTACTGCCCAATCAGAGAATGGACTGCAATGCCTATGCGACCAATTGTGGACTCTGTGCTCCTGTTGGCCTATTGGTTGTTTTATGAAAAAATGGACTTAGACTCTATAGTTCCAGGGTTTCAACCCAGTGAGACCAGGGTCGGGACGATCCAAAGAAAGAAGGACAAAAACTTTTCACAATGTTATACCTGTGTTGTATGTGCAATTACATGCATGTTGTCTTCCAGGTGTACACAATGGCCAAGGATAACCATTGTTAAAGAGGGGGTAATGTAGGTGTCCAGTTCCCCAAGGAAGTCTTTGCCCCCCTGAACACATCACTGTTACTGTGGATATATATACTGTATATAAGTATATTATACTTAGTATGGATAGTATATGCTAAGTGCCTATGTGACAATGAACAGTGTGTGTAACTCAAAGCTGAAAACTGCATCTACTATCAACGTGTGATCATTTTAATGTGCAAAAGTAAAGTTTTTGAACTTAACTGCTTGTGTGTGGACTTTTGTTAGATGTAACAGGTGCTTTGATACTCCCCTACAGATGCTGGAGAAGAAGACGAAGCCTCTGGCCTGAAAGTGTGAGGTATGAAAATGCAAGACTCTACACATACTCCTGTAGAACAGGGCTGAGAAACTCCAGTCCTCAAGGATCACAAACAGTTCATCTTCTCAGGATTTCCTTATCATTGCACAAGGTGTTGGAATTGTCACCTGTGCAGATGATTACATTACTACTACCTTTGCAATGCTTGGAAATCCTGAAAACATGCACTATTTGCGGCCCTTGAGCTGCCCACCCCTGCTGTAGATGTCTCTGTGGAGTTAGCTAGGGGGCAGAAAGAATCCTCAAGTCCTTCCACCATGACTGCAGCTCTCCCTGGACCCTCTTACAAGCATATAGCATATGCAAATATCACTTGAGTTTGAACTACACTGCACTCTCTGACATAACTACTCATCACACAAGCTGTGTCAAGATACCGGCGAGATATACCCTCTGAATGTCATGTGATATTGCTTTTCCAGAAAGCGAGTGTGTGGGGGACTGATGTCACTGAAGTTATATCAGGTCACACAGTGGGATTCCCTGCTGCGTGATACCCGTTGTGTAACCCGAGATAACCTCAGTAAAGTCACGGCTTATTACATCATGGTGGAGAGCCGTGTAGTGAATGCTCTCCCAACATATGTGAAGTTGAGTCACTAATCTTGCCCCCCATATGCTGGGACTACTTTAGAAATTTGGTGGGTTGGTTTTTGTATTGTTTTTTTTTTTTTTTTAACTTGGTAATTTGGTTGGTTTTCTTAGGAAGGAGCGAGGCTGACGCTCCAAAATGGGTTGAATAAAGCTACCAATCCTAATCCATATAACCGTATGGTCTGGTTTATCTGACGGCAGCGCGGACCTTCCACATTTACATCCAATTTTATTTTGGATGAGACACATTTATTCCAGCCCATGGCTACACCAAACAATTGGGTTCAATACGGATCCCATTTGATATAAACTCCCAAAAACATTCCTCTGTCACAATTTCTTTAAAAAATTAAAATCCATATAAACGTATGGTTGGTTTGTCTGACGGCAAAGTGGATCTTCCACATTTACAGCTGAATGTTTTTCCTTTGTGAATGCATTATACACGTGGTTACTGTGGATTCTGCAAGAGCCGATACATGCGATGCAAACTGGTTGTGGGTCCCATAACCTGGCCAGGTGAGCAGTAACATCTTATTTGTACATTATTGTATATGAGGATGAGACCCATTGCGTTTCTATATGCAAACAGCTTTCTCATCCAAAATACGGAACAGACTAGTGTTTGCAGTGGACATTCGGCAAGTGTTAAAACACTTGCCATCTGAACAACTTTATTGGATAACATTAGTTTGAGTGCTGTCACTTATTTCCATGGACAGAACTTAGACCAAAAATATGGAAATGTGAGCGTAGCCTCACAGATATAGACATATTACAACATTTGCATACAAACATCAGAACAATTGTAGCAAGCAGCAATATATAACAAATTGTACATAACTACCACTGAGACGTAAATACACAGATGTGAACCATGGAAATGCTATTATTATTCTGCCACCCACTATATATACATGCAGCCATTATACATTTACACTGCACAGCATAGACAAAAGAGAACAGAGGATACATAACATCTATAGGGTGTGATCTGTTGTCTTAATATATCGAGATTCAGAAAATCGGATCCAGTTGGATAAAACAGGTTAGATGGGTTGCACTGCTGGAGAAACCAATTCTTCAACAATGAGTGTAATAGATCATATTTTTTTTCACAATACTTGTCAACCCCGTATCCGCCTCTTTATCGTGTGAAAAAACAAACAAACATCTGTTTATTAATCTGATAAAGGCACTGGTACCGTGTTGAAACGCGTTGGGTCTAAGAAAAACCTATTATCATTATTGATGAAAAGCGGTTACTCCAGCAGCACAATCCATCTAATGTGTTATATCCAACGTGTTCCAATATTTCCAATATTTTGGAGACTTATCCACCAGCCATGGGCAGCAGAGACTGTTTTTTCTTTTTGCCTACTTAGTAGTTATCCTATCACAAATTCATAAGGAGAGCTTTAACCCTTTTACCCCCATTTTCGTTTCTCGTTTTTCCTTCCCTTCTTCCAAGAGCCCTAAGGTACCGTCACACGGGCATATGGCTTCCATATCGCTGTAAATTTGTGTATTTCGGCAATGTGGAAACCACATGCCTGTGAGTATGAGGTGAGACAGGGAGATTTTACGACGAGAAATCGCTGGTGTAGTGTCGCCTGATCGCCCTGCTCTGCTGAGAAATCTGACGATTTCAACCAGGCGATTTCTGCGCATCATGCGTGTGACTAGGCAATAGCAATGTAGAAAGCGAGCTCAGGCCATCTGGAAGCAATTCCAGAGATGCTGAGTGTTCTGTTTGGCGTGCCCCTCTGCCGCGAATTGGTAGTTCTCCATGCGTTTCCCATTGGCTGGCCATGGCTAAGGCTCATATTTGAATCGCGATATAGTAGAAAGGACACATGCGTCATGTAGTGGGCAGACTTCCTGACAAGGCTGACCAATGGCGACGCAGTTGTGTTGGCCAATCGGAGTGGTAGGGGACGGGTGTACAACACTCTGGTACGCCTGTCTCCTCGCCGCACTCACACTCCACGCCCACATCGCTGATGCAGTGGTGGCTGTGACACGGACGTCAGAATGTCAAATTGCTTCCGGTCTGCGCCAGGCAATTTCCAGAACGCAAGATCGCGAAATCACACTCGAGATCTCTATGTGTGACAGTGCGACGGCGATGTGCAAACAAAGTGCCCGGAACGTGCGTGCTCAGTCAAATTACCAGCCATATGGTGGCGATATTGCTAGTGTGACGGCACCTTAACTTTTTTAATTTTCCATCAATATAGACAGACAAGGGCTTGTTTTTTGCAGGATAAGTTGTACTTTCAGAAGAAATCATTTATTTTACCATATATTATACAGGAAAATGGGGGAAAAATCTAAATGCGGTGAAATTGCAAGAAAGGGGAATTCCATATTTGTTTTGTGTTTTTTTTATTCACCATGTTCACTATATGGTAAATCTGACATATTGATATGATGCCTCCAGTTGGTGCGAGTTCGTAGATACCAAATGTTTACTTTTACTGTAATCTAAGTGGTGAACAAAAATTCAAAATTTAGTAAAAAAAAAAAAGAATTGATCTTTTATCTTTTGTAGCCATTTTCCGCGATCTGTAATGTGCTCAATTTTCGGGATCTGGGGTTGAGCAATGGCTTATTTTTTGCATCTTGAGCTGATGTTTCTAATGATACCAATTTTAGGTAGATACATTGTTTTGATCGCCCTTTATCACATATTATTGCAATATTGCGGTGGCAAAAAAAAACCTGAATTTTGGCTTTGAGACTTTTTTTCCTTTACGCATGAAGGTAAAAAAGTCACATTCAGCAGCACTGAGGCTGCATTCTGTGTAGTCTGCTTTTATGTCTATAGCCCCCAGGGACACTGAAATAATGACTTTTATAAATTTGCCTCCATACCTCTATTGAGACTGGGAGGTACATTCTCTCCCCAAGTCTCAACTGCCTCGCTGCTGTCCATCTTCCCCCCTCTGTTCCCCGGGGGCCGCCTCCTCTCTGCTCCTCATGTCCCCAGCACCTGCGCTGTGCAATCCTGTCTCAGGCATCTCAGGCATGCGCAGTGTGTGTTGCCCGACAACTGAGAACACATGATCTCCTGCATATAGCGGAGGCCCCATATCACGGCCCTGTGTGTTATGATGTATTCACATTGCGGGGCTGGGGCCTTCGCTATACGCAGGTGCGATGTGAGGAGATCTTGTGACCTCAGTTGTCGGGCAGCGCACACTGCGTATGCCGGAGAAATAATTGCACAGCGCAGGTGCCGCGGGGACGTGAGGAGCAGAGAGGACGTGGCACCCGGGGACAGAGGGGGATGATGGACAGCAACGAGGCAGTTGAGACTTGGGGAGAGAACGTACCTCCCAGTCTCAGTAGCGGTATGGACAGGGCCGTATTTGGAGTTCCTGCTGCCCTAGGCACTGTCAGTGGTCGCCCCCCTTGTCACGGCTCCTCCCCATCGTGGCTCCTCCCATGTTGCGGCCCCTCCCCCCGTCACTGACAATCTTCCCGCTAGTCACGGCCATCCCCCCAAGCTTCATGTAGCTTCTCCCCCCACATTTCATCATGTAGTACATATAAAAGGTTTGTCCAGCCACAATACAGAGACCTAGAGTAGATATGACAGGCTCAGACCCCAATTTAGGTGCTCAGGGGAAAAAAAAACAAGCTAAAGTATGGGAGTAGCCCCGGCACACTAATATCATGAAAAATAGAGTCTTTGCAAGGACAGTCTTTTTGTTGTGATTTTATTAAGGGTGGTGTTACAATCCAACGTTTCAGCTCTACATCTCGAGCTTTCATCAGGGATATGACTTGGTCCTTGGTTTCGGGGTATATGTATAGGTGGTATAGGTTTACTATTATGGTCCAGCTAGGGTGAGGTCATCCCTTACAAGGGTAGTCCTGCTGGTCCGGACTCAATTGAAGTCACAGATGTCACAGGAGAGAATGAGGGGTTATTGTGTTAGCACAGGTGGAGTACCTTATGCTAGAGGGATAAATGAGAAGGAGACCTCAGGTGTGTATCGCTGGAGCGGTACCTATAGTGACCACGATATGTAGGGTCAGCACGTGACTCCCGTCCTTGTGTCCTAAGTCTGGTCAGGTGTAGAGGAGGCCTCCATACCGTATGGAGGCAAATTTATAAAAGTGATTATTTCAGTGTACCTGGGGATAATACACATAAGAGCCATCTTCACAGAATGCAGCCTTAGTACTGCTGAAGGTGGCTCTTTTAAGTGTGATTTTAATTTTTTTAATAGTTTTATTTTAATTGGGGGAAAATGGGGGTGATTTGAACTTTTGTGTTTTTTTTTCATATTTTTAAAAACTTTTTAATTTTTTCTTTATTTTACACTGTGCCTCAGTGCTGCACACACACTTGTGTTATGTAGTAATGAGCTGCAGCACCTCTCTACATAATGCAAATGATCAGTTTCTGTGGATGCTGGTGCTCGCCAACAGAAAGTGATCCCTGAAACATCTGGGGTCACCAAAGTACCCCAGGCTATCCAAATACCACCTCGAGATCCCACGATTGGGTTGTGCGATCTCCGCTCACAGCACAGAACCGCATGATCCCTGCCGAGGCACTTTGGATCATGCTGTCAGTGAATCACAGCGCGATTCAAAGGGTTAACACCACCCAGTGTTAGCTACACATCTCAGCTGATGATATCAGCTGAATTATGTGAGCTTACCATGGGAGCTCACTTCAAAGACAGGGAGCCAGTATTGTGAATGCAGTGTAGGTCACGCCCCCTGATGATGGAGGTAACTATGGAGGAGCTTCACAGACAGCCTGCTGAGGACATCATGTAGAAGGTTTTTTTAATGCTTTCCTTCCTTCATTAATAAAGTATATGTGAAAGTTGATTATAATCACTTGCTCTACATTACTATTAAAAATAACTTTAAACGACAGTTACACTTTAAATCACATATCAGACACATGAAGTAAAATATTGTCCAATTGATAATACCCGATTTGTGGAAGAGTGTACATATATGGAGAAGTTTATTACATCCCACAGTAGATAAGGTATCATGAAGTGAGAAATCAATACATCAAAAAGTCTAAAGAATTATCATAAACAATTACATATACGATGCTTATCCATGGATAATGAAAGGAAAAAGCTGGACCCTTTCAGGGGGCGCTTTACTTCTGGCTTCCCCTGGGAGCTGAGTTTAGCAGTGTCACATTGCAAACCCTTCTATTACTTCTCCTGTTAAGGTACCGTTACACGCTTCAATGTTGAAACGATATCACTAACGATCTCATGAACGCGCGGTCGTTAGGACATCGTTGGTGAGATGGCACACGTGTAGATATGGTGGACAACGCACCAACGATCCAGCGAGCAGCTATCATTCGCACAACCCAGCGAACGATACTGTTCACTGATGTGAATGGGCGAAGTCGTGAATGACATCCTTTTCGCGGTGTCACTCAGCACGAAGCTGCAGGGTGCTGATCGAGGATTGTCTGATTTGAGAACATGTTCTCAAATCTGCGATCAACGATCCAATAATTTATCATAGTCGTATCTCGGTGTCACACGAAACGACCTCCTAACAATGTTGTTTGAACGACTCCAAACCAGTGATGTTTGAGCGATATCGTTCACGATATCGTACCGTGTAACGGGGCCTTTAGCAGTGTCAGCCAGCTGTAATGTCTGTATAATCTTATATTCTGTGATCCCTGGCTGTAATGTCTACATACTCTTATATTCTGTGATCCCCAGCTTTAGTATCTATATACTCTTATATTCTGTGATCCTCAGCTTTAGTATCTATATACTCTTATATTCTGTGATCCCCAGCTGTAATGTCTGTATACTCTTATATTCTGTGATCCCTGGCTGTAATGTTTGTATTCTCTTATATTCCGTGATCCCGGCTGTAATGTCTGTATCCTCATATATTCTGTGATCCCCAGCTGTAATATCTGTATACTCTTATATTCTGTGATCCCCGGCTATAATGTCTGTATACTCTTATATTCTGTGATCCCCGCCTGTAATGTCTGTATATTCTTATATTCTGTGATCCCCGCCTGTAATGTCTGTGTACTCTTATATTCTGTAATCCCTGGCTATAATGTCTGTATACTCTTATATTCTGTGGTCCCCAGCTGTAATGTCTGTATACTCTTATACTCTGTGATCCCCAGCTGTAATGTCTGTATAATCTTATATTCTGTGATCCCCGGCTATAATGTCTGTATACTCTTATATTATGTGATCCCCAGCAGTAATGTCTGTATACTCTTATATTCTGTGATCCCTAGCTGTAATGTCTGTATACTCTTATATTCTGTGATCCCTGGCTGTAGTGTCTGTAAACTCTTATATTCTGTGATCTCCGGCTCTAATGTCTGTATACTCTTATATTGTGTGATCCCTGGCTGTAATGTATGTATACTGTTTTATTCTATGATCTTCAGCTGTAATGTCTATATACTCTTATATTCTGTAATCCCTGGCTATAATGTCTGTATACTATTATATTCTGTGATCCCTGGCTGTAATGTATGTATACTGTTTTATTCTGTGATCTTCAGCTGTAATGTCTGTATACTCTTATATTCTGTGATCCCCGGCTGTAATGTCTATATAATCTTATATTCTGTGATCCCTGGCTGTAATGTATGTATACTGTTTTATTCTATGATCTTCAGCTGTAATGTCTATATACTCTTATATTCTGTAATCCCTGGCTATAATGTCTGTATACTAATTATATTCTGTGATCCCTGGCTGTAATGTATGTATACTGTTTTATTCTGTGATCTTCAGCTGTAATGTCTGTATACTCTTATATTCTGTGATCCCCGGCTGTAATGTCTATATAATCTTATATTCTGTGATCCCTGGCTGTAATGTATGTATACTGTTTTATTCTATGATCTTCAGCTGTAATGTCTATATACTCTTATATTCTGTAATCCCTGGCTATAATGTCTGTATACTATTATATTCTGTGATCCCTGGCTGTAATGTATGTATACTGTTTTATTCTGTGATCTTCAGCTGTAATGTCTGTATACTCTTATATTCTGTGATCCCTGGCTGTAATGTCTATATAATCTTATATTCTGTGATCCCCGGCTCTAATGTCTGTATACTCTTATATTCTGTGATCCCCGGCTGCAATGTCTATATACTCCCTTCCTCCCCTCTCCAGAAGCTGTGGTATATCTGGCCTGTTCCTGCATGATCGAACACATACATTACACAGGGGCACATTTATAAGAATATGTCAGGACAGGAAAATATGTTTTAACACATCCAATTGTAGAAATTATTATTCTAAGATCTATTAATTAAAATGTACAATTATTTGTGGCACAACCACTTTAAGGGTCAATGAGTAGCAAATGGACCTTGAGGAGACACTAAATTCTCTTCCTCTTTCAATTTTTAGCCGTTTAGTTTCTTCTGTTCATTTTTACTTTTATGTTCAACTGCAAGTACACTTCTTCAAAAGGAGTAATAAATGTAAAATAAGATGAAAAGGGGCATTGAAAAGGCAATGAAAAGATTAACACTTGAAATTTAATCATTTTCGGACAAATTGCAAAAGTAATAGGGGTTCCTCCTTATGGGAATCACTGGGGCAGGCCATAATTATGTGATTTGTGTGGCCAGAAAGGGATGCAGAATAGATTTGATTGAACCTCTTGAAATTTAAATCTCCCAGCTAAACTACTTTTTCCCAAAAAATTGATTTGCAAAGCTTTCAATCCACCTGAAAACGTGTGTAACATGCTGTGGTCTCCTAGGACTAGATTAAAGGGGAACTCCGGGAAGAGAAAACTTACAGTTACTCCCCTGCTAGATGATGAAGCAGAGCTGTACACTGTAGTTCTAGGATTTATAGATTGCTAATAATTCAATAAAATCATATCTGTTCCCTTGATCTCCCCCCTCCCTCATGGGACAGAGAATTTCAGCCTGAGAACTTCATGCAGCAGAAGAGAGCAGGTGGTGTGTCAGGGGCGCGGATTCTGGGAGCTGCAGGATCATCCTACATTCTAGTGAGGAGTGATGATGATGATCCATTGAAAATTGGAAGGATGGGAAGCTACCATGTTCCAATGGGGGACGGGAGACCATGCATAGCTGTATCAATATAATGATTTGCCTCTGCTTCTAGCTTCAGAATAACAGTACACATTATACATCATCATACAGCAGAGGATTAAAGCATGTATTTGTATCTGCCTGGTGACATGATTGCTATTTCAAGCCTGGACCTCCCTGTCACATACGATGGTATATCAGGCACAGGATTATAGTGTGAGCATGGGGTCAGTGGCCATGCCCCTGCCACACCTTCTTCCCTTACAGAAATGTGTGTGCTGGAATGTAGGATGATCCTGGAGCTCCCAACATCCGCACCCCTGATACAGCTCCTGTTCTCTGCTGCTGCATTAAGCTGCTGAAAATTCTCTGTCCCATGAGGTGGGGTTCAGAGCTGAAGAGTAGGTTTGCTTTTATGGAATTATAAGAGATCTATAGATCCTACAACTGCAGTGTACAGCTCTGCTTCATCATGTAGCAGGGCAGCAACTGTACTAAAAGTTTTTTCTCACTGGAGTTCCCCTTTAAAACTCTCTCAAGCTCTTTAAAAAAAAAAAAACTTCTGCGTTAACACTATTAAACACTGATTATGACCAACAGCCCAGCACACTAAAATACTTGTCATGTTTCTTTTTTCTTCATTAAAAGATGGTCCAAAAATTGTCCCTCCTATTAAGTTGTGATCATAGCAAAACACTAACTCCAACTGAGTGCTGCTTTAAAGGGAACCTATCAGGACCCTAGTGCACCCAGAACCACAATCTGGGTGATATCTCAAATCCCTCCCTATCAGTCCCTCTATGTAGTAGCAAACATAAGCTCATCTTTAGAAAAAGTGTTTCTAATGATTGCTTATGATATGCTAATGACGACAGTGACAATGACAGCAGGGGCATTAGGTCCTTGGCTAGTTGGACCACTTTACATGTTATCACGCCACTGTGCGTGGCTTGATATCTCTTAGCATTGAGCATCTTAGATTATCTGACAGGTTCCCTTTAAGAAGTATCATGATCCTCTTGTGACTGATCTAATTGTTGTGCCATACATAATACATAACACCCTGTAATACATAACGCCCTGTACTTTCTACCCAGTATTATGCTTGCTGGAGGCAAAGGAAGACAATTGTGGCCTGAATATGACAGTGTTACTGCCCTGACGACTAGTGTCAGTTGTGATCTTTTTTTTTCTTTTGCATGGCCCCCTCCATTGCCATCACCATTTTTTCTTTTCTGTTATTATGCATTTTGTATATTATAATTAACTCTTGACAATTTTACAGCCCAAAGTATTCAACTTTGCAAAAATGCCAAAAGTACATCACAAGAAACTTTATCCAGGTAGGTACCTGTACAGAATGCAAAATGTTGCAGCAGACCGCTTAAAAAGGTGTCATGAATGGTTATCAGAATAGACTAATAAAACAGGTGTGCAAAAAGGTTTTTTGTTTTGTTTTTTTTTACAAAATTCAACCCTTTTTCCAAAATGACATAATAAAAAGTGTTAAGTAGGTTCTCGTCCAAAAAGGCAGGACCTGTAACAGCGCATTGTATTAGGATGGCTTATATGGATGTGAAATTTGACTTGTAAAACAGATAAGCACACTTTGTAGATAGACCCTCTCAGTGAAATGTCTTAATTTTGGTAAATTTTCCCTTATTTTTTTTAAAAAACAATATAATGCCCCATCCACAATAAATATTGCACGAGAAATACAAATACTAAATCACTCACTTGACTAAACAATGATTTCACTTTTCTTTTCCTATTGTGCTGGCTTGCTTTTGCTTTCTAGTGCATTAAGAATTAACGTGCAATCGTAATTCAAATTCAGTAGCCAAATGCCATCTTCATGATATCACTGATAAGTCACACTCTCAGCCTGATGCTGGCACCTCTCCTCTCCGCATGTTAATTGATTCTTCATATTATTCAGAGACTACTACAATCATCTTCTTCACTGTTGTATAACCCAGTCTGATGCTATGCGGATAAAAGATGTGGATTTCAATCCTGTGCTGCCAAATAAAGAGATCATGCGTAATCTTCAAGGTAGTTTTTTGGCTTACACGTTTCGTAGCAACACGCTATTTCCTCGTGTTTTGCTACCTTGCTACCAGCATAACCTATGAAATTGTTGGAATCCTTGCAGCAGCTTTCAGAACTTTTGTGGTGGTTGTGACCGATTCACAACCTGCTAAAGTATGCAATACCAATCACTATCAGTGTAAATTAATTTATCGGATAAGACCCTATTTTTGGGCTTCTTCCTTTTTAGCAAATAACACAGTCTGAAGTATTTGTCCAATGTTTAGGGTCCTTTCACACGCTGCAACTTTCCAGCGATCATGACCATGATTCGACCTAGCCGGGATCGTTGGTTCGTCGCTACATGGTCGCTGGTGAGATGTCAAACAGTTAGATCTCACCAGCGACGCAGCAACGATACGGCAGTCGTTGGGACCCTGTCACTTTCGGGCGTAGTATTGAGATCGTTGGTCGTTGTCCCTGTCAAACACAGCGAAGCATGCTGCCCAGCGGGAGCTCAACGACTAAAAAATGGTCCATAACGGTTTGTAATGATCAGCAATCTCCCAGTGGGGGCCTGATCGCTGCTACGTGTTACACATAGCGAGATCGCTGGTGAGGTCGCTATTACATCACAAAACCCGTGACGTTGCAGCGATATCGCTAGCGATATCATTGTGTGTACACCTTAGGTCTTTCACTTCTGGTCTTTTGTTGATCTGTGTTGATCTGATGTCTTCTCACTATCTAAATCACCTTAAAATGCCTGCTGCATTCACAGCTAAGGGTTATATCTTGTTATCATAGTCTCTGATAATTGGCTACACTACATACGATGTGATTTGAAAGCCTTAACGCATTATGCGAAAGCCTGCATGGTTACGCCGGACGTTATGTAAAGGTGGGGTCACACGCGGCGATCTCGCCCGCGACATCGCCGCAAAGTGACGTCACAGCGATGTCGCGGGCGATATTGCAAGTGCGTCGCGCTGTGTAACAGCGCGACGCAACTGCAAATTATCGCTGGTCGCAGGTTGACAGGTTTATGAACATGTTCAAAAACCTGTCAATCTGTGACCAGCGATTAGGCTGGATCGCTCCGTCTGACACTGTTGGCGGCGCGATCCAGCCTATATCGCAGCGTTACTGAGCCATCGCTCGCTGGGCTGAGCCCAACCCAGCGAGCGATGGCTCCGCCCACATCGCCGCCGCGTCACCGGCAACGTCGTGCCGTGTGACAGCTGGCCTGCGATGTCGGAAGCGAGCGGGCACCCGCGCATCGCTTCCGACATCGCAGGCCAGATCGCCGCGTGTGACCCCACCTTTAGTCTTCTGTGGCCAACGCAATTTTTGCAATATGTAAAAAGGCAGCTGCCATTTTTTGTTGATCATGCAAATTAAATCTCAAATTGTTTGACTTCACCAGGACTGTAAATTTTATATTTGACAAGAATTAAATTGGTGTCAAATTAATTCACTCATCTTAAGTCTAGAGTATCATAGGGGTTAGGGTTGCCTGTAGCCATTTTTCATGGAACTATCTTATGGTGACCAGAAAAATGCTCACAAGGAAAATTGTCCACAGGTCTGGGGAGGTCTGGGGTTAGGGTTAAGGTTTAGGGTTAGGTGTTAGCGTTAGATGTTAAGGTTAGGGGTTAGGGTTATGTGTTAGAGTTAGGGGTTAGGGCTGCCATTGGGTATTTTTCCTTGTGGGCATTTTTCATGGAACTCAGTCTCATTTGGACTCTTTTACCTGATAGGTCGCAATGTCTCCTCTCCTACATGAGTAGAGACTATTATTACAAATAAAATATGGTCCACAGGAGGTCTTGTCAAGTTTTTGTATTTGAGCTAGGGGGCTTCATGGTAGGTATTTGCAAGTGCCTACATGCCTGGATAAATATCAAAGGGGACATTGCCTCCTATACTTTGGGACTTAAAAACTACACTATAATGTAAGGTACAAAAATGGCAAATTTGGTGAAGTTAAAGAACATATCGATGGCCCTTTAGGAGCAGGCAAAGCCATCGTATCCTTAGACAAGATTGGATGTGACAGGGCGACGAATGCATCTAAGTGACAAAGGCAGATATATTATGTAGGGAGCTGTGGCGCTACTCATTAGATATGCAGGCTGATCCCCTGTGACTATGGCGCTCACAGAGCTATTGGACATGAAATGGCTTTCTTGATACAGGCTTAAAGTTAGGAACGCACTGACGACAGCTACATGATTCAGTCAGGAAATAAATGGAAAAATTGCTGGAGCTGAAATTTTATTGCAGAGTTATTTATCTTTGTTATTGCTTTCTGATGCTTTTGTGTTGCTTGTTCTATGAGAGAGACAAGGCCAGATGTTCTTACTTGGGCCTTAAAGAGATAGCGAGCTATCAGTAGAAAGCATGCAGAATGGAGAGGGCTTCCTACATCTTAAAGAAACTCCATCTAAGCTTGGATAATTTCTTGTAGGGTCATTGAAGAGAAAGCCTAAAAGCTATTTTATGTTGTTGAGTTCACTTAAGTATTTGTGTGAACCGAATTGACTTGTTCCAAGTGCAATCCACGTTTGCAAGACAAATTTGAAATATACAATTATGTGTGTTCATGTAGAATTATTATGTAATTCAACTTTCTGTTATTATCCTCTTCATTTTTTTTTGAGGAGCACTATATTTTTACCCACAGCAGTAAATACATAATTGAGAAAAAGTATAAATACATCTGTTTTGCAGTATGTACAGAGATATAGAGGAAGAGTCACGTCACACTTGGCGACGTTCCAGCAATCCTGACAATGATACGACCTGGTAAGGATCGCTGGAACGTCGCTATGTGGTCGCTGGTCAAACAGTCAGATCTACCGAACGATGCAGCAAAGATACAGCAACCCGTATAACGACCTCGGCGGTCGTTGGGACTCTGTCACACAGCAGCTAGTCTGACGACTCAGACCGACATGGCTGAGTTCTGAGTCACCAACGAGGTCATTGTTAAGGCGTCAAACACACCGACACATGCTGGCCAGTGGGAACTTGACGATCAAAAAATGGTCCAGGTCATTCCGACACGATCGGCGATCTCACAGCGGGGGCCCGGTCACTGCTACGTGTCAAACATAGCGAGATCGCCGGCGAGGTCACTGTTGCATCACAAAACCTGTGATGTAACAGCGATCTCGCTATGTGTGACGGGGACTGTAGACTAGAGGTGACTGAAGGTTTTCCTGCACCCAGGGCAAAAAATCAGTTTGTCTCCATCTCCTGTACATATTCAGAGATAGAAGAGAACCACACAAAATAAGCTGTATGACTATAAATCAGATCATTACAGCTGATCTCTATTCAAGGATGTACAGGTTTCTCACATTTTGGGATTCCAGAAGAAAAATATCTGTAATGACTATGAATTGTTTCTAGACATTTTTTTTCTTAAACTCTTAAGTGTAATTCTTGAGCAAGTGACAACTGGTAGAGGTAATATAAAGCAGCCGTGGCAGTGTCCTCTAAGGAATTGTGTTTAGCGTGTTCCTTTTGTTAGGAAGGCCATTGAAATGATTGTAAGAAAACTTATCTATACATTGTAACCTTCGTGACACAGATTCTATGCCCATATTCTGGCCATTATATATAGAACACCATTATATGCGGATGGATACTTAATAGAATGGAGATCAGAAATTACACAAGGGATAAGCACGGCTGGAGCTACAACGGTAAATAGCTATATAGCCTCAATGTATGTTATCCATCTGTAACCTCTTATACAGAGAGACTGCAATCAAATAGAATTACCAAGCATCAGAAGTGCACATAGTAAATGGGATCAGTAACCCGGGAGCTCATAGGATGAGATCTGAACATGTATCTCTACACTTTTACACTCAATAGCACCAATCAATAGAAGTGCATTATGGGAGTAAATAGTATGTGTCCTGATTTTTATTATTTATAGGTTTTATAATTATGGCAGATCACTTATATGTGAAAATCATTTTTTTTCTAATTTGCAGCCATCACAGTCACAGGATGTATAATTTAGGTAGACCCATCTAATAAATGTTGTTATTGACCCAATATAACCTATGCTTGAGTGGCCACTACATTGTCAAAAAAGGGGATAAAGAGTAATAAAAATACTATGATTAAGTAAACCTAAGATTATAGCATTGGGCAACAAATTACTATAATCGTGGGGTTGAAAAAAGACATCAAGATCTAATTGCTGGTAGACTTCTGTCAATCAGCATGGCACTGGTAGTCACTCCCCATCGAAAGAGCAGACTGGAAGTGGAAAAGCTGCTCTGTTGACATGGAGCAGCTTAATCGCTGGCAGGATCGGTCAGTGACCCTTTTGTGCTGGTGTCAGGTACAAGAAGGTAGTTGCCTTTATTGGCAACTACCTGCCTGTAAGTTTCTTAGGCACATAGTGAGAAAAAAAGTCCTATACCAGCCCTTTAAAGGGGTTGTCCACTACTTGTACAATGTTCGCTGCCATAAAAATAAAAAATACTATAGCTACCTTTGGTGGCTGAACAGTTCTTGTGATGTCAGAAGTTATGTTGCCAGGGTTCACGTGACATTATTATGACGTGTGAGCCCCATGACCCATGAGTGCCATCTTCCTTTTCCACACCTTCGGATGCAGGAGTACTCAACAGAAAGTGATCGAGTGTTGAATATTTTTGTGCCCGAAGGCATGGAGAAGGAAGTCAGCACTGATTGTTTGCAGGACTCGCGTAGCCTAACAATGTCACATGGGCCCTGGGAACGCAAAGTCTGACCCTGCTAGAACCGTTCTGGCATGGGAATTGAATATAGACTTTTATTTATGGGGGCGTACATGGAGAATGAGAAGGGGTTGTCCAAGTAGTTGACGACCCCTTTAGACTAGTATATGTAACAAATTAGTACAGAGGTAGCAATCACCTCTAGGTCTTAGCGCTTAATTGGTCTAAAAGGCCTCTATGTCACATAGGAAGACACCAGTACTATAGATGACACATGGCAGAGGACCCTGTAACAGATTTTTCATCAGGGTCCAGGACTTTTAAGCTATGTCTGTGTCTCAGCCTCTTCTACTGCTAAGCATACATACACCCCCAAATGAATACAATTTACTTCAATGTAACCTTTAAAGCATCTTGTCTCATACATGAAATATTCAGTACCCAGGAGCCTCGAAGACATGATAAGCTTTAATTACTAAAATGTAAGCTACTTGTGAGCCCCCCACATAGTGACAGCCATTCATCTCCATCACTTCTTTGTACATGGAAGCTTCTTTCCGTTCCTTTGCATTGTTCTGCTGTTTTTCTTTCATATTCTTTGGTTCCAGCCTAAACAATATAAAGCATCTATATTTCTCTTAGCATAGCGCATGTCATTCTACAAAGACGTCAATTATAAACCCATCCATTATCCTTATCCTATTATATAAGACTATGTGCTACACAAAGCCACGGAGAAGGAGATATTGGCGGCTTACGCCTGCACTGCGGGGGTTAAATTAAAATGTGTTATTTATGTTACACCTGCTGGCTTACTATCACCTATTAATTCCGATGCTGGAAGTTTGGGTCTCACCATGGGGGCAAGCAACACTCTGCGCTGAGCCTCCCTTTCTGTTTCCCAGCTGTCCTTCTCTTCTCTGAAGCACTTGCGCTGCCTTGTAGGCCGGATTAATAAGGATCAGTGTGAGCTTTTCATAAACTCACTAACGGGGTACCAGGAGATTTTCTTTTCTTTTTTTTTTGTGTTGTAATTCAAAGAGAACATTTCACTTAGTCTGGGTTCATACTATTTCTGAGATGGCGTGCTGGATCATACAGTAAAGGTGGGGGGGCAAATGTCCGTGGCCTTCACCTCCCAGCCCCAATGTGCTCTGACTGTGGTATTAATTATAAACTTTTCACTGCATGGCAATAATGTTTTTTCACTTATATTTCACAGCATGAACACTACAAAGACTTCATGGTGTCACACTAGTTAGTGTGGACCCACTGCGCCACGGTACCGAGTTCACCCAGGAGGGGGGTAATTAAGCGACTACCTCATCTTCACTAGAGCCTCTAATGGTGAGCGTAGGCTTGTGCTGGAAGGCTGCTGTCAGGTATCACTTCAGGGGAACGCTCAGCACTGTAGTGCAGGCATGGACTTAGGTGCAGGCAGGGTAGCTGTAACAGGTAGGCAGGCTGGTACAAGCTAGCAGACTATTGGGCAGGCTGGCACTTGTGGTATGGCAGGTTGTTTAAGGTGTTTACAGCAGGTTCTTGTGGGTACAACAGGAACTGGCAGGTACGGCAGGAGCTGGCGGGTATGGCAGTTACTGGCGGGTATGAAAGGTCCAGGCACATACAACTGCTACTGGCAGGTGCTGGAACACAGGTACGGATCAGAAGACACAGGTAATGGATGCGTGTCTCTAGCAGAGAGAACATGTTGCCATTGGCTGGGTACACATATATAGTGCATGCACTGCCCCTTTAAGAGGTAGGAAATGTGCATCCTCGTGAACTAAGGACGCTCCAGGTAGACGTGTGTGTGGCACCCCTGCGAAACAGTTGCCACTAGATGGCGCAACAGCTGGGATTGGTAAATCAGTCACCCCCCACACACACCCAACACATCCCCGATCCCAAATCTAAGTTACTCTATGTCTAGCAAGAAATAGCGGGAGGAGCCAGGTGGAGGGTGGAACGTTAGGACAGAACCCGGTAAAGGGTGGGAACAAAGCAACAAGAAAAAGGTCAGAAAGAAAACACCAGAGAGGAGTGTGAAAGGAGAGTGACAGTTGGAGGAGAGATGAGAGAACCCGGACCTGGCGGCCTGTGCCACCATATGGCTAGCTTGGGTTCCAGGCTGAGGACCAAGGGAAGACAGAGGGGCTTCAAGGTGTGTCCGAGTCAGCGGGGACACCTAGGGACCCGGCTGGAACTAGAGTGTCGGCTCTGCTGAAGTGGCAGGGAAGCTGTTTGCCTCAGCTACGAACTCCGGCGAGGTGCGGGATCTTTATGTCCTGAGACCCAACCTCCGCTGCAGTGAAAGTGTTGAGGGTCTCAGTTCAATCACAAGTCCACCAGCCACTCCTAATTATTATATATAGGCAATTGTACACGTCTGCACTGCAAGTAAATGATACGGACACCACGGCCATCTCAAGCCTTACTCATGCCTACGCCAAATGAGATTAAACACTGCGCTAGCGTTTATTGAAACACACATTTTTATACAGAAAGCAAAAGGCGTGTTAGAATTCTAGAACTTTCTACAAAGTGATCATCTCCTAATTGGTCAATTCTTATCAAATTATTCTAATATCTAAATTCCTCCCTTAATGGGTTGGCCTAGATCTCAGATATATTTATGGAACGTGGGCGCCATCTAGTGTATAACAGACAACATGACATCTCCAAATCAAAATAGTATATTTTAGAGAAGAGTTGTGATATTTTTTACCCTATAAAGACATTTCATGTCTCTCCATCCTCAACAAAAGGAAGGCTGTCGTATTAGGGCCGAAAAGTCACCCACAGAAAAGCCTGTGACCGCTGGACTGCAGCTAGCATGCAAAACAGACTGAGGAGGCCCAAAAGGAACATGAAAGGGGGTGTCGCAGACCAGCCATCCCAGCTGCTAAGACCGCACCGGAGCCATTGCTGTAACGAACTGTGTGTGTTGTAGCAACTGACGAGCTGAAAGTAAACCCGGTTGAAGCTCTGAACAGTGTGAGAGTTTTATTGTGCACCTGAGAGGTGGCAGACTGACTCTAACAGCCGGCAGAAGGAGACTGCCTGAGGGTACTGAGATCTTTGCAATGCACCTACACTTCCTATGCGATATCCCTGGGGACCAGCCTTACCCATGTAGGGCACAACATCTCTGCTGCAACCCCCATCATCCCCAGAGGTCCGACTGCAGCGGTGGCTACCTCTAGCCACAAACCATGGGTGGCGCACCGATAATTCATAAATCATTAATCCCGACGATCTTTTTATTGACTTGCCCGGCACCACAGAGCTGGGTCATGACACCATGACATCCTGTAGCCCCAGATGATGACGACAGGGCCCAGTTCCGAGTACCCCATGGCCCACGGTGGGTGACTCATGTGCAGCATGCTCAGGCCCTGAGAGCAACAAACAGGAGATGGGACTGAGGCAGACTTTGCTGAATTTACATATATGAATGCATTTTTGGTATTAAAAGGAACCTGTCACCTCGATTTAAGTCCCTACACTATCACTAGCTGTCCCTACACCTTCCTAGCTACTCCCTATCTATCCCTCTGTGAGCTAAAGTGGCCCTATAAAACTGGAGAAAAATAACATAACTTACAGAAGTCCCTGAGGCTGGGGACTGGAAAGGCGTCCCCAGGCTCCATTCTCCCCTCCTCGATCCGGCAGCACACGCCCCACTGGGTGGCATTATTCTTTATTCATCACTGCCTCCTCTATTTGGAATCTCCCGCCCTCTGTATACCTAATATGCACCACCCGCTACATCACATCCGGCGCGGTGCATTATGGGCTTGATCACGTGATCAGCCCGGCTCCGCGCATGCGCAATGCACTTATTGAAGCCAGGCCGATCACGTGATAAGGCCCATAATGCACTGGGGCCGATCATATGATTAGCCCCATAATGCACCGTGCCGGATGTGACGTAGCGGCCAGTGCATGCTAGCTGTACAGAGAGCGGGAGATTCCAAATAGAGGAGGTGGCGATGAATAAAGAATAATGCCGCCCAGCGGGGCGTGCGCTGCCGGATCGAGGAGGGGAGAATGGAGCCTGAGGACGCCTTTTCAGTCCCCAGCCTCAGGGACTTCTGTAAGTTATAGGTTATTTTTCTCAAGTTTTATAGGGCCCCTTTAGCTCACAGAGGGATAGATAGGGAGCAGCTAGGAAGGTGTAGGGACAGCTAGTGATAGCGTAGGGACTTAAATTGAGGTGCCAGGTTCCCTTTAAGTGAACATGGTAAACTCAAATACAGATAGACATTTAAAACATAACTTTTACTTAATATTGGTGAATCACTGAAAATCTCCATTAGTAAACATACACAAAAAATATTTTCACATGAACAGATCTATTGAGTTATGCTCCTAAGTAATATATATATATATACTAGCTGTACTGTGCATTGCCCAGTATGGTAACTGTTCTTAGCTATAACAAAATAGAATGCTTTAAAAAAAGTTGTGCTTCTCTCTACTGAGATACACAGACTGTAAAGGCCGCTTCACACACTAGGAAATGAATGAACAATATCGTTCCCTATGTCAGGTGACTGTGACCCTTCCGACATCGTTGGTGCGTTGTCACGCGCAAGGATATCGTTAACGATCTTGCATTTGGCAACGCGCCAGCGATTTTGAGAAGATCCTTTGAACAATTTTCCAAACCGACAGGAATAGGAGAATTTTGAACGAGATCGTTCAAAAAGGTGTGACACTGAATGATGTGGCTTCTTCACAGTTCCTTAACTGGACAACGAACGATAGATTTTTTTCATCCTACATCGTTCATTTACACGCAAGGACGCACTAACGTTATCGTTGGAACGTTCACAAATCTGTGACGTTTCAATGATATCCTTAACGATATGCTTGTATGTGAAGCGGCCTTAAGTGTAATACAGGGGTTATATGTGGCCTCCTGGTGTAATACAGGGGCTATGTGCGGGCTACTGGTGTAATACAGGGGTTATCTGTGGGCGCAGGCTAGAAAATCGGGGCTATGTGAGGTACAGATTCCTCTTAGAGGCTAAATTAAGTAAAACTAATGTTATGCTAAGGAATAATGCCTGTAGGAATCAATATCTACATAGTACATAAAGTAAACTTGGTCCATAACTGAATCCCAGAATGATGCCAGTTTGGTGACATTTTGTGTCGTCAAACATCTTTGACCATATGTGAAAAGAAAATAGTGAAATACAACTTTTGCACTGTGATCCAATTATGACTTTTGGGGAAACTATATCTGGATAAATCAAGTCTATTATGTATCACGGTAGTATCTTGAATCTTCACTTCCTGCCACAAGGAATCCAACTTCTATCCCTTACACAGGCTGGATCTTTCCGCCTCCTCATAGGAACAAGACCACTCAGCATGAAATTGTTATTTCACAATAAAGATCTTTCTAACCCTACACTTAAAGATTCACCGTGTCCTTGGCGTTTCTATCATCTTCCTCCTTTATATTTTAACTTCGTACTGTGGTCGGGAAGTTTGCTTCCATTTGCTCGAACTCTGTTATTGCTCTATTAATTATGCATGTGGAGACTTAATTTTTAATTGGTGTGCCTCCGTCTCTTTCTCTCTTTGCCTTTTCTCTACTGTTTTAGCCTTCGAATGAGCTCCCAAGAGACTCCTTCTCTGCTGATGGGTAGAATTCAAGTTCTTCAAAACTTTCTGGCATGTATTTAGTCGGACCAATACCCCCGATACAGCAGAAACGGTTTGATAAGTGGAATTATTTGCATAATAATAAAGATTATTTTATTTTTTTGTTTCTAATTAAAGATTCCTATAGGCCTAAAGTGGCCACATTTATTGTAGATGTTAAAGAGATAGTTCTATTTGTATATTAAAAATTCACTTTTATTTCACAGTTAGCTGGAGGCAACATTTTCTATTTGCAAACTGCAATGTATTAAAATGGTTTTCTGTAGGACAAGATCTTAGTTCAGTAAAGTCCTCCCAGTGACAAGCTCGGTGTTAGGAGTCCACAGAGAAAATTGTCCGCATTTGTAATGCAAAACCTACTCTTCATTGTGGCTTAAAGTGTGGAATCCTTTTTTTATCACATAGGCCAGGGTCACATTTGCGATGTGCCCCTAGCCTGCCGGATTCCGGTATTATCTTAGAACTTTTTCCAGCGCCGCATAGCGTTTCCGCTATGCGGTGCTGGAAACCGCTGCCCTTAGTTACCCGCTGTTTACCTGCACGACCTGTCACACAGGCAGCGGCTCGGAGGGCGTTTTACAGCGCCGCACAGGAAACCGTTGCAGACACGATTTCCTGTGCGGCGCTGTAAAACGCCCTCCGAGCCGCTGCCTGTGTGACAGGTCGTGCAGGTAAACAGCGGGTAACTAAGGGCAGCGGTTTCCAGCACCGCATAGCGGAAACGCTATGCGGCGCTGGAAAAAGTTCTAAGATAATACCGGAATCCGGCAGGCTAGGGGCACATCGCAAATGTGACCCTAGCCATAGATTTGTCTTATTATTATTAGTAGTAGTATTATTTATTATTAAAGCACCATTTATTCCATGATACTTCACATGCAAAGAGGGGTATACATAAACAAGTCCAATAATTATAAATGATATAAGGCACAGACAATTACTGGACATAGGACCCTGCCCACGAAGGCTCACAGTCTACAAGGAATGGGTGATGATACAGTAGGTGAGGAGAGGGGACCATGCCCCTGAGGGCTCACAGTCTACAAGGGATGGGTGAGGATACAGTAGGTGATGAGAGAGGACCCTGCTCACGATGGCTCACAGTCTACAAGGAATGGGTAAGGATACAGTAGGTGAGGAGAGGGAACCATGCCCTCGAGGGCTAATGTCGAGCCCCAGGCCCTGGGGAACTCAGGTATCAGGCTCGGTGGGATGTTTGGGATGTCACGGGTGGCAGCGCCTGAGCCCGTGGCCTGCGTGACACTTCAAAAAGGGTGTATTTACAGGGGATAAGAGTTTGTCATGTGACACCACCTGTAGTACCTGGTGATGGATCATCAGCGCCGCCACAGTCCGCCGGAGGTACATGGTAGTGTGGCTGAGATGGCAAAGCTCCCTACAGGCGGCAGCTCTGGGGCAGCGTTCCTGCAAGGAACAGGTAGATGTAGAAACTCACACACAGGCAAAGTCACTTTCTACCGGGTACTTTACTGTCAACTTGTACCAGCGTTATACAGAGTTCACAGTCCAGCATCAGATGTTACAATAACAGGTAGCTCTATGATTGGCTGCAAGTGGATCCCAGGTGGTCAGGTGGTATGGTGGAACCCGTGGTGTACCTTAGTTGATGAACCTGTGTCCTTTCTTCCCCGCCTAGGATGGCCTATACCCAATGGCTCCATGTAAGTAGTATTGGAGGTCCTCTCCCTCGTGGTGAGGAAGTAGGCAGACCGCTCCGTCTGGCAGGGAGCTGTGGTGATATAGGGACCACAGCAGCCGGTTGCCAACTGCAAAGATGGACTTTGGCCGGATCCTCAGGCCCGTGTTCCCGTGGTGGACTGGAGATTCCCCTAGAGTATGGTCGCTCCACTCTGGGGATCTCCCTTTCTCTCTAGGGCCTCGACTCCGCTCGTCGGGTGCTCTCTTTCAGGATCTCCTCAAGACCTGTTCTCCTTCCCTCTGGATCAGCTTGAAACTGTCCGGGTAACCTTCTACACTCTTTCCAACTTTCCTCCTTCTCCGACTGTTCCAACCCTCACCCTCTCACACCGACTAGAGAGAGACTACTCTTTCTCCTAGCTGGCCAATCTGCTGAAGAAGACCTCCTTTATCCCCCTAGAGGTGAATATATCCCCTCCCGGGTAACCTCCCACCACTCAGCTAATGTGGCAGTGAAGGAATGGGTCCCACCCACCAACCTAGGGTCCACTTGCAGCTGGGGCAAGCAATTACACTTCTTTTATGGGTGCAATACCCCTCTGTGATGCCTGACTACGTGGGGCGCCACATACCCCCCTGATGGAATATACTCGTCCGCGAATATCTGTACCTGAAGGGAAAAAACATTTTTCATATTTTATATTCAACATCAATGGGTAAACTATATACAATTAAGCATATTTAGATTTCTTCGTATCGCTAGGAGGCACTATTCTTTAACGTTACACATATATATATATACATTGCAGTAGTTAGTATAATAGACCTCACGGTCCTCGGGTCACCTGTTGGCAAAGTTCTTACTCTCCAGCTTCTACCATCTGCAGGTAAGACATTATCTAATTTGGCCCAACAGGGACCGGTACTAACTACGCGGGCCAGCGGTAACGAATTGTCCAGGACAGTCCAGTGTGAATTATTACCGTTGGGCCGCTGCTCACACAGCACACATCATCAACAAGGGCAATAAAAGTTCAAAATAAAAGTCTCTGTATCTTCAGATCAAAAAACAAAACACAGGGGCATGCTCATTATTTTTGGGATTGCAAAAGGAAAGGCAAAAATAAAGGGGCATGGTTTCTGAAAAAGACGGGCTAGTTACAATGCAATGTCTGTGCTACGGGAGTCTTTTGCTGGCGAGAAACTCTTATGGCAAACCAGCCTAAGGATAGCGTTCAAAGTAACCTGCTCACCTTGGTATAAGTCTCGATCCGGGTGTCCTCGCCGCAGGTACGACTCAACGTCGCATCAGGCAAAAAATATATCGTCTTGAAGTCCGGTTCTCTAAGGAATCCCCATCCTTTATCCTGGTAAACTGACACTACTGTTCCCTGTCAGTACAACTCCTTCCCTCCGGATCAGCTTGAAACCGTCCGGGTAACCCTTCCGCCTCGTTCCACACTCTTTCCAACTTTCCTCCTTCTCCGACTGTTCCAACCCTCTCTCACCGAGTAGAGAGAGACTACTCTTTCTCCTAGCTGGCCATTCTGCTGAAGAAGACCTCCTTTATCCCCCTAGAGGTGATTATATCCCCTCCTGGGTAACCTCCCACCGCTCAGCTAATGTGGGAGTGCAGGAAGGGGTCCCACCCACCAACCTAGGGTCCACTTGCAGCTGGGGCAATTACCCTCGTTTACGGGTGCAATACCCCTCTGTGATGCCTGACTATGTGGGGCGCCACACTCAAAGTCTACAAGAGTATGGGTGAGGATACAGTAGGTAAGGAGAGAGGACCTTGCCTACGAGGGCTCACAGTCTACAAGGGATGGGTGAGGATACGAGGTGAGAGGAGGACCCTGCTGCGGAGGCTCAAAATTACTAGCATAGTGAGACCCCATAGGTAAGGAGCGGACCTGCCGCAAGGGCTCACAGTCTACAAGAGATGTGTGAGGAGAGAGGACCTGCCATGAGGGCTCACAGTCCACAAGGGATGGGTGAGATACAGAAGGTGAGGAGAGAGGACCCTGCACGTGGAGGCTTACAGTCTACAAGGGATGAGTAATGATACAGTAGGTGAGAAGAGAGGTTCCTGCCTGCGAGGGCTCACAGTCTACAAGGATGGTAGGATACAGTAGGTGAGGAAGAGGACCTTGTCTATGGAGGCTTACAGTCTACAAGGGATGAGTGACGATACAGTAGGTAAGAAGAGAGGTCCATGCCTTCGAGGGCTCACAGTCTACAAGGGATGGGTGAGGATACAGTAGATGAGGAGAGAGGACCCTGCCCATGGGGGCTCACAGTCTACAAGGAGAGTGAGGATACAGAAGGTGAGGAGAGAGGACCCTGCACGTGAGGGTTACAGTCTACAAGGATGAGTGAGGATACAGTAGTGAAAGAGATGTTCCTGCCTGCGAGGGCTCACAGTCTACAAGTGATGGGTGAGGATACAGTAGGAGAGGAGAGAGGACCCTGCCCATGAGGGTTCACAGTCTACATGAGATGGATGAGGATACGGTAGTGGAGAGAGTACCTGCTACGGGCTACAGTACAGGATGAGTGAGGTACAGTAGATGGAGAGAGGACCCTGCCTGTGAGGACTCACAGTCTACAAGAGATGGGTGAGAAGAGAGGATCCTGCCTGTGAGGGCTTACAGTCTACAAGGAATAGGTGAGGATACAGTAGGTGAGAGACAGGACCCTGCCCGCAAGGGGTCACAGTCTACAAGGATGGATGAGGATATAGTTGGTGAGGGTAGAGCTGGTTGTGTGGCATTTTAGTGGACTGAGGTTCATTGCAGGTTGTAGGCTTATTAATGTTTAATCCTGCTGTAATGATGCATACAGAGCTAGACTTGCTCATATATACCTCTCCTGCCAGATAATTAGACATAATGTGTTAGTGCAGATAAGTTGTGTCAGTCTCGTTTTTAGAGAGTATTGTCTGGATGGAATACAAATGTAACTAAGGCTGTATGAACATGATCGGGAATAGCAGCATTTTGGATGGAATGTGTTACTGCTGGGTCCAAAACGCTACGTTTAACAGTACCAGCAGAGTGGATTTCTGGAAATCCCATGCTCACTGTACTTCCCCCCTCCATAGTGTTATTTCTGCTGCTGCGCGGGTTGCCATACTTCCCCATCTCTGCAGCATATTAATTTAATGCTGCAGAGTCAGAAGCGATCTCCTGCGGGAGCGTGCAAGGAAATGCCGCCCTGTACAAAACACAGAACGTGGGCATAGGGCAGTGTGGCGCCCCGCAAAGAGTGGGTCACAAGAGGGTATTGCAGCCATAAATGCAGCCGCAATATTCTCTGACACAGCAGTGATCTGGTTAACTTAGAAATCCAACCCTGCATGCATCACCTAGAACAGAGGGCCAATCCTAGGTCCTGGTGGGCGGAGTGCTAGGGAAGTGTGTAGGAGAACAGACCCTTAGTCATTAGGAGAAGGGCTCTAGAACTTGACCTGAGCAGTCTAGAACTTGGAGAGGAGCGGGGGCTCCGCACCCCGTGCAGCCCCCGGGCCGTCACCGGTCGGGTGTTCGTACCTGAGGCCTCAACAACCGGGATCGGGCATCGTAACCACGGGTTCCCGAAAGACTCCCGTGCCCACAACTCACAGCCGGTTCACTGGTACCGAAGCTGGCAGCAGTTCACCTCTGCTACGCGAACCAGAAGCGTGGAGGAGCAGCTTCACAGGAGCACCCCACCACCAGCCAACTTCCAGTCGTCTAACCAGTGGTGTACCCACTGAGGGATCCAAGGCTCCCCAAAACATCCATAACGTACATCTTGGATAGGGCATTGAAGCAGCCTCCCCGTACCCGACCTGGTATTCCTGGGCGACACTGGCAACCACTTAGTTAAAATGGAGGAACACTGCGGATTTCTAAGGGACACCATCACTGCTGAGTCCACCCGGTCCACTACCTGTTAACTGTATACCATGTACTGCCTGCTGGTTACAGTAAAGACCCGTTGCAGAGACTTTCTGTGTCCGTGCTTCCTTATGAACTGTCCGTCCGCACTACAAGGTAACCGCAGCTGCCGCACAACATCCTGAGCAGCTCCAGCCTCCGGGGATCACCGCTCAGCCTGTGGGGAGCGTTCCATCTTGCTGCTGTCCATCCCCCGGAGGTTCGGCAGTGTCGGTAGCCCTTACCGAAACTACTCATAGGTGGCGTCACGAATAAATTAAAACCCCTTTAGTCTGTTCCACCAAGACGTCTTCAACCCTTTTGATCTGCACTCAACCGGGCCCCACTACCGGCAGGCGCGGCCCGCCCGTGACAAGGAGGAAGGAGCTACAGCCTGTCTAAACCGGCCACGGTGAGTCAGCAGCTGTGTTCACTAAAGGCTTCCCTCATGTCCGGAGGCATCCAAAACGAGGAGCCTACAGATTGTGTGCACATACCCTAACCCTTAAAGGGAATTTGTCAAGAGTTTTGCACTCCCAAACTATTTACATATGAATGTAGCTCTTTCAAAGACAGGTCCAACAATACTTTTACATGGCTGGTTCGTTCCTCCATTACTGAGAAATAAGTATTTTAAGTTATATGCAAATGAGGCAGAAGAGCTATGGTACATCTTAAGCCTTTGCCACTCCAGCTCTATTCTTTTTCCTCCTGCTGCCAGGGGTGGGATTCAGCCATTTTTCTCCAGGCCAGAGGAATTAATTGTCAAAATAGCAGCCAGTTCCCCGAACCTGAAAGAAGCAGCATGCCGATCTGGTTCTTGGTATCTGCCTTCAATTGAAATACATTGTGGTGCAGGAAACCTGCGCTGCAATAGTTAAAATAGCTGCCAGCTTATCAGAGGCCTGCAGATAACGTTGGTGCGCATGTTGCCAGCATATGATGTAACTGCCATGCACAAGCAATGTGTGTGCTGCATATGAGGGAGAGGACACTGCTGGACCATGGACAAGTAAGAGAAATCTTTTTTTTTTAAAACAAAAGTGTGGGAGCCATATGGGGACCAGGATGGAACATATATGGCTACCTGCCATTGCATAAAAGAAAAACATTCTACTCACCTTCCAGGAGTTGGCAGCTGACATCGGTGCCATGGCGCATGATGTCATTGCCATGTGCTACCAGCCACTGCATGCCGACGTCAGCTGACACACATCCACCTGAAGTGGGTGTGGGGTGGGCGGGCCTCTGTAACCCCGTCCTGGTTGAAACATTTGTAAATAATAACATTATGCGCAAGACTACTTTAATGTTCACTATAAACTACGTACATTGTTCAGGGAATTCTAGAACTGGAAGAAGATGGCATGACTAGTGTCATCAATGATAAAAGGTATATGCTTTGAGCCCTGTGATCATGCTATACTACAGTATATACAATATGTAATGGAAGTACAGGCTGTAAAACATGTGGAGCTGTGTATTATGTGGATGCTCCCTTCTGTTCCGATTTTGATTACAAACACTACATGAATACTGTATATTGTTGGCTATAGTTAGTGATGGGCGAATCCTAAATTACTCGGAATCGCTTGACTCTAGCGAGTCCGAGCCCAGGACTCGCTACTCGTTGCGAGTCTAGCGAGTCCAATGTTAATGAATGGGGAAGCGAGTAATAGCGAGTAGTGTGAGATTTACAACTCGCAGATGTGTCTCGGAAGCTTCAGCCTGAAGCAATCCTAGTTTTGTCATTTATTTGCATTGCTCGTTTACTTTGTAAGTAATCGCTGACTCGCACAGATAAGAGTCCTGCTTTCTCCTCTGTGCTGGCTGCCAGCTCCAGGGTCCTAGAGCCTGCCTGCTGCCTGATGTAGCAGTGCTGAGATTGTTCTCAGTCTGCGCATTCCCTGTGTACAGACATGAATGTCTGTGCACAGAGATGATGTAGCAGAGCTGAGATTGTTCTCAGTCTGCTCATTCCCTGTGCATAGAGATCTATATCTATACACAGGGGATGTAGCAGAGAGGACATCGCGTTTTGGACTGCGTCGGACGGAAGAGGATTTTTTTAATTAAAGATGGAGTCCCTAATGGCTTTTTTTTTTATTTCTAATAAAAAATTTTCTTTGTGTTGTGTTTTTTTTAAAACAATTTAATAGAAATTCATGGCGGTCATGTCTAATATTGGCATGACCACCATAAATTTCGGGCTTAGGGCCAGCTGATAATACAAAGCTGGTATTAACCCCTTTATTACTCAGCGTGCTACCGCCACCAGGGCCGCTGGAAGAGCGGGGTTCAGCGCCAGAGGATGGCGCTTCAATGAACGCGCCATCTTCTGGGGCGGCTGCGGGCTGCAATTTGCAGCGGGGGGTGCCCAGAAAGCTTGGGCATCCCTGCGCTGCGGATTCCAGCCCCCAGCTGCTTAGCTGTACCTGGCTAGACATAGAAATTGCGCGGAGCCCCACGCATTTTTTTTAAATTATTTCATGAAATTCTGAGATTCTGACTCTGAGACTCTGACTCTGAGACTCTGACTCTGAGACTCTGACTCTGAGACTCTGACTCTGAAATTCATTAAATAATTTTAAAAAAATGCGTGGGGCTCCGCGCAATTTCTATGTCTAGCCAGGTACAGCTAAGCAGCTGAGGGCTGGAATCCGCAGCGCAGGGATGCCCAAGCTTTCTGGGCACCCCCCGCTGCAAATTGCAGCCCGCAGCCGCCCCAGAAGATGGCGCGTTCATTGAAGCGCCATCCTCTGGCGCTGAACCCCGCTCTTCCAGCGGCCCTGGTGGCGGTAGCACGCTGGGTAATAAAGGGGTTAATACCAGCTTTGTTATACAAGCTGGTATTAAGCCCGATATTCTTAATGTCAGGCCACGTTTGACCCAGCCACTAAGAATCTCCAATAAAGGGTTAAAAAAACACAGAGAAAATTTTTTATTTGAAATAAAAAAAGAAAGCCATTAGGGACTCCATCTTTAATTAAAAAATCCTCTTCCGTCCGACGTAGTCCAAAACGCGATGTCCTCTCTGCTACATGCACAGGGAATGAGCAGACTGAGAACAATCTCAGCACTGCTACATCATGTCTGTGAGCAGGCGGGCTCTAGGACCCTGGAGCTGCACAGAGAAGACAGCTGGACTCGGCTCGCAAAGAAACAGCAGTTACTTTGCGAGTTTCCCTGCTATCACTGGCACAGTAGCCAGTGATGACTCGCACGAGTCTAATGCAAACAATGGCAATCCTAGTTTTGTCAGCGTTTCTGACAAAACTAGGATTGATATTGATTTGCATTGGACTCGTGCGAGTCATCACTGGGAAACTCGCCGAGTAGCGAGTCCTGCGAGTCCCTTACTACTCGCCGAGTAACGAGTCCTAGCGAGTAGATTCGCCCATCCCTAGCTATAGTTGTACTGTAGATAAATCATTGAGCAGTTATCTCCTCTGCTCTTCACAACCCTGAAGAGCACTGGTGGCTGGATGTAATCACACACTATGGATGTGCATTGTATAGAAGCTCAGATTCATCATTGTGCAGTAGGAATTACTCTCTAAGGTTACAGGAACTGATCTTAATGTGTTATGAATAAATCTAAAGACAGAAACCATCATGTAACATCTATCTATCTATCTATCTATCTATCTATCTATCTATCTATCTATCTATCACCCATACAGTTTCATACCCTACATGCACAACTGTAGATCATTCCATTGAAACAATGTTCTCTCCAGTTGTATCACTTTTTTCCTAGTTCCCTATACTCTACATGTGATATATAGCATCAACATAAATATTAAAATGTTATTTTCATGTAATAAAGTTAGGGCATAGCACTAGGATATGTCATCAATGTAAGATTCTTGGGGATGAGACTTCTGGGATTCCTACAGATCATGCAGGAAGATACCACCCTTCCTTGCAGTGGATTGTAGCTATCTGGTCTAAACCTGTTCATTACCAATGGAGGTCCAGTGGCCGGATCCTCACTGATGCAATGGCACTGATAGCATATATTTTATATGTAGAACTATGTCATCACATCAGATGGCAATAACCCTTAGTGCAATGGCACACAGAAATATGAAGCAATAATACCACCATACAGTGATCATATTATTCTAGTGGCCCAGAGTAAACAATACTAAAATGTCCCTGATCTGCTATATGTTGTTCTATAATGTTGTGCATTGCTTGTAACTCCTACACCTTAGCTCTGAGAGTTTTAATATTTCTAATCCCACACTGCCCTCTGTTGGCCTTTCTCAAAACTACCATTTCCTTGTATGGCCAAAGGAAGCTAAGCAACAGTTGGAAATAGTATGATGGCTCCCCACATACCACTCCAAATAGTATGATGTTCCCCCCCACACAGCACTCCAAATAGTATGTTGCCCCCATCACCTTGACCTCCATATAAAATGATAGCACCCAAAATAGCCCCATTAATAGTATGATGGCCCTACACATGGTTCTCCAAATAGTATGATGGCCTCATAAATTGCTCCCCAAATAGTATGATGGCCCCACAAATAGCCCTCTAAGTAGTATGATGGACCCACAGGTATCATGATAGCTCCCACATAGCAATCCAAATAGTATGAAAGTCTCACAAATAGGCCTCCAAATAATATGACGGCCCCATAAATAGCCCTCCAAATAGTATAATGGCCCCCACAAAGTATTGCTTGATTTAAAAAAAATTATCCTACCCCGGTGCACTGCTTGGCACAGTGATCATGATGTAATGATGTCATTGCGTCTACAGCAGTGAGACGTCAGATGCACAGGAAGAATGATGGAGGAGGGAGTGTCAAATGATGCTCCCTCCTCCATCATTACTTTCTACTGTATCACTGGAAAGTCGAGTGGGGGGCATGGCACTGGCACTGGCACAAGAGTCCCCAGAATCATGGGCCCTATAGCATCCGTGTGGATTTTCGCTGTTAGCGGTATGAGTTTCACAAAAGCCAGCACTTGGACGGTATCTTCAATAATCAAATTCTTTATTTAGTATTCCAGGGTGATAAAAACAAACCGGGAATGCAGTCCTGTCAGCTGTATGGGACTGCGTTCCCGGTTTGTTTTTATCACCCTGGAATACTAAATAAAGAAGTGCCGGCTTTTGTGAAACTCAACTTTGTGTAAAGGCTACAGACGCCTTGCTGGGCAGTAACAGCTGCACGTGAGTCCGGTTGAGCTATTCCCGCTAACCCTTCTTTTCTGATAATTTATAGCTGTTAGCGGTATGCCACTGCATATAATAGATGACAGTTTTACACTAGCTATCTGCCATGAACCATCACACTGCACATAATACAAGAGAATGTAGTATCTAACACTTATATGTTATAATCCAATAACACAGAGGTAGCACCTTACAACTTTTCTCCATTTGTCCCAAACCACAAAGATCTTCCTGCAGCGTTTGATGCCCCGACATGTTTGGTTTTTAACTTCATTCTGTAACACATCCTACTCTTATCACCAATGCCATGCCTAATGCTGCCCTACCATGCTGACCAAACAATAGTGTCTGGGATAGAGATGAAAGCTCAGCTAGAATATGCTGCAACCAACTACAAATTTTAAAGGGGTTTTCCATCTCTACAAAAGTTTATCCTCCCAAAAAATCAGACAGTACTCATCCTATGCCATCTAGTGCTGGCTCCCGACCAATTACAGCCAATTACCTAGCTCAGGTGCTTGTACTGTCTACATCCACAGAGCTATTTGTAGGGACCTATTAGTATGAGGCTACCTTGTTGTGCCAGATGGGTGTATACTACATACTTCATATATCATCTGTTTACCTTCCCTAGAGTTATATATTTGGTGGGTAAAACGTGGCCTCTATATTTTCACACTAAAAAGCCAACAGTTATTTTCTCATAATGCAAAATGTATTGGGAAAAAACATCTATAACCCCTTCACTCCTAGGCGATGTTTAATTTATTTTATACTTTATTCCGCTTAGGGCTTTTAAACCTGTAATTCTCTGCTTGCTTGTTTTATACAGCAGAATTGCTGTATATAGTGTACAGTAAATCACGGGGCTCCGATGAAGACCAGCCTGCAGCTGCCCTCTACATTTGTGAACCCAAGCAGAGATGATTTCTAGTAAGTGTTTATCTCACCCCAGTTCCAGATTCACCTTAGCACCTTAGCACTGCTGTGTAGTGTCCTCCATGCTGCTTCTGTATGTGTTCTACATAAATATCTGTGTATGCTGTGTATATATACTGATATCATTTTCTAATTCATCTGGTAAAGCTCTTTCTATTCATGTATTTCTTTTATTTTTTTTCTCCCCTATCCCCTGTAAATTGCAAATAAAGAGATTCACTCCATAGGTTACTCACAGTGAGTGATCACTTTATTTTCTGCTGCCTACTCCCCAGGGAATGAAAGTTTAGTGACATCACAGACTACTCTGCAGTGCCCTCTTTGACAAGCAAAGTTCAGTGGAAACCACTCACATTGGAGGGGGTACTGTATCCTCCTGTCACTGCTCTCCTTTGTATGCAGCAAAACCAATGTTCAAGTAAACACACAGAATCTCACACAGACAGCATGGCTTGTGCCACAGCTGGAGACAACCTTATCTGATCACTAGATATGTGCCTGTCATCTCTCTCTCTCCCACTCAGTAGCAGTGTGGCGCCCCGCAATGAGTGCGTCACAGGAGGGTATTGCAGCCATAAATGCAGCAGCAATATTCTCTGACCCAGCAGTCATTTGGTTAACTTAGAGATCCATACTCTGCATGCCTCACTTAGCATAGAGGGCCAATCAAGGTCCTGGTGGGCGGAGTGCAAGGGTAGTGTGTAGTGGAAGTTTAAAGGGAACAGATCACCCTAATACACAGTTAGTACATGTCCCTGCACCCTAAGGATACCTTTCCAGCACTGTTTTTGTGTAAAATCTTGCATTAGTATAACTGATATAAAGAGTTTATAAACTTACTAGCCTGGAGACATCTGGGCGTATCCCTCCTTCTGTTATACTTCAGGGCTGTGCATTGCATGTCTGTGCTCCCCCTCCCTCCGTGCCTGCTGCCCTGCCCTGATAGGTGTGATCGTTATCTCCTCTGCACAGAGGGAGGGGGAGCACAGCCATGCAATGAATGCACAGCCCTGAAGTATAACAGAAGAAGGAGGGATACGCCCAGATGTCTCCAGGCTAGTAACTTTATAAAGTCTTTATATCGGTTATACTAATGCAAGATTTTGCACAAAAACAGTGCTGGAAAGGTATCCTTAGGGTGCAGGGACATGTACTAACTGTGTATTAGGGTGATCTGAGGTGGTTGGTTCCCTTTAAGTTCAGACTTAGTCTAGTCTGGAGGAGTCAGTCTGCAAGGAACAGCAACCTAGAAGACCTCTGCAGAACTCCAGCTCTGCAACGTAGGAGAGGGGGCTCGCACAGTCCCGTGCGGCCCCCTGGCCACCTTCTACCGGCCATTTCCCTACCAATCACGGGCATCATTATGCGGGCTAAAAACCATCCCGTGCCCTTATACAGCCGGTTTGCTGGTACCGAAGCTAGCAGCAGTTCAGCTCTGCTATGCGAACCAGAAGCGTGGAGGAGCAGCTTTACAGGAGCACCCCACCACTGCCAAATCCAGTCGTCTAACCAGCGGTGTACCCACCAAGGGACCCAAGGCTCCCCAAAACATCCATCACGTATACTTTGGATAGGGCATTCAAGCAGCCTCCCTGTACCCGATCTGGTATTCCTGGGCGACAACGGCAACTTACTTAGTTAGAATGGAGGAACACCGCGGATCTCTGAGGGACACCTATCACTGCTGAGTCCACCCGGTCTGCTATCTACAAACTGTATGCCATGTACTGCTTGCTGGTTACAGTAAAGACCCGTTACAGAGACTTACAGTGTCCGTGCTTCCTTATGAACTGTCTGTCCGCACTTCAAGGTAACCGCAGCTGCCGCAGAACATCTTAAGCAGCTCCAGCCTCCGGGGATCACCGCTCAACCTGTGGGGAGCGTTCCATCTTGCTGCTATCCATCCCCCGGAGGCCCCGCAGCGTCGGTAAGACTTACCGAACTACTCATAGGTGGCGTCACGAAACAATTAACCCCTTAATCTGTTCCCGCAAGACGTCTTCAACCCTTTTGATCTGCACTCAACCGGGCCCCACTACCGGCAGGCGCGGTCCACCCGTGACAAGGAGGAAGGAGCTACAGCCTGTCTAAACCGGAGTCCCGGCCACGGTGAGTCAGCAGGACAGGCAGAAAATAAAATGACAGCTACACTACACTACAGTACACTAGCAGGAGACACAGAGCACACTGAGGAGGGACAGAATAACAGTTTCCGTGGGTGTGGATATTTAAATAACATTTACATACTGCGAACTATTCAGCAGCGGAACTGAGTTGGTCGACAGGGTAGGGGGTACTCAGATACCGGGACAGGGGGTTACTTCAGTGGGGATCACGGCTGGTCTGTTCCCGGTTCCGTGCCCTGGACCCTCAATGACGTGGTGGGAGTGATGATGATGGGGAATTCGTAACATGACGCCACCTGTGGTACCTGGTAATAGGATTACCAGTGCTGCGGCCGGCCGCTGAGGTGAAGGGAATGCAGCTTTGGTAGTACAGCTCCCCACAGGTAAAGCTTTACCTCAGGGCAGCTGGGTGAATGAGGGGAGCAGTAGTAGCGGTTCTGTTGTGAACGCCGCAGGCGGCAGCGGTGAAGCAGGCACACACACACAATAGTCTCGGTTTCGGTTCCTTTTTACTGATGTCCGATAACAGGCACGGTCCAGGAGGGTAACCAGGGTATCGGTGCCGTTTGGGACGTCCACCTTGGAGAGTTGTGAGGCCTCCTCTGTTAGTGTGTTCAGTAATTGGGGTAAGTTCTGTTCCCTTCTTCTGTCTTCCTACCTCTTCCACTGGCCTCCATCCCTCTCTCTAGGGCGCTGCACAGCTGGGTCAGGTTTCCTGGTTCTGGGCCTGGCTTGGTTCCAGCAACCAGTTCCTTCCAGTCCTTCGACTCACTACTCACTTACTGACTGTCTACTGTCTACTGGCTGTTCTCTTCTCTGCAGACTGACTGACTTATCCCCTCAGGCCTGGATCTTTATAGGGGATCTGGCTGAAAGACAGCCAGTGGGGCTCCCCCCCAGGTCTGGGGTGGAAGGTGTTGGGTGCTGTGTGTGCCAAGGTGTATACCCTTCCCTGCACCAGTGGGTCCTTTGGAAATCCCCCGCAGGGGTGCCACAAAAGCACTGAGCCGGACTAGAGCACCAGCTAACTGCAGAATGTGCAGATGCTTATAGCAAGAAGACTACAAAGGATACAGCAATGATTTTTACATGTTTTAAAGGGCTGCCCGAGCACTATTTAAGGGTGCAATTAGGATCATCCTGAAAAATGACCTGACAGAGTCCCTTTAACAGCTTATTCTGAAGCGACACCTAAAATTCCAGGTAGGCTTTAATATCAAGATCAGTCTCAGCGTGGCCTTGTAGCCGTTGAGTCATAGGTCTGATATTACACTGTTCTGTGGAAAATCAGAAAGTTCATAAACCTGCAGAAGGAAGAATGTAAAAACCAAAGATAAAAATATTTACCTTGAGTCTTTGTCATAAAAATGGACTTGCAAATTTTCAGTACAATATCCTGTGAGTGAGCGGCACGCAGTTCTGCCGGCATATTTAAAGAGTGCGCAATGCAATATTGCATTCCGATGAGGAGGAAATAAACAGGACAAGCATCGAGCTGTGTCATTTCCATGAATTTCTGATATGAAGCAAATATTAAAGAAGCTTCAGTGGAATCATTGTATTTCTATTCTTACTAGTGGAAACATGGCCTTGTCTCCTTCTATAAATTGTCGGAGAATATTGCGCTCTCTCCAACTTCCAGATGCCACCTACAGTCTTTGTATAATGGATGAGACATACAGCGCTCTCTCTGCTGTATTACATTCTTTATGTGCAAGTAGCTTCAGATTGCAATGCATTGTGGGACGATTATACACTCAAATACCTAACCTCTGCATAACATAGTTACGCTGATATTGTCTGACTTAAAGTGAATGCCTAACTTTTGTCATTATTCTGCAATAAATAATTTCCTGTAAAAACTTTACAGTGGTCATAGCTCCACTTTTATTATACCGATTCCTTATGCCTATATATAAATGTGTTGTTAAAGGGAACCTGTAAGGACGATTCATCAACATACCCACTGCGCTTCCAGGATAATCAGTATTTGGCTTCAAAGCTCAATTCTTCAGTGTTGGTATTATATCACTATAAAACAGTTATAAATATAATAGTTATTCACTTATATGACGCCATTAATTCCATAGCACTTTGCATACATCAGTAATGCTGTCCCCATTGGGGCTCACAATCTAAATATCCTATCAGTATGTCTTTGGAGTGTGGGAGCAAACCAAAGGAAACCTATGCAAAGACAGGGAGAACATACAACTCCTTGCAGATGTAGTCCTTGGTGGGATTTTTAACCCAGGCCCAGGGCTGCAGTACAACAGGGCTGACACCAGGGGCTGATTGGAGATTCAAACTCCGGGTGGCAGATTTTGGTGGTCCGGGGGGATGGGGTGCTGTCAGAGATTTTTGGTGGTCCGGGGGGGGTGCTGTCAAACTATCGCCGGTCACTCACTGTGTAAGACGCCGTCTCTGCCGCAAGCCGCCACGTCTCCTTTGCTTTCACAACGCCAGCCGAAAAGCGCTGACGGCCCATTTGTGTGGGGGGCGGCCCTAGATGAGGGCTATACCACCAGCCCAGGGGGCACTTGCCCCCCTGCCACCTGGGCCAGTCCGCCCCTTTCTGACACCAAGCCAAAGGTGCCATTCCATCCTTTTTATGGTTGTACAAGAAACTTTTGAAATATCCTTTAAATATTGACTACCTGCAGTTACCACCAGAACTCGTTAATAAGCCTATTACATACTATGTATACAATATGTGATGTATAATCATTACTCAATAATAAATGTATACTGCAGACTTAAACAGTATACTGAAAGCTCCTGAGCTCCCTCTAGTGGTGGTAGTAAGCAGTCAGAATTATATGATTTGAGGGGTTGTCCTATACCTAAACTCCCCCTCCCCAAGGAAACAGGACATAATCATTAAGCTTTCAGTGGAAGAAATTGGGGAAGGGGGAGAGAGTGTGACCAGCCCCATACTGACATCCCAAATATATTACTAAGAAAGAAGTAGGGGAAGGAATGCCTGCAGAATCAGCCCCCTGATAATGTTCCTTTTCATGATGGTGAAAGAATCTTTGGGAAATGACAATGTGGTTACTCCCCACAGGTTATTTCACTATCAGGTACCTAATGATGTCCAGATTTAGGCCAGCTTCATATCACGATTCTCTGGATCAGGGGCTGTCCAGTGGGGACAGCCCCAGATCCGATTTTACCCTTATTGTATCCCTATGGGGCCAAATGGGGCCGGATGGCAGTGGTTTACCATCCCGTTTTGTGCTGTCCAGGAGGATCCGGCAGATTTCGTTCTTTTGCCTGGATACAAAATTGTAGCTTGCAGCATTTTTTGTGTCTGGGGCAAAAATTGGACAAAGTGTGATCTGGTGCCCCCTAACATGGGAGTCTAGGGCACCGGATCCAACAGAAAATCAATTCGGTCCCTTAATGCCGGGTGCTGAATGAGTGGCGGCTCTGACATTCAAGCTGCGCTCGTTCAGCACATGGACAGCGCAGCTAAAAGAGCCGCGGCTGAAATTTCAGCACCTGGAGAGCTCCTCTCCAGACGCTATGCTGAAATTTCAGCACTTGGACAGCAACAGCCACTCGCAGGGAGATTCCAGCAGAAAACAGGATCGGACGGCATATTTGCCCTCTGGTTCTGTTCTGTCCGAGGGCTGTCAGGTTCTGTCCGGTGGCTCTTCCTACAAAACACTGGACAGAACCTGACAGCAAATAAATGTGGTGTAAAGCCAGCCTTAGGGTGGTGAAAAACCAGACAGAAGGATTGTTTGTATAGAGGGAGTGGTAGGGAATTTTTAGGTAAAGTAAATTACAGTGATTTCTTTGTTAACTTACCTTCTATATTGGTTGTCACACCAATCCTACTCTCAAAAAATTATGATATGGGGTGCCATAATGTGTGGTAGCAGGACATCTCTAGACTTTATTCCAGGTAGACTAAAAGCTCACTGAATGATTCATTTGGTTCTAGATTAGAACTTGTGTACGGCTATTTTTCCCATAAGCCATTTTTCAACACAATGACAAGCCACATGCTATGGCACTACTGCGAGTAGGTTGCATGCACTAAATGCACTACTACAACCTACAGAATCATTGGACTTGCCTCCTTTTGAGTAAATCTAGGACATCATTGGTCAGCAATTTGAAAGGTGGCTGGCAGCTGCAGATCTTGATGATTTCTGTGCCCAAGTGCAGTCATTCTGGCAAAACAGTAGTCAGACTACTGTTAATAACTTCATTGATCGCAGCCAAGTCGTGTAAGTGCTGGGACTTCTGTATGTGGTTCTCATATGCATTATTATATAAATGGAGATGTTTGGGAAAAAAATGTTTCTATTTTTTTCAATATTTCCATATGATCAATATGCGTATCCATCCTTTGATTTATGGAATACCATGACTTTTGCTTCTTGGTGTTGCACTCTTAATACTGTACAGACAAAGATAACGGGGGGAAAAAGTCCAGCAACAACGTCCTTTAAATTTTCTTGGAAAAAGAAAAAAGTTCATTTTATTTAGGCATATTAAAGAGCAGACATGCCAGACATGAGTCAACCATTACATGTTTCGAACAAACTATGTCTTAGAACCAAGGTGTTATCTCTGCTTTTTAATATGCCTAAATAAAAGGCACTTTTAACTGTTCCAAGAAAATTTAAAGGACGTTGTTGCTGTTTTTTTTTTTTCCTTGTTGTCCTTGTCATTAGATGTATATAGAGATTTCCTTATATCCATGCACTGCCCTGGAAACCACCTCCTAAACTGATTCTATATGGTGAGCTTAAACCTTTCTAACTAGGGTGACAGGGATAAAGAGAAAAAGAGAGCGCAGTAGTCCATCTTCATTCTGGAATCTGTGTGAAAAAACAATACTTTGCTGCAGTGTATACATGTCTTAAAGAATTAGAAGCAGCATAACTGAGAAGGGGGGCTCAGCACCCTTACACTAGAAAAATGGTATTTGCTACCTTTTTACCTTACCTAGAAAAGCAGATGCGGTAACCTGTGAGCTTCATTAGTCTCTACAACCACATAAACTGTTCGTAGTACTAAGGGAGCGAAATTAAAAATCAAACCACCATGTCTAACACCAAAGATTTTAGTGAAAATGAGCTTGTGTTTAGTAAAAGACCTGGTGATGCAGATAAATAAGCTTCCCACCATCATTATCCTCACCGCCGGTCAGTAATTAATGTTACGAGAGAGTTAAAAGGAGCATTGACTCTTAAATACTTCTCATCGACTCGGCACAGAAGATATCTGCAGTGACACGCGAGTGATGTATGCGCTCTGAATTCTAACGCTTTCTGCCCCGACATCCTGTGCACCTAATCAATTACCATCATTTCAGATACTACAGATATGTCAGCGCTTGCTCATGGGTAGAAATAGCGAATGAGAGGTTAGCGCTAATTAACTCTTGAAATCAGAACACAGGAGAGTGGGTTCATCTCATGTTTAGCTCACGCTGTATCTGTACAGATGAGAAAAGCTCTCTTTATTTTGTTCCGCCATTCACTTTTATCTGCATCTCTATTAAGAAGAGGCCTGTTTATCAAGAGGTGTAATCTGGAATAGGTTTATTTCAATAGCGGCGGCGGAACAGGATGTCCTCATGATACCAGACTTTGGAAACATTGATGGTTTCCGTCACAGTAGGACAGTAAACTACAGATAGCTAAAACCTCAGATTTTTAATAGGTCTATATTCTTTTGCAACCTAATTTATTTCTTCCGTGCCTTTAAAATAACAAATGAGACAAATAGAATTGATTAATCTTATAACTTTTAAAATCTGTAGATGCATTGAAAAAGTATGTGGTTACTGATTAAAAATAAATCTTGAGTAGCATGATCCATAGTGTTAATGACCTACATTTAGCCGTCCCCTAAAATATCCTAACATACATTTTGTTAGTGCTTAGCAAACATATGTTACAGTCTCTTAATAAGAATGTGAAGGACCCTCTTATATGCACTGTGCGAGTGCTTTGGGTGTACTTACTTCAGAAGTCCATTATAACAAATCCATCAGAGAAGGAAAAATAAGGGCACTCACCCATAAGTTGTGCAAACAGTCACCTTTATTCCGGGTCCATTATACAGGTGGCAAAGAGGGGATTGGAGAACGGTGGACAATGGCCCGTTTAATGCCTGTCTGTCCTATAGGACCAGTTGAAGTGCCAGACAGACATGAAACGGCCGTTGTCCACCGTTCTCCACTCCCCCCCTGCCACCTGTATAAAGAACCCGGAATAAAGGTGACTGTTTGCACTAGTTATGGGCGAGTGCCCTTACTTTTCCTTCGCTAATGGATTTACTAAACATATATTACATAAATAAGAAATTTAATAGAGGTAATGTTACTAAAGTCTGATCGTCATGTAGCAGGGTATTGATTAGGATACAACAAAAGTGCAAAAAATATACCTGGTGTGAACCTTACTTTGGTTTCATAATTTTAAGGTTGAAAAAATACACAGGTCAATTCAGTTCCTCCTAGCATGTTGATTCAGAGGATCAAAAACCACATGAAGCAAATGCTAAGCAGTCACTCTCTAGGGTAAACAAATAGTGGCTTCACCCAGAAATGACAGCTTGAAAGGGGGTGGACTTTCCCTTATGCGCCTGCCCCTGAAGACACCAATTGTGTTGAAGTATGTTGGTGTGAACTGTGTAATGCATCTTTGTATATAATATAATGCCTCTATGTATACGATGTAGCAGTATGTATACGGTATAGAGTAAAAGATGATATTATGTAGTAATATACAGTATAAGATAACATTTAAGGTAGCACTTAAAATTGGTATTGTGTATGGTAAGATAGTAAGCTTCTTCAGCTACTGACGTCAGGAATCCCTCCACTGGGGTGGAGCAGCCTCTAGGCTTGGAGAGTATAGACTCCATTTTATTTAATGATAATGAAAAATTCCAGCAATTTGTCCAGATTGATATATAAAAACAAACTTATATTCCACCACGATTAAAACATCAAAAAGGCTTTAAAATAAGATTACTCCCATGGGTATGGTGTCTGGCCTACCCATTTCGGATTGTAAAATCCTTACTCATTAGTAAAGATTTTACAATCTGAAACGCGTAAGCCAGACAGCATACTCATGGGAGTGGTCATATTTTAAAGCCTTTTTGATGTTTTAATCGTGATGGAATATAAGTTTGTTTTTACATATCAAACTGGACAAGTTGCTAGAATTTCACATTATCATGACCGGTACAGATATCTTGCATCTGTTTCCCTGAACCATCCAGATTTGATTGAAGTCTATCAGCTTGGTTCACAGTCACAGTCAAGGAGGAGTTGCTGAATGCATTGAGCTGAAAAAAACTTTTATCCATTTTAGTTCAGTAATAGTCTAGGAGTAATAGTGTACAAGCTGAGTAGATATCTTAGTTGCCATAAACACCTACTTATTGTGACCTGTCACCCTAACATCAGTAGACTGTGAGAACAGAGCTCTCAGGAAGGACTTCAGAAGGGGGACATACAGAGAACTAGTTCTTTCCTCTGTTATGAACTGCAGGCCTGGACACGGCAGAGGTTCCCCTGGCAGTGGACTGTCTGCACCGTTGTGTCAATGGGTGGGACTTAACCGTAGGTGAAGAAGAGGACTAAATGACTCAGACATGTGGGAGTGCTTTACTAAGCAGAAAAGATGAAGACAGATTGGTCAGTGGATGTATCAGGAGTTATATAGCAGTCCAAAGTAAAAGTGTGCCTTAAAGCCAAACATGTTGAAAAGACTTGTTAAATTGCTTACACATCTACGGTAAAGTGTAATTCCTGGCAGATGTGGCAGATGTCACCGAATCTGCTGTGTAAAGGACGACTTGCAGCATTGATCCGGCATGCCCCATTCATTCTCTATGGGGCTTGCGGTCAGGTGTGGCAAGTTCAGTATTGCCGAATCCGGTACTTGCGGCACCACAAAAAAAAAGTTTCTAGCAGCATTTTTTTTGCGCGGCTGCAAGTGCTGGATCTGCCGCATTCGGCAATACCGCACTTGCCGCATCCGACCACGAGCCCCATAGAGAATGAATGGGGCTTGCTGGATTGGTGCCACAAGTTGTCCGTTACACGGCAGATCCAGCAGATGCGGCGACATCTGCCAGATCTGCTGGGAATTACACTTCACCGCAGATATGAAAGCAGCCTTATTGTGCGGTGTGTTTGTGGTACTGTGCAGAACATTCAGTAAATCCTTGCTAGTCATTCCCCAGCGTAAGGATCCTGGCCTGATAGCCTAAATCAAGGTATGGTTTGTATCCAAAAAGACCCCATACCCAGCCAGGATCATTGCAATCAAAACCCCCTTGCTTTGTAGGGATAGCTGGGTCGCAGACTACAAGAGGGAGCCCATCGCCCATGACTGCCACCTCGGACCACCTTCACAAGCTAACAGCCTGTCTTTCTTCAAATAAAACAGAGTCTGTTTGCATGGCAGCCCTGTCAATGGATATTAATGTACTATTAGGTCTTTTAGGAGCGCCTGTCCTAATAACAGGTTCCCTTAAAAGATAATGGGGAAGATTTATCAAAACTGTCCAACGATAAATCTGTCCTTGTTGCCCATAGCAGCCAATCCCAGCAAAGCTCTCATTTTCTCCACACAAGCTTTGAAAATGAAAGATGTGCTTTGATTGGTTATTATGGGCAACAAAGTTCTGTTTTTAGATAGTTTTGATAAAAGATATAGCAAACATTGTAAGTTTTTTCATCTTGTACAGCGTACAGTCTTTATATTTATATTTTTTAATTGTTATCACGGCCTCCCTGCAGCCTCCTAGCTACTCATGTATGTAGGCCGCAAGTACTTGTCCAGTTCACTTTATATCTTTATTTACTTCGAAAGTTCTTCAGTATTTAGTGCTGCAAATAACAATACTGCCTGTCAATCAGGCGCTGCATGAATGGTTCAGGCCTTGTAATGTGAGAGAACCTAAAAGCGTCCAATGTTAGGGGTCATCCAGGCTTTGTGTTCTGATCAGGCTTCTAATCATTACCTGGTTTTGTCAGATACGTTCCCTGTTATCTCTATCTGGTACGAGCTTCCATCTCTCTCTGCCCTTTGAGGAGGTTGACCTTCCTGGCTCCCCGAGTCTTGACTTGCTGATGCATACTGAGCCGTTGTATAATCCATTGATTATCATGATTTTAGCAGTAATAGATAAATGCCTTTCATTTCCTCACCGCTCTTCATCTTTACATCTCTGCACGGTAACAACATGAAGGCTGAGTCCAGGGATTAAATTGCCCTATTTTTGCAAAATATAATTCTCGAGAACATCATTTTCTTCCGTCGGTACATATAAAAGCGCTCTACGGACACGAGTCCTGAAATGTGTCTAATAAAAAAGTCATTTTTAATGTCTTAAACATGTTAATATACCATATATATTGTTCTGTCTTAGAATGTCCGTTAAGACTCATTTTGCAAATTCTAGCATTTATTATATCTTTTTTTCAGATAATAGCATTTGTTGTATGTTGTCTGCAAGCCACAGTGGAGTAGAGACTGCATGGTGCCGCTGTGCAATAAAAGTGTGTTACCGACAGACTATGGTCTATTTGCAGCTGGGTTTATAATACATTTACAGTTGTGGCCAAAAGTATTGACACCTCTGCAATTCTGACAGATAATACTCAGTTTCTTCCTGAAAATGATTGCAATCACAAATTCTTTGGTATTATTATCTTCATTTAATTTGTCTTCAATGAAAAAACACAAACAGAATTGTCCTAAAGCCAAATTGGATATAATTCCACACCAAACATAAAAAAAGGGGTGGATAAAAATATTGGAACTGTTAGAAAAAACATTTCAGGCTTCTCTAATTTGTGTAATTAACAGCACCTGTAACTTACCTGTGGCACCTAACAGGTGTTGGCAATAACTAAATCACACTTGCAGCCAGTTGACATGGATTAAAGTTGACTCAACCTCTGTCTTGTGTCCTTGTGTGTACCACATTGAGCATGGAGAAAAGAAGGAAGACCAAAGAACTGTCTGAGGACTTGAGAAACCAAATTGTGAGGAAGCATGAGCAATCTCAAGGCTACAAGTCCATCTCCAAAGACCTGAATGTTCCTGTGTCTACCTTGCGCAGTGTCATCAAGAAGTTTAAAGCCCATGGCACTGTGGCTAACCTCCCTAGATGTGGACGGAAAAGAAAAATTGACGAGAGATTTCAACGCAAGATTGTGCGGATGGTGGATAAAGAACCTCGACTAACATCCTCCAAACAAGTTCAAGCTGCCCTGCAGTCCGAGGGTACAACAGTGTCAACCCGTACTATCTGTCGGCTTCTGAATGAAAAGGAACTGTATGGTAGGAGACCCAGGAAGACCCCACTTCTTACCCCGAGACATAAAAAAGATGTAGTTTGCCAAAACTTACCTGAGAAAGCCTAAAACGTTTTGACAGAATGTTCTCTGGTCAGATGAGACAACAGTAGAGCTTTTTGGGCAAAGGCATCAACATAGAGTTTACAGGAGAAAAAAAGTGTCATCCAAAGAAAAGAACACGGTCCCTACTGTCAAACATGGCGGAGGTTCCCTGATGTTTTGGGGTTGCTTTGTTGCCTCTGGCACTGGACTGCTTGACCGTATGCATGGCATTATGAAGTCTGAAGACTACCAACAAATTTTGCAGCATAATGTAGGGCCCAGTGTGAGAAAGCTGGGTCTCCCTCAGAGGTCATGGGTCTTCCAGCAGGACAATGACCCAAAACACACTTCAAAAAGCACTAGAAAATGGAAAGCACAGGAGACTTCTAAGGTGGCCAGCAATGAGTCCAGACCTGAATCCCATAGAACAGAGGTCCCCAACTCCAAGCCTCAAGGCCCACCAACAGTGCAGGTTTTCAGGATTTCCTTAGTATTGCACAGGTGCTAATGTGATCATCTGCACAGGTCATGATTCCAACCCCTGTGCAATACTAAGGAGATCCTGAAAACCTGCACTGTTGGTGGGCCTTGAGGCCTGGAGTTGGGGACCTCTGCCATAGAACACCTGTGGAGAGATCTAAAAATGGCAGTTTGGAGAAAAGCAGCCTTCAAATATCAGGGACCTGGAGGAGTTTGCCAAAGAAGAATGGTCTAAAATTCCAGCAGAGCATTGTAAGAAACGCATTGATGGTTACCGGAAGCGGTTGATTGCAGTTATTTTGGCTAAAGGTTGTGCAACCAAGTATTAGGCTGAGGGTGCCAATACCTTTGTCTGGCCCATTTTTGGAGTTTTGTGTGAAATTATCAATGTTTTGCTTTTTGCTTCATTCTCTTTTGTGTTTTTTCATTGAAGACAAATTAAATGAAGATAATAATACCAAAGAATTTGTGATTGCAATCATTTTCAGGAAGAAACTGAGAATTATCTGACAGAATTGCAGGGGTGTCAATACTTTTGGCTACAACTGTACTTGCGAGCTTTCAAGGATGGGCGTCTAGAAGGTCACTGACTGTACGACAGGTGAAGGAGAATACAGCAGCACTGAGAATTGCCATGTCTACCAGCAATCGGGAAGGACTCCCCTTTTTTAGTAGCCTACAGAACATTCATTTTATGCTATTAGTCCATGCTGCAAGTGTACTGAAATACCTAAAGTACCCATATAACAGGAAATAGCAATTTTAGCAACCAAAATGCTACCCAAGGTCTGAAAATCAGTTATAACTACCATAAAGTCACAGTTTTGGGACTCATGTACATGGCCGCCTTATAAATAAGACATTTACCATATTTTTTGGACTTCTAAGATGGACTCCCCCGAGGGGGGGGGCTTGTTATGGTCCTGATGTAGGTACTGTGAGGACAATGGAGTGGGGACACTGTAAGCAGGAACAGGAATTCTGCCCACTATTTTAGTAAATGAATATGCACTGCTCCCCACGCCTATAATATCCCGTCTGCCTCTTGGCACTGAGGAGGTGCTGAGAGATGGGCATGATTTTGGGTGTGGGCAGCAGTACATATTCATTTGCTAATTTATTTAAAGTATCAATTTGCAATAAGAATTAGTATGGTAACACCTCTGTGCAGCATGTTTGAGTTCTCTTGGCTCTGCTGTCACTGCAGTTGTTCTACACAGGAGGAGGTGGTGGTCACCTGACCAGATCACAAGCTGCAGTAATGTAATGAGAAGGCAAGGTAAGGCCAGCACACAACACAGCGCGCAGTCCCTGCCTGTTCATTATGTCTGCTAGTGGTGACTGCATTTTGTCAGTGCCACCACCAGCACCATGCTCCTATCTCATCTGAATGCAAGTTCATGTGCGCTGTTGCCCTCATGCATAATCCTGCCCAACTTTAGGCACTAGCTTCACTGCCAAAAGGTGGGCATGATTATGAAAAAGAACGTGCTGTGACGCTTGAAACACGTCAGGCCATAGGGTCTGTGTACCCATATTCATAATATTCAAGTTACTTGGGATAAGGTGTGTTGCGATCCGCACTGCCAGGCTGACTCACATCAAAGAAGACACTTGAAAATGAAGTGTTGATCAAATCCTTCCTTTATTCACCGACGCGTTTCGGTGCCCACCCGGCACCTTCATCAGGGATACCTCCACCCCACCAAACAGCTCTTATTTATAGGAACATTCATAGACATAATTAGTAGGTGTTGACTCATATGTGACGTCAAAACCGTCATCAAAATCGGGAGGATCCTTGGTTTTGCCGCAATTCTTATAAAAGACTCGTAATTTACATATAAATGCAATTATAATATATCTCAACAGTTATGCAGAAAAATGCAAGCCGCACTCACCAGTCGTTGATCCTGTGTCTTTATTTCAAGTTCATTCCTGTACGGACCATGAACACAAGCAAGGGAGGGGGTGCAGGGATGGAGAATATATCTCAAACATTCTAAAAAATCCGTTCACATTAACAGTTAAAAAACTAGAAGAAATTCCAAGCGGAAAAGGCTGCAAATCCACTTAGGAAAATATACTGGGGATGTAAAAAAAATAACCTATCCTCCTGGGGAATAGAACCCATAGGCTCAAATGGCCACTAATATGTGTGTTCTCTAGTGTTTTGTGCCACCTTCAATTTACCAAGGAATGAAAGAGTTATATTATTAGGGTCTGTCATGCATCAATATAATTTATATTCATTCTTTTATTGCAGGTAAAAAAAAAAAAAAAAGAGAAGAAGAAAAAAGAACCAGCAAAATTGCCTAAAAACATTGTTAACTTTTATTAATATTATTAAATAAAAATGAAATATAAAAGAATGAAATATAAAAAATATATAAACATATATCTTTTATATATAGATTATTGTTTTAAAACTATATTTGAAGAGTAAAACGCGGTGAAGTTGGATAAAAGATGAATACCATTAAAAGAGTTAAAAAACAAAATCAGCCTCATACTGGTCATTTTTTCTTAGGCATCCGATGCATGTATATATCTAGACTACCTGGGCTATGCAGTGTAGGAGAGTAAGCTTGTTCTCATGTATGTCTGTGGAGTAACAGACAAATGGTTGGACTTCTGTGCTCTAATTACACAGAAGTCCAACCATTTGTCTGTTACTCCACAGACATACATGAGAACAAGCTTACTCTTCTACACTGCATAGCCCAGGTAGTCTAGATATATACATACATCGGATGCCTAAGAAAAAATGACCAGTATGAGGCTGATTTTGTTTTTTAACTCTTTTAATGGTATTCATCTTTTATCCAACTTCACCGCGTTTTACTCTTCAAATATATGTTAGTTTTAAAACAATAATCTATATATAAAAGATATATTTTTATATATTTTTTATATTTCATTCTTTTATATTTCATTTTTATTTATTAATATTAACTAGCTGGGAGCCCGATGCACATGCATCGGGATTCTAGAAGGGCGAGTCTCTGACTCGCAATGGCCGCTTCGCGGCCAATGCTTCGCGCTGCTAAGTCGACTCGCCATGCCCGCTGCGCGGGCATAGCGAGTCGCCTTAGAACTGCTCGCAATGGCCGCTGCGTGGCCAATGCTTCGGGCGTATCCACATGACCACGCACGACTCGCAATGGCCGCTGCGCGGCCAATGCTTCGCTTGTATCCACTTGACCACGCCGGGGGCAAAAAACCCATTCGCAATTATATAATAGATAAAAGTTAACAATGTTTTTAGGCAATTTTGCTGGTTCTTTTTTCTTCTTCTCTTTTTTTTTTTTACCTGCAATAAAAGAATGAATATAAATTATATTGATGCATGACAGACCCTAATGATATAACTCTTTCATTCCTTTGTAAATTGAAGGTGGCACAAAACACTAGAGAACACACATATTAGTGGACATTTGAGCCTATGGGTTCTATCCCCCAGGAGGATAGGTTATTTTGAAAAAATTTTTTTTTTACATCCCCAGTATATTTTCCTAAGTGGATTTGCAGCCTTTTCCGCTTGGAATTTCTTCTAGTTTTTTAACTGTTTTTGTGAACGGATTTTTTAGAATGTTTGAGATATATTATAATTGCATTTATATGTAAATTACGAGTCTTTTATAAGAATTGTCCCAAAACCAAGGATCCTCCCGATTTTGATGACGGTTTTGACGTCACATATGAGACAACACCTACTAATTATGTCTATGAATGTTCCTGTAAATAAGAGCCGTTTGGTGGGGTGGAGGTATCCCTGATGAAGGTGCCGGGTGGGCACCGAAACGCGTCGGTGAATAAAGGAAGGATTTGATCAACACTTCATTTTCAAGTGTCTTCTTTAATGTGAGTCAGCCTGGCAGTGCGGATCGCAACACACCTTATCCCAGGTAACTTGATGCTCGTCCACGCCTGAGTGGTTCGGTGAAGGTCCAGCAGCAGCCATCAGGATATTATTCCTAACACGCCTTCTAACCAGTTGTGGGTGTCACAACTGGACCAGGTGAGTGGACTCCCGTTACTCACCAGCTTGCATATCTAGTGTCTAAGTGATAAGGGCACTATTGCGCCTCTTGTTCCCCCAACCCCCTTTTGTATTTATATTCATAATATTGGAATTTATGAAGATGGAATAAAAAATTCTAAATGCATGGAGAGACCGTTGTGCTGGACCCTTATTTCTACTAGCTTCAGTGCCAAAAGGTGGACGGGATTATGGATGTGGAGAGCAGTGCATATATATGTGCTTAATTATTGGGCAGATGTGGCAGCTCACGTCACTGTAGCTCGTGATCTGGAAAGGAGTCTGCCCACCTCCTCCTGTCTAGCATGGCGGCAGTGACAGCAGAGCCAGGAAAACTCAAACACGGTGCACAGAGAACCGGATTACCATACTTTACAGAAGTGTGAAGAGGCAACCATTGGGTTATATCACAATAAAAATAAATGAAGAGTAAATTAAACTGCGGAAAAAAGAAGCATAGTGGGCATGGGATTCCTATAAATCCATCCATTGTGTTTGTATTGTAGAATGCAGAATTTTGGATACAGTGTAAACATGCTGCATCCAAATCGTTGCTAATCCGGATCATGGCCCGTACCTTCCTCCCAGCATGTCCTGCAGATCCTGTGGCATGTCGTAAACTGACATGTGGTGTGACTTCCTGACACACAGCATTTCAATTTCTGACTTGCAGAAACATGAGTGTACCGAAATTACGCTGTGCCCAGAGTTCCGATCGAGGGTACGGACACTGCGTTCTCCCACACAGGACACTAGCGTCTCTGCAAGACAAAACATACTGCACTATTTATGTTATGAAATATTTTATTAGACTTTTTGCTTCAAAATTTTTTCTCTATTTTCCACCTGTAACACCTAGGCACACGATATGGTCTTACAGTCCAAAAACTATGGTACTTTACCCCCACATGCCTTATATGTGTGAATGGGTATAAGGAAGCATTGCTTCTAGAAAGGGGAGTATCACTGTTTGTATAGAGTACAACTAAGCCTGTACAGTACAACAGTGTCCGGAGTTTGCACGGTTGTGTTCTAAGGAGTCCTAAAGGTCCTCTACGGCCGGCAGCTGCCTCTGCTCCTCTGTTGCTCGGATTACCATGGACATAGACTTTCCACAGGAGTGAGCACGTGTCTGTTTTCTTGCCTCGGCCATGGACAAGGTCTGAAGACCAAAACATTAGCCATATTTCTGTACATACATTATCTTGCCGCTGCATTATTAAAGTTCATCATCACTTGGAAACTCTGCTGTGGTATTTTCTATCATACTTGGTCAAATCAAGCACTGAGAACAGAAATCTACATTGACTGCTGAGCGGGCACCATACTCCGTTCATTCCAATTAGCCTGACTTGGGTGGTAATTAACAGCCTAAGAATCAGGTTGTAGGCATTCTCACCTTTATGGTGCCGTCACACCTGCCGACGTCGCTAGCGACATCGCCGAAAAAGTGACGTATCAGCGATGTCGCTAGCGACGTCGCGCTGTGTAAACGAGCGGCGCGACCGCGTATTATCGCTGGTCGCAGGTTGACAGGTTTACGGGAAGAACCGTAAACCTGTCAACCGGCGACCTGCGATAAGGCTGGATCGCGCCGTGTGACATCGCCAGAGCGATGTCGGCGGCGATCCAGCCTATACCGCAGCATTGCTGCGGATCGCTCGCTGGGCTGAGCCCATCCCAGCGAGTGATGTCACCGCCCGCATCGCTGCGGTGTCGCCGGCCGCAGCGATTCTGTGTGAGAGCTGGCCAGCGATGTCGGAACCGAGCAGGCACCCGCGCATCGCTTCCGACATCGCTGGCCAGATCGTGCTGTGTGACGGCACCATTAGTCTATTGTTTTACTGTGACAGTTTTGGAGTAGGACATTGTGACCAAATTAGCTGTGCCAGCATTCTGGATTTTCTAACAAATTCTGGTCTACAGCTGAATCGACTTTGAAAACTATTCTCTGCACTGAGTCAACTCCACTAATGCCGGCTTCACACTGCGGCGTGATCCGGTCCGATTCTGTCCGGGATGCCCCTAACAGCCGCGGACCGGATCAGCACACAGAGCTTGGGGGCTAATATGCCCTCCTGTCCGGTGTGCAGCGCACGCAGTTCCCGCTGCTGACCTGTCAGCGACTGCGTGCGCTGCACACCAGACCGGAGGGCATATTAACCCCCAAGCCCTGTGTGCTGATCCGGTCCGCAGCTGTTAGGGGCATCCCGGACAGAATCGGACCGGATCACGCCGCAGTGTGAAGCGGCCCTAATACAGCATTGGAACCATGACTCTTCTCTATTGCTCAGTCTGGTCTGTTATACTTCTTTTCTAGTTTAGTATTGAGACTCTCTGACTAACTTAGCTCCACTGTATACTGTAAAGTCAACTCTGCCATATTGTTGTGCCATTTTTCCCTGGACTCTGTGACTAACTTAGCTCTATCGTCGTGTAAACACATTCTGTTTTTGCTCTGCAAACGCAGCTCATCTACATTCCTTGCGTCAACATTACTCCATTCTAGATTACAACTTCTTCAGATCTGTTACCATTGCTTCATCTCTGCTTCATTGACCGCTGTTGTTCCATTTTGCTCTCCAGCTACAACGGTCTCTATAGTTCCATCTCTGTTGTCCTACCAGTATCAACGTCACCTACCAATGTTAAATAACAATTGCTTCTCTGGACCCTGGAGCTGATACCACCGGTATAACTTTGCAGAAAAATGCTTTAGCAGACCCGACGACCTAATGTCACAAACCAAGTTATTGTCCACTAAAATTCCTTGCAAGCTCAATACGATTGTGCAGACATGAACACAAGTGTCAGATCTGTACGTTTACCTTTCTGCTTCAGTCTTAGTGAGAGATCAGGAAAAGTTTGTATATTCTCCAAGGGCCCGGGAGGAGCAGAGAAGAGAACATAGCGATCTCGCTTAATAACTTATATTCTGCTGGAGCTGAGTTACAAGCTGAGACTCAGCAGAGCTTGAAAGGTTTTCTATAGCTAAAAATAAAGGCTCGGCTTCCAACTTAACTTTGTATCCCGTGAACTTTATGACCAGGAAGCTAAATGAAGAATGAGAAGAATGAAAATTAGGCTATAAATTTACCTTAAAATAGTTGTTTTGTTTAGAAAACTCAGCTTCAAGTAACTGATTAGGCTTATTAGAAGAGAATCCCCCATTTAACACCTTCATCTGGCTATAAAGACTGTTCCTTTTTCTCTGGAGGATAAGTCATTACACAAATACTTCAATGATTAAATTGGACTGTGGAATACTTTAATTTGGTAGAGTGGTAAGAAAACTGAACACTATGAACAGTCTATCAGGGAGCATTGAGTCTCGTGTGCTCCAGCCAAACACCAGCCCGCCTGCTGTCCTAGCATAGTTCGACCCCTGTTCCAAACACTGGTGCTGGAAGTGACAGCCTGGCTCACTGGACTCTCTCGTCTATCACCACAAGTTTTCTCCTCTTGTCGAAGTTTCACTATGACTCTTCAGTGCAAGACCAATGATGGGTGTCTCCTGGTGCTATGGAAGTGAAGGCTGGGATCCAACTCTTGGCTAACATCGTCAGTACTCTGGGTCTTGACTGGTGAAGTCTCGGTCTACAGATCTCACCTTAGTGACATCGGAACTCTTTACCTTAACCGGCATAGTCTGGGCTCTCATGTACTTTTGCTGGCACAGGTCATGGATCTTCCCTCAGCTAGGGTCACCAATCTGCCGCTCTGTGCTCAGAGCTCCTAGGGGAACTGGCCGATCTTGAGCCCCTCTGGGGCGATGGGGCTATCAGCCAACTTCACTAAACCCTGTCCTTATTAAAGGCGGTTCTTGCGCCAACTCCCCCTCTTCTGTGCCTTTACATTTTGTAACTGTATCACAGGTGTCACCTGACCCCGGTACATCTTCTCAATCCTTCCCTGATGGAACCATTGACTGAGATGTCAATATCCTGTTTATTCACTTTTGATTCTGTTTTCCCATTTTCGGCCAGCAGATGGAAACATTTAATTGCAGGCATTTTTGCATCCCCTTACACATTCACAAGGATACCCAGCAAACCTGAGAGCAAGGTTATGGTTCCATTAGTCACCAGGAAAATGAATGGAGAAGAAGTTAAACATGTCCTCCTCTATTCTATTTAGGACATGGCTCCTAGTTCCCGAGATCTACAATCCTGTTCTCAGGTATATAAAGTAAGAATTAATACGGGATACCTTTTGGTTCTGGAAATAACCCTTTACAATAGATCTTTTCGTATTGGTTCTTTCCTAGGGGACTATTCCTGCATAGTTACCGTATATACTCGTGTATAAGCCGAGTTTTTCAGCACAAAAAATGTGCTGAAAAGTCCCCCTCGGCTTATACACGAGTATATACGGTAATAATAATAAAAAAAAAAATATATACCCGGCTGTATACAGCCCCCCCCGTGGTATACCGGGCCCCCCCTGTGGCAACCTGTAAAGGAAGCGATGATTATACTTATCGGGTCGCTGTCGCCGCCGCCGCCGCTCTGTCACCGTCCGTCACCGCGCTCCTCCTGGTCTTCATGCTTCCTTCACCGTCGCACAGGAAATGACGTCATTTTCTGTGCGCCGATGAAGGAAGCATGAAGACGGGAAGGAGCGCGGTGACGGACGGTGACAGAGCGGCGGCGTCGGCGTCGGCGACAGCGACCCGATAAGTATAATCATCGCTTCCTTTACAGGTGGCCACAGGGGGGCCCGGTATACCAGGGGGGAGGGCTGTATACAGCCGGGTACCGCTGTATACAGCGGGGGCTGCTGCATACAGCGGGGGCTGCTGTATACCCCTCTGGGGCTGCTAAATACCCCTCTGGGGCTGCTGTATACCCCTCTGGGGCTGCTGTATACCCCTCTGGGCTGCTATATACCCCTCTGGGGCTGCTATATACCCCTCTGGGGCTGGGGCTGCTGTATACCCCTCTGGGGCTGCTGTATACAGCTCTGGGGCTGCTGTATACCCCTCTGGGGCTGCTATATACCCCTCTGGGGCTGCTATATACCCCTCTGGGGCTGCTATATACCCCTCTGGGGCTGGGGCTGCTGTATACCCCTCTGGGGCTGCTGTATACAGCTCTGGGGCTGCTGTATACCCCTCTGGGGCTGCTGTATACCCCTCTGGGGCTGCTATATACCCCTCTGGGGCTGCTATATACCCCTCTGGGGCTGCTGTATACCCCTCTGGGGCTGCTGTATACCCCTCTGGGGCTGCTATATACCCCTCTGGGGCTACTGTATACCCCTCTGGGGCTGCTGTATACAGCTCTGGGGCTGCTGTATACAGCTCTGGGGCTGCTATATACCCCTCTGGAGCTGCTGTATACAGCTCTGGGGCTGCTGTATACAGCTCTGGGGCTGCTGTATACCCCTCTGGGGCTGCTATATACCCCTCTGGGGCTGCTGTATACAGCTCTGGGGCTGCTGTATACAGCTCTGGGGCTGCTGTATACCCCTCTGGGGCTGCTCTATACCCCTCTGGGGCTGCTCTATACCCCTCTGGGGCTGCTCTATACCCCTCTGGGGCTGCTATATACCCCTCTGGGGCTGCTGTATACCCCTCTGGGGCTGCTGTATACAGCTCTGGGGCTGCTGTATACAGCTCTGGGGCTGCTATATACCCCTCTGGGGCTGCTGTATACCCCTCTGGGGCTGCTGTATACAGCTCTGGGGCTGCTGTATACAGCTCTGGGGCTGCTGTATACCCCTCTGGGGCTGCTGTATATACCACTGGGGAGGCTACTGTATACTACCACTGGGGAGGCTGCTGTATACTACCACTGGGGAGGCTGCTGTATACTACTGAGGGGGCCTGTATACCACACTGCTGGGGGCTGTATACCTGTGCTGGGGTCCACCCTCGGCTTATACACGAGTCAATAGGTTTTCCCAGGTTTTGGGGGCAAAAGTAGGGGGGTCGGCTTATACACGGGTCGGCTTATACACGAGTATATACGGTAACTATTACTTTATATGGCAAGAAGGAATATGTAGAAATGATGCCTTATGTATGAAGTTTAAAATAATCAAGTAGTTCCTATTTTGGACTAATGAAACCAAGGTTAACACATGTACATTTTAGCTTTGGTGGCTCTTTCTCTTCATTTTGGAGAACTTCTTTACCCCTTATCTTTATAGGAGAGAGTCAAAATGACGGCAACCAAATCAATTACTTAATTATTATTCTCAATGATTAATGACCGCAGAAGCTTGGAACAGAAGATAGTCAGTACCTTACCACTATCAGAGACGTTACCACAACTGAGCAGCTTTTTTTCAAGACATTAACCTACGAGCTCCTATACTTGAATAATCCATTATATAAACTTCTGCTGTACTAATAAATTGCTGAAAATACAGTTATTAGCCCCTCCGGAGCTCGGCTCACTATTGCGCTGTTCTTGCTATTTGATTTATAGTATTGATAAATTTTGCTGAGAGACTAACTTTTAATAAGCCGAATTCTACATTGTAGCTCCACTTTAAACATTTAGTGACCAGAGAGGCTCCGTTCCCTCTTCTATTAATACCTTCACATCATGAGGGCCTTGAGAAATTGCAGATTTTTGCCATTATTAGTGGTAAGTGATTGATTAATTAATTACGGTCCTAATCTGTGGCATTTAGTGGCTGATTGTACACATCTAGATGTGAAATCTGTTCACATAGTCTACAGCAGGGGTGGGAAACTCCAGTCCTTGAGGGCCGCAAACAGTGCAGGTTTTCAGGATTTCCTTAGTATTGCACAGGTGATAACATAATCACTTGCACTGGTGATGATTCCAATCCCTGTGCAATACTAAGGAAATCGTGAAAACCTGAACTGTTTGCGGCCCTCGAGGACTAGAGTTCCCCACCCCTGGTCTACAGAGTGATCACTCAGCTATGTATGAGCCTTTGGAAAAATAATAATTTAGTTACTAAGCTTAGGTACCACGAGATGTGATTTTTTGACCCAAATGTAGGGGTTCTGTTTAGAGCAGGGGTAGGGGGCATCAAGGGCCAACAAAACGGCAGGTTTTTAGGATTTCTTTAGCATTGCACAGGGATTGGAATCATCACCAGTGCAGGTGACTACATCACCTGTGCAATACTAAGGAAATCCTGAAACATGACCTGTTAGCGGCCCTTGAGCCCTGGCGTTCCCCACCCCCGGTTTAGAGGAAGGCTAGGGCCAAACTAGCGTTGTGACCTTCGTCCTGGGGGGTCCGTCAAAAAGCTGGATTCTGGCAGCATTAGCGCAGCGTTACCATAGTGTAACGCTGCCTTAACGCTACCAATAGAATCTTATGGGTGACAGACTCCCAAGCACAGCCAAATGCCGGCACATAAGTGCCGGAGTTTGATACTCACGCTATTTCGTAGTGCAGCACATGACGTGGAAGCGCACATCATGTGGTCCGCTTGAAATAGCGCAAGATTTGAAACACAGACACCTTTTGTGCCCGTGTTAACATGCGCCATGGATTCGCTGCCCCATTATATTCTATGGCAGCATTAACATAGCATTAGGCTGCGTTAAGGCTGTATATACTAATACATGGTGGGTGCGTCCACAAAAATCACGACGCAAATGGGCCCTGGCATAAGAGATGCAGAGGTATGAATCACACCAAAGTCACTAAAGTTGATGCTGTCCCTTTTAAAAATCTTATATAGGGGCCTAGGAGCTTTGCCTATCAAACCTATATGTACTATATATACCTTTGCCTATATTCCAACTGAGCTCTAAACATAGAAATGCAACACTGGACACAAGCTATGGTCAAGAGTAAAGCTATGTATACACAGGGCGTTTTTAGTGCAGTTTTAGTGTGGGGTTTTTGTGCAATTTTACCTAGGTTTTATGCTAAATCCATGCTAATCTAAACCTGCTAATCTAAACCTGCAAAGTCATGCACACACATTAGTTTTATTTGTTACCAGAAATTGAAACTTGCATGAGTTTTGCTGCATTTTTCAAAGAATCAGCATGTCAATTCTTTGCTGAGTTTTTGCCTCAGCTTTGTAATGTCACACCTTGAAAATCACTATTTTTTCATTGTAAGCTCAAACGAAAAAAATCACAGTAAAAACACAGTAAAAAAAACACAGGAATACGACTGAAAGAATTTGATTACAAATATCTCATCTCAGTTTTTGATACGGTTTTGTTGCAGCTTGATTGTTCATCCGAGGCAGGTTTCACACCACGGTTTTAAGGATCTGGGGCTGTCCGGTGTGAACCAGACAGCCCCGGATCCGATTTTGGCCCCATAGTATTCCTATGGGACCGGATGGCATTCTTTTGCCATCCGGTTCCCTGCTGTCAGGGAGGATCCGGGAGAATTTGTTTTTTTTTCCCCAGACACAAAATCGCAGCTTGCAGCGTTTTTGTGTCCGGGACAAAAATCTGCCAAAATTGGATCCACTTGGATTCTCCTGGATCGGGTGCGATCCGGTTCCCCCTAACATGGTAGTCTATGGTCTCCAGATCCGACAGAAAATCGACACCGGGTGCTGAAGTTCAGCGGCAGATTTAAAGCCCCGAAACGCATAGGAAATAAACCAGAACCTGATTAACCCTTTACTGGAACTGGAAGTTTCTTGAGGTCAGCGCGGACTACAAAGCCCAGCTTTTTCTTCGGTGGAAATAATTTATCTTCAGTGGGCTCCTGCAGCGACCATTACCAGGCTCTCTCAGTTTGTTGTGGCTCTCACAGCCACCGCAGGTGAGTCACACCGATTGGGGGGACTGGACTGTTTATTAAGACGATAATGCCCTATGTGCGCTCCCTATTTATCCTTTAAAATACTGTATCAGCATGCTCCTGCAACATTTACTAGCTGGAGCGATGTTAAGGTCGTGGTTGCTGTTGGCCAGTGCAAGTATTTCTCAGCTAAAACTTAAGGCCCCGTTACATATAGCGATATTCCAGCGATCCCACCAACGATCCGACGTGGCCAAGATCACTGGAACATCGCTATGTGATCGCTGGTAAGCAGTGATACTGGACAATCAACTTACTGATGCTGCGTCCCCCGGGGGTCGCTGGGATTGCTCACTGTCCTGGGTGCAGCATGAGAATTGTTGTTTGTTGGCCGTGTCACACATGCCGATGCATGCTGGGCAGCGGGAGACCAACGATGGAAAAATGGTCCCGGCCATTCCGCAATGATCAGCTGATCAGCGAGCTCATCGCTGGTCGTTGCTACATGTCACACACAGCGACTTCGCTGGTGAGGTCGCTGCAACATCACATAACCTGCGACGTTGCGGAGATATCGTTAACGATATTGCTACGTGTAACGGGGCCTTTAGGTCTGCTTAGACTTGTGTTCTTTCTACCTTCTGCTTTGTTTTTATCCTTTTGTGGTTAACTTTCATAAGTTCTTTGTTGGACCCAGGGCTGGGGATTCTTTCATTTAAAACCTCAGCGGTAAGTCCATAACTGCCAGTTATAGCTTTGTATCTGTTGTGTCTTCTGTAATATTTAATCACCTCTGGTTAGGGTTATTGACCTAGGCTGACTACCTTCTTGTCTGATAATTCCACCTTTGTTTTTAGATTTCCTTTTGATGCAGCTTTCCTGACTCCCATTTGCCTAGCAGTCTTGAGTTTAAGGCTACGTTCACATTGGATGTTTTTTTATCTGTTTTGGTGCTGCTTTTTTTAAATTGCACTAAAAACAGATCAGTCACAGCGTCTGCCAGTAAAGTGAATGGCCCCTTTCACATCTATGCACCGATGCGTTTAGCAGCATTGCGCTAGCGCAGGTGCAAGTGCAGGTGCTATCACAGCTTAGCGCAGCCAAGCGCAACTGCGCACAGATGAAGCGCATTGTGCTCACACCGCCATTACTTGCTATGGGTGAGGGCAGGAGACCACATCCCAGAAGTATAAATGTGACAGGTCGTGTGTCACAGCGCATGTGCTACTCCGGACGCACCAGAAATGTCGCATGATGAGTTTCTGGTGCGTCTGGACTAGCATATACGCTGTGACACAGCCTCTGTCACACTTGCACTTCAGGAATCCATCTGCCTGCGCTCGCCCGTAGCAGGTAATGGCGGTATTATCGCAATGCACTGCATCTGCGCTCCAATGCGCTTGGCTGCGTTTGCACTGCGCTGCCACCTGCACTAGCGCAGTGCTGCCAAATGCACAGGAGCGCAGATGTGAAAGGGGCCAATGTGATTTCCAATTTGCTATGCAGACATCAGCATTTTTTGACTGCTGCATTAGTGGTGCAGAAAGAGCTTCCAGAAAATAATGAGCATGTCAATGTGTGCTCTGTTATTCTGCTGCGCTTTTCACACCACAAACGCTCCATTAATTACCCTCCCTGGTGATCTCACACTGAGACTCGGCGATGTCTTCCTTCTGTGCACCAGCAGGACCTGGGGGTCCAGTACTGACAGGACCTTCCCATGGCCTAAGAGTCACATGACCATGGTCCTGTCAGTACTTGTCATACTCACAGTTCCTGCCAGTGCCTAGAAGGAAGACATCACCGGGGCTCGCCATGAAATCACTGGGGAGGGTAAGAAAGTGTGTGTTTCTGTTTATGTGTCTGTCTGTCTGTATGAGTTCCCTGACAATGGAGCAAAAAAGCACCACAAACAAATTATGTGTTTCTGATGCTTTTAGGCAAAAAGGGGACCGCCCTTTTCACATCTAAGCCTGGTCTGCGTTTTGCTTCATTTGAGTTTCTATGCATTTTTACCGCTAAAAACGCATCCAAAGCGCATGCGTTTTTGCCCCCATTGATTTCAATGGAAATGCATGCAAAACGCATGCAAAAACGCATTTGCATTTTCCTAGTGCAAAAACACATGCATTTTTGCAAACGAAGCCCTAGACTCATTGGCCGACATTTTTGTCTGCATTTGCATTGAAATCAATGGGGCAAAAACGCATGTGTTTTGGATGCATTTTTAGCGGTAAAAACACATAGAAACTCAAATGAAGCAAAATGCAAACCTGCATTAGATGTGAAATAGGCCGATTTGTTTTTGATGCAGAAACTGCACCAAAAACAGATCAACAAACAAAGGAGCACAAACGCTCTGTGTGAATGGGACCTAAAAGTGATTAGCTTATTCTGAACACAACCAAATCCCCAATCATAAGGCCATGTGCAAACATTGAGTATTTGGTGAGTTTTTACCTCAGTATTTGTAACCAAAACCAGGAGTGGAACAATCAGAGGAAAAGTATAATAGAAACACGTCACCACTTCTGTATTTATCACCCACTCCTGGTTTTGGCTATAAATATTGATGTAAAAAAAACTCACCAAAAACTGATTGTAGGCACTCAGCCTTGGGCTATGTTCCCTCTATAAGTACTTGGTGAGATTTTACCTCAGAATTTTTAAGACAAAACCAGGAGAGGAACAATAAGAGGAAAAGTATAACAAAGTCCACTTTAAGCACACAGTACCTGCTTTAACCGGCATGGGATCCTGTTTGTGATGCCAGAACTGAGTCAACAGTCGACAGGGTAGGGGGTACTCGGATACCAGGACAGGGGTTCACTTTGGTGGGGATCACGGCTGGTCGGTTCCCGGTTCTGTGCCCTGGACCCTCAGTGGTGGGGTGGGGGTGATGATGATGGGGGATTTGTAATGTGACGCAACCTGTAGTATCTGGTAATAGGGCTACCAGCGCTGCGGCCGGCCGCTGAGGTGATGGGAATGCAGCTTTGGTAGTACAGCTGGAGCTTTACATCAGGGCAGCGAGGTGGATGAGGGGAGTAGTAGTAGCAGTTCTATTGTGAACGCTGCAGGTGGCGGTGAAGCAGGCACACACACACGCAATAGTCTCGGTTTCGGTACCTTTTTACTGATGTTCGGTAACAGGCATGGTCCAGGAGGGTAACCAGGTTTTCGGTGCCATTTGGGACGTACACCTTGGAGAGTTATGAGGCCTCCTCTATTAGTGTGTGTGGTAATTGGGGTAAGTTCTGTGTTACCACCCTGGGTTCTGCTGCCCGTGCCCCCCGACCTGCTGCCCTTACTCCTTCGGCTCCTATCGCCTCTGTCCAGCCTCCATGTTCCCGGGTGTCGTCCGTCCGCCGACGGTTCAGGCAGCCGCCGCCCGCGGGTCGGTTGGGTATCAACTTCCTTACTGTATGCCCCCGAGTACGCGCACTTGTCCCCAGCCGCAGGGGTCCAGCACCCTCTGCCTGAGCAACAGGGTCTCCAGTGCTGCGACCTTGTGGCCCTCCCCAGGGGCGTGGGGTTCTGTGTTATTGTTAATAAACCAGTTGACTTTACGGTACTTGTCTGACTCTCTATCACCCGGTATCAGCATCCGCTTTACGCGGTCCAGTGGGTCCACACATAGGGTCCGTCAGTAGACGTGACATTCTGCCTGGAGATGAACCTGCTGTTCTTTCTCCTTCTCCCTCCCAGGATTCTACTCCATGAGGACAATGAGGACCTTGCTGTGGGGATCCCTATTCTCCTCTTGGGCCCCTGGTCTATGCTTGGTCAGGTTTGGTGTCTTGCTTTCTTTACTTCAGAAGGACTAGATCCTCCTGGTCTGTCCGGGCTTTCTCTGCTACCACTAGATTAATAGCAGCTTCAGATTCCAGTGTCTAGGTGGGCTAAAGGGATCTCAGATCTGTTCCCTTCTTCTGTCTTCCCACCTCTTCCACTGGCCTCCGTCACTTTCTCTAGGGTGCTGCACAGCTGGGTCAGGTTTCCTGGTTCTGGGCCTGGCTTGATCCCAGCAAACAGCTCCTTCCAGTCATTCTTTCTGTACTGTCTAGCTGGAACTAACTTCAGTACTAACTGACTCTTCCCCTTAAGCTTTGATCCTTATAGGGAATCTGGCTTAAGGGCAGCCAGTGGGGCTCCCCCTCCAGGTCTGGGGTGGAAGGTGTTGTGTGCTGTGTGTGCCAAAGTGTACATCCCTCCCTGCACCGGTGGGTCCTGGGCAATCCCCCGCAGGGGTGCCACAGTATGAGTTTTTTACTTGACAAAAACCTGCCATTTTAACAGGGGTGTGTAGGCCTTTTATAAGCTCCATTTATTGTTTATAGGATTACTGGGGTAATGATGCATTTTACTCAGCCTTCTCCAGCAGACCCATAAATGTCATTCAAGGTGAAACGCATATTTGTATTCGGACATCTCCTTAAAGGCATCCTGAAAACGTGTCTGTTCCTTTTTGCTCCTTTGCTTAACAAGCAATGCCAAGTGTGTTTTCGACCTCAGCTTATTTACAGCATGCTTTATCTCAATTTGTCCAGTGCTACCATCCTCCTCACTCCATATTGTTTATGCCTTATTCATAGGGCACAATTACTTACATTTTCTCTTCCATTCAACCAGTTCAAATCAATCTGTCTTATTTATTTCCTTCTTTGCAAACACAAGAACAAGGCTCCCTTATCTTTTAATGTACATAGACATGTTTCTCAGGCAAATTAATGCTTCACTTTTTTGTTGTGTGTTTTATGCCGCCTTTTTTATTTTTTTTATCTCCCAAATAGAGTTACATACAATGCGTCATAAATAATTGCAATTTTACATTCGCACAGCACGGGGGAAGACACAAGCATTTAAAAGTCTGCAGATAATTGTTAAAATGCAAATAAGATCGAAATGCAAATGAATGGCGGGTCGTTCTTCACTTTATGGCTGGAAATAGAACACTGTAAAGTTCCACTTGTCTTGGACAGTACATAAAGTCATTGTGCAGATTTATTGGCTTTAATGCTTCCAATACTGACTTATAACGTTCCGGGGACGCTTTCTGGATACTGGATGCTGCCATATTTCTAAGTTTTCATAAATCAACAAAAGATGCAGTGAAACATAAAAGTGAGGTGAATAATTTATCAAAGACATCTGCCTGATGTAAAAATTTGCAGCATTCTAAAAATAATAAAAAAAAATTATTTCAGTTGGGTTTATCCAGGCGAGAATATCTTATCAGCTTCTTATTGAGAGGGTAACGCTCAATTTAGATGTTTTTTTCCATTAAGCGTAGAAATAAGATGTTGGTTCTTTTCTCCAATTTACACCCCATTTTCCTTAATGTAATCATAAAAAAATAATTACACATTTTTACATTGGAAGTGGTTGCGCTGCATAACTTGTCAAGTAAGTTTGTACCAAGGTGATTGTGTTTGCATATAATGAAACAAGTAAAATATACCCAATTGCTGGTAATATTAGCACTGAATACTAGTTTGGACATATAGAGGGTGCACTCTCAACTACTGTGTTGCATGAGAAACCATGTGAAATGACCATTTAAATGTTTCCCCGTCTACCGGATCTGGCGCGTAATGGCCGATTTGCGGCAGCAATCCGGCAAGTCCCATTCATTCTCTATGGGGCTTGTGGTCAGGTGCAGTAAGTGTGGTATTGCTGAATCCGGCACTTGCGGCGCTTGTGGCACCGCCAAAATAATGCTGCTAGCCAAGTACCGGATCTGCCGGATTCAGCAATACCACACTTTCCACATCTGACCGCAAGCCCCATAGAGAATGTCGGCCGTTACGCAACAGATCCGGCAGATGCGGCTTCAGTTGGATCTTCCAGGAATTACATTTAATAAAAATGGAAATGGAGCGCACATAGAGTAATTTCCTTTTGTACCAATAACCTCAGTGCTCCCCTTTTGTGGAAGGACTCACCTGATTAGGTTGTGTAAGTCACAACCAACTAACTCCACTCTCTCCTATGGTCGCAGCAGTTGTCCAGCAAGAGTAAGGATCCGAAAGGGTTAACAGAAAGTGCTGGGCTCCATAGATTCACCGCGCTGACCTCCAAGTGAAGACAAACAGAGTGATAGATAAGACTCTGTTTAATGAGTAGTTTGCCTACCGGTTTCGTGATCTCAGTTATCACTTCATCAGGGCATCAGGCATGCCCTGATGAAGTGATAACTGACATCACGAAACTGGTAGGCAAACTACTCATTAAGCAGAGTCTTATCTATCACTCTGTTTGTCTTCACTTGGAGGTCAGTGCGGTGAATCTATGGAACCCAGCACTTTCTGTTAACCCCTTTAGGAATTACATTTAAACGCAGATGTAAAAAAGGCCTTACTGATAAGCCACGTACACTCGTTGAGTATTTGGTTGGTATTTTACCTCAGTATTTGTAAGCCAAAACCAGGAGTGGAATAAAGGAAAAAGTATAATAAAAACAGGTCACCAATTCTGCACTGAGGTAAAACAAACAAAAACTCCAAATAGCCAGTGTTTCAAATCCAAACACTTAAGGAAGCGGACAGCACTCACCAGATGACAGGCAGAACTTAATTTATTACATACGGCTAAAACCACATGGACACGGGAACAGGAGGAAGGATGAAAGCAAAACGAACAATGGGTTGAACCCTTTGAAGGGCAGTGTAGCGTGAAACGGCTATTGTTCATTTTGGTGTCATCCTCCCTCCTGTTCCCATGTCCATGTGGTTTTAGCCGTGTCTAATAAATGAAGTTCTGCCTGTCATCAGTGCTGTCCTTTTCCTTAAGTGAGTGGATTTGATTAAAGACTTCTATACCAAGGAATGTGCACCTTGAGACATAACAGAAACTTCTGGAGGCTGAATATGGTGGTATCAGTAGATCCCACTGATCCAGAGGATTAAGAGCATGTTATAAGGTGGTGCCCACCTTTTCTTTTTTTCCTGGAAATAGTCAACATGTGCACTTGACCTTAGGGTATGTTCATGTAGAGTGATGCGGAGCAGTAGTCGCGGGTCAAGTGATTGACTCAGGATGCTTGCCTTATGACTACAACACTGTAGTCATGGCTGGGTGTGTGGACTTGTGATGTAGCATGTCATATCTCATAGCAGCTGTATGTCACCGTTGCGCCTTTGACAGGACAGGACCAAACAGCAGTTAAACTGACATGGAGGCAAACAGTTCCTATTAAACAACAGTCTTTTACTAAATAGTTTAATTGGTTCTTTAGGCACAATATTTTATGTGAGAATTGTTGGCCAAGGCTTAAACATAGTTGCAGTTTCACAGCTCAGCATCAGAATCAGTTCTAGTTCTCGCTGGGTTTTTCCTGATCTTTCTGAAGCACAACCCAGCTCAACACAATAGCACTGCCTCTGACATCACATTCCCATTAAGTGGGTCCTAATCTCCTTCCCTCTCATAACAGGCACTTTGGAGGTCAGACCACTAAGGCAGGAATAGAGCAGCTCTAAGACTTTTACAGGTGGCGGTCTCTTTCCCCATAGAGGATAGGAATAGATTAGGGGAATCACCATAGTGCTAGGAAAAAGCCTTATACTCACAGTCACTGAAGAGGATTCCACTCTGGGAAGACAAACACCATTGCACATCAGAGATGAAAACCCAATAACGTGATGACTAACAGGAGTACTCAACCATCCAGGACAAACAGTCTAGATTCACAGTGGCGGTCCCCAGAGGTTGTGGCCCTAACTTGACATGTTAAGGGGATATTTATAGGGAAGAAATAGTTTGTGACGCTAAATGGAATTCTGACCATAGGTGGCCAAGGGCTGCTGTGGGGGGCTTCCAAGGGGAGATGGTAGGGCAGCCTAGTGGTAAGCCCTCTCCATTCAGGGCAGGGATCCCTTGGAATGTGTGGAGGATAGGAGGAAGGACAGATGACATACAGTCTTTGTGGTTCTTACCCTTTCTTGTAGTTGAAGATTACAACCCAGCCTTCCAGCTGCCTTTCCAGTTCTGACACTTGCTATCACTTTCCTCTTCTAAGTTTCTCGTGGTTGCCATTCCCTGCCAGGAAGGTACTGCGGGTCCTGTTAGAGACAGCTTTGGTCCTCTGAACCTATAGCCGGTGGGCCTTGGAAAGGTCCACAAAGTTAGTCACTGTGAATCCTCCAGCTTCACGACCGGTTTCGGAGTATCCTTGATCAAGTTAGAGGCTGGTACCCTCTTGCAGCTAGCTCTTCTGCCAACTTCAACAGCTGGCAGCAGATTCACTTCACCAGGTCCTAGGCCTAGCACTTCTCTCTGTACTCTATTAGTGCTTTTCTCTGTCTGTGTGTGTATGTGTTGGTTGTTGTAGAGTCTTCAGTTGTCTCCCCTTGTTCCCTCTGAAGTGCGATGCCCTTAGTGGGTCTTTCCACACCATCACTCCACTGGCCTGAAGTTCAGATGTGTTGGGTGTGTTTGGGGTCTCAGCAAAGTGCCCTCCTTACCTCTAAGCATGATATTACAATAGGTTATATGCAAGTACCATTTGTGCAGCTGGAAACAGGGGCGCCACATTAGCATCTAAATTCAAGCTTTTGGTGGGTTGTGCCGACAGATGTGATGATCGGACACATTCTCTGTGTGCCAAGGAAAATTGCATGATTTTACCGAGACTGTCAATGGACCTTTACTCAAACAACTCTTCATTTCAATTTCAGGAAAAATCCAGTTTGCTGTTTATGTGAGGACTATGTTGAGCTTTTTTGTTATTATCCTGAAGACTTTGAAGAACAAGTCTACTCTTGGTCAAAGAATCCTGAAGGAAACCTCTCCTCACTAGGAACTGTTCAATCAAATTGCAGCAAAGAAGGCTTCAGTAAAACTCTTCCAAAACTCATTGAAATATTTTCAGGAAATACTTTAGTAAAATAAAATTCCTCCAATAACTCCCTTCAACTGGGAACGTTTCCGGCATCAGTTCTTGTTTGAAAAACGTACATTATTTGAACACATCAAAAACAAAAATGCACATGGCTTAAGGCTATTTCCAACCAAAGCCTTAAAGTTGTCAATAGTGAAGTGCAAGCTTAATTGCAACAGGTTTTTCTTAACTAAACAGAGGTGAAGATTTCTCCATTCTTCACCCTGAACCTGGATATTGTCTTGTTTTTTCAATTCCCAGGTCAAGGTCCCTCAGGTTGAAGGTTGCATTGTAAGAAAGTCTGGAATAGTGCAAATTAAGGTTGAGGTGACACAAAATGTCATCATCAAAAGGTGAGTAAGTATGCTGAAAACAGAGGAGATGTAACCAGCAAATGGGTCAGAAGTCAATACCAGAGTTCGGTTACACTAGGCAACAAATCTGAATGTACAAGATAAAGTAAATCCAGAGGGCAAGGTCAGAGTCAGGGTCAAAACTCTGTTTACTTGCTCAGATGGAATGTATCCTATACAGAAGGAAGGGAATTCAGCAGGACCTGTATTTTAAAATTGTTGAGTAATGAAGTCGTCTTCGTAAACACGTCAGCAATGCTGGAACCGGGCAAGAGGGGTCAAATCTGCATTATATTTGTTGATTTACCCTTACTCTTGCAGACTTCATCTCAAACTATCCCTGTTGAGTATACTGTAGATATCTGGTTATCTGCTTTAGTCTCCATTGAGGCAGTGACATAGGATGTGTTTCCATTCTTGAAGGAGTTACTCTACTCAATATTACACATCAGTACTTGTTGCCTGCTATTCTTTACTGGGAGAAGGAGGGCCCACAGTTATTCTTCATTCTGAAGAAGAAATGAATAAGTCAATAGGATATTTCTAGGCGTATAAATAGTAGGAAAAATATTCATTGTTATTGAAAGCATACATACAAAGCACAGCAATACATGTGAAAATACCACCACAAAACACAATTTTCAGTACACAGGGGATGAAAAATTTACAGGGAATCTGTCATCCGTTCCTCATTTACTAAAAAATCAGCAAATACATTGATATACATATGAAACTATTGTAGATATGAAGCCTATGTCAATCCAGCTCTATTTCTGTGGCTTGCTAAGGGCTGGGATACTCAGATGTCTGAGCGCTATTTGCAATATCCTGGTGGTGGCCAGGCTCGGCAGCTGTGGTCTTGCTTACATTGAAAAGGGAAGTCGAAAATGGAGAAATAAACAAAAGAATAATTATAACTTTGTTACGCCAGTTGGGATAATCAGCCACATATGGCTGGCACTGTAGGAGATCCCTGGGAGATAGGAGGAGTGACAGTGTAGTTGTTAAACCCTTTCAAACCAGGGCTGGCTCCCAGTGGATGGTGTTGATGATGGTGGTGGTAGTAGTGGTGCAGGGCAGTAGAGAAATGAACAGTAGGAAACCATATTTTGCTTTCCAACTTATTGCATTTATTGCAGTGTCCAGGGTAATACAACCACCGGGCAGGTGACTTGGCCAGTTTGATAAGAACTATAGTAATATGGTCTTCCTGCTAACTTCTGTAGTTCTTAGGTTTGTTGGTGCCTGATGATCACAGTACTCCCTCTTAGTTGCAGTGGGTTTCCTCCTGCCAGGCTGGTAGTGTGGGCGCTGCAGTTATCTGTGCTCTTATACCAGTTCCTGACCCTCTCTTCTACTGATGCCCCAGAAAGTTCTACTTGAGCAGCTGGTGAGCTTAGAACCCACCCAGCCTCCTGCTTCTGCCACATGGCCCTGTAAGCCTTGGAAGCCTAGGAATTGGTACACTGTTTTGCAGCTTGTCCTTTTAGAGTAGCTCCTGCTGCCTTCTCCCAGTACCTTCTTCTTCTCTACTCTCTCTCTTACTAACCTAACACTTCCCTACAACGAGAAGCTGAGTCACCACCCTTCAGGGCTCAACTTCCTGGCAAGAGATCAGGTTGTGTTGGATGCTTCAGACTTCCAGCAGAGGGAGCTCCAATTCTCCTCAGAGATGGCCTTACAATAAATGTTGAAGAAATGCCATTTTTTTGGCAGCTAGACCACAGGGGAGCCACATTTTCCCTGTCAAGCATTGCCTTCTCTTGCTGGACTGACTGTCAGAATGCATGAAGTCAGAATGCATAGAGGTTGTCAGTCAAGCAGGAGAAGATAGCACTAGTTGGGGAATAGAGCTGGAGTGACAGGGGCTTCAGATCTACAGCCTTATGCGCATATCAATTCAAATACTGATTTCTTCAAAACAAAGGAACGGACTGGCAATGTAAAGGTTTTGCTGGAATTTTCTTTGAAAGAACTACAGGCTTATATATATAGTTTGTTGGCCAGCGTGGGTAGAAATCAGATTCCCTTTAAATAATAAGGGAATCTACTGTGACTCTATTATCCAGCTTATCTTTGTGTTATGCATTGCTTCCCCAATTCTGGGTAAATATACCACAGTGCATAACATTTTCTCAGAGATTCTTAAGCAGCAAACATATTCGTATTATTGACTTGACACATGGGTATCACTTGTTATAGCTTGAATGTATATCAGGAAATCATGGTGGATATTTGTTGGGAAGGTTCAGAATAGTAAATTAAAGGCATCAGCATGCACGCTAGGATACAAGGGTATACACTCAAAGATAGAAAGTGTAATTTTATCCCTATAAATAATTAAAAGTCTACAGGTCAGTGAAGGGCAGAAAGCAAGGTCTGGGAAAAGGGAGTACAGAAGACTGTGACAGGAAAATAGTATATTGGTAAAAGAAGATGTAAATATTTGATACTGCTTGGGACATAGGTTCATAGATAATAAATGGTGAAAAACATGTGCAATACAGTCAGTGGTGAACAACTGGGAAGGGAATCATGGGGCCCGTGTCTGATAACATTTCTACAAAAAAACTGTATTATTTATATGACTTATTACCATATCCAGAAGAGTGTTATGATGTGTAGATCAATACAAGAGTGATATATGACTGGTGAATATAAAGTGGTAGTAGTGGTAAAACTAGCTTGATGGATTACACTACCTGATTATCCCAATTTTCTTAGGGTGGAATAATGCAGTCCCAAATTTGATTTATGTGCTCATCACACAGGATCATAATATAGACCTCCAGAGACACTTGTTTGCTGGCATGAGAGATGGGCAAACCCGGACTATCATAGCCGAACATTGGTTACATCATAATGGTTTCACACTAAATATGTTGTCCAGTGTAGAACCTACGCACCTTGCATCAACCTTACTCATTCTGTATTTCAGATTTTCAGAAAGTAATCTTAAGGTGCCAGTGGAGTAACTTGAAACTCATGGGCTCCGATGTGAAAGCTCCAATGGGGCCCCCAATTATTGCAAATTTATAATAGAATTAATTTTTTTCTGTAGGCCAAAGGGACTTTTGGGACCCCTAGGCTGGAGGATCCATCTAAATGTTTCTCTTTTTAAAGCCCCTGTACATATTATAATATTATGATGACCGAACCAGCCGATATTGACAGGTTCAGCCAAAAGTCAAATTCGTCTAAGATTGTCATAAAAAAGGATATGCCATGTCCAATTTTGGACTGTTGATCCTTTTGTTCTCTGAAGAAATTAGTTGTATCCAGACATATATAAATAACAGCAGCCACACAAAAGAAGTCATTCTCTGGAAATGTAATGTCTCTAATGATGCATTCGGGTCTGGAGAGACTAGAGATTAATAAACATATGGTGTACAAAAGAGAATAAAATCCTTGTACTCAGTTTACACTCACCCCTCCAGCTCCTCCTATTCTCACTGTCCACCATCTGGTCCTTGTCACATTTTTTTTAACATAGCCATGTGTGATAAATCCCTAGGCCTTCCCAATACTAGGCCTGGACTGAGGAGGCCTGGTACGACTCTGTGCAAGTGATGTCATGATGTGTGCTGAGCTGAGCAGTGATGTGTCTTGAGCACTAGGGTGACCACATAAAATCGATGTCGGAAATTTGTCCGTCTGGACCCCACAAATCGATTCCCCTTTCTAGATATTGAGATAGCCAAAATTTGAGCTCGATCAAACGACGTTAACCCGTGCCGCTCGTCACTCAAAGTTTGAAAAAAATCCAAATTTTTGGCCAAAAAGCTGACATATGGAGCCATAACTCCAGAAGGCTAAATAATAAAAACACGCTTAATATCTCAAAAGAAAGCTAATGTTGTTCTTCAAAATTTATATTTTATACATAATTGTTATTTTAAGTCAAACTGAGTTACAACAGCTGTTAGCCCCAAGAACGTGGCCTGGTACCACTAGGAGCATACTTCGTATATTTTGTTATTAAGCGATAAATTTTGGGGTTTTTTTTGGTATATTTTTGAGTTTAAAGTAGAAATATAATAAAAAACAAGTAATGCTGATAAGTCTAATGACAAAGAACTGATAAAACACTTATCAGCAATAGTAAAATTAATGCAAGAAAAACAGAAAAACAAGTAAAGACTTCCAAAGAGACTTGTTCGCTGCAGGTATTGATATTAGCGATTCGGCTGTACGGCGCTGGCTTCTGGAAGTTGGTCAGAGGGCAACAAAGCCAGTAAAGAAACAACTTCTGACATCTTCAATGAAGGCAAAACGACTCGCATGGGCAAAAAAATATAAATCTTGGACAACTAGCCAGTGGAAAAAGGTAATTGTAGTGATGAAACCCATCTTTTGTTCAAGGGTACAGAGCAAGTATTGTTTTGGGGCTTTTTTACAGCTGATGATACAGGGAGCTTATTTCCCGTTGATGATATGATAAATTCATCCAAATACATAGACGTTTTAAAACGTTTTATTGTGCCATTCATGCGTAAATTTGGAGGAACATTCCAACAATATTTGGCTCCATGCCACAATACCAAGTGTGTGAAGAAATTCCTGGAAGAAAATAAGGTAAAAGTGCTGCACTGGCCTGACAATTCATTAGACTTAAATCCTATAGAAAATGTGTGGAGCATTGTGAAGAGACGTCTTGGACTGTACAACCAAAGAACGCATGATAAACAGTGCCATACAAGTGTGGTTCCATGATGAAGAATTGAAGAATTGATGCCAAATCTTGGTAGAATGCCAAAACATATTGAAAATCTCATATCTACTAAAAAAGGACATATTTCTTACTAAAATTAGTAGGTAACAGTGCATTATAACATTATTAAATATTCAAAAATATGTGTTTTTTTTGCTCTGTCCCAATTAATTTGCACAGCACTGTACAGTTATGGCCAAAAGTTTTGAGAATGACACCAAAATTATATTTTCACATGATCTGCTGCCCTCTGGTTTTTATTTGTGTTTGTCTGATGTTTATATCACATACAGAAATATAATTGCAATCATATTATGAGTACCAAAAGGTTATATTGACAGTTAGAATGAGTTAATGCAGCAAGTCAATATTTGCAGTGTTGACCCTTCTTCTTCAGGACCTCTGCAATTCTCCCTGGCATGCTCTCAATCAACTTCTGGACCAAATCCTGACTGATAGCAGTCCATTCTTGCATAATCAATGCTTGCATTTTGCCAGAATTGGTTGGTTTTTGTTTGTCCACCCGTCTCTTGATGATTGACCACAAGTTCTCAATTGGATTAAGATCTGGGGAGATTTCCAGGCCATGGACCCAAAATCTCTATGTTTTGTTCCCTGAGCCATTTAGTTATCACCTTTGCTTTATGGCAAGGTGCTCCATCATGCTGGAAAAGGCATTGTTGGGCGCCAAACTGCTCTTGGACGGTTGGGAGAAGTTGCTCTTGGAGGACATTCTGGTACCATTCTTTATTCATGGCTGTGTTTTTAGCCAAGACTGTGAGTGAGCCGATTCCCTTGACTGAGAAGCAACCCCACACATGAATGGTTTCAGAATGCTTTACAATTGGCATGAGACAAGACTGGTGGTAGCGCTCACCTCTTCTTCTCCGAATAAGCTGTTTTCCAGATGTCCCAAACAATCGAAAAGGGGATTCATTAGAGAAAATGATTTTACCCCAGTCCTCAGCAGTCCACTCCCTGTACCTTTTGCAGAATATCAGTCGGTCCCTGATGTTTTTTCTGGAGAGAAGTAGCTTCTTTGCTGCCCTCCTTGAAACCAGACCTTGCTCAAAGAGTCTCCGCCTCACAGTGCGTGGAGAAGCACTCACACCAGCCTGCTGCCGTTCCTGAGCAAGCTCGGCACTGCTGGTAGTCCGATCCCGCAGCTGAAACAGTTTTAAGATCTGGTCCTGGCGCTTGCTGGTCTTTCTTGGGTGCCCTGGAGCCTTTTTGACAACAATGGAAGCTCTCTCCTTGAAGTTCTTGATGATGCGATAGATTGTTGACTGAGGTGCAATCTTTCTAGCTGCAATACTCTTCCCTGTTAGGCCATTTTTGTGCAGTGCAATGATGGCTGCACGTGTTTCTTTAGAGATAACCATGGTTAACTGAAGAGAAACAATGATACCAAGCACCAGCCTCCTTTTAAAGTGTCCAGTGGTGTCATTCTTACTTAATCATGACTGATTGATCGCCAGCCCTGTCCTCATCAACACCCACACCTGTGTTAATGGAGCAATCACTAAAAGATGTTAGCTGCTCCTTTTAAGGCAGGACTGCAATGATGTTGAAATGTGTTTTGGGGGTTAAATTTCATTTTCTAGGCAAATATTGACTTTGCAAGTAATTACTGTTAAGCTGATCACTCTTTATGACATTCTGGAGTATATGCAAATTGCCATTAGAAAAACTGAAGCAGTAGACTTTGTAAAAATTAATATTTTTATCATTCTCAAAAATTTGCCCATGACTGTAGGTAGTAGATAGAATAGATAGATAGATAGATAAAAAAACAGTATAAAAATAGGAGCAGCAATAAGCGCTGGTTATCCGGGTGCAAAGCGACCCCCACAGTCCTTTATGCTCTCAATATACATACAAATGTCGCAGCACTCCCTTGGAGATGTTCAAAGATGTACATTTGTACCTTTGCAAGCTGGAATAAACATCTTTGAACATCTCCAAGGGAGTGCTGCGACATTTGTAGATAGATAGATAGATAGAGATAAATGATGAAAAATAGGCAGCACTGCAAATTAAATGTGAAAAAAGTGGATAGTTTACTGATCCTCAGGTGGCGACGTTTCGACGGCTTCATAAAAACGGGTCGCCGTCGAAACGTCGCCACCTGAGGATCAGTAAAGTGTCCACTTTTTTCACATTTAATTTGGAGTGCTGCCTATTTTTCTTGATTTATTATCTCGGCTGTTTGGACACTGCTTTCTTCATTTAGATAGATAGATAGATAGATAGTAGATAGATGGTAAGAACAGCTAGATCTGGTTTACCACTCTCCCGCTGCTGCTTCCAGGGCTGCCGCTAAGCTTCATGCATATTCACTGCACTGACTGGCAATAGCCAATCACAGACACTCACACTCTGTGATAGCCTCTGTGATTGGCTGTTGAAGTCAGACTGCAACATTGTTTTAGAGCCCCCCACGCTAAAGAATAGAAGCTCGCAGCCGCCTCTGAAAATGTCGCATTCGGTCCAATGAAACTAGGGTTCAACGCATGTTATGTCACCATGATGTGTGCTGCCCACTGGTCATGTTGCCCTAATGGACAGTATTTGGTGACATTATAATGTGCATCAAGGCCTAGGACTGGAGGACAGTAAAGACGATTTTCCACATGGGGGAATATTATAACTGAGAAGGGGTTGATTAAGTAATGAACAACCCCTTTAAGGTTGGAAAATCCTCATAGCATAATAAATGTTGTTTTGTTTTTGAAGAATTACAATCAATCTTCATCAAACATATTAAATGCAAATCGAACTCAGTCCAACTTTGAGCAGATCTGCCAAATTAGAATTTCGGGTGATTCGCTCACCCCTTTCCCCAGTATCATTATCCCCTTCCCACACTATTGTTCTTTGACCCATAATGGTTGTATTTTGTACCGATTGTCTACACTAACTTCTTACGGCTCCACTTCTTTTTCCTGGTTGTTAATAGCTATGTAAAATAATTGAATTTGCATTTAAGCCAAAAGGCAGAATCTTCTCTCCTTTTACTTGCAATAATCTGACAAATTCAGCAGGGCATCTCTGGGGAACGACAGAAAAAAGAAAATACAAAGGAAACATCCAGAGAGAAGGAATCAACACAAATGTTCGCTAAATGAGGTGCCACAAATTGCACCTATGCAGAGTCAGAGCGGCGGGAGCGCCCGCGCCTGGCACCGGCATTATACATGACTTTAATAAACAGGCAGGGGATGTTCTGCAAACATAAAAGTCTCATTTGTGAGCCGAGACTCTGATGTTCTGCGCTTTCCAAACTTATTTACTTTTCCACTGTAGGTTTGTGCGCAAGATTAAAGGGAATCTTTTCTATGATTTCTTGCCTACTTGCCTTAAAGCAACACTGACATTTGCTCCAAAAAAGAAGGACCTTACCTCCTCCCTCTTCTCTCTCCTAACACCTTCCATTAGGAATTCTCTTTATATTCACTGGCTGAGCTGAATTCCTTCAATAGATGTCTACATAGCGAGACTTAGAAAAATCTATATTTGTTTGGAGCAGTCGGATATATTTCTTGACAGTTGGCATGATTAAGTGACTGCTTTTTATTGGTGCGGTATAGATGGGGATTGCTCATAGTTCTGATGTCTACGTATAGGTGGTTTCTGCAGAAACGAGCTTTGAATTACCGGCTGTGTTGTTTTAACAGTGCACTTGACAGGGAAGAAGTGGGGAGTTTGGAAAGTTTGAGCGATTTTATTGAAATTGAATGGAATAAACTTTATTGTAGACTTCTCAATAACAAAATTACAATAAAAAATAAAGTAAAAAATGTTTGTACGTGTTAGCCAGTAGATAAATAAAAAATAAGAATTCATAGTGAATGGTTTTAACTGTATTTGAAACTGGATGTGAAAATAAATATTGGTAGAACCTTGTTGGTATTCATCAAGCTCCCTTTATAGAGGTATGAATAAGTAAAGTATTATATATAATGTATGTGCTCTCTCTGCACTATCGTTATGGTTGACACTAGGTGTCAGTACAGCAATTTGGATTGATATCTGGGATTAGTGTTGCCATCCAGGCAGGAAGGGTAGGAGTTAACTCCTAATCTTTTGGTCATCTAAATTACTGTCTTTTGTGAGCATTATGGAGGTGTCACAGTATTTAACCCCTCTGACTTCCTACCTCTATTTACAAGTTATACTTTCTCTTATTCTGGTTCACTCCAGCTAGTTTGATTTCTATTTAGGACTTTGACCCATGTTTTGAAATGTATTTTGCCCAACAATTCTCTTCCTATTTCTGATCTCTTGGCATTGACTTGGCTTTCTGACCATTCCCTGCCAGCCAGCTCCGCTGAACTATTCTGTGTACCCAACCCAGAAACCCTAGTATAGGTCCTGATCCATGTATAGGAGTTAATGGGTGAAGGCCTTAGCACCCCCTGGGATCTGGAAGATGGAATGACTAGTGTAAAACCTATCAATGGAAGTCCTATTAAAGGGGAATTCCAGGGAGATAAAAACAAAAAAAAACTTTTGCACTGTCCCAGCCCTCCTACTTGATGAAGCTGAGCTGGGAATTACTGTTTTAGGATCTATAGATCGCTTATAAATCAATAAAATAATATCTGCTCCTCAGCAGTTGTCCCTCCCTTTGTGGAGAGGGAAATTCAGTTATGCCTAGTGCTAAAGTTTCAGGGGACAGTAAGCTACCAACTTGATATAGGGCATGTATTTATATCTTCTTGGTGACTTGATTGCTATTTGAAGGGAGGACACCCCTGTTCTTACATTACATAGGATGTATTTCAGGGGCTAAATGGTAGCGTGACCATGGAGCCAGCGGCCAAACCCCCTGTCATATAGAAGTATGAGGGGGCAGGAATGTAAGATGATCCCCAGGGTCCACACCCCCAACACACCTCCTGATCTCAGCAGAAGCATGAGGCAAAATTTTTCAGTCCCCAATGGGAAGGGTGAGTGCTGAGGAGCAGATATGATTATATTGATTTATAAGCAATCTATAGATTATAGAATTGTTGTCTTCAGTACAGGGAAAGTACACATTTTTTTTTTGGCAACTGCTCAACAATGGTTTTACAAGTTAAATATCAATAAAATGTAAAGGATTGCTCAGGAAAACCGCTATTTTATGTTTTCTTATACAGCATATAAAAGTCACAAACGGTTTTTCTTCTCGACTTCCCTTTGGTATTTAAAGCAGCTGACTGTTTTTGGGAAAAAATCTAAACAAAATTAAGAAAAAGATAATTTAATAAATATACATAGTAAATATAAGAAAATCAATTATCCATAATATAGTGGTTTGATTTTGCAAAAGTACACACATAGAGTAGATAGTAATGCAACAACTGCAGTGGCCTGAAGCTCAGTGACTTATGTAATTACAAAGAGAGGTGGTGGAGGTAAATTGATCAGTTAACCCTTTAGGCCTATATCAGCTGAAAACTGCAATAAATATGTAGATTAGGATGAGGTGGTAGATTTATCTGCACTAACATATAAACCCAGAAATAACTCCATATAAGGACGCAAAGGACATATTCAGCTCTACTACTAATGACAAAGGGGCGAACATGGGAGTAACTACAATGGGTGCAGGAGTTGCGATTGCATGGCCAACTGGAGCCCTAGCAGGCCTCAAAAGTCCTTTTGGTGTATATGAAATAACCAATACTAATAAATATTTGCAATAATTTGGGGTCCTGTTGGAGCTTTTGCATTGGGGCTGATGAGCTTTAAGTTACGTCACTAGGTGCGGACGTATTATCGGTGCAATTTATGCAACTGCACAAGGGACTAATATGCACTGGGGCCCATTGTCTTGTTAAATTCAGTTTCCTCCTATCAATTAAACAGAGTGACTTGTTTATTGTTAGGGAGAAATAATTAGTTGCATCAAAGGGTCCCATATACAATTCCTGCACAGGGGCTATCTACTGTCTGTGTCCACCTCTGTACTTACACACTTAGCCATGCTCTGTACAATTCTCATATATTTTTCAAACTTGTGCATCCAGAACCTGAACACGATTTTAAAGACTATAACTCTTACTGACAACTGTTTCATTCTTGTTAGATCTCATCAGAGCAAGCTATGGAACAGTGGTAGGAACAGAATAGAATTTATCTACCGTATATTTATTTCTGTTCTTGTGGAAATGTCCCTTTGCATGATGATTACTAGAGACAAATCGATTCATAGATAAAATTCATCACTAATTTCTTGAGAACTTTGATATTTTGGTGCATCCAAAATGTCCATGATTTGGTGAATGTGAACCCAGTGAAATGACAGACAGTTGGCTTCCATTTTGCTAGAGTCTTGAGAACTGCGAAGAGCATGAAACTCATTTGTCTAAAGCCTTCAGCTATGTAACTCAATGAAGTCAGTCACCCACAGATATGAATGTATAGGACTCAGAGCCAGAAGAATCGAAGACTAATGCACATGACCATGGCTGCGGTGTTGGGGGAGGTAAGAAATAGGTGAGGACCTACAAAAAGTACAGGAAGTTATTTATTCATCTTTCTAACTCCTCCTCTATTATGCTTTGAGGACTAGAGAAACCCCACAGCATAATAAACATATTTTATCAGCAATCAGGGTATTCTGATTTGGATTGGGGAATTCAAGTACCCTGAAATACATTGGGGAACAGAAACCTGCAGTTCCAGCAAAGGTAATAGGTTTTTGACAACTATGAGAGACAATTACCTTTCACAACTGGTTCAGGACCAAACAAGAAGGGGGGCACTGCTGGACCTAATATTAACCAACAGGCCAGACTGCATATCAAATATACGGGTAATAGTGATCACAAAATAATAAGTTTTCAAATTTCCTTTAATAAGATGTGTAGTAGAGGGGCTACAAGGACACTAAACTTCAGGAAGGCAAATTTCCAACGGTTGAGAGATGATCTTAGTGCAATAAACTGGGACGATATCCTGAGACATAAAAGTACACAAAGCAAATGGGAGACGTTTATTAGCATCCTGAATAGGGCCTGTGCACAATATATACCCTATGGGAATAAGCATGCTAGAAATAGGAGGAAACCACTATGGCTAAATAAGGCTGTAAGGGGCGCAATAAGTGACAAAAAGAAAGCATTTAGGGAATTAAAGCAAGTAGGTAGTGATGAGGCATTAAATAAATACAGAAAATTAAATAACATTTGTAAAAAGCAAATCAAGGAAGCAAAGATTGAGACAGAGAGACTCATTGCCAGAGAAAGTAAAAATAATCCCAAAATATTTTTTAACTACATAAATAGTAAGAAATTAAAAAATGATTGTGTTGGCCCCTTTAAAAATAGTCTGAGTGAAATGGTGGATGAGGATGAGGAAAAAGCCAATATGCTAAATGACTTTTTTTTCAACAGTATTTACACAAGAAAATCCCATGACAGACAATATGATCAGTGATAACAAAAACTCTCAATTAAATGTCACCTGCTTAAGCCAGCAGGAAGTACGGCATCATCTAAAAATCACTAAAATTGACAAATCCCCGGGCCCGGATGGGATACACCCCATAGTGCTGCAGGAATTAAGTACTGTCATAGATAGACCATTATTTTTAATATTTAAAGATTCCATAATAACAGGGTCTGTACCACAGGACTGGCGTATAGCAAATGTGGTGCCAATATTCAAAAAGGGGACAAAAACTGAACTTGGAAATTATAGGCCAGTAAGCTTAACCTCTACTGTGGGTAAAATCCTAGAGGGTTTTCTAAGAGATGCTATACTGAAGTATCTGAATAAAAATAACCTCATGACCCAATATCAACATGGTTTTACGAGGGACCGTTCCTGTCAAACTAATCTGATAAGCTTCTATGAAGAAGTAAGTTCTGGACTGGACCAAAGAAATGCAGTGGATGTGATGTATATGGACTTTTCAAAAGCTTTTGATACGGTGCCACACAAAAGGTTGATACATAAAATGAGAGCAATGGGGATAGAGGAAAATATGTGTAAGTGGGTTAAGAACGGGCTTAGTGATAGGAAATTAATGGAACACACTCAGAATGGGTCACAGTTAACAGTGGGGTACCACAGGGGTCAGTGTTGGGCCCGCTTCTTTTTAATATATTTATTAACGACCTTGTAGGGGGCATACAGAGTAGAATCTCAATATTTGCAGATGACACTGAACTCTGCAGGGTAATCAATACAGTGGAGGACAATTTTATATTACAGGAGGATTTATGTAAACTAGAAGCTTGGGCTGATAAATGGCAAATGAGCTTTAATGGGGATAAATGTAAGGTCATGCACTTGGGCAGAAGAAACAAAAGGTATAATTAGGTGCTTAATTGTAAAACACTGGTTAAAACTATGACTGAAAAAGACCTGGGTGTATGGGTAAATGACAAACCCACATTTAGGGACAATGTAAGGCAGCTGCGGCAAAGGCAAATAAAATAATGGGATGCATTAAAAGAGGCATAGATGCTCATGAGGAGAACATAATTTTACCTCTATACAAATCACTAGTGCGACCACACTTAGGGCCCTTTCACATCAGCGTTTTTTGAAATTCGCGGCAGATGCGGTGAAAAAACCGCATCTGCCGCGATTACCGCATACCGGCTGCACTTGCGGCGCGATTGCGGTAAACGCCATGCAAAGTATAGGCGTACTTGCGGCAGGTGCGGCAAGTGTGGTTTTGCACTTGCGGCAGGTGCGGCCGCGAAAAAAACCGGTCAGCCGCGTTTTTTTTTCGCGGCCGCACCTGCCGCAAGTGCAAAACCGCACTTGCCGCACCTGCCGCAAGTACGCCTATACTTTGCATGGCGTTTACCGCAACCCCGCCGCAAGTGCAGCCGGTATGCGGTAATCGCGGCAGATGCGGTTTTTTTCACCGCATCTGCCGCGAATTTCAAAAAACGCTGATGTGAAAGGGCCCTTAGAATACTGTGTACAATTCTGGTCTCTGGTGTATAAGAAAAACATAGCTGAACTAGAGCGGGTGGACTCGTAAGCATGGGGATCCGTGACGAGAATTATGAGCTTAAGTATCTTGGTCAATACATGAACCAATACCCCATATATATAAAAAACATTTTTGGGTATCATAAAAAAAAATGTTGTACTTTTTTTTATCATACCATACTCTCCAACAACATCTGTCAGGGGTCCTTGGGACAGGAAGATCATATTGCCTCAATCTGTAACAAATTCTCTATTGTAGTGGACCAGGCTAAGAAGAGAAGTCCATTGGAGCTCTAGATCATCTACACTGTGCAGAATTATTAGGCAAGTTGTATTGTAGAGGATTATTTTTATTATTATATTATTTTATATGTTCTCAATCAACCCAAAAGAGTCAAATATTAATGTTTACTATATTAAAATATTAATATTTTTGGAAGTTGAAGTGTTTTTTTTTAGATTTGGCTATCATAGGAGGATATCTGTTTGTGCAGGTAACTATTACTGAGCAGAATTATTAGGCAACTTACCGTATATACTCGCGTATAAGCCGAGTTTTTCAGCCCAAAAATTGGGCTGAAAAGTACCCCCCTCGGCTTATACGCGAGTCAGTGCGGGAGCTGCTGTATACAGCGGTATACAGCAGCCCCCGCATCCCCAGTAATGCAGGGCCCCCCCCCTCATGCTCCGGTCACCTGTAAAGCAAGTTATACTTATCAGTGCCCGCTGCCGTCCGCGCCCGCCGCTGCCGACATGTGATCCTCCATCTTCATTCATCTTCTTCCTGCTCTGTGCGCGTCGCAGCCAGTGACGTCATTACCGGCGACGCGCACAGGAAACAGGAAGAAGATGCATGAAGACGGAGGATCGGGATGTCGGCAGCGGCGGGCGCGGACGGCAGCGGGCACTGATAAGTATAACTTGCTTTACAGGAGACCGGAGCATGAGGGGGGGGGCCCTGCATTACTGAGGCTGCCTGTATACTACCACTGGGACTGCTGTATATATATCGGCCCTGCATTACTGGGGCTGCAATACCACTGGGGCTGCTGTATATAGGGGCTGCAATACCACTGGGGCTGCTGTATATAGGGGCTGCAATACCACTGGGGCTGCAATACCACTGGGGCTGCTGTATATAGGGGCTGCAATACCACTGGGGCTGCAATACCACTGGGGCTGCTGTATATAGGGGCTGCAATACCACTGGGGCTGCAATACCACTGGGGCTGCTGTATATAGGGGCTGCTGTATACACCACTGGGGCTGCAATACCACTGGGGCTGCTGTATATAGGGGCTGCAATACCACTGGGGCTGCAATACCACTGGGGCTGCTGTATATAGGGGCTGCAATACCACTGGGGTTGCTGTATATAGGGGCCCTGCATTACTGGGGCTGCAATACCACTGGGGCTGCTGTATATAGGGGCTGCAATACCACTGGGGCTGCAATACCACTGGGGCTGCTGTATATAGGGGCTGCAATACCACTGGGGCTGCTGTATATAGGGGCTGCTGTATACACCACTGGGGCTGCAATACCACTGGGGCTGCTGTATATAGGGGCTGCAATACCACTGGGGCTGCTGTATATAGGGGCTGCAATACCACTGGGGCTGCAATACCACTGGGGCTGCTGTATATTGGGGCTGCTGTATACACCTCTGGGGATGCATATACCTCTGGGGCTGCATATACCTCTGGGGCTGCTGTATACTACCACTGGGGCTGCTGCTGTATACTACCACTGGGGAGACTGCTGTATACTACCACTGGGGAGGCTGCTGTATACCTCACTGCTGGGGGTTGTATACCTGTGCTGGAGTCCACCCTCGGCTTATACGCGAGTCAATAGATTTTCCCAGGTTTTGGGGGCAAAAGTAGGGGGGTCGGCTTATACATGGGTCGGCTTATACACGAGTATATACGGTAATAAAAACCTAATATATTCCCATCTCACTTGTTTATTTTCACCAGGTAAACTAATATAACTGCACAAAATTTAGAAATAAACATTTCTGACATGCAAAAACGAAACCCCCCAAAATTAGTGACCAATATAGCCACCTTTCTTTATGATGACACAACAGCCTTCCATCCATAGATTCTGTCAGTTGCTTGATCTGTTTATGATCAACATTGCGTGCAGCAGCCTCCACAGCCTCCCAGACACTGTTCCGAGAGGTGTACTGTTTTCCCTCCCTGTAGATCTCACATTTTAGGAGGGACCACAGGTTCTCTATGGGGTTCAGATCAGGTGAACAAGGGGGCCATGTCATTATTTTTTCTTTTTTTAAACCTTTACTGGCCAGCCACGCTGTGGAGTAGTTGGATGCATGTGATGGAGCATTGTCATGCATGAAAATCATGTTTTTTTTGAACGATACCGACTTCTTCCTGTACCACTGCGTGAAGAACTTGTCTTCCAGAAACTGGAAGTAGGTCCGGGAGTTGAGTTTCACTCCATCCTTATCCCGAAAAGGTCTCACAAGTTCATCGTTGATGATACCAGCCCATACCAGTACCCCACCTCCACCTTGCTGGCGTCTGAGTTGGAGTGGAGCTCTCTGCCCTGATCCAGCCTCTGGCCCATCCATCTGGCCCATCAAGAGTCACTCTCATTTCATCAGTCCATAAAAACTTTGAAAAATCAGTCTTAAGATATGTCTTGGCCCAGTCTTGATGTTTTATCTTATGTTTCTTGTTCAAAGGTGGTCGTTTTTCAGCCTTCCTTACCTTGGCCATGTCCCTGAGTATAGCACACCTTGTGCTTTTTGATACTCCAGTAATGTTACAAAACTGGTGGCAAATGGCATCTTGGCAGCTTCCCGCTTAATTTTCCTCAATTCATGTGCAGTTATTTTGCGACTTTTTTGCCCAACATGCCTCTTGCAACCCTGTTGGCTATCTGTCATGAAATGCTTGATTGTTCAGTGATCACACTTCAAAGGTTTGGCAATTTCAAGACTGCTGCATCCCTCTCCAAGACATCTCATCATTTTTGACTTTTCAGAGCCCGTCAAACCTCTCTTCTGACCCATTTTGCCAAAGGAAAGGACGTTGCCTAATAATAAATCACACCTTATATGGGGTGTTGATGTCATTACACCACACCCCTCCTCATTACAGAGATGTATTTTAAAGAGGGGTTGTGAGTAGCACAATTTTGAGATCCACCAGTCACATGCCTAAGTCAACACATATAGTATAGGAAAAGTGCCAGAGAACATGTTTAATTGACCGGGATCTGGGAATCACTCAAAAAATTCAATGAGTATAAGCAAATATCTTTATTGTGCAAAAATTTCAAGGCACGAACTGACAAACATTTAAAACACTTCAAATGTGCACCTAGCACCAACAACCATGACTATGCTCCCCTATATGTTCTCCAAGGTATAAAGGATACTCAGATGGATTTAATCAAATAGAATCTAATACAAGGTAAAATAACAGTGCTCAAATGATCAATTGTTTCAGTCAGGTTATAATAAACAGTACAATGGCCATCAATTTCTGTGCTACTTCTTTACATATGAGATTCACAAGCAAGCACAATGTGTTATAAACAGACGATGTCTGCCCTGTGGAAGAGAAAAATAACTGTAGGAAACCCCAGCAATGTTCCCATATGCGCACAAAGGAATAATAATCTTGACCTCACAGCTAATCCTCGCTAGTGGCACAAAAGAGATCAAGCACCGCCACCTGTGTGACCCCTATATGGGATATGCTGTAATCAGCCATCAGCTATATGAGCCTGCAAGGGAACAGAATTAATGTGGCAAGTATTTGAAATTTGTAGTAAAATCACTGAAGAACAATAAGGAAGAGAACTGAGCACTGAAAACCAGAATTAGTCTATGTTAAGGCTTTAAATAAAGAGGGTATTTACCAACATCCAGCTTGGAGATAGGGGACACATAGCAAGTGTCCAAACACACATTACACTCATTACACTCATTATAGAGATTCACATCACCTGATTTACTTAATTGGTAGTTGGCTCTCAAGCCTATATAGCTTGGAGTAGGACAACATGTATAAAAAGTATCATGTGATCAAAATACTTATTTGCCTAATAATTCTGCACACAGTGTACTCTAATAACTATAGATGCAAGACGGTTTGGATAGGGAGCTCACATTATTATTACTTTTTTTATTATTATTATAGTGCCATAGTATAATAATTATGAACGATACAAGACACACTGGTATAGGAGGAGAGAGGACCCTGCCCCCGAAGGCTTACAGTCTACATTGGATGGGTGAGGATGCACTAGGAGAGGGTAAGGCTGGTCGTGCAGTGGTTTGATGGACTGAGGATAACTGCAGGTTTTAGGCTTGTTGGAAGAGGCGAGTCTTCAAGTTCCTTTTGAAGGTTTCCATGGTAGGCAAGAGTCTGATGTGTTGGGGCAGAGTTCCAGAGCATGGGGAATGCACAGGAGAAATCTTGTATGCAGTTGTGGGAAGAAGAGATAAGAGGGCAGGAGAGAAGGAAATCTTGAGAGTATCGCAGGTTACATGTTTTGGATGGCTTTGTATGTCATGGTTAGGGTTTTGAACAGGAGTCTCTGGGCAATGGGAAGCAGTGAAGGGATTGGCAGAAAGGAGAGGCTGAGGAATAGTGGGGAGACAGGTGGATTAGTCGGACAGCAGAGTTTAGGATAGAGTGGAGGGGTGCAAGAGTGCTAGAGGGGAGGCCAGAGATTAGGAGGTTGCAGTAGTCGAGGCAGAAGATGCTTGAGTGTTTTTGCAGTCCTTTATCTGGAAAATATTTTTGAGTTGGAGTTGGAAGAGGTGGCAAGGGTTTGGATATGTAGCTTGAAGGAGAATTACCCCCACACACCAAGCTTTCAGGACTGGGGAGAGTGAGAAGCCATTTACTTTGATGGATAGATCTGGTGTGGTGGTAGAGCAAGATGGGGGAAAGGTGATGATCGCTTCTTTCATGGAACCTTGTCAGTAGAGATCTTGGGGTGTAGTTTAAGCTACAGAGAACTCAGAGCGATTTGGGAGGTTCATGAAAGAAGTCAGTCCTTCCTAAAGAACCAGCACCTTTTCGTTCTGTCAGGCAATGTCACAACGGTATCATCCATCATCTAGGCAGGCCAAGATACAGACTACTTCAAAGTATAGCTGCAGAGATATGTTGCTGGGCAGAGCTTAACATTCTCTCTATCACAGCTGTCCATTTGAAAGGATGAGACAATGAGATTCCAGGCTGGAAGCATCAGAATGGATGTTAGACAATCAGGCATATTGACAACTGGTGCGCAGGTGGGGCTCTCCACAGATTGTATTCTTCCTTGAGGCGAACAGATCAAAGACAAGAAGGTTCTTTTCTCTGAATCTAGCAGACGACCCTCTGGCGGTGGACGTCCTGTCCCAGGGTTGGGCCTTGGCTCTCTCAAGTGCTTTTCCCCCTCTACCATTGATACAAAGAGTCCTGAGGAAGATTTAAGAGGATCAGGCTAAGATTATTCATGTGGTTCCCTTTTGACCAAAGAAAAGCTGGTTTTCCCTCCTTTAACATCAGTCCCTGGAAGAACCATTCATCTTCCCTGCGAGAGAAGATCTCATTTGGCAGGGTCCTCTACTTCATTCAAATATACATGAGCTACATGAGCTGCACCTTTCACCCTTTATCCTGAGTGGCAGATTCTGTGGTGTCAAGGTATTTCTAAGGTTAGGGTCACATTAGCGCTAAAAACTAGTGTTTTTCACAAGTGCAAATTGTGTTAGAAAAGCATTGCAAAATTGCAATGTGTTTAAGGCTAAGCGTTTTTGCAAAAGCCACAAAAAATGCTGCTAGCAGCATTTTTGGGGGCTTTTGCAAAAATGCATGTGTTTTTTTAACATGGGACCCTACGGGAAATGTGCGGCGCCCTGTGCCAGGCAGCCACAGGACCAACTAGTACACCAAGGGATTTCCACATATGGTACTCACATACACACATCTTCCACTCCAGGCCTGTAGGGGGAGCACCACTGGTTACTGTTAAGCCAGATCCACTATAAATACAGGTGCTGATGCGGAGTTAGCCAGAGTGTGCAGTCGCTAGGAGAACTGTGAAGATCAGCTTATAGCCTAGTGAGCAAAACTGGTTACCGGAGCCGTGCTAGACCCGAAACCAGTGCACCACAAGAGCCAGTGTGAGGGTCCAAAGAAGGTCCAGAGAGTGAGGACTAAAGGCAGAGATGAGGAAAAGTACAGCGGGGTCAGAGGAGCTATACCGACTCATCCAAAGAGAAAACCGGACACTGGAGTCCGATTCTGCAAGGGAGAGATTAGCCCAGCAGAGAATCCCAGTACCCCATGGAGGCTTAGCTTCCCGGACACCCGCAGCACCACCCATTTGAGAGCCAGGAGCCGCAGAAGAGGTAGCAGTAGCCAAGAGAGAGCCCTCAGTGCAGCAACACAGGTGTGAGAGAGACAAGAGAGGTCAGGCCGGGTTCAACACACGCCAGACTACAGGGCAACGGAGCAGGAAAAGGAGGCCTATAGCCCACTCGGTGTGGAAATCCCGAAGTGCATCCTTCAACCCTGGAAGAGTTACCTGCAAACCACCTGTAAAGGTACAAAAAAAAGACTTTCTTACAGTTGTGGCCAAAAGTATTGACACCCCTGCAATTCTGTCAGATAATACTCAGTTTCTTCCTGAAAATGATTGCAATCACAAATTCTTTGGTATTATTATCTTCATTTAATTTGTCTTCAATGAAAAAACACAAAAAGAATTGTCCTAAAGCCAAATTGGATCTAATTCCACACCAAACATAAAAAAGGGGGTGGACAAAAGTATTGGCACTGTTAGAAAAATCATGTGATGCTTCTCTAATTTGTGTAATTAACAGCACCTGTAACTTACCTGTGGCACCTAACAGGTGTTGGCAATAACTAAATCACACTTGCAGCCAGTTGACATGGATTAAAGTTGACTCAACCTCTGTCCTGTATCCTTGTGTGTACCACATTGAGCATGGAGAAAAGAAAGAAGACCAAAGAACTGTCTGAGGACTTGAGAAACCAAATTGTGAGGAAGCATGAGCAATCTCAAGGCTACAAGTCCATCCCCAAAGACCTGAATGTTCCTGTGTCTACCGTGCGCAGTGTCATCAAGAAGTTTAAAGCCCATGGCACTGTGGCTAACCTCCCTAGATGTGGACAGATGGTGGAGGACATCCTTGCACCCAACCGCCCGATATCTGAGTACCCCAGACCCTCGTGGGCCCGATAAACACATACATTAACGCATGGTACATATATGTACCATGCGTTAATGTATGTGTTAACGCTAGGGTTAAAATTGCATCAAAATGGGAAAAAAACTGCAACCATTAACGTAGGCTTCTCAAAAACGTCCCTCCAAGTGTGACGCTAGCCTAAGGCTAGGGTCACACTTGGAGGGTGACCCATGCCTGGCGTATCTGCTAACAACTTAGAATTTTCTTCCCCAGCGCATAGCATTAATGCTATGAGCTGCCTGCCAACGCTGCCCCATAGAAACCCGTAGTTTACCTTAACAGGAGCCACACAGGGAGTGCACATTAGCTGAGCGCACAGGAAAACGCTGCAGACAGCGTTTCCTGTGTGCTGTGATAAAGCGCACTCCCTGTGTGGCTGCTGCTAAGATAAACTGCAGAATTGGCAGGCAGCTCATAGCATTAATGCTATGTGCTGCAGTGGAAAATTCTAAGTTGTTAGCAGATACGTCAGGCGTGGGTCACCCTCCAAGTGTGACCCTAGCCTAAGCAAGTCATATCTACCTTACAGGCAAGCAGGAAACAGGTCACACAATCAATCTATAAAAAGATTTGGGAGATTTTCATTTCCTTTTGTGAGGATCAGCCCTTAATCCCTTTGAAGCCTGATATCCCAAGAATCCTTGACTTCACACAGAAAGGCTTTGCTAAAGGTCTAAATCCCAATTCTTTAAAGGTACAGGTTTCTGCTCTAGAAGCCTTCTTCAACTCCCCCGTAGCTTCACACCCTTGGATCTCAAGGTTTGTTAGAGCAACCCAGATGCTCAGACCATCTTTATGAACGTCAACACTCTACGTCAAAGTCTCTAACCTATTTCTTCACTTCTAGGGAAAGAATAAGGGGAAGAAAGATTTTAAGGCAACTATTGCTAGGTGGTTGACCTCCTTACTTTCGGCAGCATATACCTTAGAAGTGAAGCCTTCTTAAGAGATTGTCTGGGCCCATTCTACCACAGCAATTTCTACATCATGGGCAGAGAGAGCAGGTGCCTCAATAGAGCTGATTTGCAAGGCAACCTCATGGTTGGACTTATACACCTTTGTAGACACTGTAAGTTAGATATGTTATCTCATCAACAGATGGCAGAAAGGTCCTGCAGGCTGTTATCCTTCCCCAAATTAGTTTACTTGGAATACTCTGGTGCTGCCATGAGGGACGCTCTGGAAAGTAAGAATTAGTCTTACCGGTAATTATGTTTCTAGAAGTCCATCATGACAGCATCCTTTACATGAGTGTGACGCTAACATCTTGTGTAAGTGGACTTGTGAAATAAAATAGTGTTGAACCCATCCTGGTGTGGTAATTGGAAAGCCGCTGGAGAGGGTGGTGTGTGAAGGGCTTTTAACCCCTCGTTTGTGCTTCCTGTACCTATATAGAATATGGGATTACAACTCCTATGGTGCTGTCATGATGCACTTCTGCAAACATAATTACCGGGAAGACCAATTCTTACTTTCGAAACTACCCCCAAAATGCTATCAGTAAAAATGTCAGCTCGCCAAGCAAAAAACAAAGCCCTCATTCTGCTCAATCAACGGAAATGACACAAATGTTACGGGTCTCAACAACTGGAAAATAATAAACAATTATTTATTTATTTAATTTTATTTTTTTTACCACTGAAATGTAAAAAAAATGATATAAGTTTGATATCGCTGTAATCCTACTGACCTGAAGAGTGATGTGTTGGGGTAATTTTTAATGCACAATGAATGCAATAAAAACAAAACTCCAAAAAACAATAGTGGAACTGTGGGTTTTATTATTCAGAATCTCACTCAACTCTAATTTTTTTCTCTTTTAACCCCTTCCTAACCCTTGATGTAATACAACGTCAAGAGTCGTGTCCCGGTGTTTGATGCGAGCTCTGGTGTGGTGCTCACATCAAACACCCAACATCTCAGCTGATCTCATCACCTGACATGTCGGGCTTATAGCATCAATCGGATCCGGGATCCGATCGGTACTATTAATTTCTTAGATGGCACTGTCATTCTGTGACAGCGCAATTTAAAGGCACTGCGGCGAGGAATGCTCCATTCCCTGCCATGACCAGAGATCCCGCGATAATATTGCGAAACCTCCAGCCATCATGTGATAGCCCGGGGTCCTGCCGAGACCCCGGAAGCTATCAGCGTTCGCTTCCTGTGAGTGGTTGGCGAGCGTTGCCAATCACTCACAGTGCGCATTTGAGATAGGTCCCGATGCGCTGCTGTGCATCAGGACCTGCTACAAGAGATCAGATGGAGCAGCACTGTGGCACCCTATGAGGCAGTGTAAAATGAAGAATAAATGAAGAAATAAAGTTTATAAAAATGAAAAAAAAAAACACAAGAGTTCATATCACCCCCCCGTTTCCCCCATTCAAAAACGTATAAAAAAAAAAATACACATATTTGATATCACGACATTCAGAAACATCTGATCTATCAAGATAAAAAAAATCAATTAATGTGAGCTGTAAACTGCGTAACGGAAAAAAAGGTCCAAACGTCAAAATTATGTTTTTTGGTCGCTGCAATATTGCTAAAAAAAAATCCAATAATGGGCGATCAAACCAGCGCATCCAGCCAAAAAGGGCATGAGAGACGTCAGCTTAGGACGCAAAAAATAAGCCATCACACAGCCCCAGACCCCGAAAAATGAGGACGCTACAGGTCGCAGAACATGGCGCAAAGCGTGAGATTTTTTAAAAAAAAAAGTCTGAATTTTTGTTCACCACTTAGATGCCAGTAAAGGTATACATGTTTGATATCTATGAACTCGTACTGACCTGAGGCATCCCACTGTCATGTTGGTTTTACCATACAGTGATCATGGCGGCTAAAAAAACCAACAAACGTCTAATTGCACTTTTTTTTGCAATTTCCCTGCACTTGAATGTTTTTCCCATTTTCCTGTACACTATATGGTAAAATAAATGATTGCATCAGTAAGTGCAACTTGTCCCACAAAAACAAGCCGTCATATGTCTATTGACAGAAAAGTAAAAAAGTTATGGCTCTTGGAAGTAGGGGAGCAGCAAAAAACGAAAAACAAAAAATCGCCGGGTCATGAAGGGGTTAAGATGCCATTTAAAACTACAACTTGTACCACAAAAAACCATCCCTGATACGTGTTGTTGACTGAGAAATAAAAAGTTATGGCTCTTACAAGGAGGGAGAGAAGAATGAAGACAAAAAATACTCAAATTGTCCACAGTGGGGATTACCTGGCTCATTCTGTAGAGCCATATAAATATATATAGCGCTATATACATGAATAAATATTACTATATTATATTAATAATGTATATTTTATATACAGATCAAAAGATCCACTATCTACAAACATGGAGAAAACATATTTTGCCATCTTTTCCAGCACACAGATTAATATACATATATTATAATACAACATCTAGGATTTTTCTTTTTCTCCATTCATCAGTTGGCAGTAAACAAGTCATCCTGGCTGCTGTGATGTCACACCATTATGATGTCATAAAGGCACGGAATGTTCAGAGAGCGTATAACCTCAGCCCACAGCCATCAGCCTCATTCTTCAGTTGGAGGTCTTTGGATCTCAGCTTCAGGCAAGTCATGAGTGCCCGGGAGCTGCGTCAGTTGACCGCTGACAATCAGACATGGATGAGCCGACCAGAAAATCAGGGTAAGTGAAATATTTGGGGCAGATACTCAATATTCACGTCCTATAGAGCTTTCCTGGGGTGACATATCTCTGGGATATGATGGGTCCAGGGGTGTCTATAGATATCATATCTCACAATTTTGCAACCTTTTCAATGTAATATACAGGTTGGCCATTTATATGGAAACACCTAAATAAAATGGGAATGGCTGGCGATATCATCCTGTTTGTGGCTCATTAGTATATGGGAGGGGGGAAAGCTTCTCCAGATGGGTGGTGACCATGGTGGCCATTGTAAAGTTGGCCCTTTTGGATCCAACTTTATTTATTTTCAATGGGAAGACGGTTGTGTGACATCAAACTGATTTTATAAGAAAAACAATGGTGTGCTTGGTTTTAACGTAACTTTATTCTTCTATGGGTTATTTACAAGTTTATGACCACTTATAAAATGTGTTCAAAGTGCTGCCCATTGTGTTGGATTGTCAATACAACCCTCTTCTACCACTCCTGACACACTGATAGCAGCACCGCAGAAGAAATGCTAGCACAGGCTTCCAGTATCCGGTGTTTCAGATGCTGCACATCTCGTATCTTCACAGTATAGACAATTGCACAATTGTGAATGGTGAAGTTAACAAACAAAACCACCACTATTGGTCTGACACTAACCCACAGTGGATAGATCCCTCCAAGACTGTTGGAACACAAACATTGATGGTGTGGTATATGGGGTACAAAGACAGTGGGGCCATTCTTCATCAATGGAGACCTCAATGCCACTGGTTATCTGAAATTGCTACATGATTCAGATATCCAATGGCATTGAGGTTTCCATTAATGATGCTCCAGCACTACGTACACATTTTGCAGGGGTTAATAATCCTCAGATCTGTATTGGAGCTCCAAATTCACCCTCTGGGCTCCAGGTGCCATCATCCCACAGTCAGGTTATGTAATCCAAGAAGACAGAAATGAAAATCTCCAGGTCCTTAAAACGTCAAACTTTTAATATAACAAGGCTAAACACAACATCAGTGAGAGCTACAGTGTATGAGGGACGACAGACTGTGTCACGACACCTGGCGCTTCAACCGGTCCCGGGACATCTCTCCCTGATGTTGCCTTCAGTCTTGTTCTAATATAAATTGGATGTTTTAAGGACCTGGAGAGCTGCAATTTCCATTTCTCTCATCTTGGCTTATGTGGATCATCACACAAACCTTCACACAGTATAATTGCCTGTATACACAATAATGGCCCTCAAAGAACCCTTCATAAAGTATAAAGACTGCCTCATAGCCCCCCATATATTATATTGGACCCCTCATAGCCATCCAAATAGTATAATGGGTCCAACTTAGTACTCTATATAGTATAATGCACCCCCATAGTTCTCCATGTATAATGCACCCCCATAGTTCTCCAACTATTAAAATGTACTTCCCTTAGCCCCCCAATCACTGTATTATAGTGCACCCTGATAGTTCTCCAAGTATTACAGTGCACCCCCATAGTTCTCCATGTCTTATAATGCACCCCCATAGACATCCAAATAATATAGTGAACCCCATAGCCATCCAATTATTATAATGCAGATTACTTGGGAAAAGGTGTATGGCGGTCCATATGTATGGCGGTCCATATGTATGGCGGTATGGTTTGGTGAATAAAAGAAGGATCTGATCAACACCTCATTTCCAAGTGTCTTCTTTGATGCGAGTCAGTCTGGCAGCGCGGACCGCCATACACCTTTTCCCAAGTAATCTGATGCTTCTCCACGTCTGAGTGGTTCGGTGAAGGTCCAGCAGCAGCCATCAGGATATTATTCCTAACAGGTCTTCAAACCAGCTGTGGGTGACACAACTGGATCAGGTGAGTGGACCGCCTTTGCTCACCGGGCTGTTGATTTAGTGTCTAGTGATAAGGGCACTATTGCGCCTCTTGTCCCCCATCCCCTTCTTGTATTTAATTATTATAATGCAGCCCCCATATTATTTAATGCACCCCATAGTCCTTAGGCCACTGTACTTACTGATTAAAAAAATAAATAAGTACTCACCTCTCTTTGGCTTACCCGCATCTCCATTCTCTGTGTGAGCATCCTGCAGCTCTGAACATCTCTGCACAGCGGCGGCAGTAGTGACATCATCACGCCCCGCTGTACTGGACATCAGAACATAAGTGCTGGTACAGCGGGAGAATCGCGCTGTATGAAGACAGACCGGTGGTGACAGTGCTGACACTTGGCCCTCATGACTGACAGGTGGGAAGGGGCCACGGGCGATGTGGGCCGGTGCCACTGCTGACACCAGGACCTCATGACTGATGGACGGGTAGGGGCCACGGGTGATAGGGGTCTGCGCCCATGACTCACGGGCCCCATAGCAGCTGTGTGGTCTGCCGACATTGGCAGTACACCACTGGCTGGGTCACATTTCAGGACAGACAGTGACACCAGAGAAGCAAACACAGCCCCAAAATTGGGAATTATTATGCTAAACTATAATTTCTTTATAGGTCAAGCCAGAATACTCCACAGACTGAGGTCTTCTCAAAGAGATCAGGGAAGACTCAGTGACAGACATCGGAGAGACAGCCATGAAGACTCTGAGAGGAGGAGACGAGACAGTCATTCGCTACGTCGTAGCAGACAAGAACAGAACAGGGACAGAAGCCGCTCTCCTCTGAGGCCAGACCGTGAGGAGCAATCTACATCACGCAGGGATGGCAGCCGCCCCATCCCACCCAACCACAGACCAATGCAAATGCAAGAGATGGGTGTGCCGACACCACCACAGGCACAAGAAGAGCCACCTGGACATAGTGAACCTATGCTGGACGTCGACGTGATGATAATAACACCTGTACTAGGTGAACTTGTACAGGTGGGTGTGGTGCAAATACCACAGCAACAGGTGGAGCCACCTCAACAAGATGTCACTATGCTGGAAGTGGAAATGATGTTAATACCAAGGCCACCAGCAGAAAATGTACCACTGCAAAGGGGAGTCATGCAAATACGACGGATACAGGCGCCACCAAGACGAAGACTGATGCAGCGACAACAAGGACCAAATGTACCTGTGCAAATGATTGTGACATTCATTCCATGGCAACCTGAAAGGAATGATTCTAGTGACAGTACAGAATAGTAAATTGCAAGCCTCCCAACAAGAAATACAACTGCACAGGAGGAGGCTGATAGATACATAATAGATGGATAAATAGATAATATAGATATTTAATAGATAAATTAAATAATAGATAATAGCTTTATAGATGATAGATAATACAATGGATAAATAGATACATATTAGGCGGCCGTCACACGCAACGATTTCTTGCCCAATATCGTTTAAGCGATCTCCTTTTTGATCGCTTAAGCGAGATCGGGCAAGAAATCGTTGCATGTAATCAAGCGATTTACGATGTGAAATCGCTTGATCGTGACATCGCTGATCTGAGCTCCGGTTCTCAGATCTAGCGATGAACGATGTCACGATCTGCTTCATCGTGGTGTATAACACCACGATGAGCGATCTCCCAGCGCAGAGCCTATGCTGGGAGATGGTAACTATGGTACACGTCGGGTAACTAAGCGACGCGCGGCGCCTAGTTACCCGATGTGTACCATAGTTATCAGCGAGATCGCGGATCCACATCGCTGGTAAGTCTGTCTGTGTGACATCTCACCAGCGATGTGAGCGATATTGTAAGCGATTGCGCGTGCACGTGATCGCTTACAATATCGCAAGAGATATCTGTGCGTGTGACGGCCACCATAGATGGATAAATAGATAATATAGATATTTAATAGATAAATTAAATAATAGATAATAGCTTTATAGATGATAGATAATACAATGGATAAATAGATACATAATAAATGGATAAATAGATAATATAGATATTTAATAGATAAATTAAATAATAGATAATAGCTTTATAGATGATAGATAATAGAATGGATAAATAGATACATAAAAGATGGATAAATAGATAATATAGATATTTAATAGATAAATTAAATAATAGATAATAGCTTTATAGATGATAGATAATAGAATGGATAAATAGATAATATAGATATTTAATAGATAATAGATAAATAGATGGATAGATAATAGAAATGGCCGCTATAGGCGGCCGTCACACGCTACAATATCATGAGCGATATTGTTAGCGATCACGTGCACGCGCAATCGCTAACAATATCGCTCACATCGCTGGTGAGATGTCACACAGACAGACTCCCCAGCGATGTGGGCCAGCGAGATCGCTGGTTACTAAGGTACACATCGGGTTACTAGGCGCCGCGCGGCGCTTAGTAACCCGACGTTTACCATAGATACCATCTCCCAGCATAGGCTCTGCCGCTGGGAGATCGTTCATCGTGGTGCTATACACCACGATGAAGCAGATTGTTTAATCGTTCATCGCTAGATATGAGCTCCGGCTCTCATATCTGTGATGTCACGATCAAGCGATTTACAATGTAAAATCGCTTGATTACACGCAACGATGCCCAAACGATATCGCTTAAGCGATCAAAAAACAGATCGCTTAAACGATATCGGGCACGATATTGTAGCGTGTGACGGCCGCCTTACACACACCAACTTCTGTGACCAACTTCTGAACAGATCTCTGGTTGCAGTGAAATCATGGACACATTGTTCTATTTTGTGGCTGTGTACAAATGTAACAATGTGTCCATGATTTCACTGCAACCAGAGATCTGTTCAGAAGTTGGACACAGAAGTTGGTGTGTGTAAAGCGGCCCAAAGATAGATATAAACAAATACCTGCACTCTCAAAAACACTGCCCCCCTAAACCAACAGCCCTAAACCTGCAACCCACCAAAGAACACCCCCCAAACTCGCTCCTCTGCCCCCCAACCCCGCCCCCAGACCCACACCCCCTCTCCCCAAAAAATGCCACCTTCCAAAAAAATACGCCCCCCCAAAAAAGAGCCCCCTCAAAGCACGCACCTCAGCCCACTCAAAAATTTCCCCCCCCAAAAAAAAACACCACACTCACACCTGTGCCCCCTAAACCTGCACTCCCACCCATAAAAAAATTCCCCCTTCCAAAAAAATGTCCCCCAAACCCACACCCCAAAAAATAGATAGATAGATAGATAGATAGATTGATACTAGATAGATAGATGATAGATGGATAAATAAACAATGCAGATATTTAATAGACAATGAGTAGGTAATAGATAAATAGATGGATAGATAATAGAAAGATAGATAAATCTGCAACCCTTCAAAAAAATGCCCCCCCCTCAAACCTGCCCCCGTAAACCCCTATCATGCCCCCCCCCAAAAAAAATGCCCACCACATCCCCTCCTCCCCAAAACAGATGCCCCGTAAACCTGCACTCCCAAAAACACTGCCCCCCTAAACCCACAGCCCTAAACCTGCAACCCACCAAAGAACACCCCCCAAACTCGCACCTCTGCCCCCCAACCCCAGACCCTCACCCCCTCTCCCCAAAAAATGCCACCTTCCAAGAAAAAATGCAATCCAAACCGGCTCCCCAAAATATACGCCCCCCAAAAAAGAGCCCCCTCAAAGCACGCACCTCGGCCCACTCAAAAATCCCCCCCCCAAAAAAAACACCACACTCACACCTGTGCCCCCTAAACCCACACAAAAGTGCCCATCACACTCCTGCCCCCCAAACCCGCACTCCCACCCCCAAGAAAATTCCCCCTTCCAAAAAAATGCCCCCCAAACCCACACCCCAAAAAATACTCCCCTCAAAAGATGCGCGCCCCTAAACCCGCACCTCACCTTCCACAAAATGCCCCCCTCACACCCCTGACCCCCCAAAAAAAGATAGCCCCCTAAACCTGCACCCCTGCTTCCCTAAACCTGCCTCCTCACCCCTTCCAAAAATTAATGACCCCCCAAACCTGCACCCCCCAAAAATGCACCCCTCCCAAAGCTCACACCCTCAACCCCCAAAAATGCTCCCTTCCAAAAAAATGCCCCCCCCCCAAAATATGCCCCTCAAAAAAATGCGGCCCCCTAAACCCGTACCCCCAAAAAAAGAAAAAGGAAAGAGTGACAGGGTAGGATAGGGACCCATCAGATCTAAGGTCACCTTGTCGCGGTTGATGGGCAAACAGGTATTGGCCAATATGTGTACTAAGAACCTTACTTTACAAAGATGAAATATCCAAAAAAATCCAAAAATTTCGTTTTTGAAAAATGCATGTTTTTATATTTTTTCTCAAATGCATTGGCGTTTCAGTTCTATCTATATGTGTGTATATATATATATATACACACACACATGATTGGCAGTGACTGTGTGCTGCTGTGAACATTTTTCTGTATATTGTTCAGTATTGCAGCTTGCACTAGTTCAGACTAGTCATTGACATTCAGTGCTGTTTAGATTTTTTTATTTCTATATAATTGTTAGAGTTACTGGCTCCATAGCTTTACTCTGCACCCCCATTGACCCCAGGTGGTCTTTGATTGAAGTGAGTCCTCCCACTTCCCTTAAAAATGATAAAAATGGAGGCTTAGTTAAGTTGAAGAAAAGAGTGACATGGTAGGATAGGGACCCATCAGATCTAAAGTCACCTTGCCGTGGTTTATGGGCAAAAGTTATTGGCCAATATGTGTACTAAGAACCTTACTTTACAAAGATAAAATATCCAAAAAAATCCAAAAACTGCTGTGAACTTTTTTTCTGTATATTGTTCAGTATTGCAGCTTGCACCAGTTCAGACTAGACCTTGAGTGCTGTTTAGCTTTTTTTATTTCTAGATATAGATATAGATAGACGATAGATAAATATGGGATAGATAGATAATATGGATATTTAATATGATAGATAATAGATATGGATAGATAATAGATACATAGATAGATCATAAGGCCACTTTACACACACAGATATCTGTGACCAACTTCTGAACAGATCTCTGGTTGCAGTGAAATCATGGATACAATGCTCCATTTTGTGGCTGTGTACAAATGTAACAATGTGTCCATGATTTCACTGCAACCAGAGATCTGTTCAGAAGTTGGACACAGATATCTGTGTGTGTAAAGTGGCCTATAGATACATAACAGATACGTAGATATTTATGGGATTGATAGATAATATACTGTAGAAATTTAACCCCTTCCCAACCCATGACGTTACGGAGACGTCATGGAAGTCGGGTGAATTCCTGACCCATGATGTAACAACCAACGTCATGGCGGGATCGGTGCAGCACTGGTGATCGGGGCCGGTGAAATGTCACTGATGCTGCGGGATCATTGGAACCTGTACTTCATCTCAAGGGGGGGGGGGGGTGGCTTAGCCCCCTGTGGCTAAAATCACTCTGATTGGCAGTTTAAAAGTGAAACTGCCAATCAGAGCGATTCACCCCCTCCAGATCTGATTGGAGCTCTCCAATCAGATCTGGAGGAGCGGGTGCACAGGTACCGTCCCCCTCCTCCGCCCCTTCCCACTCTGGATCACTCCCCCTCATCCCTACCCTCCGCCCCCCACCTCAGGTCCTGTGTTGCCACTCACCGCTCCTCTCCATCGCCCATCGCGCGCGTGCCCTCCCCCTCCTCAGCCCCCTCACGCTGCAGATCACTCTTTCCCGAACCCCACGTCCCTATTCTCCACCGCCCCACCTCCGCTCCCCGCTCTTCCCTGTGTCCCGGCTCCTCTCTGTGTCCCTGCTCACCGCTCCTCTCCGTGTCCTCGCTCACCGCTCCTCTCCACCGCCGGTCAGCCTTCTCTCCTGTCTCCTCGCTGTCACCGAGGATCGTGAGTGAGGTGAGTATGAATGAATGGGTGCATGCATGGATGCATGGTGCATGGAGGATGGATGGGATGGTGCATGGATGGCTGCATGGGTGCATGGATGGATGGGTGCATGGATGGATGCATGGATGGATGCATGGGTGCATGGATGGATACATGAATGGATGCATGGGTGCATGGATGGATGGTGCATGGATGGCTGCATGGGTGCATGGATGGATGGATGCATGGATGGATGGATGCATGAATGGGTGCATGGATGGATGGTGCATCACTAACTATATCGTTCACATCGTTGGTGAGCTGTCACACAGGCAGACTCACCAGCGATGTGGACCAGCGAGATCGCAGGTAACTATGGTACACATCGGGTTACTAGGCGCCGCGCGGCGCTTAGTAACCCGACGTTTACCATAGATACCATCTCCCAGCATAGGCTCAGCCGCTGGGGGACCACTCATCGTGGTGTCACACACCACGATGAGGCAGATTGATCAAGCGATTATCGCTTGATATGAGCTCCGGCTCACCAATCTGCGATCTAACGATCAAGCGATTTTACATTGTAAAATCGCTTGATTGCACGCAGCGACGCACAAACGATATCGCTTAAGCAATCAAAAAGCAGATCGCTTAAACGATATCGTGCATTAAATTGATGCGTGTGACGGCCGCCTAGGTTAGATGTGTTATCTCATCAACAGATGGCAGAAAGGTCCTGCAGGCTGTTATCCTGCCCCAAATTAGTTTATTTGGAATACTCTGGTGCTGCCATGAGGGACGCTCTGGAAAGTAAGAATTAGTCTTACCGGTAATTATGTTTCTAGAAGTCCATCATGACAGCACCCTTTACATGAGTGTGACGCTAACATCTTGTGTAAGTGGACTTGTGAAATAAAATAGTGTTGAACCCATCCTGGTGTGGTAATTGGAAAGCCACTGGACAGGGTGGTGTGTGAAGGGCTGTTAACCCCTCGTTTGTGTTTCCTATACCTATATAGAATATGGGATTACAACTCCTATGGTGCTGTCATGATGCACTTCTGGAAACATAATTACCGGGAAGACCAATTCTTACTTTCGAAACTACCTCCAAAATGCCATCAGTAAAATGTCAGCAAAAAACAAAGCCCTCATTCTGCTCAATCAACGGAAATGACACAAATGTTACGGGTCTCAACAATTGGAAAATAATAAACAATTATTTATTTATTTATTTTTATTTTTTTTACCACTGAAATGTAAAAAAAAATGATATAAGTTTGGTATGACTGTAATCATACTGACCTGAAAAGTGATGTGTTGGGGTCATTTTTAATGCACAATGAATGCAATTAAAACAAAACTCCAAAAAACAATAGTGGAACTGTGGGTTTTATTATTCAGAATCTCACTCAACTCTAATTTTTTTCTCTTTTAACCCCTTCCTGACCCTTGATGTAATACAACGTCAAGAGTCATGTCCCGGTGTTTGATGCGAGCTCTGGTGTGGTGATCACATCAAACACCCAACATTTCAGCTGATCTCATCACCTGAGATGTCGGGCTTATAGCATCAATCGGATCCGGGATCCGATCGGTACTATTAATTTCTTAGATGGCACTGTCATTCTGTGACAGCGCAATTTAAAGGCACTGCGGCGAGGAATGCTCCATTCCCTGCCATGACCAGAGATCCCGCGATAATATCGCGAGACCTCCAGCCATCATGTGATAGCCCAGGGTCCTGCCGAGACCCCGGAAGCTATCAGCGTTCGCTTCCTGTGAGTGGTTGGCGAGCGTTGCCAATCACTCACAGTGCGCATTTGTGATAGGTCCCGATGCGCTGCTGCGCATCAGGACCTGCCACAAGAGATCAGATGGAGCAGCACTGTGGCACCCTATGAGGCAGTGTAAAATGAAGAATAAATGAAGAAATAAAGTTTATAAAAATGAAAAAAAAAAAAACACAAAAGTTGATATCACCCCCCCGTTTCCCCCATTCAAAAACGTATAAAAAAAAAAAATACACATATTTGATATCACGACATTCAGAAACATCCGATCTATCAAGATAAAAAAAATCAATTAATGTGAGCTGTAAACTGCGTAACGGAAAAAAAGGTCCAAACATCAAAATTATGTTTTTTGGTCGCTGCAATATTGCTAAAAAAAATTCAATAATGGGCGATCAAACCAGCGCATCCAGCCAAAAAGGGCATGAGAGACGTCAGCTTAGGACGCAAAAAATAAGCCATCACACAGCCCCAGACCCCGAAAAATGAGGACGCTACAGGTCGCAGAACATGGCGCAAAGCGTGAGATTTTTAAAAAAAAAAAGTCTGAATTTTTGTTCACCACTTAGATACCAGTAAAGGTATACATGTTTGATATCTATGAACTCGTACTGACCTGAGGCATCCCACTGTCATGTTGGTTTTACCATACAGTGATCATGGCGGCTAAAAAAACCAACAAACGTCTAATTGCACTTTTTTTTGCAATTTCCCTGCACTTGAATGTTTTTCCCATTTTCCTGTACACTATATGGTAAAATAAATGATTGCATCAGTAAGTGCAACTTGTCCCACAAAAACAAGCCGTCATATGTCTATTGACAGAAAAGTAAAAAAGTTATGGCTCTTGGAAGTAGGGGAGCAGCAAAAAACGAAAAACAAAAAATCGCCGGGTGATGAAGGGGTTAAGATGCCATTTAAAACTACAACTTGTACCACAAAAAACCATCCCTGATACGTGTTGTTGACTGAGAAATAAAAAGTTATGGCTCTTAGAAGAAGGGGGAGAAGAATGAAGACAAAAAATACTCAAATTGTCCACAGTGGGGATTTACCTAGCTCATTCTGTAGAGCCGTATCAATATATATAGCGCTATATAAATGAATAAATATTACTATATTATATTAATAATGTATATTTTATATACAGATCAAAAGATCCACTATCTACAAACATGGAGAAAACATATTTTGCCATCTTTTCCAGCACACAGATTAATATACATATATTATAATACAATATCTAGGATTTTTCTTTCTCTCCATTCATCAGTTGGCAGTAAACAAGTCATCCTGGCTGCTGTGATGTCACACCATTATGATGTCATAAAGGCACGGAATGTTCAGAGAGCGTATAACCTCAGCCCACAGCCATCAGCCTCATTCTTCAGTTGGAGGTCTTTGGATCTCAGCTTCAGGCAAGTCATGAGTGCCCGGGAGCTGCGTCAGTTGACCGCTGACAATCAGACATGGATGAGCCGACCAGAAAATCAGGGTAAGTGAAATATTTGGGGTAGATACTCAATATTCACGTCCTATAGAGCTTTCCTGGGGTGACATATCTCTGGGATATGATGGGTCCAGGGGTGTCCATAGATATCATATTTCACAATTTTGCAACCTTTTCAATGTAATATACAGGTTGGCCATTTATATGGAAACACCTAAATAAAATGGGAATGGCTGGTGATATCTTCCTGTTTGTGGCTCATTAGTATATGGGAGGGGGGAAAGCTTCTCCAGATGGGGGGTGACCATGGTGGCCATTGTAAAGTTGGCCCTTTTGGATCCAACTTTATTTCTTTTCAATGGGAAGACGGTTGTGTGACATCAAACTGATTTTATAAGAAAAACAATGGTGTGCTTGGTGTTGATGTAACTTTATTCTTCCATGGGTTATTTACAAGTTTATGACCACTTATAAAATGTATTCAAAGTGCTGCCCATTGTGTTGGATTGTCAATACAACCCTCTTCTCACACTCTTGACACACTGATAGCAACACCACAGAAGAAATGCTAGCACAGGCTTCCAGTATCCGTTGTTTCAGATGCTGCACATCTCGTATCTTCACAGTATAGACAATTGCACAATTGTGAATGGTGAAGTTAACAAACAAAACCACCTATTGGTCTGACACTAACCCACAGTGGATAGATCCCTCCAAGACTGTTGGAACACAAAATTGATGGTATGGTGTGGTATATGGGGTACAAAGCTAGTGGGGCCATTCTTCATCAATGGAGACCTCAATGCCACTGGTTATCTGAAATTGCTACATGATTCAGATATCCAATGGCATTGAGGTTTCCATTAATGATGCTCCAGCACTACTACACATTTTGCAGGGGTTAATAATCCTCAGATCTGTATTGAGCTCCAAATTCACCCTCTGGGCTCCAGGTGCCATCATCCACAGTCAGGTTATGTAATCCAAGAAGACAGAAATGAAAATCTCCAGGTCCTTAAAACATCAAACTTTTAATATAACAAGGCTAAAACAACATCAGTGAGAGTACAGTGTATGAGGGACGACAGACTGTGTCACGACACCTGGCGCTTCAACCGGTCCCGGGACATCTCTCCCTGATGTTGCTTCAGCCTTGTTCTAATATAAATTGGATGTTTTAAGGACCTGGAGAGCTGCAATTTCCATTTCTCTCATCTTGGCTTATGTGGATCATCACACAAACCTTCACACAGTATAATTGCTTGATACACAATAATGGCCCTCAAAGACCCTTCATAAAGTATAAAGACTGCCTCATAGCCCCCCAATATTATATTGGACCCCCATAGCCATCCAAATAGTATAATGGGTCCAACTTAGTACTCTATATAGTATAATGCACCCCCATAGTTCTCCATGTATAATGCACCCCCATAGTTCTCCAACTATTAAAATGTACTTCCCTTAGCCCCCCAATCACTGTATTATAGTGCACCCTGATAGTTCTCCAAGTATTACAGTGCACCCCCATAGTTCTCCATGTCTTATAATGCACCCCCATAGACATCCAAATAATATAGTGAACCCCATAGCCATCCAATTATTATAATGCAGATTACTTGGGAAAAGGTGTATGGCGGTCCATATGTATGGCGGTCCATATGTATGGCGGTATGGTTTGGTGAATAAAAGAAGGATCTGATCAACACCTCATTTCCAAGTGTCTTCTTTGATGCGAGTCAGTCTGGCAGCACGGACCGCCATACACCTTTTCCCAAGTAATCTGATGCTTCTCCACGTCTGAGTGGTTCGGTGAAGGTCCAGCAGCAGCCATCAGGATATTATTCCTAACAGGTCTTCAAACCAGCTGTGGGTGACACAACTGGATCAGGTGAGTGGACCGCCTTTGCTCACCGGGCTGTTGATTTAGTGTCTAGTGATAAGGGCACTATTGCGCCTCTTGTCCCCCATCCCCTTCTTGTATTTAATTATTATAATGCAGCCCCCATATTATTTAATGCACCCCATAGTCCTTAGGCCACCTGTACTTACTGATTAAAAAAATAAATAAGTACTCACCTCTCTTTGGCTTACCCGCATCTCCATTCTCTGTGTGAGCATCCTGCAGCTCTGAACATCTCTGCACAGCGGCGGCAGTAGTGACATCATCACGCCCCGCTGTACTGGACATCAGAACATAAGTGCTGGTACAGCGGGAGAATCGCGCTGTATGAAGACAGACCGGTGGTGACAGTGCTGACACTTGGCCCTCATGACTGACAGGTGGGAAGGGGCCACGGGCGATGTGGGCCGGTGCCACTGCTGACACCAGGACCTCATGACTGATGGACGGTAGGGGCCACGGGTGATAGGGGTCTGCGCCCATGATCTCACGGGCCCCATAGCAGCTGTGTGGTCTGCCGACATTGGCAGTACACCACTGGCTGGGTCACATTTCAGGACAGACAGTGACACCAGAGAAGCAAACACAGCCCCAAAATTGGGAATTATTATGCTAAACTATAATTTCTTTATAGGTCAAGCCAGAATACTCCACAGACTGAGGTCTTCTCAAAGAGATCAGGGAAGACTCAGTGACAGACATCGGAGAGACAGCCATGAAGACTCTGAGAGGAGGAGACGAGACAGTCATTCGCTACGTCGTAGCAGACAAGAACAGAACAGGGACAGAAGCCGCTCTCCTCTGAGGCCAGACCGTGAGGAGCAATCTACATCACGCAGGGATGGCAGCCGCCCCATCCCACCCAACCACAGACCAATGCAAATGCAAGAGATGGGTGTGCCGACACCACCACAGGCACAAGAAGAGCCACCTGGACATAGTGAACCTATGCTGGACGTCGACGTGATGATAATAACACCTGTACTAGGTGAACTTGTACAGGTGGGTGTGGTGCAAATACCACAGCAACAGGTGGAGCCACCTCAACAAGATGTCACTATGCTGGAAGTGGAAATGATGTTAATACCAAGGCCACCAGCAGAAAATGTACCACTGCAAAGGGGAGTCATGCAAATACGACGGATACAGGCGCCACCAAGACGAAGACTGATGCAGCGACAACAAGGACCAAATGTACCTGTGCAAATGATTGTGACATTCATTCCATGGCAACCTGAACGGAATGATTCTAGTGACAGTACAGAATAGTAAATTGCAAGCCTCCCAACAAGAAATACAACTGCACAGGAGGAGGCTGATAGATACATAATAGATGGATAAATAGATAATATAGATATTTAATAGATAAATTAAATAATAGATAATAGCTTTATAGATGATAGATAATACAATGGATAAATAGATACATATTAGGCGGCCGTCACACGCAACGATTTCTTGCCCAATATCGTTTAAGCGATCTCCTTTTTGATCGCTTAAGCGAGATCGGGCAAGAAATCGTTGCATGTAATCAAGCGATTTACGATGTGAAATCGCTTGATATGACATCGCTGATCTGAGCTCCGGTTCTCAGATCTAGCGATGAACGATGTCACGATCTCCTTCATCGTGGTGTATAACACCACGATGAGCGATCTCCCAGCATCAGAGCCTATGCTGGGAGATGGTAACTATGGTACACGTCGGGTAACTAAGCGACGCGCGGCGCCTAGTTACCCGATGTGTACCATAGTTATCAGCGAGATCGCGGATCCACATCGCTGGTAAGTCTGTCTGTGTGACATCTCACCAGCGATGTGAGCGATATTGTAAGCGATTGCGCGTGCACGTGATCGCTTACAATATCGCAAGAGATATCTGTGCGTGTGACGGCCACCATAGATGGATAAATAGATAATATAGATATTTAATAGATAAATTAAATAATAGATAATAGCTTTATAGATGATAGATAATACAATGGATAAATAGATACATAATAAATGGATAAATAGATAATATAGATATTTAATAGATAAATTAAATAATAGATAATAGCTTTATAGATGATAGATAATAGAATGGATAAATAGATACATAAAAGATGGATAAATAGATAATATAGATATTTAATAGATAAATTAAATAATAGATAATAGCTTTATAGATGATAGATAATAGAATGGATAAATAGATAATATAGATATTTAATAGATAATAGATAAATAGATGGATAGATAATAGAAATGGCCGCTATAGGCGGCCGTCACACGCACAGATATCATGAGCGATATTGTTAGCGATCACGTCACGCGCGAATCGCTAACAATATCGCTCACATCGCTGGTGAGATGTCACACAGACAGACTCCCCAGCGATGTGGGCCAGCGAGATCGCTGGTTAACTAAGGTACACATCGGGTTACTAGGCGCCGCGCGGCGCTTAGTAACCCGACGTTTACCATAGATACCATCTCCCAGCATAGGCTCTGCCGCTGGGAGATCGTTCATCGTGGTGCTATACACCACGATGAAGCAGATTGTTTAATCGTTCATCGCTAGATATGAGCTCCGGCTCTCATATCTGTGATGTCACGATCAAGCGATTTACAATGTAAAATCCTTGATTACACGCAACGATGCCCAAACGATATCGCTTAAGCGATCAAAAAACAGATCGCTTAAACGATATCGGGCACGATATTGTAGCGTGTGACGGCCGCCTTACACACACCAACTTCTGTGACCAACTTCTGAACAGATCTCTGGTTGCAGTGAAATCATGGACACACTGTTCTATTTTGTGGCTGTGTACAAATGTAACAATGTGTCCATGATTTCACTGCAACCAGAGATCTGTTCAGAAGTTGGACACAGAAGTTGGTGTGTGTAAAGCGGCCCAAAGATAGATATAAACAAATACCTGCACTCTCAAAAACACTGCCCCCCTAAACCAACAGCCCTAAACCTGCAACCCACCAAAGAACACCCCCCAAACTCGCTCCTCTGCCCCCCAACCCCGCCCCCAGACCCACACCCCCTCTCCCCAAAAAATGCCACCTTCCAAAAAAATACACCCCCCAAAAAAGAGCCCCCTCAAAGCACGCACCTCAGCCCACTCAAAAATTTCCCCCCCAAAAAAAAACACCACACTCACACCTGTGCCCCCTAAACCTGCACTCCCACCCATAAAAAAATTCCCCCTTCCAAAAAAATGTCCCCCAAACCCACACCCCAAAAAATAGATAGATAGATAGATTGATAATAGATAGATAGATAGATGATAGATGGATAAATAAACAATGCAGATATTTAATAGACAATGAGTAGGTAATAGATAAATAGATGGATAGATAATAGAAAGATAGATAAATCTGCAACCCTTCAAAAAAATGCCCCCCCCTCAAACCTGCCCCCGTAAACCCCTATCATGCCCCCCCCCAAAAAAAATGCCCACCACATCCCTCCTCCCCAAAACAGATGCCCCGTAAACCTGCACTCCCAAAAACACCTGCCCCCTAAACACACAGCCCTAAACCTGCAACCCACCAAAGAACACCCCCCAAACTCGCACCTCTGCCCCCCAACCCAGACCCTCACCCCCTCTCCCCAAAAACTGCCACCTTCCAAGAAAAAATGCAATCCAAACCGGCTCCCCCAAAATATACGCCCCCCAAAAAAGAGCCCCCTCAAAGCACGCACCTCGGCCCACTCAAAAATCCCCCCCCCAAAAAAACACCACACTCACACCTGTGCCCCCTAAACCCACACAAAAGTGCCCATCACACTCCTGCCCCCCAAACCCGCACTCCCACCCCCAAAAAAATTCCCCCTTCCAAAAAATGCCCCCCAAACCCACACCCCAAAAAATACTCCCCTCAAAAGATGCGCGCCCCTAAACCCGCACCTCACCTTCCACAAAATGCCCCCCTCACACCCCTGACCCCCCAAAAAAAGATAGCCCCCTAAACCTGCACCCCTCTTCCCTAAACCTGCCTCCTCACCCCTTCCAAAAATAAATGACCCCCAAACCTGCACCCCCCAAAAATGCACCCCTCCCAAAGCTCACACCCTCACCCCCCAAAAATGCTCCCTTCCAAAAAAATGCCCCCCCAAAAAATATGCCCCTCAAAAAAATGCGGCCCCCTAAACCCACCCCAAAAAAAGAAAAAGGAAAGAGTGACAGGGTAGGATAGGGACCCATCAGATCTAAGGTCACCTTGTCGCGGTTGATGGGCAAACAGGTATTGGCCAATATGTGTACTAAGAACCTTACTTTACAAAGATGAAATATCAAAAAAATCCAAAAATTTCGTTTTTGAAAAAATGCATGTTTTTATATTTTTTCTCAAATGCATAGGCGTTTCATTTCTATCTATATGTGTGTGTATATATATATATATACACACACACATGATTGGCAGTGACTGTGTGCTGCTGTGAACATTTTTCTGTATATTGTTCAGTATTGCAGCTTGCACTAGTTCAGACTAGTCATTGACATTCAGTGCTGTTTAGATTTTTTTATTTCTATATAATTGTTAGAGTTACTGGCTCCATAGCTTTACTCTGCACCCCCATTGACCCCAGGTGGTCTTTGATTGAAGTGAGTCCTCCCACTTCCCTTAAAAATGATAAAAATGGAGGCTTAGTTAAGTCGAAGGAAAGAGTGACAAGGTAGGATAGGGACCCATCAGATCTAAAGTCACCTTGCCGCGGTTTATGGGCAAAAGGTATTGGCCAATATGTGTACTAAGAACCTTACTTTACAAAGATAAAATATCAAAAAAATCCAAAAACTGCTGTGAACTTTTTTTCTGTATATTGTTCAGTATTGCAGCTTGCACCAGTTCAGACTAGACCTTGAGTGCTGTTTAGCTTTTTTTATTCCTAGATATAGATATAGATATATAGACGATAGATAAATATGGGATAGATAGATAAGGCTGGGGTCACACACACAGATATCTGGGCAGATATTGTTCACAGATCTCTGGTTGCAGTGAAATCATGGACAGATTGCTCCATTTGTACACAGCCACAAAATGGAACAATGTGTCCATGATTTCACTGCAACCAGAGATCTGTGAACAATATCTGCACAGATATCTGTGTGTGTGACCCCAGCCTAATATGGATATTTAATATGATAGATAATAGATATGGATAGATAATAGATAAATAGATAGATCATAAGGCCACTTTACACACACAGATATCTGTGACCAACTTCTGAACAGATCTCTGATTGCAGTGAAATCATGGACACATTGCTCCATTTTGTGGCTGTGTACAAATGTAACAATGTGTCCATGATTTCACTGCAACCAGAGATCTGTTCAGAAGTTGGTCACAGATATCTGTGTGTGTAAAGTGGCCTATAGATACATAACAGATACGTAGATAAATATGGGATTGATAGATAATATACTGTAGATATTTAACCCCTTCCCAACCCATGACGTTATGGAGACGTCATGGAAGTCGGTGAATTCCTGACCCATGATGTAACAACCAACGTCATGGCGGGATCGGTGCAGCACTGGTGATCGGGTCCGGTGAAATGTCACTGATGCTGCGGGATCATTGGGACCTGTACTTCATCTGGGGGGGGGGGAAGTGGCTTAGCCCCCTGTGGCTAAAATCGCTCTGATTGGCAGTTTAAAAGCGAAACTGCCAATCAGAGCGATTCACCCCCTCCAGATCTGATTGGAGCTCTCCAATCAGATCTGGAGGAGCGGGTGCACAGGGGCCGTCCCCCTCCTCAGCCCCCTCCCACTCTGGATCACTCCCCCTCATACCTACCCTCCGCCCCCCACCTCAGGTCCTGTGTTGCCACTCACCGCTCCTCTCCATCGCCCATCGCGCGCATGCCCTCCCCCTCCTCAGCCCCCTCACGCTGCAGATCATTCTTTCCCGACCCCACGTCCCTATTCTCCACCGCCCCATCTCCGCTCCCCGCTCTACCCGCTCCTCCGTGCCGCTCCTCTCTGTGTCCTCGCTCACCGCTCCTCTCCACTGCCGGTCAGCCTTCTCTCCTGTCTCCTCGCTGTCACCGAGGATCGTGAGTGAGGTGAGTATAAATGAATGGGTGCATGCATGGATGCATGGTGCATGGAGGATGGATGGGATGGTGCATGGATGGCTTCATGGGTGGATGCATGGATGGCTGCATGGGTGCATGGATAGATACATGAATGGATGCATGGGTGCATGGATGGTGCATGGATGGCGCTTGCATGGTGCATGGATGGATGGATGAATGCATGAATGGATGCATGGATGGATGGTGCATGGATGGCTGCATGGGTGGATGGATGGTGCATGGACGGCTGCATGGATGGATGGATCCGTGGATGGATGGGTGAGTGCATGGGTGGGTGCATGGTTGGATGGATGGATGCAACAAGGGAGTAAGTGTCCACTTGTTGTAGTCTCTGGGGTCAGAGTCATGGTGCACTGTATGGCAATGATCTGCCGTACCGTGCACCATGACTCTGACCCCAGAGACTACAACAAGTGAACACTTGATCTCTTGTTGTAGTTTCAGGGGTCACAGTCATGATACATGGTACGGCAGATCATTGCCATACAGTGCACCATGACTCTGACCCCAGAAACTACAACAAGGAATCAAGTGTCCTCTTGTAGTCTCTGGGGTCAGAGTCATGGTGCACTTTATGGCAATGATCTGCTGTACCGTGTATCATGACCACAGAGACTACAACAAGTGGACACTTGATCCCTTTTTTGTAGTCTCTGGGGCCAAAAAAAAGATGGCCCCCTAAATCTGCACCCCAGCCCCCTAAACCTGCACCCCATCCCCCTAAACCTACCTCTCCACCCCTTCCAAAAATAAAATTACCCACCCAAACCTGGACCCCCATAAAATGCACCCCTCCCAAAGCCCGCACCCCCACCCCCCAAAAATGCCCCCTTCCAAAAAAATGCACCCCCAAAATACACGCCCCCCAAAATACACCCCTCAAAAAATGTGGCCCCCTAAATCCGCACCTTGCCCCCACAATAAATGCACCCTCAAAGCTCGCACCCCCACCTCCAAAAAACAGCCCCCCAAAAAATACATTCCCCAAAAAATAAACCCACCCACACATGCCAAAAAATGACCCCTCCCACCCCTGCCCCCCAATAAAAAGATAGCCCCCTAAACCCGACCCCCCAGACCCGCACCCCTACCCCCCAAAAAATGCCCCCCCCAAAAAAAAAAAAACACACACACCCTAAACCGGTTCCCCCAACCCCCCAAAAAAGATGCTCCCCTTAACCCACCCCCCTAAATCTGCACCTCGGCCCCCGAAGCCGCACATCCCTAAAAAATGCCTCCTTCCAAAAAAACTCTCCCAAACTTGCAAACCCCTGCACCTGCACATTCCCTCCCGTGGTCATAACCCGATTTCAACCGACCATTTGTCCTGCATTGTGATGCCTCTCAAGTGGGACTTGGAGCTGCCCTGTATCAACGCTGACAGATGGCAAGAAAAATTACCATCTTCATTTTGGAAAACTGGATTTCCTGGCATTGAAATGGGCTGTCTGCGAAAGATTTAGAGATTATCTTTATTACAGCAAGGAGTTTGAGGTATACACTCTACAACAACCCTCTGACCTATGTCCTCACTACAGATAAACTGAATGCTAAAGGTCAGAAAGGGGCATATTTAACCATGAATGAATAAGTCTGGTAAGACAGCAGCAGAGATTTTCAATTACTTCACTCTGAAGTTTGCGTTCCCAACCAGACTACATCATGACAAGGGAATAGAATTAGATAACCAGCTCTTTGCTAAGTTAGGGAAATACTGTAGGATCCAGAGATCTCTTAGGGTACCTTTTACACACGGCTACATTTGTAGCTTGTCACCAGGTAACTTACTGGTTGCAGTGAAATCATGGATACATGATTCCATTTGTACACAGCAACAAGATAGAACCTTGTATCCATGATTTCACTGCAACCAGTAAGTTACCTGGTGACAAGCTACAAATGTAGCCGCGTGTAAAGGTACCCTTACTACACCCTATCATCCTAAAGGTAATGGACAAGTGGAGCGGTTCAACCGTACGTTACTGTCAATGTTGAGAACATTAACAACCAACGAGAAGGATTGGAAGAATTCTGTATCAAAAGTGGTAAATGCCTACAATTGTACCAAGAGCGAAGCAACAAGTCATTCACCATTCATACTGTAGTTTGGTTGATCTCCAAGACTACTAATCGATGTAATGTTCAATACTCCAGTTTGAGACTTAGAAGACGTACCCTGACTTTTGTTTGGAAATGGAAAGAATGTATGGCAGAAGCATACAACATAGCATCAAAAGTAGTCACAGAAGGGCAAAGCAAGAGTAAAGAATACTATGATCGGAAATGTCATGAAGTGGAATTGATATCTGGAAGTCGATGCTAGTCACAAACGTTTGTGAGAATGGATGTCCAGGAAAACTTTGTTCATACTGGGAAGACAAGGTGTATGTGGTCATGGAGAGGAATACAACAGCAGTTTATGAGATCAGGCCTGAAATTAAAAAAGGGCTTCCCTGTATTTTTGTTTCCAGCCAGGTACAAATAGGCAGCTGGGGGTTGGGGGCAGCCCGTTCCTGCCTGCGGTACCTGCCTGGCATACAAAAATATGGTGAAGCCCACACCAATTTTTTGATGAGAAATTCATTAAAAAAAAAAAAAAAACACATTAAGGGACTGCATCTTTATTAACCCCTCCACTTGAGGGGTTAATAAAGATGAAGTCCCTACATTTTTTTTTTTTCAATAATTTTTCAAAAAATATTTGACATGGGCTTCGCCATATTTTTGTATGCCAGCCAGGTACAGCAGGCAGGAACGGGCTGCCCCCAACCCTCATCTGCCTATTTGTACCTGGCACAACAATATAGGGAAGCCCTTTTTTTTATTATTTCATGAATTTCATGAAATAATCCAATAAAATGTACGTGGGGCTTCGCGCTATTTTTGTGTCCAGCTAGGAACAAGTAGGCAGCTGGGGGCTGGAATCCGCAGTGCAGGGAGGCCCAAGCTTTCTGGGTTCCCCCCTCCACTGCGAATTGCAGTCCGCAGCCACCCCAAAAAATGGCACGTCCATAGAAGTGCCATTTTCTGGCCCGTACCCAACACAGGGCCCTGGTGCGGTGGCTTACTGGGTAGTAAAGGGGTTAGGGCCAACTTTGTATTATCAGCTGGCCCTAAGCCCGAAATTCATGGGGTCATGCCAATATTAGACATAACCTCCATGAATTTCTAGTGAAGTGTTAAAAAAAGAAACACAACACAGGGAAATTTTTTTTCTTATTAGAAATAAAACAAACAAAAAAAAACTTAAAGACTCCATCTTTATTAATAAAATTATCTTTTGTCCGACATAGTCCAAATACGCAATTTCAGCACTGCTACATCACTCTGCATAGACACACGTCTATCCAGAGCGAGAGTAAGCTGCGAACTGACAGTGGCAGTCAGGGTTTATATCACAGAGTGCACCTTAAAATATAACTTTTAATAAATAATTGTTAAAAATTCCAATCGTGTGTGTATCCCTCACACCTAGTGATCATATACCACACCAGTCATACAGGGAGGGGGACTCAATCCCTCGCATATGCCCTGTCTCTCCTCTGCCTATCAACAGAGTTTTCTACACATAAATTGAATGGTGTCCCCATTCCTCGATGACTTGGCCTGGTGTCCCTATCACTCACTCAGGGTTTGGTCATCCAACATACACTCTCATAAATCCTAAGTGGGTCCATTACTGGATACAGGTCTATCCTATTATCCAACACTGACATGTCTGTTAATGAGAGGTTGTCCAATTTTTATCTGTAATCTCTGGGTATACTTCAGATGTAATAGTAATGGGAGTATTGCAAATTCTTTTACCCCCCTTTACATATCAGGTATTGACAGGTATTGACCAGAATTCAAGGTTATAGCGGCCCTATATCACTTGCACAGCATTACAAACACCCGGCTGTTTCTGTATGGCAAGTAGTCAATTACCCCTATCTATCCATATATGATGCAACCAGGAAAAAAGTCTATATTGGACCTTACTTTCTTCCAGAACCCCTCATATCAGAAACATAATATCTGCACCCTCCTCAAAATAACGTTCAGGGTGTTGTAGACCCAGGTATGTGGATACAGGGAGGTGTGCTACGCTCACACTCTCTTCAATCCTGATTGGGTCATCTATTGGATGCGGGTATACCCTAGTATCCTTTTCAAGGCGTATATGTTAGGAGTTGTCCAATTTTTTTCATGTAGGTTCTGCGTGTTCTACAGATCTTGTAATGTTGGGAGTGTTATGATCTTTCCCCCCTGTACACAAATATCAAGTTATTAACAACTGTTAACAGGTATTAACGGATTACAACAGACCCATACCACTTGTACTATAACTGTACTTCAAACCAGTTCTGTTTCTGACCAATTATCCTTATCTGTTAGTATATGATGTAACCAGTACCACATATTGTCTCTATCGGACTAAACTTGCTTCTTAGTCCCTCATATCAAATCTTATATGCCTGATCACCCCTCAGATTATACCTTCAGGGTGGTAATAGATCAAGACATGGATATAGAGAGGTATGCTAGGCAGAAAAGAGTTATCAATTATTGCCACTTATCTGTACAAAAAGTCCACACTCGACGCGTTTCTGCCCACAAGTGCCATGTGGGTGTCATCAGGAGTGACTGTATTCTGTACTGTATCACGATGCCAAGGGAGTGCTGGGTCCTGGGGGCGCTGTAGGGGGTACTTAATAAAACCCCTCCTTATCATTGGTGTCAGCGTCATTGGGCTACATTTCTCACCTCCTTTTTTATAAGTACTGACTAATAGAGGCACAGCACATGAACCCAGTCTGCAATTAAGCAGCAGGTAAATGTGCAGACCCCAAATCAATAGTCCTTCCATATGTTGTATTTGCATAATTGAAGATCCAAATATAATGAATAGGATCCCCAATAGTACACAGACCAGATTAGACCTTCATATATGGATTTCTTCCGCGTTTTAAAGGGGAATTCCTCCTGTAACTCATCTTCCCTATACATACATATAGTAGGAATAAAGGATATCATGTTGTCATATGAACACAATCCTCGATACATGTGTCCTTATGATTAAGACTCTATACGTAAATATCCAAGATCCATTCGGACGAATAAGAAAACAGGTGATCCGTACAGTTCTAAGGACCCAATAGGCTGATACTCGGGACTCAGCAGCACCCCCATCCCCGGTGGATTGTTACAAGAATGGTGTAAATAAGATCTGTTCGTTTAGGCCGCCTTCACCCGTGGAACCCATCCTGTATATCCACTTCGTCTCCCTCCTCAGGATCTCCCTATCCCAATAATCTCCTCCTTGCACTGGCTTATCCACCACCTCCAGTACCTGGAATCTGATACACTTTGTGCCACCTGCATGTACCTCCCTTATATGTCTAGATATGGGCGTGTCCCTCGCGTTTCTGATGTCACCTAAGTGGTCACCTATCCGTCTCCTAAATTGTAGTTTGGTTTTACCAACATAATCCCGAGGACAGGAACACTTGTATAGGTACACTACTACCTCCGTTTTACAGTTCCCAAACTGCCTATTTGTAAATGGTTCTCCAGTTGTACTACTTTGGGCCATCTTGGAAACTCTGATGTAGTTGCAAAAGGAACACTTCCCACACCTGAAGGTACCTGCTTGTCTTTGCTCAAGCCAAGTACCCATCCTTTTAGGGGGACAATAATGACTGTGTACGAACTGATCTCGCAGAGACCTACCCCTCCTGTAGGTGATGGCCTTTTTTTGGGGATCAAAGGTGCCACGTCCTTGTCGGCTAGAAGGATACCCCAGTGCCTGTACTTCCATGGCCCTATCATCAAAAGTGCCAATAATGCATGTTACATTGTCTTCTATCTTTTTCTTTTTTGGTCTCAAAGGGGAATCCCCCTTTTGCTTTCACATGTATTTTTGAAAGCCCTATTTAAGTCCTGTGGGGGGGTACCCTCTCTGTGTGAAGTGTTAGTGTTCCTGCATCTTTCCTGCCTCACTATGGAACCTAGATGTAGCTCGGGCTATGACCGCAGGTGAACCCTGCTGGCACAGGCCAAAAAATGCCGACATCGGCGGATATTGCAGAGTGGCGGCCAGTGCAATGAATAATACCGGAAGTTAATGACTTCCATATTATTCACTGCTCTGCCCGACACTCAGCAATATCAGCCGGCATCGGCAGTGTTCAGGCTGTGAAGGCAGGGTTCACCCGCAGTCATAGTCCGAGCTATGACCTTGGCCGAACCCTGACTTTCACAGTCAGTGCTCAGCCTGCTCTTGCTCTGGATAGACGTGTGTCTACGCAGAGCGATGTAACAGTGCTGAAATGAAATTGCGTTTTTGGACTACGTCGAATAGAAGATAATTTTTTTAATAAAGATGGAGTCCCTAAGTGTGTTTTTTTTCCTAATAAAAGATTTTTTTCTCTGTGTTGCATTTTTAACTTTTCACTAGAAATTCATGGAGGTCATGTCTAATATTGGCTTGACCCCATGAATTTGGGGCTTAGAGCCAGCTGATAATACAAAGCTGGCCCTAACCCCTTTATTATGTCGAGCCCACTGGGACGGGGTACTCGTTACCGGACCGGGTCTGCTACTGGTGAAGTCACGGGTGGTCCTGGTCCGGACCGTGTCCCGGGCCCTGGCAATAATAAGGGGTATTTTACAGGGGAAATGTCAGTCGTGACGCCATCCACTGTGTGCAGCCACTGATGGGGCCGCCGCTGCTGCAGAACCTCTGGGGATGATGTAATAGCAGCGGAGATGGACTAGTTCCTGTGGGCAGAACTGTGTTCCCCGGGGCAGTGATGATTAAAGTCTATAGTGTAGTGTGCAGGCCTGGTGCTGAGTGCAGTACACTTACTGTCCAGATGCTTCAGGAATCCTCCTTCAGCGATGGAGCCTGCACGCTGTGGCTCTCCAGTTGTAGGGCTGCTGCAAACCTGTATGGAAGGAGTAGTGTTCAAGCAGAGACATACAAGAGAGTCGTGTTCAGGGTTCACCGTGTTTACTTCTCAAGTTCAGCTTACAGTTCAGTACAGTTCTTACAGTTCAGTTCAGTACACGAGCAGCCAGTACTCTGCAGCCAGGCTACTTCGTATGTGACCCCTCACTCTGTCTCTGTGTCCTTCCCAGGCTGTTATTGCGTTCTCTGTGACTCACTTGGTGTGCGTGACTCCGGACAGTATGGCGGTGGCTCGGACTCCTGTGAGCCCTGTGGGTTGCCACTGAGCTGCCTGTCCTTTGGGGTAGGGACCCTAACATGTAGCTGTGGTCCCCCGTCGGTTGTCTGGGGATGCCGGGTGAAACTACGGTCCCCTCTAGAGCCGACAATCTACTCAGCCTAGCCTCCAGCAGTCCTCCCATGTGAGGCTCTACCAGGCTCTCTCTACTGTGTCTTCAAGTATCATAGGAGGGCTCCTCTGCTTGCAGTCTGGTCGTCTCGGCTGTAGTTCTAGGGCCTGGTATCACTGTCCCTCTCTTCCCTCACACTCCCGGGGTGCTGACTTCGGACGTGCTTTCTCTCTGCTGCTCGCACTGGCTCTGTTCAGATTCTGCGCTCCTACACCCCACTTTGCCAGGACGTGTGATCCAGTCTTTACTGCTCAGCCCACCTCGGCCTACTGACTCCTTCCACCTCCCCTTCACTATTTCTACCTTCTGTCACCTGACTACGTGTTTGCCCACCCACTGCTCTAAACCCACCACACCTCGCCTGCTTAGAGTTCCTAGGCTCCGGGTTGGGTGCTGCCCTCTACTGTACGTGGGTTGTGTGGGCTGTGAGGGTGTTGATGTGCAACTGTCGTCCTACCTGCCTGGCTACAGTTTCCTTTGTGACCTCCTGGACACAGGGGCGCCACAATTACCCAGTGAGCCACCACACCAGGGCCCTGGATGAGTTGGGTACAGCGCCAGAAAATGGTACTTCTATGAATGCGCCATTTTCTGGGGTGGCTGCCGACTGCAGTTTGCAGTAGGGGGGCTCAGAAAGCTTGGGTGGGCCCAGAAAGCTTGAGCCACCCTGTACTTTGGATTTCAGCCCCCAGCTGCTTAGTTGCACCTGGCTGGACACAAAAGTAGAGTGAAGCCCCAAGTCAAAATTTTTTTAAAATATTTCATGAATTTCATGAAACAATCAAAAAAAAAAAATGGACGTGGGGCTTCGCCCTATTTTTGTGTCCAGCCAGGTACAACTAGCCAGGGGGACCCAAGTTTTATGTGCAACCACCGCTGTGAATTGCAGTCCGCAGCCACCCCAGAAAATGGAGCGTTCGTAGTAGCGCCATTTTCTGGCGCTATACCCAACTCATCCAGGTTCCTGGTGCGGTGGCTCATTGGGTAATAAAGGGGTTAGGGCCAGCTTTGTATTATCAGCTGTCCCTAAGCCCAAAATTTATGGGGTCACGCCAATATTAGACATGACCGCCATTAATTTCTAGGGAAGTGTTAAAAAAAACACAACACAGAGAAAAATCTTTTATTAGAAAAAAAAAAACAAAACAACACTTATAGACTCCATCTTTATTAAAAAAATAATCTTCTGTCCAACGTAGTCCAATCCAGTCTTCTTCTTTAGCTCAGCTACATCTCTGGTAGAGAACCTCTACCAGAGATGTAGCTGAGCTGTGCGGCCATGGGAAAGTTCATGGGAATTCATGCAGTCAAGCATGAACTCACATGAACCCTCTGTCAGCACTGCGCGGCTACTTCAAATGAACAGCTGATCAGCATCAGCCGATACCTCAGCTGTTCATTTGAAATAACCGGCGGGAAAGCAAGCAGTGAAAAGACTTCACTGCCGCCTTTCCCGTTTGGTGCTGCGCTTCCCATTCCCTGATGTACACACCCCGCTCCCTGATGCCCCCTCCCCGCCCGATCCTAAGTTAGGGACCAGGCGGGGAGCGGAGCACCAAGGAGCGGGGAGCGCAGCATCGAACGGGAAAACTGGCGGAGAAGTCTTTTCACCGCCGTCTTCCCCATGCGGGTCCTTCGCTCCCTGCTCACTGGTGCTGCGCTTCCTACCCAGTCCTAACTTAGGATCGGGATGGGAGGCGGCAGGGGGAGCGGAGGATCGGAATGTGAGGCTGCAGGGAAGCGGAGGATCGCGCTGAGTGATTATTCAAAAGCTGGCGGTAAAAAGCCAACGGCTTTTAAACAATCATGCACCCATTTCAGCGTTTTCCTCAGCCCCCAGGCCACTTTGTGGGGTCCAGCAGAGACATTACTCAGCTTACTCGCTTTTCCCATTGACTTACATTGGACATGCTACTCGTAATGAGTAACCGAGTATTGGGACCTACTCGTTACAAGTATAGCGAGTCCGATTATTTCACTACTCGCTCATCCCTAGCACCGACCAGTATTGCGCCACAAATTCACCGAACCATACAGAAATATATGATCTGACAAAAGAAGCACAAGCAAGAGACGTAGATCCAGGAACATCGGAGGAAGTGCTGGAAGTGTATTCAGAAGAATCAGTATCAGAGGAACAACCCTGCAGGAAGACTTTGACTCAAGAAGTAAAAAGATGCTGACCTATGATGCACTGGGTGAACCGAGCAGAGTACCAAAGACCGTCTAGTTGAAGCAGATATTGCTGCCTATGGACCAGGTCAGCCTACCTGAGTAGTATCACTCAATGATGTACTTTACACAAGACTTTACCTAAGTGAATAGAATCTTTGCCTGAACTTAAACTAAAAGACTTTGTAATAACAAAGATGATAAAAGCTCCAGCTGAAGAGATGATGATTATTAAGTTGTTTTTTGTCTTGCATGAGATCCACAAACAAGAGTAAGGCTGGGGTCACAGTTGACATGAGTTTTTTTTAGTGATTTAACAAAACTCATGCGTTTTTTCATGTCAGCATGAGTTTTTTAAGGTGTGTGATGGCTCCCTGCGATTTTGGCTGCGTTTTTAAATCTGCATCAAAAAATAGTGCATGTAGTATTTTTTGGTGCGTTTTTATAACATGGGCCCCTATGGAAAACGCATGCAAAAACGCATGTACAATTAGTACCATTTAGTGCCATTCAAAAACGCATGCGTTTTCCATAGGAGCCCATGTTAAAAAAACGCATGCATTTTCTAAAACGCTTGCGTTTTTTTAACATGGGCTCCTATGGAAAACGCATGCGTTTTTGAATGGTACTAATTGTACATGCGTTTTTGCATGCGTTTCCCATAAGGCCCCATATTAAAAAACGCATGCGTTTTTGGAAATGCACCAAAAACGCATGGTACTGTCACACACCTTAAAAAACACATGCGTTTTTGCTATTAGGGCATGCGTTTTTAACATGGGGGCCTATGGGTGCGTTTTTACATGCGGTTTTGAAAACGCAGGTCTCCAAAAACGCTTGTAAAATAGGCAACTGTGACCCCAGCCTAAGTTAGGATAAGATTGTTGTTAATGTTGAACATCGGCTGACGCGACCTTAGCCCCGCCCCTTTCATGACGCGGCCGCCCTGAAAACACAGGGTGAAGGCCAGAGGGGGCGGGCATCATGATTTTGTGGGCGGAGGCAGAAGCACACAGCCCCGCCCATGGAGAGATATTGCGAGTTCATGAAGATGCACGTAACTATACAACTATTATTTGTACTGTAATCACTGTGTTTATGCCACATTTAGGGATACTTCTAACAGAGGGGTGCAGGCACCCCTCTATACAGATACGGGGGGGGGAGGTAGGGGAGCATGCACGGAGCTCGGAGGAGCCCGTGGCATGGGGGCATTTTAGGTGTAGCCCACCTGAGTGAGTGTCCGGTCTCTAGGGGGACTAAGCCCCTCTAGAGACCTCAACCATTCTTTTATTTATTAAATTACCATTTTTACAAGACAAAGAACAGTTTGCTAATGCCGGCAATAGCCGGGATCAGCAAACTATGCAGTTGCCGGATGGCTCAGGATTACACATCCTGAGCCATCCGGTTACTGCACAGCGCATCATAGAACCGCTCCGAAAACTGCAGCCTGCATGATTTTTAACGCAGGCTGCAATGCCGGAGACGAACACCGGATGGCTTGTGAAGCCATCCGGTGTTTAGCATTGGCTCCTATGAGGAGCGTTTCCTGGTCCGGTTTTGAGCTTTTTGAAACGTAGATGTGACCCTGGCCATAAAGAATTACATGATTTTCACCACCTCTTCCATGAGGACGGTGAAGAGAAAATAACTCCTAAGGTAGGCTAGACCAGCTAGAAAGAAGATGTATGTTGGAATGACATTTATTTAGGAGGGAAGACTGTGAGATAGAAGCTGCACTGTGATCTAGAATCACCCAGCAACAACAGGGGTTAAAAATGTGAAGATGAGACAGAAAGTAGCTGGGGTCCAGGGACCAAGGGAGAAGGTATGGGAGAGACTGAAAACAGACAAACTGTTCAGGCAAGTTCTAGAGATTTTGTTTTGGAAAGAAGCTGGAATAAAACCCTGATGATCAACCCCACTTCAGAACTGTGTGTTAGGCTGCCTTCACATTAGCGTATGTGAACGCAGCTTATGCTGCGTTCCTATATGCAGTCAAACGCATGCACACTGCGTTCCTATGCTTAACATAGGAACGCATAGTGCCTGCGTTTGTCAGCGTTTGCTGCGTTCGGGTGCGGATGCGGACGATATCTGCTCCTTCCAGGGTCCAGCGTCCACACCCGGGACGCAGCATGTTGCATTTTTTGGGCGCTCGGGGACCTTGGAAAATCAGCAAGCGTCCCCAAGCGCACAAAACATTCATTGTAGTCAATGGGTCCGCAGTGTTCTGCGCTTGACAGCGCAGAAGAACGCTGCGGACCCATTGAAAAATCTCCCGGTGGCCGGCGGTGATGTCACAGGAGATCACCGACGGCCACCGGGAGATCAGCTCATCCTCTGACGATCTCCTCTTCCCCGCCGGCGGTAATACCCTAGCGGTGTCGGCGGGGAGAAACAGCTGATGTGACAGCTGTTTGAATCTTCCTGCGCCGACATCTCCTCTCGGTGTCGGCGCGGGAGATTCAAACAGCTGTCAAATCAGCTGTTTCTCCCCGCTGACATGTCCCGAAGCTTACCGGCGGCCAGGAGGAGGAGATCTCTGGCGCTGATCTCCTCCCCCGGACACCGCCGATTGGCTGCCGGGCTGCACAGTGATGTGTCCGCAGGTGGACATTCTCCGCTGCGGACACATCAAAATGACACCGCGTTTGACTGCGTTTGTGTCTGCATGCCATCAGCATGCAGACACAAACGCTAATGTGAAGGCAGCCATAGCTGCACCTGAAGATCATGCCTCCCCTCCACTGTGCAGAAGTGTAATTAATGGTCGCCCTGAATAATATTTCCCCAGGATTCCAGAAATCATGTTCCAGTGTATAGCCTTTGACACGCCCACTCTAGGGGACCAGGCCGGTTGTTATGGTCCTTTTACATTTGGGGGATGTTATGGCGGCGACCCAGCTCTGTGGCCCTGCCAGTGTCATTTAATAAAGGGGATGCTGGGCTTTGATGGCTGGGGATTGGGAAAGGGGTATTCTTGACACCACCCACGGTGTGCAGCTATGTGCCACCGCCGCTGCTGCAGAACCCCCTGGGGATGATGACCAGCAGCATGGATGGTTTCACTCCCCGCGGGCGGAGCGGGGTCCCCAGGGCAGTGGGTAGTGAAGTCAGTTAATTCTTGGCCAATGTTCGGTTAATCAGCACCTTGGTGTATCAGGCGGCTTCTGCTGTCAGTGGACGTCGCAAAGAAAAGTCTCACACACATCTGTCGGAGTGCTGTACCTTTACTTCATCACTACAACCAGGCTGCTGGGTGCTTCCCTTTGCCAATCTCCAGTCCAGCTGCTTCTCAAGAACTGGGACAGTGTCATCGAGACCCCTAGGTGTTCATTACTCTCTCACTCCTTCACTCTCTCCATCACTCTCAGTGTTCCTCTCACTGGTGGTACTCTCAGTGCCTTTAACTCGTCTCGCCTCCGTGCACAGAAATCGGATACCGACAGCCACAAGCATTGACTGGCACAGCTTCCTAGTGCCGTGCCTTAGTACGGTTGCATTCTCTGAGATGTGCCTGGTTTTTTGGCCATAGTTCTCTTTAGGACCTCATGACCTCCGGTTTCAATGGTTCGGGCCTACAGCTGCCACGCCATGTTCAGGGCTGATCCCCTGTATCGTCCACCAGCCCCACTGTTCCTCTGCCAGATATGGGCGTACAGTAGGGATGGGCGAATCTACTCGCTAGGACTCGTTACTCGGCGAGTAGTAAGGGACTCGCAGGACTCGGTACTCTGCGAGTTTCCCAGTGATTACTCGCACGAGTCCAATGCAAATCAATATCAATCCTAGTTTTGTCAGAAACGCTGACAAAACTAGGATTGCCATTGTTTGCATTAGACTCGGCTACTGTGCCAGTGATAGCAGGGAAACTCGCAAACTAACTGCTGTTACATTGAGAGCCGAGTCCAGCTGTCTTCTCTGTGCAGGCTGCCAGCTCCAGGGTCCTAGAGCCCGCCTGCTCACAGACATGATGTAGCAGTGCTGAGATTGTTCTCAGTCTGCTCATTCCCTGTGCATAGACATCTATCTATGCACAGGGGATGTAGCAGAGAGGACATCGCGTTTTGGACTACGTCGGACGGAAGAGGATTTTTTTAATTAAAGATGGAGTCCCTAATGGGCTTTTTTTTTTATTTCAAATAAAAAAATTTCTCTGTGTTGTGTTTTTTTAACCCTTTATTGGAGATTCTTAGTGGCTGGGTCAAACGTGGCCTGACATTAAGAATCTCGGGCTTAATACCAGCTTGTATAACAAAGCTGGTATTAACCCCTTTATTACCCAGCGTGCTACCGCCACCAGGGCCGCTGGAAGAGCGGGGTTCAGCGCCAGAGGATGGCGCTTCAATGAACGCGCCATCTTCTGGGGCGGCTGCGGGCTGCAATTTGCAGCGGGGGGTGCCCAGAAAGCTTGGGCATCCCTGCGCTGCGGATTCCAGCCCCCAGCTGCTTAGCTGTACCTGGCTAGACATAGAAATTGCGCGGAGCCCCACGCATTTTTTTTTTATTATTTCATGAATTTCAGAGTCAGAGTCTCAGAGTCAGAATCTCAGAATTTCATGAAATAATTTAAAAAAAATGCGTGGGGCTCCGCGCAATTTCTATGTCTAGCCAGGTACAGCTAAGCAGCTGGGGGCTGGAATCTGCAGCGCAGGGATGCCCAAGCTTTCTGGGCACCCCCCGCTGCAAATTGCAGCCCGCAGCCGCCCCAGAAGATGGCGCGTTCATTGAAGCGCCATCCTCTGGCGCTGAACCCCGCTCTTCCAGCGGCCCTGGTAGCGGTGGCACGCTGGGTAATAAAGAGGTTAGGGCCAGCTTTGTATTATCAGCTGGCCCTAAGCCCGAAATTTATGGCGGTCACGCCAATATTAGACATGACCGCCATGAATTTCTATTAAATTGTTTTAAAAAAAACACAACACAAAGAAAATTTTTTATTAGAAATAAAAAAAAAAGCCATTAGGGACTCCATCTTTAATTAAAAAAATCCTCTTCCGTCCGACGCAGTCCAAAACGCGATGTCCTCTCTGCTACATCCCCTGTGCATAAATATAGATGTCTATGCACAGGGAATAAGCAGACTGAGAACAATCTCAGCTCTGCTACATCATCTCTGTGCACAGACATTCATGTCTGTACACAGGGAATGAGCAGACTGAGAACAATCTCAGCACTGCTACATCAGGCAGCAGGCGGGCTCTAGGACTCTGGAGCTGGCAGCCAGCACACTGAGGAGACAGGATTCTTATCTGTGTGAGTTTCCCAGCGATTACAGTTGCAAAGTAAACGAGTCCAATGCAAATAAATGACAAAACTAGGATTGCTTCAGGCTGAAGCTTCCGAGACACATCTGCGATTTGTAAATCTCACACTACTCGCTATTACTCGCTTCCCCATTCATTAACATTGGACTCGCTAGACTCGCAACGAGTAGCGAGTCCTGTGCTCGGACTCGCTAGAGTCAAGCGATTCCGAGTAATTTAGGATTCGCCCATCACTAGCGTACAGGTGATCTTAGTCTTCTTCTACACCCCAAGGACTCCATCTTTCTTCTACACCTTTCTGTCTTTCCCTCCCGGGGTGAGTGTGCCATGCTTCATCCCGCGGGAGCTAACACATCTACCACCTTTTGACTCTCACTCCAACTTCCTACTCCTTTGCTATCTTCCTCCCGACTCCTTCTACGTTCTACCCAGGGTCCCCCTCTCTGAGACTTGGCCCACCCTACCGGGTCCGCCCACCGTCTCTGCCCGGGTCCTACGAGTATGTTGCGGTGTGGGATCTCAATTTCACCATCCCAATATTGGAGAACAGGAGCACTATTCTCCTGCTAATGGAGGAGTGCAGTACCAGACCAGCGGGGCGCCACACCATTACATACTGAGTGGCGTGCATGCAACAGATACAATATACCCACCTGGTGCTAAGTCTTGAAAGTTGATCTCGTCTTGCTCTTCCACATTCCTCCCGTGTAACATTAATGTGTCTCTGTATCGTTTGTTGAACCTGAGTAAAGACCGACAGTGTCATCTGAATGTTGTCTTTCTCCTTGTGTAACATTTCTATCATTAGATTTACAAGATCTTTCATTTCTCCAGAATCTGAGTCTTTCTTTGAAGGAGAAAATTAGTTTTTACTATGACCATCTCAGGCTAAAGCAATACCGGTGATATGCAATACCTGGATGTGCACACATACCTGAAGATGGGGTTAACATTAAATTTATGACATTTCTATTGTTGGGCTTCATCTAGGAAACATGAGGCTTATTAGCCCTGAAAGTAGAAGAGTTTTTGATATTTTGGGTGCTGCGGCGACTACATGCACCCAAAACCATTCCTGCTTCTAGATTAGAAAATCAGCGCCATTGTTTCATAAAAAAGTGTAATTATGTTAAGTCAAAAAAAATTGCATTTTTTAAAATGTTCTATTAATTAGAATCTTATAATCCAATGTTAATCTGATATGTCCTGTTTTGTAGAGATGACTTTTCAGTAGTCTCATTATCGTCACAGACAGGATTGCAGTGACAAATAACATCTCTATGCACAGTAATGACATAAAAGGTGATGGTCACAACTTACCTCCCCACAGTTCTGTGCACAGGTCACAGAACAAGATTAGAAGCTCTCTCATAAAAACCAATGAGTCTGGTAGGAGTCCATACTGCCGCTATCTATGGTCAATGTATCTGCTAAGGATAAAAAAATTCTCAAATTTTGCCCAGAAAGTGGATCAGTCACTAAATCTTACAATACAAGCTGCAAACATCATTAATCAGCTGTCTTAGACCTGATGAGACTGGTTATTTGCTTTACAAATCCGTGTCAAATCCACGGCTGGTTAAACTTTTTTGAAAGTTTCAGTCCAGAAAAAGTAACGATGGAGACTGAGTTTAGCTGATGAAACCTCTAAAGGTACCGTCACACAGGGAGATATCACCGGCGATGTTGCCGGCGATCGCGGGAGCGCGCATCCCTGACAACATCGCCGGCGAGATGTCAGACTGAGCAACTTACCAGCGATGTCGCAATGTTGTAGATAGGCGGAATCGCCCGCAACATTGCAGGTTGCCGCGTGACACAGGGCGATTAGGCATGATCGCCTGACCAACATCGCCAGGTTTCCCAACATTGTTGGGAAACCTGGCGATGTGACTCAGGCGATTTTCCCCCTGATTATCGCCCTGTCACACGAGGCAACTCTCCGGCGATGTCGCCGCAACCTGGCCACGCCCCTCAGTTACCGGCAACATCGCCGGCGATATCTCCCTGTGTGACGGTACCTTTAGACTTATGAAGTCTCATTCTTCTGCTGAACTTAAACCTTTCAGAATGGATTATACAATTATCTGGACATGGATTTCATATTAACTACATCAGCCTCATACACTCCCTGACAGAAGTTATGTCGCTTATCCATGTTATGTAAATAAAAGCTTATAACCTGACGTTAAATTCATCCATTGGATTTATAAATTACTCTTTTGAGAGCTGAAACCCTCCAAAAAGTGGTTTAGGTTAAGAACATAAATTGGCATCAATGCTGAAATATTGATCATTTAATGAATGCAGAATGGTCAGATTTTGGCAAGACAAAAGTTTTGTCGCCCACAGAAAGTAATGTGATTTTCAAACAAAAAAATCAACTTAAAATACAAATATATGTTGCATAATATTGGTGAATGAAGTTGTGGTGCTGTTAGAGTCATATTTAATATTTTGTGTGACTTCCATGAGCATGAAGGACTTCATCCATGTGGTTCAACAACGATTCATACAATTTATTAATTAAGTCATCAGGAATAGCAAAGAATGCAGTCTTACATGCCTCCCACAGTTCATCTAGATTCTTTGGTTTTGTCTCCCAAGCTTCCTCTTTCATTCTACCCCAAAAATGCTCAATGATGTTCATGTCTGGTGACTGGGCTGGCCAGTCCTTGAGCACCTTTATCTTTTTTGCCTGGAGGAACTTTGTTGTAGAGATGGATGTATGAGATGGAGCACCATCCTGCTGCAGAATTTGACCCTTTTATGATTTGGAATATATGAGGTAGCTAATACTTCTTGATATTTTAGGCTATTGATATTGCCTTCCACCTTGCAAATGTTTTGCACACCCCTATGCTGAATGTAACCCCAGACCATGATCTTTCCACCACCAAATGTAAATGTTTTTTTGGGTGTATTTTGGATCCATACGGGCTCCAGTAGGTCTCCTGCAGTATTTGCAGCTGCTGTGGTGTTATTCTACTGAAGATTCATCAGAGAAATCCACCTTCTGACACTTTTCTAGCGTTCATATGTTTAGCAGGCTGTGGGACTTTGCAATCTGCCTTTTGTTTAGTGCTGGCTTCTGGGCACGGATTCGACCATGGAGGCCATTTCGAGACAGAATCCTACAAACTGTTCTAGTTGACATAGGGACTTGAGGTGACCAGGCCTGTTGGAGCTCTGCTGCAGTGGAAGAGGAGCTTGCTTTGGATTTTCTAACCAACAAACGTTCCTCCTGAGCAGTTGCTTTGTGGGGTCTGCCGGACCTGGTCTTGTCATACACATCTCCAGTCTCTTCAAATCTTTATTTAATTCTTTGTACTTGACGCTGAGACACATTAAAGGTGCCAGCCACCTCTGCAGTGGATCTTGTCTTCAGCCTTTTGATAATCAAGGCTTTGGTTGCAGGGTGTGTGGCACCCCTGTGGGATTGCCACAGGACCCACCGGTGCAAGGAGAGACATAAACCTTGGTACACACAGCATACAACACCTTCCACCCCAGACCTGGAGGGGTAGCTCTACTTGCTACCTTAAGGAAGTTCCCCTATAACTCTCCAGACCTGAGGGGAGGAGTCAGTTAGTCTGCTCTGAGCAGTGAAGAGAGCAGTTAGTTCCAGTCAGACAGCCAAAGAGGAAGGTACTGGAAGGAGCAGGTCGAAGGGATCAAGCCAGGCCCAGGACCAGAGAACACTGAACCAGCTGTGCTGCACCCTAGGGATTGGGTCAGAGGCCAGTGGAGGAAGTAGGAGAAAAGAAAAAGGAACAGACCTGGTTTCCCTTTAGCCCATCCAGACACCGGAGTCCGATTCTGCTAATAATCTAAAGTGTAGCAGAGAAAGCCCGGACAGACCTGGAGGATCTAATCCCCCTGAGGTAAGACGAGAAGACACTCAAACCTGACCAAGTACAGGACCAGGGACCTAAGCAGAGAATAGGGATCCCACAGAAAGGTGCTCATTGTCGGTTATGGAGTAGTACCCCGAGAGGGAGAAGGAGCGGCAAGTTCAGTTTCAGGCAGGACTTACCCCAATCACTGCACACAATAACAAAGGAGGCCTCACAACTTTCCAAGGTGAACGTCGCAAATTGCACCGAGAACCTGGTTACTCTACTGGACTGTACCTGTTAACGGACATCAGTAAAAAGGTACTGAAACAGAGACTATTGTGCTTGAGTGCTTGCTTCATCGCCACTGCCCGCAGCGTTCACTGCAGAGACGCTACAACGACTCCCCTCATCTACCCCCACTGCCCTGAGGTAAAGCTCCACCTGTGGGGAGCTGTACTACTCTGAGCTGCACCTCCATTACCTCAGCGGCCGAGCGTCATGTTACCATTCCCCCATCCATCATCATCATCCCCGCCATTGAGGGTCCAGGGCACGGAACAAGGAACCGACCAGCCGTGATCCCCCATCAAAGTGACCATCTGTCCCGGTATCAGAGTCCCCCCCTACCCTGTCGACCGACTCATGTGTATTTTTGGCATGTTGTCAGAGCTCAAGTTGCAGTTCAAGTGAAGGTCTGGGGTGCTGGGTTTCTTTTTAGACACACCCACTAATTAACTGATCATTTACTGAGCACAGGTGAGGATGTAAACTAGGATTGGCTGCATTATATGACCAGGCGACAAAACTTTTCTCTTGTCAAAATCTGACCATTCTGTGTTCATTAAATGATCAATATTTCAGCATTGATGCCAATTTATTTCCTTAACCAAAACCACATTTCGGGGGATTTCAGCTTTCAAAAGAGTAATTTATACAACCAATAGATGAATTTAACGTCAGATTATAAGCTTTTATTTACATAACATGGATAAGCAACATAACTTATGTCAGGGAGTGTGGGGTCAAAGAGAATCTTAATTGGTCATTATTATTCAGTTATACTTAGTCTACACTCACCATCTGACTTGTCTATGGAATTGGTGGAGGAACTTCGATCACTCTCAGCATAAAGCCCTTGTGCAGAATGTCACCATTCCTTTTAAAGGGGTTATCCAGGATTTATAAAAAAAAAAAATTGTGCCCAAAAACCAACGGGCAGGCAGCTGTCACCTACCTGTCTGCTGTGCTCAGCGCCATACACCGCAGACACAGAGTGGTTTTAGACTGCTCCTGTCGGCGATATTGCCATTTCCAGGCAGGAGCGGTGTGTGCCCACTGCGTGCTGGGGGTGAACGTCGGTGACTGATGTCAGGCACAACAGGCAGGAAGGTGGCAGCCATCTGCCTGTAAGTGCTCGGGCACATTTTTTTAAAATAAAAATCCTGGATAACCCCTTTAAATAGAGAACAGTTCATATAAAAAAGGGATTTACAAGAAATAACACGGCTTTAATTAACTTATATGAAAGGGTTGTACACTTGAAGGGAACCTGTTTCATGACAAAAATGCTGTTAACCTGCAGGTATGGGGTTAACCTGCAGGTATGGGGTTGATCTGCAGGTATGGGGTTGATCTGCAGGTATGGGGTTAATCTGCAGGTATGGGGTTAATCTTCAGGTATGGGCTTAATCTGCAGGTATGGGGTTGATCTGCAGGTATGGGGCTAATCTGCAGGTATGGGGTTAATCTGCAGGTATGGGGTTAATCTGCAGGTATGGGGTTAACCTGCAGGTAAGGGGTTAACCTGCAGGTATGGGGTTAACCTGCAGGTATGGGCTTAATCTGCAGGTATGGGGTTAACCTGCAGGTATGGGGTTGATCTGCAGGTATGGGGTTAATCTGCAGGTATGGGGTTGTTCTGCATGTTAATAGCATTCTGAACTTGACCACTTGTGGGAGAAAAATAACTTTTTTTCCTGGCAGTGTTCCAGTTTTAGACATGGGGGAGGTGTTCAGTCACCGCACCCTATATGGAGAGCGGCACCTTTAACTGCCCCCATTCAGGAACATTTACTGTCCAGCTTGACTGGGACATGGATATGGAGGGGACACTCCATCACAGTGGGGGGCGCTATGTGGCTCTATTATGATGACAAAGAAATAAAGCAATGGTATGGCAATTAATAATTCATTGTCTTTGAAGCCAGATGCCTTAACAGGAGTTCAAACAGCATGCAGAAATTCTGTCTAATGTGTCCATAAGCAGCCGTATATCCGAATCAGCAGACAAGCGGCTTAAGACTCTAGATGAAAGATTTACGCTGTGAGCCAGCGAGATATGGGGACTTTTACTGCAACATTATGAAATTTTGATGACTCCGAGCTTCCTTTAGAGAGTCTTATGTTTTGTACATAACGAGATGTATTGTTGACCATCTTGGGTTATATAACTTACAATGTGCAGATGTAGCAGAGCTGAAGCCATCATTGTCTGGTATTTTTGTTCTTCATAACTTGCTGGAATAAAACAATGCAGGAAGAGTATATAAACTCTTCTGAAAAATCACAATGGGCCCTAACAATGTCAGCTCTGCTGCATCCTTGGCCAGGGGCGGACTGGGCCGGGTTCCTGGGGGGCAATTGCCCTCCAGGCTGCCGGTTTAGTGACAGTTCAGGGCCGCCCGATACTGCCAGCAGCGGCCCTGAACAGTGAAATGATCATCAGCTGTCAGCGCGGTGCTGCCGCAGTGGGACCGCTCCGGGCTTCAAATCGCAGCAAGGGCTGCGTCGTCCTGGCAACCGGCGGGACGCCGGACGCAGGCGGGATTGTGTCACTGACTCAGTCAGTGCACTGCTACAATACTGCTAGCGCCGCGGGCGGCCGTCTGTCGGCAGCCGCACTCATCTGCTCTGAGCAGAGCTCTCAGCTCTCTCTGCAGTCAGCACCACCGCGGGACCGGCTTCCGGGCAGGCCGGCCGGGTCGCCATTAGGGCCAGACCGAGGCTGTGTGTGTCCTCGGGTGAGTCCCGCCCCCCCACCTCAGTCATCCGCCCCTCCCCGGCCTGCTGCCTTTGCAAGGCATCTCCCTTCACAGGCCGCGGCAGCAGGCAGCTGAAGGCTCACTCAGAGGAGGGAGGAGGACTGGAGGAGAACATTTGAATTTCCCGCCGCCGGCACATCGCTGCGGCTGGTGCTGGGTGCGGGCAGCTGCCACCGGGTGCTGGCAGCTGCTGCAGGGTGCTGGCGGCTGCCACCTGCTACCAGGTGCTGGAGGCTGTCACCTGCTGCCGGGTGCTGGAGGCTGCCACCTGCTGCCGGGTGCTGGCGGCTGCCACCTGCTGCCGGGTGCTGCCGCCTGCTGGCGGCTGCCGGGTGCTGGCGGCTGCTTCCGGGTGCTGGCGGCTGCCGGGTGCTGGCGGCTGCCGCCTGCTGCCGGGTGCTGCCGCCTGCTGCCGGGTGCTGGCGGCTGCCGCCTGCTGCCGGGTGCTGGCGGCTGCCGCCTGCTGCCGGGTGCTGGTGGCTGCTGCCGGGTGCCGGCGGCTGCCGCCTGCTGCCGGGTGCTGGCGGCTGCTGCCGGGTGCTGGTGGCTTCCACCTGCTGCCGGGTGCTGGTGGCTGCGTACTGGCAGCTGCCACCTGGTGCTGGCGGCTGCCACCTGGTGCCGGGTGTTGGCGGCTGCCACCGGGTGCCGGGTCCTGGCGGCTGGTGCCGGATACCTGGTACTGGTGGCTGCCTGCTGGGTGTTGGTGGCTGCCGGGTGATGCCTAATGCCGGCTGTCGGATGCTGGCGGCTAGTGCCGGGTGCTGGCGGCTGCCGCCTGATGCCGGGTGCTGGTGGCTACCGCCTGGTGCCGGGTGCTGGCGGCTGCCACCTGGTGCTGGCTGTTAGATGCTGGCGGCTGGTGTCGGCTACCGGGTGCTGGCTGCTGGTGTCGGATGCTGGCGGCTGCTACTGGCTGCCTGGTGCTGGCGGCTGCCTGCTGGGTGTTGGTGGCTGCCGGGTGCTGACTGATGTGGGGTGCTGGCGATTCCGGATGCCACCGGATGCTGGCTGGTGCAGGGTGTCGGCTGGTGACGGCAAGCGGGAGACCAGGAGCGGCAGAGGAAGAAGCTGTCGGGATGCGGGATCAGGAGTGTGGAGTCAGGTAAGGCCCTATTACAGCCAAAGATAGCAACCTGGGGGGGACAATGGGATGGATGGAGAGTAGCAGCAGTCTCTATTGTGTGTATAGCCTACAGCCATCTCCATTGTCTATACGGCCAGCAGCCATCTCCATTGTCTATACGGCCAGCAGCCATCTCCATTGTCTATACGGCCAGCAGCCATCTCCATTGTCTATACGGCCAGCAGCCATCTCCATTGTCTATACGGCCAGCAGCCATCTCCATTGTGTATTCTCTATTATGTATATAGCTATTGTGTATTCAGCCCACAGCAGTCTCAAGTGTGTATGTGTGTAATCCTACTATAAAATTGCCTTATCGCGTCTTTCTTTCTGTAACGGAAAGCATGCATTGCTGATTGGCTGCTCCGCGACCAATCAGCGACGTGGGATTTCCGTTTCAGAGAGACAGCGCTTCACTTCACATAGCGGCCAGGAAAGTGGGCGGTGAAGTCGACTTTCCCACCGGCTATTTGAAGTGTCCATCCTTTCAGCCCCACTTTGTCAACCCTCGCCGCACTGTGAATTCTCAGCCCCCGTCCCCCTCGTTGTTACCCACTCCCCGTACTGCGGTGTCATATCTTCCATGATATCCTGCATCTCTCCCTCTGTGTGATTGAGCATGTCAGGCCATCACTGCATAACACTCCTCCCACAGTGGAAGCGTCCGCTATCATGGAAGATGTGACACCGCCACAGCTGAGGTGGTCAGGTGGCATTCTAGTGTTTGTTATAGGAGTGCAGCTCAATCTACAGCAGCACAGATATCACAATGCACAAACAACACAGCATGAGCTCTGCTACATCTAAATATATACATGGCAACTGTTGGAAGGCTGGGAGCAGTATATAAGTGTAGATGTAGCACAGTTGAGTTTGACATAGCAGAGCTGAAATGGTTTGTGTATCGTTCATAGTTTGTTATTGGAGTGCAGGTCAATCTATTGCAGGACATACAGACATCACAATGCACAAAAAATACAGCACCAGCTCTGCTACAGCCTACTATATAATTGTCTAATCCCGTCTTTCTGTCTGTAATGGAAATCCACCATGACAGGAGGAGAGACGGAGGAGCGGTGATACGAGGAGCGATGGACGAGCGGTGACAGGAGAGACGAAGGAGCGGTTACAGGGTTACAGGAGAGACGGAGGAGCGGTGACAGGAGGAGCGATGGATGAGCGGTGACAGGAGGAGAGACTAAGGAGCGGGACAGGAGGAGCAGTGACAGGAGGAGCGATAGACGAGCAGTGACAGGAGGAGAGACGAAGGAGCGGGGACAGGAGGAGCGGTGACAGGAGGAGAGATGGAGGAGCCGGGACAGGAGCAGCGGTGACAGGAGGAGTGATGGACGAGCGGTGACAGGAGGAGCAATGGACGAGTGGTGACAGGAGGAGAGACAGAGGATGCGGGATAGGAGGAGTGATGACAGGAGGAGCGATGGACAAACAGTGACAGGAGAGACAAAGGAGCGGTGACAGGAGGAGTGGCGACAGGAGGAGCGATCAACGAGCGGTGACAGGAGGAGAGACGAAGGAGCGGTGACAGGAGGAGCGGTTACAGGAAGAGAGACAGAGGAGAGGTGACAGGAGGAGAGACGGAGGAGCGGGGACAGGAAGAGCAGTGACAGGAGGAGCGGTGACAGGAGGAGAGACGGAGGAGAGGTGACAGGAGGAGCGGTGTAGTTCACTCACGTTGACTGAACAAGTTCTGTTAGTCACAGTATGTAAACTACATATATATTCTAGAATACCCGATGCATTACAATCGGGCCACCATCTACTATATAATAGTTATGAGTGTAAATGTAAAAAAAAGGAAAAACAGCACAAAAATACAGAAAAAAGTGGACTTTTTTGCCTAATGGCATTAACCACGCATTGGTTCTTGGTTCTGCTCTCTTATCCCTGTAGTAAGCTCGGTTCTGCTCTCTTATCCCTGTAGTAAGCTCGGTTCTGCTCTCTTATCTCTGTAGTAAGCTCGGTTCTGCTCTTTTTTTCCCTGTAGTAAGCTCGGTTCTGTTCTCTTATCTCTGTAGGAAGCTCGGTTCTGCTCTTTTTTTCCCTGTAGTAAGCTCGGTTCTGCTCTTTTTTTCCCTGTAGTAAGCTCAGTTCTGTTCCCTTATCTCTGTAGTAAGCTCGGTTCTGCTCTCTTATCTCTGTAGTAAGCTCGGTTCTGCTCTCTTATCTCTGTAGTAAGCTCGGTTCTGCTCTTTTTTTCCCTGTAGTAAGCTCAGTTCTGCTCCCTTATCTCTGTAGTAAGCTCGGTTCTGCTCCCTTATCTCTGTAGTAAGCTCGGTTCTGCTCTCTTATCTCTGTAGTTAGCTCAGTTCTGCTCACTTATCTCTGTAGTAAGCTCGGTTCTGCTCCCTTATCTCTGTAGTAAGCTCAGTTCTGCTCCCTTATCTCTGTAGTAAGCTCAGTTCTGCTCCCTTATCTCTGTAGTAAGCTCAGTTCTGCTCCCTTATATCTGTAGTAAGCTCGGTTCTGCTCTCTTATCTACTATATGTATCAGCCTGTTTTTAAATCCATTTACCTCTGCTGCTTTAATGTAGCGGCCAGTGATAAACTGGCCAAAGTTGGGCTGCCGCTGCAGCTCGCGGGCCTCTACATTGTGATTGCCCCCCAGGCTGAAAAGTGCCAGCCAGCCCCTGTCCTTGGCTCAGGCTCCTTTGTGCTGGCTATTTAGAAACATCAAGCTTCTCCGCTATAGACTATATTGTGACTGCTATCGATGGATGATTTACACATCCGGACTACTGTTATAGGGGGCTCCAGACTACACATCCAGACTGCTGTTATTGGGGGACTCCAGACTACACATCCAGACTGCTTTTATAGGGGGCTCCAGACTACACATCCAGACTGCTGTTATTGGGGGACTCCAGACTACACATCCGGACTGCTGTTATAGAGAACCCTCCAGACTACACATCCAGACTGCTGTTATAGGGGCTCCAGACTACACATCCAGACTGCTGTTATAGGGGGCTCCAGACTACACATCCAGACTGTTGTTATAGGGGGCTCCAGACTACACATCCAGACTGCTGTTATAGAGAACCCTCCAGACTACACATCCAGACTGCTGTTATAGAGAACCCTCCAGACTACACATCCAGACTGCTGTTATAGGGGGCTCCAGACTACACATCCAGACTGTTGTTATAGGGGGCTCCAGACTACACATCCAGACTGCTGTTATAGAGAACCCTCCAGACTACACATCCAGACTGCTGTTATAGAGAACCCTCCAGACTACACATCCAGACTGCTGTTATAGAGAACCCTCCAGACTACACATCCAGACTGCTGTTATAGGGGACTCCAGACTGCACATAAAGACTGCTGTTATAGGGGACTCCAGACTATACATCCAGACTGCTGTTATAGGGGACTCCAGACTACACATCCAGACTGCTGTTATAGGGGTCTCCAGACTACACATCCAGACTGCTGTTATAGGGGACCCCAGACTACACATCCAGACTGCTGTTATAGAGAGCACTCCAGACTACACATCTAGACTGCTGTTATAGGGGGCTCCAGACTACACATCCAGACTGCTGTTATAGGGGGCTCCAGACTACACATCCAGACTGCTGTTATAGGGGGCTCCAGGCTACACATCCAGACTGCTGTTATAGGGGTCTCCAGACTACACATCCAGACTGCTGTTATAGGGGACCCCAGACTACACATCCAGACCGCTGTTATAGAGAGCACTCCAGACTACACATCCAGACTGCTGTTATAGGGGGCTCCAGGCTACACATCCAGACTGCTGTTATAGGGGGCTCCAGACTACACATTCAGACTGCTGTTATAGAGGACTACAGACTACACATCCAGACTGCTGTTATAGGGGGCTCCAGACTACACATCCAGACTGCTGTTATAGGGGGCTCCAGGCTACACATCCAGACTGCTGTTATAGGAGGCTCCAGGCTACACATCCAGACTGCTGTTATAGGAGGCTCCAGACTACACATCCAGACTTCTGTTATAGGGGGCTCCAGACTACACATCCAGACTGCTGTTATAGGGGGCTCCAGACTACACATCCAGACTGCTGTTATAGGGGGCTCCAGACTACACATCCAGACTGCTGTTATAGGGGACTCCAGACTACACATCCAGACTGCTGTTATAGGAGGCTCCAGACTACACATCCAGACTGCTGTTATAGGGGGCTCCAGACTACACATTAGGATTGCTGTTATAAGGGGCTCCAGACTGCACATCCAGACTGCTGTTATAGGAGGCTCCAGACTGACAATCCAGACTACTATTATAGGAGGCTCCAGACTACACATCCAGACTGCTGTTATAGGGGGCTCCAGACTACACATCCAGACTGCTGTTATAGGGGGCTCCAGACTACACATCCAGACTGCTGTTATAGGGGGCTCCAGACTACACATCCAGACTGCTGTTATAGGGGGCTCCAGACTACACATCCAGACTGCTGTTATAAGGGGCTCCAGACTACAAATCCAGACTGCTGTTATAGGAGGCTCCAGACTGCAAATCCAGACTGCTGTTATAGGAGGCTCCAGACTACACATCCAGACTGCTGTTATAGGGGGCTCCAGACTATACATCCAGACTGCTGTTATAGGGGGCTCCAGACTGCACATCCAGACTGCTTTTATAGGGGGCTCCAGACTACACATCCAGACTGCTGTTATAGGGGGCTCCAGACTATACATCCAGACTGCTGTTATAGGGGGCTCCAGACTATACATCCAGACTGCTGTTATAGGGGACTCCAGACTACACATCCAGACTGCTGTTATAGGAGGCTCCAGACTACACATCCAGACTGCTGTTATAGGGGACTCCAGACTACACATCCAGACTGCTTTTAAGGGGGCTCCAGACTACACATCCAGACTGCTGTTATAGGAGGCTCCAGACTATACATCCAGACTGCTGTTATAGGGGGCTCCAGACTATACATCCAGACTGCTGTTATAGGGGGCTCCAGACTACACATCCAGACTGCTGTTATAGGGGACTCCAGACTACACATTCAGACTGCTGTTATAGGGGACTCCAGACTACACATCCAGACTGCTGTTGCTGTGGGCTCCAGACGACACTGCCAGACTTCTGTTGTAGGGGGCTTAAGGCTACACATTCAAACTACTCATAGGTGGGACTTTAGACTATACATCCAGAAGGGGGGCTCTCCAGACTTTAAAGTTTGACTACTGTTATGAGAGTGTTCTACAGAATACAAAGTCAAACTACCTTTATTGGTGTGCTCCGGACTTCCGAGCTAGACTTCTGTTATAGATGTCGACATCAGACTACACTGTGCTTCTATTATCTCCTTACCTGTTATGCCTGAAACTTGAGATTTCCTATTTATTACCCATTCTAATTAATCTTGTGAGGAGCCGCAGCCGTAATGCTTTAGACTGTGCCGGACTGGTCTCCCCAGGATTTAACATGTCGGAGACCAAGAATGAGACCAAACCATGCCAGAGAACTTTTCACTTTATTGAGGGTGTACAATAACATAAAGTGAAATATAACACACATCCAGTCAGAAGTTACCAGGACCCTTGTACTGCACAAGCAGCACAGACCTGAGATGTCCGAGACAATAACTCAACAATTTACCTAACCTGGCCTTCTGCCTAATGCAGAGTTAATCTATTAAGGATAGTGTAAATTGATGAGTGCACTAGCTGGCACTTCGATGGTGCAATGTAAAGGTTCACAAACTTATTATTATTATTATTTATATTTATTGCGCCATTAAATTCCAGGGTGAACAAAGACAAGGACAAGCACAGTATGTATGGATAATCAAGTCACACAGGTACAGGAGGGGAGAGACCCTGTCTGCGAGAGCTCACAGTCTTACCTCTTACCTGCCCTAATTACCCCCACTCACGGAGTCACCTCAAATGGAGATTTGATTGATAGTGGGGGTGAATAAAGTCTCTTTTACTGTGTGCACTTTGCTTGTGGAAACAAAATTCTGTCCACTTGACATATAGGCCTTTCCTAGTAACTACCGACACTCTGGCGGGAGCTCACGACTTACCAACTGTAGCTTGTTTACTGAAGGGGTTGCAGTAGTGCGGTTAACTGTCAGCTGGATGAATAGGGCATCAGTGATAAATCTGGCACTCAGAGGGCGAACTGTGGCTCAGGTCTTCCTCACGGGTCACTCCTGAAATATTATAGGGAACTTAACACTGCCTCTAACCATAGCCATCCTCAAAAAAGGCACTCTCCGTTGTAGGCAAATGTCTCCGGAACTGGAACAGGCCTCTACAATACTTTGGACAGTCTTGGAACTTCACTATACAGAGTTCTTGAGATTTGGATGGAGTCCACTCTCAAACTTCCTCATGCTTGTTCTATTTTGTTGCTGTGTACAAATGTAACAATGTGTCCATGATTTCACTGCAACCAGCAAATTGCCAGTGAAATTGCCTAGCAATATTGCTGTGTGAAGGTACCCTTACACACTGACAACCATCCAGCAGGACATTTGTGGAGGAAGCTGACTCGCTTTGACAATTCCAATATAAATGGGATTTGTTGGAAATGCCCTTACTTTCTTAAAGAACTATTTTGATCACAGCTAAATGTTTAATAACATACCGTAATCATCTCTGCCACACCTGAACGTTCTCTTCTTATATTTTTGATTGATGACACTTTGCTCCCTTCCCACTGACACTTTGCACAATAAGATCCAAGGTGAGGAAGTCCAAAAAGGACATAAAAGCCTCCTCAGCTTAACGCTCAAGACCCCCAATATACATTAGATATCTGTTGAACGAATGATGGTTTGGACATTTTTTCAGTGGCAGCTATATCATCTGATTGTCCATACATGAGCAAACTGACTGCTCCAGTGTTTTCTGTGAGAGAGCCACTGCCCGACTCCTCTGGTGATGGCTTTACTTTGAAGGTACCGTCACACGTGGCAATTTTGCTAGCAATTTCACTGACAATTTGCTGGTTGCAGTGAAATCATGGACACATTGTTACATTTGTACACAGCCACAAAATAGAACAATGTGTCCATGATTTCACTGCAACCAGCAAATTGCCAGTGAAATTGCTAGCAAAATTGCCGCGTGTGACGGTACCTTAACATAATAAAAAGATCTCCAGTCCAAATTTGGACAATCTGGATCATTATCTCCTCCCAACATCATCTGTCGGGGACCTTATACACAATAGACTGTCAACTGATCCAGCTGGTATCAGCTGACGAACGTCTATTGTACATCACCCCATAAAACCTCAGAATGGTTCTTTAAAGCCTATCAGACTAAGTAATAAAGGAATTACAAAGCTTTTTCTTGTGGTTTAATAGCTCTTTCTCTTAGCTGAATATGCAAATTGTTCATCTCAGGGGAACAGCCATTTTTATGGGAATTTTTCTAGTAGAAATGGTTGTGTTTGTCATGCACATTGAAATGCATAATATCTCAGTCCAACAGGCAGCATCTTGACTATTCAAATTCATAGCACAAAGAAGAGGAACTAAATAATAAGAAAGGCAAATGTGGATTAGGGAAGCAGAGGCTGTCAGGTGTCGGAGGTTTGAGTTTGTGACACGCCCGCTGACCGGCAGCTTAGATAGTCCCGCTCCCCACAGGCGCAGCGCAGTCCCCAGGGCAGTGAGTCACGGTACTTAGTCCATACCTTGGCAGAAGTTCATTGGGCTCCTTCAGTACCCCGGTGTCCATGCGGCCTGTGCAGCCAGTGGTCGCCACTAAGAAAGTCACACATGCACCACAGCTGTAGTTTCGTTACTTTTACTTGTTGTTTCAACATAACCACCGGGTAACTCCCTTGCTAGACTCCGGTTCAGTGTTTTCTCCAGGACCAGGTTGGTGTTACTGAGCCTTGGTTAATGCCCTCTCTTTTACTGGGTGTTCTGTCTTTGGTGGCTCTACGTTCTCTCTCTCTGCATTATAAGGGTTGTTCTCTTCTGAGGCGAGACGGTCATTGCTCTGCTTCTCAAGCTCACAACGCCTCCGCAGCACAGAGGTCAAGTACTGATGGCCACGGGTGCTTATTTGTGTCCCAGGCGCCATTAGGTTCCCCTCCCGGGCACTGCTCCCTAGTTTGGCCACCTTCCCCAAGATGTGTCGGGTGTTTGGCCACAGCTCCCATTAGAAGCCTTGGGCCTCTGGTTCAACAGCTTGGGCGTGCAGCATCCACACCGTGTTCAGGGCCGGTTCCCTGTGTTGTCCACCAGCAACTCTGTCTCCTCAGATTCGGGCTATGGGGGATCAATGTCTCTTCCGCACCCCAAGGGCTCTTCTCTCCTTCCACCCTTCTGGTCTCTCCCTCCCGGGCCGAGCGTGGTCGTCACCACACCATCTCTGCACCCTCCTGTCGCTGTTCCTCTACTGCGTACTAACTCCAACTCCCCTGTCTGAAACTTCCCTGTCCCCCTTATGTGACCTAGCCCTCCCTCAAGATCCTCCCATTGTCCCAGGGCCTAAGTGTGGGGTACTGTTTGTGTTTCTTTTGGGGCTTAGCTGCACCAGCAGCCCAGCAAAAAGCACCTGGAGAATAGGGTCACTACACTCCTTAACCGCGGGAATGCAGTACCTCTGGTGGCAGCCTACCCGGTGGGACGCCACATTTGTCAAAGCCAGCCGGATTGTTGTCATCAAAGATCTCCAGGGTTTGAATCCCACTGATCCTGGCAGCACAGGCTTCTATAGATTGTAGTAGCAAAACGTACATACTCTTTAGTTATATTACATGATATGTTGCTTCAGTTTTGCCACATAATCTTCTTTCCTCATGATGCCATCTAATTTGTGAAGTTCACCAGTCCCTCCTGCACTAAAAGAACCCCACAACATGATGCTGACACCCCTGTGTTTCACAGTTGTGATAGTGTTCTTAGGATTGCAAGCATCTTCCTTTTTTTGTCCAAACCTAACAATTGTCATTTTGGCCAAACTGTTAAATTTTAGTGTTGTCAGACCACAGGGCATGTCAACAAAAATGTAGGTCTCTGTTCCTGTGTGCGTCTGCAAAAATTAATCTGCCTTTTTTATGTTTCTTTTGGAGTAATGGCTTCTTCCTGGTAGAGTGGCCTTCCAGCCCATGTTGATTCAGTACTCATTTCACTAAGGATAATGACACAATCTTACACAATCTTCCGCCATCTTCTTCACAAGGTTTTTTGCTTTTGTTCTTGGGTTGATATACACATGTTGAACCAAAGCACATTCATATCTGGGGCACAGAACCCACCTCCTTCCTGAGTGGTGTGATAGCTGGACATTCTCATCTTGTTTGTGTGGCCCCACCATGTAGGTGCCACAAAAAGGGGTACTACACCCATAAAAGTGGTGTAGTCACCACACTGCAAGTAGATCTGTGGATGGTAGGAGGATCCTAAAACCCACACCGCACACTAGTCACACGGTGGGAGGGACCCCGGGAGGGTATATAGTCACCCCCAGGGGGAGAAGGGAGGTGTATCGTCTGTGGCCGGGGGCCTTTTAGGCTTCAGATCCGTCGTTGCCTCCGGGTTGGACAAACATGGCGGAGGTGTCGGCATACTCCTATCCGACACCTGCTCCTTCGCCCCTATTCCATTACCCCCCTCTGTTACTCTCCCATCTTTCGAAGCCCACTCTATCCGCATCTTCTCCCCCTGTAACCTCCAGCTAGCCGTCATCTACCGCCCCCCTGGATCCATCCCCACCTTCCTCGACCACTTTACCACCTGGCTACTTCATTTCCTCTCTACTGACATCCCCACCATCATTATGGGCGATTTCAATATCCCCATTGACACTGCCCACCAAACCGCCTCTCAACTTCTTTCCCTGACCTCCTCCTTCGGACTCTCCCAATGGTCCTCCTCTGCCACCCACACACATGCTAGATCTCATCTTTACCCGTCTTTGCTCCCTTACTAATCTCACAAACTCAACCCTCACCCTGTCTGACCACAATCTGCTGACCTTCTCCGCCCTCTCCTCCCCTACTACATCAACTCCTCTCCGCAAACTTGATCATCCCCGCAGAAACCTAAAACACATTGATCTACACTCACTCTCAGAATCCCTTCTCCCTCTCGCTAACATAACATCTATACGTGACACAGACACTGCCACCACCCTCTACAACACTACATTAACCAAGGCACTCGACCTAGCAGCCCCCCTCACACACCACGCTCCACGCACTAATAGGCAGCCCTGGCACACCACCCTCACTAAAGACCTGAGATGGGCATCCAGGGTCGCCGAGAGGCGATGGAAAAAAAATCACCTTCCACTGAGCATTTTGCACTGTTCAAACAGTCCCTCATCGCCTTCATGACTGCACTTGCCACCGCCAAACAAACCTTCTTCTTATCCCTAATAACCTCCCTGTCCCACAATCCTAAGCAACTTTTCAAAACCTTCGATTCCTTACTCCGCCCGCCTGCTCCCCCTCCCTCTCCCCTTATCTCTGCAGAAGACTTTGCCTCCTTCTGCAAAGAAAAGATTGACAGAATCAGAGACAGCTTTGACCCACTGTCCCCACAGCCTCCCCTTTCACCTATACTGCCCTCTACTTCCATCAACTGCTTCCCCCCTATAACTGAAGACCAGCTCTCCTCCCTCCTGTCAAAATCACACCTCACCACCAGTGCCCACGACCCGCTCCCATCCCACCTCATTCCCAACCTCACCTCCGTTATCATCCCAGCCCTAACTCATCTTTTCAACCTATCACTTACCACTGGCACCTTCCCCTCAGCCTTCAAACACGCCTTGATCACACCCATCCTCAAAAAACCCTCCCTCGATCCCACAACTGTCTCCAACTACCGCCCTATATCTCTCCTCCCTTTCACCTCTAAACTAATTGAACAGCATGTCCACTCTGAGCTGTCCTCTCACCTCTCCTCCTGCTCCCTCTTTGACCGCCTGCAATCTGGCTTCTGACCCCTCCACTCCACTGAAACAGCCCTGACCAAAGTCACAAATGACCTACTGACTGCCAAAAGCAAGCGCCACTACTCTGTTCTCCTCCTCCTCGACCAGTCAGCCGCCTTCGACACTGTTGACCACTCCCTTCTACTACAGATCCTGGAATCTCTTGGCATCACGGACCTTGCCCTCTCTTGGATCTCCTCATACTTAATGGACCGCACTTTCAGTGTCACCCACTCCCACACATCCTCCTCACCCTACCCCCTATCTGTCGGGGTCCCCCAGGGCTCGGTTCTTGGACCATTACTGTTCTCAATCTATACTCTCGGTCTAGGGCAACTCATTGAGTCCCGTGGCCTCCAATATCACCTCTACGCCGACGACACCCAAATCTACCTGTCTGGTCCTGACATCGCCTCCCTTCTATCCAAAATTCCACACTGCCTGTCCGCCATCTCATCCTTCTTCTCTGCTCGCTTCCTTAAGCTGAACATGGATAAAACCGAGTTCATAGTCTTCCCCCCCAAGACGCTCCCCCTCACTACCTGACCTATCCATCGTCGTCAACGACTGCTCTCACTCTCCAGTCCCCCATGCCAAGTGCCTCAGGGTTATCCTTGACTCTTCCCTCTCCTTCAAGCCACACATCCAGGCCCTCACCACCTCCTGCCGACTCCAGCTCAAAAACATCTATAGGATTCGCACTTTCCTTGACCACGACACCGCTAAAACCCTTATTCACGCTCTCATCATCCTTGCACCTCTCCAATCTATCTTGAACTCCGCTGCCCGCCTAATCCATCTGTCTCCCCGCTACTCCCCTGTCTCCCCCCTCTGCCAAGCCCTTCATTGGCTCCCTGCTTCCCAGAGATCCCGGTTTAAAACATTAACCATGACATACAAAGCCATTCACAACCTGTCCCCTCCATACATCTCTGACATGGTCTCCCGTTACCTATCCTCACGCAACCTGCGATCCTCCCAAGAGCTTCTCCTCTACTCCCCCCTCATCTCCTCTTCGCACAACCGCATACAGGATTTCTCCCGTGCTTCACCCAGACTCTGGAACTCACTGCCCCAACACATCAGACATTCTCCTACCCTGGGAACCTTCAAAAGAAGCCTGAAGACCCACCTGTTCCGCCAAGCCTACCACCTGCAATAAGACCCGGTCCACCACACCGCCTCATGACTGGAATTTCCCCGTCCTACTGTATCCCCACCCGCCCCTCGTAGACTGTGAGCCTTTGTGGACAGGATTTCTCCCCTCTTGTTTCTGTACAACTAGATTGTCAACATTTATTGTTACTTGTGTTGTTACTATGTTACTTGTCCTAGTCTGCCCTTTTGAACATGTAAAGCGCCATGGAATATAATGGCGCTATATAAATTATTATTAATAATAATAATAATAATAATAGAGAAATTCAGAATGGGAACCTGAGGCATGAAAGACGAAGGGAAACTGAAGGATAGATCCCAGACACAGGAAAGAAAGGAGAAAGAAGCTCGGGCGGGAGTTCACTCAAAGTAAGAAAATGGGTACGGAAGCTCGCACCTGTAGGAAATTTCACAGCCTGCAGAGAATCCGTAGAACGGGGGTATATCCAGATATGGCTCTGACTCCTAAAGCACTCATTAGAGGGGAATCAGACACCGCTGGCAAGCCGCTGTGCAGAGAGAGCCACAGAGTCTCAGGAGCTGCCGTGTCAAAAGAAGGTTCACCCGATGGGAGCAAAAAGGATGTAAAGAGAGACAGCAGGAGGTCAGACAAATTCTACAAGAAGTCAGGCTTCACAACGCCACTGGGAGGCAAGGGAATGAGAGGAACATGAAAGGCATATACGAGGGTTCCGTCTACCTACCATAAAACCTACTTGCAGCCACCCGTAATCATTTGTCTGTTAACATCATACTGCACTGTGAACTGTAATGACTTTGCAAAAGTTCCAGTAAAGGACCCGGTGAAGTGACTTCTCGACTCTGCTGCATCTTTCCTTGCATAGACTGCTTCCTTTTACAGAATCGCTGCCCTGGCATTCCAGTCCTGCCTGCGGAGGACTACCCCATCATAGCTGCAATACCATCGACCACCGGAGGACTGTAGCGGCGCTGGTGAGCATCACCAGGTACTGCAGGTGGCGTCACGAACAAACTTTATATTTTATTTATTTCCCCTTATTCATTGACCACCAGGGCCACAGTCTCAGGCAGCCACCCGTGACCACCAGACTGAGCCCGAGATCTGAGTACCCTGCCCTGGGCGAGTCATTTGTACTTGCATATAATTGTTTCAACTGATGAACAAGGCATGTTCAGGTATCTGGAAATTGCACCAATAGATGAACCAAGTGTGCTAGTCTACAATCCTCTTCCTGATATCTTGGCCGATTTCTTTACACTTTCTCATGGTGCTACAAAAAGAAGCAATTTGTTTCAGGTGTCGATTAAAATACATCCACAGGTGTGTCTTTAATTAACGCATATGTTTCCAATAAACCTATCAGAAGCTGCCAAACACATGACATCATCATATGGGCTGTCCCAAATTGTTTAAAGGCATAGTAATCTTAGTGTATGTAAACTTGTCACTTTGCAGAAAGTAATAAAAATGTCATAAATCATTCACTTTCTCTTATTATTCTGGTATTTGACAAATATTAATAATTATGGTAATCTTAATTGACCTAAAGCAGAAAAGGTTTATTCTAATTTTATATCGGACAGAGAGAAAAACATGCATATGTGTCTTTTTACATACTGTAGTGAATTAAAACTTATTGTTTCAACTGTAGCTAGTAGTGTTCATATAGGCATAGAACTCAGTAGTCACAACATGTATAAAGGTAACCACACACGAAGAAAAAATATAATATTCAATATAACATAGGACAGAATATTCACAGCACATGTGTAAATAACCACAACATTTAGCATAGATGAGCCACCACCTAAGGAGCTGCCAGGCTGTGTCCGATGTTTTGCTGGATGCATCGGACACAGCCTGACAACTCTGGACAGAACAGAACCGGAGGGAAAACATGCCCTCCGGAGCTGTTTTCCACCAGAATCGCCAGTCTGCAGCTGCAGAAACGGTCCCTTGCTGAAATTTCAAAACTGCGGCTAGTGGGAGCTAGCTGCGGTTCTGAAATCTCAGCTGGGAGCTCTCCAGGTGCTGAAGTTCAGCACTGGGCGCCGCTGAATTTTAGCACTCGGCGTCCAGCAGCCAGATCCGATTTTCTGTCTGATCCAGTGCCCATAGACTCCTATGTTATTGTGGGCCAGATTGCGCCGGATACGGGAGCATCCATTTTTGTTTAACTTTTTGCCCGGGACACAAAAATCCTGCAAGTTCTGATTTTGTGTCCGGGGCAGAAATCGAATGCAGCATGATGCAGCTGGACAGGGACAAAACTGGATCGCAAATCACTGCCATTCGTCCCTATCCGGCACCATAGGGCTACATTATGTCCAAAATCGGGTCCGGGGTTGTAAGGTTCACACCGGACAGTGCCAGACCTGATAAAACCGTGGTGTGAATCCGGCCTTAGTGTTTGAATTCGATTTGATTTGCCGAATTGGGGTGTATTGGCCAAATTGTTTGTGGAACACCGTTGAACCTCATTGGAATCAATGGCAGGCTACAGCAAACACATAGAAAACAACTTCAAAAGTGTCCAAAAGCTGCCAAATTACTTAGAATACACAACAAACACAAGGAAAAGTAACAGCAATCTATCCACAGTACAATAGTCTCATGTAGCATGGGTGCATGAGACATGGTGGTCTGTGCCAACCTGCACACTCTTACAAAGCACTTCAAAATAGAAGGTGGTGTGGTGCAGTGGCTAGCTGCCTTGCACATATCTATGCTGGGACTGGTAGTTCAGCATGGTTCAGCAAGGCATTTTGCTGGGACTTGAGCTTCCACAGGTGCAGATAATGCATTGCATGTGCTGTATTCCAGGTTTGAGAAGTCAAGGGAGTGTCTGTCAAACCTGGATACTCCTGTGGGCGTGACAGATCAGACATAAGAAGACTACCTCCAGGTCACATGGGCTGTGACATCAGAACAGGTCCTACACACAGGATGTGGAGAGCTTTATGATCAGAAGGAGATGTTTTACCAGAGCCTAGGATAGGTGAGGAGACCTTGGGAGCCAGGTTCATCCCATAGCTCAGGGAGCCCAATCCCGTTTGCAAAAAGTGCACTTTGCTCTATGCGTTCTGATAGGCTGACAAACCTGACCACCCACAGTGGGTGCTGGAAGGAAAAAAAAAAATGGAGATCTGCATTATTTGACCACAGACCTCTCCCCAGCCTCCCTCCCGCCCACTATTCCTATACACTGAAACTCATAATAACGTTGAACAAAAGCATTACTGTGAAAAGTCAGTAACGCTTTTGGTCAACAAACCGTTATCGAACATAACCTCGAAATACAAGATTTTTAGCAGATTGTTAGCATTCGTCGAATGACTTGACCACAGCCCAAAACAGGTGGAATTTGAAATTGGCGAACAATTCTAATCGAACATCGCTCATTTCTACTCTAGAAGAGTTAGTAGAAAACTCTTATACTTCTATCAACAAGATCATGATTTTGTTTAACTATACTGTATGTTACTGAACACATCCGTTAATATATCTCACAAGACCATTTATAATCCTCAGACATCTGGATCTAGTACTCTTGTTGCATAAGAAACATCACTAAGGCAAGACAGGCGTGAATCCCATCTGTGTCGGAGGCTTGGTTACAGATTCTGCTGTTTTTGAAAGGAAGAATAGCATTGCAAATTACCACTAGCGTCCATCGTGTGACTGATCAAGCAAACTGTTATGGATTTCATAATATAGATCTATCTCTACATATGTTATACCCCAGAGATGTGTATGTGCCTTTAAGATGTAGCAAAGCTACCCGCTCCCTTATTATGTTTGAATTCTGTTAGCATTTCCCTTTGCCGATCATGTACATATGTACATGAGAATTCAGCACACAGAAGTGGTTTTGTATATGCACAAAGTGATGTACCTGTTATGTTCTGCTTTTCGGAAGTTATTATAGGGGTTTTACACTAGGAATGTGATCCCCTTTCTTTTATCCTAACTATTCCTAACTAGCACTCTCCCAATATACTTTTGCTACATACCTTGCTCCTGTACACTTATCTGTCTGAGGCTTGTAAATATCTTTATTGTTGTTCTCCTTTTGAAATTTTGGGTCTGGAGACCTTCAAAGGACCAACTGAGCAGGTAGCAGAAGTATATTGGGAAAGCGTTAGTTGAGAATGGATAGGACAAAAGAAAGAGGGTCACAGTAGTGGAAAACCTCTTTAAGTGTTAATAAAGCAGCCCTGCTTTCCATGTATAGTATACAGGTCACCCAGTAGAACCACATATCCAGATCTCTGGGTTTAGCAGCAGGGCTGTGGAGTCAGTAAGCCAAACATCCGACTCCGACTATGACTCCTAAAATTCCCTGAATCCGTCTCCGATTCTAACTCCACCAAAATGTATTCCGACTCCACAACTCCACAACTATGGCTGTGAAGTCAGTAAGCCAAACTCCTCAATTTCCCTGAATCCGGCTCCACCCAAAATGGGCACCAACTCACACTCCACAGCCCTGCTTAGCAGGTAAGGAGAGGACACATTTTGTTTGTGTGTGTGAGTCGACAAAAAGAAACTAAGGGAGAAGGTAGGAGAGAAGAAATAGCTCCTATATATGAGAACCCAAAACCTAACTGCAGACTATTATGTGTATAACCACATAACTACCCTGGAAAGTAACTGATTTCTGAATAGGAATTGTATCTGTGTGCATGCATTCTTCTGGATATTCCTATACAGTAATGCCTCAGTTTTCATTGCTATTGTTGGTTTTTGTTTCCGTTGATTTTTTAAATGAAAAATGTGTCTTGGTTTTCGTTGGTGCCTCGGTTTTCATTGGTTTTCATACATATATTGCTGCTAATTGTGCAAGAAAAAATGGTGACCCATATATTTCCTCTTCCAAAACAATATCTGCACCCCTCTCTCCCCTCCTCACCGTCTTCCTTACACCAAAAAGAGTGTTTAGAAAAATAAATGCCATGTTAAATGTTTATTTATTCTTTACATTAGGCTTTTATATTAAATTCTGGAAGTGCAAATTTCAATTCAGTGAAAAAAAAACACCAAATTGCTGTCAGAGGGTATGTGGGAGTAATAAAGATGGAGTCATGATATGTGTTTGTGTTTTTTGTACTAATAAAATATTTTTTCTCTGTGTATTGCGTCTTACTATTTACTAGATATTCCTAATGGCCAGGTGTAACCTTGTCCCGACATTATGAATCTCGGGCTTATTGACAGCTGCCAACACAAACCTTCCAATAGGAAGGAGTTTGGGATATGACTCCGAAACGCGGCGGAAAATAAACAGCTACTACTATACCCAGACATACCGCTGTATCTGGTTTTTACATCATACGAACACAGCAGCTTGGACCACGAGGTACTTTGTCCTATTGGAAGCTTATCGTGACCACAGTGACCTGTGGAGGTACGGTCCTGGCAGAAGCTGTATTGTTCTGAGCGATCACGCTGGTTGTGTGCTACACAACCTTATCAGGTGAGCAGTTCCTAAGTTACACCATCAAAACCTGTCTCCTAAGGATAAGACCCTATTTTGCGCATTCTAACCCTTTCTTAGCCAACACAAACCTGGCATTAACCCCTTTATTACCCAGTTCTCCACCAGCACCTGGGCAACTGAGAGAGTCGGGCCCAGAATGCTTGGGTTTTCCCACACTGAGGAATCTAGCCCCCAGCTGCCTAATTGTACCTGGCTGGCAACCAAAAGATGGCGAAGCCCCACACCATTTTTTTGGTTGCCAGCAAGGCACACTTAGGCAGCCGAGTGTGGGTGGCAGCCCAGAGCTGCCTAGTTGTACCTGACTGGCAACCAAAAATATGGCAAAGCCCCATGTGTGTTTTTTTTTTTCAAATTATTTCTAGGAACAAAAAAAGAAAGGATACACTGTATTTTTGCTTACCCCAGGTAAAACTAGGCAGCTCGGGGTGCGTGGCAGCCCAAACCAGCCTGTCGTACCTGTGCAGGAAACCAAAAGTAATTTGGAACCCCACATCTTCAGTGCAAAATCCCCATTAAATACAAAACAAATACTCACTGTGTGAACGGTGTTGCACATTTGCTGAGTATTTTGGAGCTGACATTGAGTTCGATGGGTGAAAATTGCAGCATAATATGCTGAAAGAATTGACATGCTGCAAATTTTTCTGCAGGAAAATGCCCACCATTTCCACCACAGGAAAATCCACAGCATGGGCACAAACACTTCTAATTTCCCATACACTTTGCAGGGAAGGTGCTGTATTGCGGAATTGGCAAAAATATGCCAAAAAACCTGTGAAAATAGTAGCAAAAAATGCAGGCAATATGCAGCTTTGGCATATAGCCTAAAATTTACATACCAGGTCCCGGCTAAAAAATGTCACTCCTTCCCTTCTGAGCCAGACCGTGCCACAGATGAAATATCAGCATTCTCAGGAGAAATTGTCCAACATATTTTGGAGTCTATTTTACATGTTGTATGTGTGAAAACGAATAAATTCATTTTTTTTCCACAAAAATGTTTTTAGTCTCCATATTTTCATTTATTTTTACAGCTCCACGTTTTCAGAACCTGTGAAGCACCTGAGAATTTAAAGTCCTCATCATGCATCTAGATAAAATCCTTGAGGGGTCTAGTTTCCAAATTGGGGTCACTTGTGGGGGGGGGTTTCAACTGTTTGGGCCACAAGGGCTCTCCAAACGCAACATAGTGTTTGCTAACGATTGCAGCTAATTTTCCGCTTGTTACATAAAATGTCGCTCCTTCCCTTTCGAGCCCTGCCGTGCTCCCAAACAGTGGTTTTCCGCCACATATGGGGTATCAACGTACTCTGGAGAAATCGCACAACAATATGTAGTGTCCACTTTTTGCTGTTACCCTTGTGAAAATGCAATATGTGAGGCTAAAGTAACTTTTTTATTGGAAAAAGTAAAATGTTCATTTTTTCCTTCTGCATTGCTTTAGTTCCAGTGAAGCACCTGAAGGGTTAATAATCTTCTTGAATACAATGTTGAGTAGATTGAGGGGTGCAGATTTTGGAATGGTGTCACTGGTGGGTGTTTTCTGTCATATAGGCACCTCAAAGTCACTTCAAATGTGATGTGGTCCAAAAGAAAAGTGGCTTTATAAATTGTGTTGGAGAAATTGCTGGTGAACTTTGAACCTTTCTAACGTCCTAACAAAAAAAAAGTTTCCAAAACTGTGGTAATGAAAAGTAAACATGTGGGAACTGTTATTTATTAATTATTTTGTGTGACATTACTCTCCAGTTTATCGATATAAAAATAAAAATTTTGAAAATTGCCAAATTTTGCCAAATTTTCAGTTTTTCAACATAGAAATGCAACATTTTTCAACAAGTCCAATATGTCATGAAAACCACTTTTCACCACTTATATAACAGTAAAAGTATACATGTTTGGTATCTACAAATTTGTCCTGACCTGAGGCATCACACTGACACATCAGTTTTACCATTTAGTGAACATGGTGAATAAAAAAAAACAAAAACCATTGTGTATTGCACTTTTTTTGCAATTTCACCGCACTTAGACTTTTTTTCCCATTTTCCTGTACATTATATGGTAAAATAAATGATTTCATCTGAAAGTACAACTCGTCCCACAAAGAACAAGCCATCATGTGTCTGTATTGATGGAAAAATAAAAAAGTTAGGGGTCTTGGAAGTAGGGAAGAGAAAAACAAAAAACAAAAAATTGTCTTTACTCTCTATAAAATGTGTTCTTTTTTATATATATTTCGTATATATTTGGGATTACTATTTGAGTGTTGAAGAGTGTATGTAATCCCAAATGTGGCATTTGATATTTTCCATTACCTGAGGCTGGTGCACATTCCCATCACTACTTAACATTTCAATCACATTGCAAAGTAACCTCTATAGGAGTCCTTACATTTTAGAATGGAATAGACATATATTAACTTACAGGTGTATAATTATGATTAAATAATTTTAAATATAATAGTTTTAATATTAATAATCAAGTAATGAAAAATATTGAATGCCATATTTTGCACTATATATGATGATTGATTCACTCACTACCCAGTATACCAGGGTGGGGAACCTTTTTCTGCCGGGGGCCATTTGGAAATTTCTACCATCCTTCGGGGGCCGCACAGAATTGTCAACTTAAAATTTCTGGGCTATATTTGGCTAAGCAATCAATTCGCCCCTACTGTGGTGGCTACTCTTTGGTGTGGCTGTGATAATAGGTAATATTGCTCATGTTGCTGCTCTGCTTTTTCAGGTTTGCTTGGACTATAGGCATCTCAGGAGAGGCTGGGGGCATATGTCGCACCCACTAGGGACCAGGGTATTTGGGGCCGGACCGTATCGTCTCTGGGATCTCAGGGTGCCGTGGCCCGGCTCCATGGCCCCGATGCGGCAAACAAAAGGGGGTTATTTACATGGGGTATGTGGTCAGGGTGACCACCACTGCCGTATTCCTGCTGGGGGATGGTGATGATGGGCAGTGTAGATGGTAAGCCCTCCATACTCTGGATGCTGCACTGGTGTCTCTCCTGCAGCTTTTACAGCCAGCACGCAGGGACTGCAAGGCGCCTCCACAGGTGGGGATTCTGCTGCAGTTTAACAATAAACAGTTTCAGGCACTTTTCAGCTGACCGGGTACTTTACTTAGTGGCTTTGCAACACAGATCATACAGTCACAGTTCTTTACCACTGCTCCAGGTACCAGGTTGCTTCTCTCTGCATTAGGGTCACTAGCCCTCGTACGATGGCTGTGTTCCTATTCCGTGGAGGTAGGTACTGTAGGTCGTGGGTTATAGAGTCCCCGTACCACCCCGGGTTGTCTTGTGATTAGGATCGTGAAGTCTCCCCAGTCACCTCTACAGAGCTGGCTCTCTGGTTGTCCTGGCCTAGCCCTCCAGTGACCCAGGTGTAATTTGGGCTTCCCAGGCTCCTTCTGCCTCTCCGGTTGTCAGCTCTGGGTCCTCCAGCCAGCTATATTAGTGACGGCTGCCGGGCCCGTTGTTCTCCCACTATTCTTTAGTGATCAGCTGTGGAGTGTGTCTGATTGGGGATCTGTCCCTTTCCTCCTCCGGGCCAGGCTCCCTCCTGGGCAGTTACCTCCAGGCTATCCGGGAGACTTACTGCCGATCTGCCTCCTGGGCATGCTACCTTCAGGGCTCCTTAATCGATTGTCTCGCCCAACTTAATGTTCCAGTGTTTTGCTACTGTTCCTCCACCCACTTGTCCGGGTCTGTCTCTCTCCCCACCCACACTTCTCTAAACTCCCACCACCCCTTGCCCTACATAGAGTGATTGGCTAAGGATCGGAGTGTGTCGGTGTGTGGGTGTTTTAAGTCGACCGTCTTACCTCTTCTAGCTGCAGTTCACCCTTTGGCCGCCCTGGTCGCAGGGGCGCCACATATATGTCACTAGAGAGACTGAGGCTGGGGGATAGAAATCACTGAGGAGCTGGATTTCACAGGCAGGCAGTTGGCAAAACGTGTATGCAGCCTGAGCACTCCAGTTCCCAGGAACTGCACGAGGGCCACAGAAAAGGTAATCCAGAATGCGGCCCTGTGGCCTGAGGTTCCCCACCCCCGCTGTATATATTAATGTATATGTCTACTATAACTAGCTTTCTAGTATTGATACATCACCATAAGGAAAATTTTCTCTTAACATTTGTTTCCATGAAGTGAACATTCAGGTACAATATGTTCTTTTTTGTATATTTTTTCCTTCTCTCCAATCTTGGCCAGACATTTATGGTAGTTTTCATGTAGAAACTGAAAAAGCCTATCAACGGGTTAAGCCCATTATCATTACATTAGTCTTCCTCTACAATAGCAGATCAGCTTCCATCATCCTTTTAATAAAGAAACGCGACTTCATTATTTTTAGAACGTGTAAATTAACTTTCTACACTATCCAATTTGTCAAATCCAACGCTATCAAATTAAGACATTAATTTCTAGCGCTTCGGACAGTAAGTCAAATTTAATTTTTAATTGAGCTCTGAGGAACGAAGTAAACTCCCATAAAACATATTGTACGGCGTCTATATTGTAATGTGATTAACTGTGATGCCGCAGTCACGGCCCTGACAGCTCTTTGAGCTTCACGTTAGAATTGAGAGTTTATTAGCTCAAAGACATGTTCCATATTGTATATTTACCGTACGGCACATCACCGGTAATGTTTACCGACTCAATGAGATGAGTTGTTTCATTTATGAGAAGGAAATAAAACCTAGATCTGGCAATTAAGGCATACCCACAATGATGGAGTGACAGGTCTGTGGGCGTACGGCAGAAGAATAATGACATCATCATCGGGGGCTTATACATAAATCAGTCACTGGTCCTTACTCACTGAGGGTTCTGTTATTTTTTTTATTAAAGATTTATGACTGCTTTTTTCGCGCCTATACTTGATGATGCTGATTAATTTCACACAGGGCAGAGGTAGAGGCATAACTATCATGGTCCCAGAAGGAACAACCAAGACCGGGCCTGGGGAATCCTGGGGTTCGCCGATGCCAGCGCCATTTCAAGCTGGATGGGCATTCAGCTGAATTAGATTGTGGCACAAAGAGCCACCAGCTCCCTGCACAACATATGGTTAAACCTGATGCCAGCCAATCAGAGGCCGGCAACTGATGTCAGCATGCCTGTAGTGGGAGGTGCATGATGCCACCACCACATACCCTCCAATCCCCTGCTATGTAGGAGAAAGAGGGTGCTACTCACTGTGGGATGAGAATAGTTTATTTAAAAAAATGTGTTGACAAAGAGCACCTGTAAGGGGAAAATTATTACAGGATGATCGTCATTATTACAGGATGGGGGACATTATGAAAGAATGGGGGACATTATTACTTGATGGGGGACATTATTACAGAATAGGGGACATTATTGCAGGAAGGGGGCATCATTACAGAATGGGGGACATTATTAAAGGATGGGGGACATTATTACAAAAAGAGTCAAGGACAAAAGACATTATTATAGTGTGGGTTCCAGGATGGGAAACATTATTACAGGTTGGGGACCAGGACAGAGGACATAATTATAGGATGGGAGACATTATTCCAACATTGTGGCCAGTATTGAGACATTAATACAGAATGAGTGTCAGGATGGAAGACATTATTACAGAATGGGAGACATTATTACAGCATAATGGCCGGTATGGGGGACATTAATACAGAATGTGTGTCAGGATATAGGACATTATTACAGCGGCTTGTACATTTGACCGACATGCTGGAGGGGGCCCAAGTCCAAAGTCTGCTCCAGGGCCTTAGGACTTTAGTTCCACCACTAGGCAGAAGGGCCTGATGTTTGCTTCGACCACTACTCTTGTTACAATATCTTTGTGATAATTCTCTACCCCCTCGGCAAATTACATACTTTATAGTTTGCCTCTATCAAATGTACAGTGTTCAGAATAAATGAGTACACCCCGTTTGAAATGTAAGATTTGCATCAATATCTCTCTGAACACAAAAGCAGTTTCCAAAATTTTGACAAGACTGAGTTTTTCAGTCACATGCTTTCCTGTTTAACTTTATCTACAACATACAAACCTAGCAATAGAAGAATCTTATATACAGGAATGGACTTGTTGCATTAAACATATTCCAACAAGAGGAATGAAGAAATGTATTTATTTTTAATGGATGAGCACATTGTGAGGCTCATTATACTGTTTGAAAGGCTACGTGGGGGCGATTTTGCTATTTGAAGGGCTATGTGGGGACACTATACTGGTAGGAGGTCTATGTTGGGATCATAATACTGTTTGGAGGACTATGTGGAAACCAACTCTACTGTTTGGAGGGCTATATTGGGCCAATTATACTGTTTAGTGGGCTATGAGGTGGTAATTATACTGTTTGCAGGGCTAAAACTATTTGCAGGACTATATGGAGGATGATTATACTGTTTGCTGGACTATGTGGGGACTATACTTGTTCAAGGTCAGTGCAAGGAAAAATTATACTGTTTGCAGGGTAATTTGAGAGCCAGTTCATATGGAGATCTATGTGGAGGCTAATTATACTATTTGTAAGGTTATATGGTGGCTAATTATACTGGTTCATGGCTCTATGAGGGCTGTTATGCTGTTTGAAAGGTTATATGGGGGTCATTACACTGTTTGGAGATCTTTTTGTAGACCATTATACTGTTTAGCGGGTTATATGAGAACTTACTCTACTGGTTGGAGAGCTATGCAAGATGACAATTATTCTGCTTGGAAGGGTATGTGGTGACCCTTTATACTGGCTGGAGGACTATGTAGGGGCCAATTATACTGTTTTTATGGCCCTGTGGGGACCATTTATACTGTTTGGAGAGCTATGTGGGTGGACGATTGTATTGCTTGCGGGTCTATTTCTGTTGCCATTACACTGTTTATAGGGCTATGTGTGGGCCATCAAACTATTTAGAGGGGGATATGGGGACCAATTTTATTGTTTGGAGGACTATATAGGGGCCAGTTATATTGTTTGGAGGGCTATGTGGGGGACAATTATACTGCTTGGAGAGCAAGTCAGTGCCATTTTCACGTGTGCAATCAATTACACAGTGTGGAGTGTTGTGTGTGGTCCATTACTGTGTGGGTTGTGTAGGCATCATCATAATGTGTGGAATTATATGTAGGCCGTTATGCTGTATGACAGGCCATTATAGTATATGGATGGCTGTGTAGCTGCCATCATATTGTGTGGAGGGCTGAGTTGGGGTAACTGTGGGAGCATCATATTGTATGGAGTTAACATACTTTGCAGGGGGAGGTACTGTAGAGTCGTAGTAGTTTGCGTGTGGAGGAATTGACTGTGGGGTATCATACAGTGTTTGGGGAGCCCGTTTGTTGTATATAAGAGCTGAAAAGTGGTAAAATATGCTCTTCTGTGACCCCACTGATGCGCCCCCAGGCTATGAGGTACTCGGGAGCTGGGCCGGGGCTCTCTATGGGGTATCACGGTAGTCGTGACCCGGTCCCGTGGCCTGAGATCAGTCCAAAAAGGGGGTTATTTACAGGGGATTTGTTGTGACGCCACCCAGGGTATGCGGTTAGTAGAACCGCTGCCGTATTCCTGCTGGGGACGGTGATTTGTGGCAGTGTGGATAGTAAACCCTCCTTGGGTAGGGCGGAGGGTCCCCAGGGCATGAGTAGTAGTGTTGGATGGGCCTGGTGAGGGATTGTGTATAGTGCAGTTCACTTACTTCAAAGCTGCAGCTCTCCACAGTGCTGGTTGTCCTGGTGCTGGTCGCACTGCTAGAAAGGAACAGTCTCAAGCAGGGATGAGCTTACTGGGTACTTTACTAGGTCTTTCACAGCAGGATATAACAGTTCACAGCTCTTTCCGTACAGTTCACACAATTTACACTACTCTGGGCAACTCAAACTATGCAGCTCAGGTGGCGTTTCTGGATTGTTCCCTCAAAGTCCTTTCAGGCCTCTCAGTCTCAACATAGTACCTCACCAACAGGTTCACTCTGGTCGTCACAGACTTACTAGTGAATGTTTCCCTCACAGTCAGGGTCACCAGTCCTAGTATGACAACTTTGTTCTTAGACCGTGGTGGAAAGTTAGGCTGCAGGTCATAAAGCACCTGCCCCACACCGGTATGTCTCGTGATTAGGATCTGGATTATCCCCGGTCACCTCTTCAGAGTCGGTTCTCTGGCCATGGCCTAGCCTCCAGTGTCCCATGTTCAGATATTTGGGCACACCAGGCTCCTTCTGTCTGTCACTGGTTCCGCTCAGGGTTCCTCCGGTCACCTAAGATGTGTGCGGCTGCTGGGCCCTTGTCCTCCCACCTTCCTTCAGCTGTTGGGTGCCTTTTAGTCTCTTTCTCCTTCCCGTCACCTCCAGGCTATGGAGTGGGCTTTCTCTCCTCGTGGCTATGCCTCACGGGATTCTGCAACTCCAGGGAACCAAAAACCTCCTGGGAAGACTCAGTCACTACTTCTCCAACCAACATCTCCTTTCGGTGTTCTCTCTCCAACTGCTCAACTCCTGGTGTTTCTCCAGCCACTTTGTCAGTGCTACTCTACACTACACCCACTTCTCTTAACACCTGCCACCCATTGCCCAACCTAGAGTCCTAGGCGTAGGGTCAGTGTGTGCATCTGTGTGGGTGTGTTTTTTTAACCCTCTTGCCTTACCTGGCTACACTTACCTTTGTGGCCACCTGGTCACAGAAGCACCACACCACCAAATATTTTTATTTTCTTGTAGGCTGGCCGAAATAGGAGTTCTACTATGGAGATTATAATTTCTATGTCTGCCCCTGACCTTGGATGTGTGCTTTAGATCATTATAATGTCGGAAAAGTGCATGTCTATCAAGGGCAAGGAGTCATGGTAGCATCATCTATTTCAATACAGAGCAGTATATCTCTGAATTCATGATACCATCAATGTTATGTAGCCCTCGACACCAGCAACATTCATGTAGCATAGCAGGACCATAACTACAATAGGTGCAAGGGTTGCAATCGCACCCGGGCCCTGGAGAATAGGGGACCCCAAAAGTCTCCTTAGCCTATACAAAAAGACTAATGCTATTAGAGATTTGCAATAATTGGGGCCCATTTGGAGTTCCAGCATCGGGGCCGATGAGCTTCAACTTACGCCACTGTAGCAGAGACGCCATGTATTTTACTTTATTCACCTCACTTTTGTGGGACCATTTAATTTTAATGTCCCCAATTAAAATAAATTATCTTGGTCCCATCAATCCAGAATCCCAGGAGTGTTCTGATTTTTCACCATGAATCCTGGCAAATTGTAGACGAGCTTTCTGCCTTTCTATCACTCAATCTATTGTTTCTCTCCGTTACTATCTCTCTATTTCTCACATATCCATCGATCTATCATCTATCTATGTCACGGCAGAATAATTTTAATCATTACTAGCTCAGGATATAAATTGTTCAGCGAGGCCGTCTTACATGTATGACAATGAGAAAGTAGAAGCCAGCAAGGAGCGGTATTTAAATATTAAATCCCTGTGCAGTTACCATTGATAATGACAGCCAACAAAGCCCGGTTATAATGAGCTGGTAATTTCCCTCCAGCTACAGCTTCATGACAGGTAAATGGAATGGCACTATAATGACTACATGGTGAAAATTTCAGCTCCGCACTAATAGTCCTTCACATTGTCACTAACTGATAAAAGGTGAGATTTAGCTCGTCACACATAATCTCTCCTCACCGCCTTACAAAACACGCGAGCAAAATACGTCTTCATCGTGTCAGAGCTTTATATATTAAACTTGTGCACAGTGGGAGAAAATGGGATGAATAAGACCATGAAACTTAGAGCAAAATGTTTATTTGCAAACTTCCAAGCAGCGTAACTACAATCTACAGTATATATTGGGTTTGCTACTCAGAGGATACTACTCAGAACCTGTAGGGGGTTTGACAGATGAAGAGAATTTCAACTTTTTGAAGAAAGGTTAGAAAAAAAGAAAAGTGACTGAGTAATGTCCATAACATTAGTGGCTCTCCTCCGGATCCTCTTCAGAGCTCGGCTGGCCTGCTTCCTCACTCTCATCATGAAGCTGGTCGGGATCCTTTTCCTCGACGGTCTCTATCACCAGGTCAAGCTCCTCAGCAGGTGGTTGCATATCCCCCAGTTCTGGGTCAGTAGGGTCATCTTGGTCATCTGGGTAGTCTGGGTCGGCTGCAGTCTCGCCGTAGTCCTCCAGCGGGGCTTCAGGGCTGCCCTCTTCCTCTGTATTGCTGGCTGGTGGCACCAGATCCTCTCCTGTAACCGAGTGAACCTCTGGTTTCTCACCCCTGGTTCCAGTTCTGGATGGCCTCTGCGTGGCCTCGTGGTGTAGCTGGCAGGCCACGCCGGCACTCCGACGCCAGAGCGTCCACTCCACCGTCTGTAGGAGCTGGACTTTCAAGTCTTGGAGAGCGGTCCCCCAAAAGGCTGGATCCCCCTCGTTATTGTTGAGGGAGACCACCTCCGGGTTCCCAACTGTGGCGCAGACCTCTACCTCCACTTCCTCCGCATTAAGTCTCTCAGCCAGATTACCTTCATGTCTCCAAGACCCGTACCCGTTAGGATCTCGTCCAGTTCTGCCACACCCAGCTCTTGTTCTTTTTGAGTCCATGAGAGGGTTAAAGTCTCTGGCCCGACTTCTTGGTTTTCCTTCAGCAATAGGTGCGAGCAAGTAGTTTGGCGCCTCTGCCATGGCCCTCCCATGACGAGGGGCCAAAGCACGCCCCTGGCCAACACATAGTTCTTTACATTGCTGGACCCACCATCTTGGGCCCAGTAGAAAATGGCGGGATAGATTCTTGGGTGCCGTGCATAGACAAAGTGGTTCGCAGGTTGGTTCGTCCTCTTCATGAGCGCCAAAGTTGTCGGGCCCCACAAGGGTCTGGCTACTCAGGCCTCGGGCGGTCGGGTGCTGGGATATCATGGGTGGTTGGTGCCCGAGCCTGTGCCCTTGGGAATGACAAAAGAGGGGTATTTACAGGGGTTAAAATTTATGGATGAATGTCGTGACACCACCTGTAGGTCCGGTGATGGCACCGGCGCTGCTGTGACCTCCGGGGTGATGGACAGTAGCAAGGTGTTGTGGCTCTCTACAGGAAGAGTAGGGTCCTCGGGGCTGTATGGGTTGATGGTGGGATAGGGTAGCGCAGTAAGAATGGGGCAGCACAGTCTCTGCAGCTTCGCAGTGTAGAATTACCACCGTTTACCAGGAAGAAACACAGACACTGGCTCACTCTGTACGGGTACTTTACTCTGGTAATCTGCAGCTTACAGGGTATGAAGTTGTTATAGCTGGGGTAGTGGACCGGGTGGTCCTAGCAGTACGTAATGTCCCTCTGAAGCTCCAGTGATCTTGCTTCTCTATCTCTTTCTCTGTCCTTCCTTTGCGCACTCCTTCTTCCTCGCGCTGCCCTGCACAAATCCCGCTTGTTTAACCAGGCCTGTCGGGTGAAATGGGACACCCCTCTCTCTCTAGAGGAGCCCAACCCGGTTTGATGCTTCTGGTGGGGACCGTACATAGGTCGAGCTGGATCGTGCTCCTAAGAAGCTATCAACCATGCCGGTGTTTGCAGCTCAGGGATTGTCCTCTGGCCCACTCTGGAGCTGGTAGCCCGTTTTGAACTGGACCAGGGCATTCAGTTACCCTCTATCCGCCCATCTCTGTCTGGGTCACCAGGTTGAGGTGCCCTCCCGTTACTTCTCCTCTCACTCTCCTGCTCTCTGAGTTACCTGTCTCTCAACTCTTGCCTTTGCCCCCTTCCCGCTCATTTTCCACTCACTATATAACCTGGCTTTCCTCCCACCGGGACCAGTTACCCTGGTAACAGACGTCTGATTAGTCCCCTATCACTAGGTGTATGTGTGTGGGTTGTGGAGCTTCAGACTTCTATTACCCCCTACCAGGACAAAGCATACTGCACCTTCTGTTAGGGGTGAAGTACCCTTCTCGCTGACTAGTGGGCCGCTACATACTCATAATACTCCACCAATAATAATTATACATAACTGCTCCCATGTATGCCTTTAAATGCGTGTGAAGGCCATTATTCAGACATCTGTAGAAAATAGCGGGACTTCTACGTCCAGGAAGAAGGATTCAGAAGACATGAAATATTTCTTGCAGTTTATTTTCTGCGCGTTTCAAGGTAGTCACAACTTCTTCATCAGGAAAAAAACACACTACCTAAGGCCTCTTTCACAAATTCTTGCAAAAACGTAGGTGTGAGAGGGAGATTTTTTTGTGCCAGTGTGTATGTGTGCCCCGCATGGTATGCCCTATGAGTCTTATCATTGTGTGCTATCAGTGTGACATCCGGATAGCACAAAGACAAAATGGCTTTGTAAACTTACCTGTCTCCAGCGCTGCCTGTCCCTCATTCCTCGAAGGCTGCTGCAACTCACACTGCAGTGAATATTCATGAGCTTAATGAGCAGCCCTGGAAGCCGAGGGACAGGAGCATCATTGGATTCAGGTAAGTATAAGATTTTTTATTTTTTATCTAAAAAAATCTTTGCTCATGTCCGTGCACACGGAGGTCACATAGATAATATCCGTGTTCAGGTAATTTTTTGCACGGACCATTTATCTGAAATGCTGCTGAAATTCTGCCACATCGAAAACTTACGACATACTCATGCAGGGAATATAGCCTAACACAACCCTGTTCACCTCACACAGACCACATCTAGAATCGTGTTTCTTCACAGAGTTCTATCTCAACCTCAGATCCCTGCAGTCCAAGGGATTTACTTCTCTGAACTAGACCCTGGTCTCAGGAAATTTGCCTTGTGTCTTCTAATCTAGGGTTAGACACCATTTATGGATCAACAACACTGATTATTGGAGTCAAGGAACTTCCTGCAGTCTCTAAGCTGTAATTCTTGATGCTAATCACTAGTTCTTTAGTAATTTGGTTTCTTTCTTTCACTTAAAAATTTCCCTCCTTATTTAAAGAAATGGTAAATGACTTCAACCTACTCGGATCTATAATCACTCAAGAGGCAGTGACAACAGCGGACGTCAGTATGAGAATAGCTATGGGATCAACAATGAAGTCACTGGACAAGGTCTTCAAAGCAAGGAATATTTTCACTGGCAACGAAGACATGGCTCATACATAGTCTGGTCTTCTTTTTGGTTACATGAATGTGACCAAAAAACTAAATTTTTGTACACATTTTGTTAGGACTCATGAGCATGGGGATCCGTGACGTGGATCATGAGCTTAAGTGTCTTGGCCAATACATGAACCAATACCCCATATAAAAGGTTTTTTGTTCATCATAAAAAACTTTTTGCACTTCTTTATCGTCTGCGTGGTGCGGTTGGGCCCCTTGGGGCGCTGTACATCCAGTGGTGCAGATGTATCGTGCTGGGCGGCTCGTTGGTCAGGTGGCAGAGCCAATGGGTAGCTATCAGACACTCCGCATCATGTGTATCAGTGTGAATAGCGTCCTATGCAAGCCCAATGGCAAGTCACCTCCCACATGTGTTGTAGGTAGAGGTGATTTTATCTGCCTGCACCTGGGCTTGCTCCACATAAGGGGTTCTGACTGCAACCTGCTAAGTGCAGTGTTGGTTTTGCATATGGCTACTGATGGTAAGTTTTTGCTGTTTTTTTTAACATGAATGTGAAACCTGGACTATAAACGAACATGACAGAGGAAGAATCAATACCTTCGAAATGTGCTGGAGAAGGATGTTTTCAATACCATGGAGGGCAAAGAGAACAAACAAATCCATATTGGAACAAATCAAGCCAGATATGTCACTTGAAGCAAGGGTCCCCCAGATACGACTTGCCTACTTTGGACACATCATACAAAGAGAAAAATCACTAGAGAAGGACATTATGGTAGGAAGCATAGAAGGTACAAGTAGTGATGAGCAAGTAGTGAAATATTCGGGCTCTCTGGAATCGTAATGAGTAGGTCCTAATACTCGCGTTTCAATTGGAAATGTTCTGCTGAACCCTACAAAGCGGTCTGGGGGCCTGAGGAAAAGAATGAAATGGATGCATGACTGTTTAAAAGTCGGGCAGTAAAAAGCCGGCGGGCTTTTTTAAACCATCAGCTGATGCGCTACTTGCTCATCCCTAGCTGTAATATTCAGACTAGATTTGTTTGCATGCAGCTCTGTGATTATGGAGCCCTTTACATACCAATGTGTAAGCGCCACTAGCTCAGAGAGTGATTGGTGGCTATATGCACTCTATATCACCGCTGCTAGCAATCATGCAAGATATAGAATTGCTTTGCAATACAAATATGTAGCATGCTGATGTAGCACAGCCGAATTGGCAGCTTGGCACAGCACATTTTGCGGTCAAGCTGTGTTATCTGCAAAATGTACTCAATGATGGCTTCCATGTCAGTAAAAAGCCGCCCGGCTTTCAAACAATCATGCATTCATTTCAGCCTTTTCCTCAGGCCCCCAGACCTCTTTATAAGGTCCTGCAGAATAGTACCAGCATTTCCCATTGACTTGCATTGTACTCGCTACTCGTAAGGAGTAAACTCGCCGAATACCATACTATTCTGCTAATAGCGAATACTAACGAGTATACTCGCTCATCTCTTGGTACAAGGTGAAGAATAGCAACCAAATGGCTTTAGATAATGGCAGAGTAGACTCTGGTGAACCTATCTAGGTTCGCGCATAATCGATCTTCCTATAGAGTGTTCATCTATTAAGTTGTCATGGCTCGAAATCGAGCTGAAGGCCGATAAATAACTATAAAGCCTTCTTGTATCCGTACCTTTATAATGCCTTTTTTTTTTACTACTTTCTATACTAACTGGGAGTGCAGTAGAGAAGGAATTGGGCATAAAAAAGGCAATTATTGTACAGCCTGTCCATTGTTAAAGGGGTTGACCAGGAGTGACATATTAATAACCTCTTCTTCAGCTCTGACTCCAGCAATCAGCTGTTATCCACTGTGGCAGCAGGTGGATCTAAAAAGTTTACAGAATCAGGCAGGCACATTGTGTAGTGGCCGTCCATGGGTCCAGCATCTCAGATCCCGTTAACTCCAATAAAATGTAGACTCAACATGAAGGCAATGTGTTCATTTATATACCGTGTTTCCCCGATAGTAAGGCCCCCCCGATTGTAAGGCCGCCTAGGGGTAAAGGGGGGGCCTGCTAATGTAAGGCCTCCCCCGATTATAAGGCCTTACAACCGGGGGGGCCAATGTAAGGCCCCTAGCGGAGGGGGGGGGGAGCGGGAGCGGGTCGCACGTCACGTGCGCCCGCTCATTACATATGCACTGCATCCCCCTGTCAATCAGCGACAGGGGGAGCAGTGCATTATACTGTATATATGGGCCCCCTATTGCTGGCACACTACCCCCCTGTTCTGAGGCCCCCACCGCTGCTGCTGCAGAGATCTTACCCTCCAGGGTCTTCTTGCAGCAGCCAGCGCGTCCGGTCCGTCCTCTGTCCTCGGCTGTCTTCCGGATCATGTGACCCGTCGCAGCGCATGACGTCATCGCGACTGCGACCGGCCGGCCTGGAGGGTAAGATCTCTGCAGCAGCAGCAGCGGTGGGGGCCTCAGAACAGGGGGGTAGTGTGCCAGCAATAGGGGGCCCATATATACAGTATAATGCACTGCTCCCCCTGTCGCTGATTGACAGGGGGATGCAGTGCATATGTAATGACGATGCGCACGTGACGTGCGACCCGCTCCCTCAGTGTCCCAGCATAGGGGGCCTGTAGGCCACACATGCTGGGCACCCAATGTAAGGCGCCCCCCCGAAAGTAGACCGGGGGCCACTTTTGGCCCCCAAAAAAATGTAAGACAGGGTCTACTTCGGGGAAACACGTAGTAGCAAAAGCAACAGTGGTCAGACACCAAGCAATCAATCATCTTGGTGTATATTGTAGCTATTTTATCAATTGTTAGATTGACTGTACCCCTTTTTCTTTTCGAGTGATCATAGTGTATGATATAAATGGGTGAACGATAACTTGGCTCAGCTTTTTAAATGATCTAAAGCTGTGTTTTATAAAGATTAGCAAACCCAACACCATCATGGTAAAGACAAACAATGGGCTAATTAGCTACAATGAAGAATATATATAGCCATATCCAGGCCTCAGTAGATGCAGGGACCAAGGGGTCCCCCTTCTATATAACAAGATGCCAGTGTTGTAGATGGCACATGGTAGGTGGGGGTCTTTAACACATTGGTGAGTAAGGTAATGACATAATGTTAGATACATTTTGTAAGGATATAGAGTTTCCCCTTCATTTTCTCTGTTTTCAGTTTCCACAAATTCCAGTCTTATAATTAGCTCTTTTTAAACTGTAGAAAATAAAGTATGTGAAGCCCTATTTACATATCAATGCATGGTTTGTTTATGAGGATTTAAGCAAAGATAAAATGGAGTCTATATGATTCATGTATGCTAAAGCGGTGTATTTAATGATTTCTATACAGAAAACATCAAAGACTGCGCTAATGCGGCAACCAACAGAAGACACTAATAAGTCATGTTAAAAATTAAAACTACAGCATTAATATTTCCCTTTATTCCATTAGAACATGCCGTCTGTCTATAAGAGACACATCCTGTATTACAATGTTCACGTGCAAGGACTGTAGAAAATAAGGCTGTCACCTATAAAACCTAAATACCTTCTGATGACCTAGGGGTGCAAAGGTGGAGGTTTATTAGATATACTTACAATGCATGTCCTACAAGATATATGTTGCATCCAATCTTAGATGGTAAAAGTGTGAGAGATCAAATCAAGTTTCAGTGAACTTCTAAGGGTGCCGTTACACCTGGCAACGGCACCACTGAGGTCTTAGGCGACGTAGGTGCGTGGCCTATCGGTGCCGATATCGCCCCTGTGTCGCCTAATGTAAAGGGGTGATGTTGGCTCCTCTGAGTGCTCGTCTGGTTTCACATCAGTGATGTGAAACCAGGTGGCCGATCTGGGGCGATGTGTCCACATCGCCCCATGTAAACGGCAGCCCGCGACCTGACAGGCAATGGGAGCTATAGGCTCCCATTGTGCTGCATCGTCGCTGGGGTTTTGAGACACCCCGCAGCGATGCCGCCTGTCAGCTTTCCGGGGCATCGCCGGAGGTTTCTCCCCGTGTAAACAGAGGGTGGCGTCACTGGCGGGGCACCAAAAACGTGCGCGCTCCCACCAGTCGCGTCGACATCTCCGGTGCCGTCGCCAGATCCTGGTGGTGACTTTACTGGTTCCTGATAATCTCTTTCCATCAGCCTCAACCCATATAGTAACCTCAGAAACTCATTTACATTAGAAGGACTCTTTCAAGTCAGGCTGTGGTTATCTATCGACACTTGTGGAGAACTGGAGATGATTTTGGGAAAGATCCTACATGAAATAGACCTTAGTGGCAAGTTATATTCTCCAAAGTCAGATCCAAATAGGGTATTAATTTTCTGGAGCAGTTATTATGTCAGAACTTGTGCTCAGAATGGACCAATTTAGCCCGAAGGCAATGTAACCCATGCTATCCAATTATGTAAGGAAGACACCTCTTCATAGATTACCAGAACACCTAGGATTAGATGAATGCAATGAGTCATCTACTTTTTGTCAGTAGCATAGAAGGGCATAGCATAGACATGCACTGCAAAAATGCATAGAAACGCAAAGAAAAGCATAAAAAAAAAAGCACCCATTGATTTCATGGAATATGAATATATAAAAACGCATGTCATTTTCAGAAATGCAAAACGCAGCCGGACCATTTCACGCAGGGCTTAAGGGATGAGGGTGACATATGATGGGGGAGGGAGTGACCATGGGAGAAGACGTGGGAGAAGAGTAGGGAGGGGACGAAGGGTGATCTAAGAGGTTAGTGGTCTGAAGGAAGGGAGGAAATACTTAGGTTATAGGTTATAGGTGGGGACTCGGGAAAAAAAGCATAAATAGATACGACTGAGTTTGAGTGACCTCTCTTTGACCATGATCTACAGTGGCCAGTGGCAATCAGCGGCGGCGCTACCTTGTCCGATTACATCATTACTTGGAAAAGTTAATTTTGATATTCACCTTCTAAGCCCAAGGGAAGGGCAATCCTTCAGCCCTGGTTCCCTAGAGGTTTCCTCCACAGGGTTTTTTCCTCTCCTGAGCGCTGTAGGGTGACTCTTTGTGAGTCGGAGGTTTGCTAAATTTAGTATTCTTAATGCTTTAGAGGTGTTAGCGAGTCCTCGAAGTTGGTTAAAATTAAGGATTGGGGATTCTTTAAATATGTAGTTCCCCTTTATTGGATGATTAATTAATGGTGATATGGTGAGATTTGGGTGATACCTGGCGAATGGAACGTGGGTTCATATTAACAGTATTGGAAGACAACCTCTTCCCTCGGTTTCAATGATGCTCTTGAGCCGGTGAACACGGCTAGGGGTAATGGCCACTTTACACACGGCTAGATTTCTAGCTTATCCACAGGTAACTTACTGGCTGCAGTGAAATCATGGAGACAAGGTTCTATCTTGTTGCTGTGTACAAATGGAATAATGTCTCCATCATTTCACTGCAGCCAGTAAGTTACCTGTGGATAAGCTAGAAATGTAGCCGCGTGTAAAGTGGCCATAAGGGATGGAACGGGAAATGTCATGGGAAAATGACCAGATTTTTGTAGCTTCGAGGACCTCACCAATTGTTTTAATGATATGTTTTTCTTATAAATAAATTTGCCGCTGTGGCCATTTTTATCCAAAGAAAAATGAATTGTTGTCTGAGCTTTTATTCATGGGATGGGGTTGGGGGGAACTTCTGTGGAGAGGTAGGATGAGTGTAAGTGGTTAGGTTACAAGAGTCGACCTTACCAGCGCCAATTGCACACCTCATTCCAACTAGGGATAGAAAAAGACCTTTTCTGATTGCGATGTACTAATGCAATGCTGAACCACATTGGGAGGAATAGCCATGTTCTGTGAATTATAATCCAAAGATTCAAGTTAGGCTGGTTTCACACTGCGGTCAGATCAGGTCAGGTCAGGTCAGATCAGGTCAGGTTTTGTGTGCCTAAACCAGGAGTGTCTCCAAAACTCAGAACAGGTGTCAATCTTTTAACTATACTTTTTCTCTCCAAGTTCCTCTCCTGGTTTTGGAACACAAAACCTGACCTGATCTGACCGCAGTGTGAAGCCAGCCTTAGATAGGGAAGTGATGTAGCTGTATAGTCACTCAGTGTGGCTTATCTGTGATATGCTGCAGTTACAATACCTTAATAGCAGTCTTTTTTTAATTCTTACCACAATGTAGACAAGGAGGGCAGTATTAAATCCCTCTGTGCTAACTTTTGTAACTAAAAGAGAATCCCGAATCTTAGGTTAGGGTCACACTTGCGTCATGCATCCACTAAACAGATGCGTTGTTGCCTGCAAAAAATGCATTGCAAAAGTGCAATGCGTTTGACGCAATGCGTTTTTTCGTGCTTTTGCAAAAACGCATGCGTTTTTTTAACATGGGAGTCTATGGGCAATGCATCTGTATGTACCATGCGTTAACGGATGTGTTAATGGATGTGTTAATGCATGGTACATACCTGTACCATGCGTTAATGCACCAGATAATTGAGCCCACAAGTATGCAAAGAAGTCATGAAAATGGCAAGGGAAAAAAAGGATCCTTTAATGCATCCTGCAAACGGATGCAAGCTCCCAAGTGTGACCCTAGTCTTAGGCTTATGAGTCACAAACACAACAGGTTCAGTATAGTTCTATGGGATCTCTGAGTGTTATATACATATTTTCCAGGCAATTAGAGGCTTTTTTGTAATGTGATTCGCTGTGGGTTTATTCAGTATTTCATTGGGGAATATCAACTAAGCCAGCAAATTAGAATTTCAAATGATCTGCTCATCTCTATTACTTGGTTATGACTGACTTCTCACCTGTGGTGACAAACAGAAGTAACAGTCGTCAACATGATGCTTATGCAAATTGCATAATATGCTACATAAAGAGAAAAAGCAGTCAGGCGATGCTGCAATACAACACAAAACCTGTGGACTGGTGTGGAGCTGTCCCCTGTGCTGTGATCTCAGCACCACGGCATCAGGGACAGCTCCTGATTTTCATTAACACAGAGGTTGGCACTATACGCAATTTGCGTACAGTACCAAGGACAAGCTGATCAGTATAACAGCCTGCCCTGCTGTTACTGTACACAAATTGTGTAAATTACCACTGACAGCTGCTGAAGTCAGGAGCCGCCATCTTTTAATGTAATTTGTTAAAAACAGACAATTAGCGGCTTTTAGGTATTAAACATATTAACCCCTGCTGACCCAGTGTAGCATGTCACCATGTGTCCAAGGAGTGTGGTCACTCCCTGAACACATGCTGGCACCACACAATCAGCGGGTTAAGACTTCAGACACTGGCTAATTAACCGCTTCAGCAGCCTCCGTGCTGAAACACCGCACAGAGGCTGCTAAAGGGGTTAATATGCTGATTACCCCCTGAAAATGTTAATTTTTCACAGCAGCTGGGTTTTTATGAATAATATTTCCACGCTGCTGTGACAGTGGGGAAAGATTATTCTTACTGTATCGGGAACCAGGCAAATTCAAGCCGTGGAGTTTGAAGCAATTTTTTAGGCACACGTGTGCGACTATCGCACAGTGTGCTCTATGGGTGCGAGATTTTCTCGCTCCCATAGTCTTGTATTAGCCCCTCACATGACAAATGCGCGTTCAGTCGCAGTATGCTGCGACTGAACTCGCATTTGACTCGCAGGGCGAGTTCACCGCAGGGGACACGCACCAGTGTGCCATGCCTGATAGAGCAACACTGGTCTGAGTGCAATGCAAGTTTCCCTCACATTGCACTCGCGTGAGGCACAAGGATCGTGTGCCTTCAGCCTTACATAATAAATCAAATGCATCTGTACATAACCTCTTCACGACCGTCCATTGTAGATAAATGATGCTTGTTGGGCTTTGTGCAGCCCCAATGTTTTAACATGATTGGCAGTCAGGAGGTTATGAGGAGCCCAGAGTCCTGCAGGTGCCGCGGCACTAGTTCTGAATGGCGACATCATGGAGACCTGATTGGATCAGATTCCTATGATATTAACCCTTTGCTATCTTCTATATGCTGTGATCAATAGTGATCGCAGCATATGGAAGTTTGTGAGAACTGGTGCGCTCCTTTTCACTCCCCTCTGGCACCCTCGCGACATGATCAAGGGGGAAGCCGAGGGTTGCCATGGCTGCAGGAAGTGAAATGATCACCTCCAGATCTGCCATGTATGGAGGCCTTTTAGATCCAGCAAGAAGCAGGATCTAACGTGATCTATCAGGGTAAAACTGACAGGTGCAATTTATTGCTTGTGCATGGTAAGGCTACATTCAGACTGTGCTTTTTTTTTTTTTTCTTTGTTTCGTGCTGCACTTTTGTTGAATTCTTCAAAAAATGTATCTGTTTTTGATGTGCTTTTTCATCCGTTTTTGACTGCTGCATTTTTTTTATCCCATTTTGAAGGGCTGCTGTGGGAAAAACGCTGGAGAAAAAAGCAACACAAATTGACATGTCATTTTCCAAAACAGAGCTCTCCTAAAGTGAAAAAAACAGATAAATTTAAAAGAGCCTAGTCTAAATGGCAAAAATGGAAACCCATAGACTTTCATGGGGTGTCATTTGAGTGATGTTTTCTGCAGTGCACTGCAAAAAAGGGATATAAAACCAGATCAAAAAATGCACAATGTGAATGTAGCCTTATACATTACATCAGTGTTCAGACCAATAAAGGCCACTTTACACACACCAACTTATCTGTCCAACTTCAGAACAACTTACTGGTTGCAGTGAAATCATGGACACATTGCTCCATTTTGTGGCTGTGTACAAATGGAGCAATGTGTCCATGATTTCACTGCAACCAGTAAGGGCCACTTTACACACACCAACTTATCTGTCCAACTTCTGACCAACTTACTGGTTGCAGTGAAATCATGGACACATTGTTCCATTGTACATAGCCACAAAATGGAGCAATGTGTCCATGATTTCACTGCAACCAGTAAGTTGGTCAGAAGTTGAACAGATAAGTTGGTGTGTGTAAAGTGGCCATAAAAGTTATTGAATTGTGGAGCGGCATTTTGGCTGTAATAAATAATGGCCGCTATGTCACATTTGAAGATCCCCCGATGTGCCAAAACAGCAGAAAGCACCCAGTTTGGAAACACCACCTCTTATGGTACCTTTACACGCCGCTACTGGATGGTGGCAACAACCGGGTACATGAGAGAAATGTATCTTGCACCGCCAATTCAACCCGAGGTAGCGGCGTGTGAAGACGGTTGTAGCCACCCGCCAGTGGCGGCACCTATTTTAGAGCACTGCCCTAAAACAGGTGGTTACCCAGCCGATGGTAGCGACCTCTATCGGTGTGTAAAGAAGGAACAGAAGGGTTGTTTCGACACCAGGCTATGTACCTGGTATGTAGCTGGGGCGTGACACAGGCTCCGGGTTACCGCGCCCCATCAGCGATCATTGGAGGAAGCTTCTGCATTACGATTGGTAGTCGCTGCATAGGGAGGCATATTTAAGGAGCTGACCAGTCACACTACACAATTGCTCGAGCGTCATGTATTAATCAGTCTCCTGCGCTGGCTGGCCAATCATGATGTTATTGCATTGTCCTATCAGCGTACGAGCGTCTCGTAATCCACAATTGTGGCACGCCTATGTGTTGTCCCTGCTGCACCAGGTCCGCCCATATTAGCTTGTTGTAGCGGTGTGTAAATGAGGTAAGGTGCTCTGCAGAAGGTAACTTGAGACACCCGGTGGTGTATCCAGAGATAGATGTAACCTACCGTAGCGCACCTTGTTGCGGCGTGTAAAAGTGGTGTGATTACCGTTTGCAACCGTTTGTGCGTGCTCGTGCACGTGAAGTAGCTGGTTGTTGTCACCATCCAGTAGCGGCGTGTAAAGGTACCATTAAGGTACCTTTACACGCCGCAACTTTTCTAGGAATTTCACTGGCAACTTACTGGTTGCAGTGAAATCATGGACACATTGTTCTATCTTGTTGCTATGGACAAATGGAACAATGTGTCCATGATTTCACTGCAACCAGTAAGTTGCCAGTGAAATTCCTAGAAAAGTTGCCACGAGTAAAGGTACCTTTTTATAATGTTGATTTAGTGCCAAGTTTTACATTTTTAAAAGAGCTAATAGGATAAAATGGACCATATTGTTGTAAAATTTCTCGTGAGCTCTTGCACTGGCCCAAAGAATAAAGTTGCCTAGTAACTTATATAGCACAGAGAACAGTGTAAAAATTAATTAAACCAATGCTTAAGCTGTGGTTGATTCATTCATTCTTCCTCCCAAAGATCGCAGTAAGGCTCTACTCGCAAAATATAGATGCTTTCACGTTACTGGTTACACAAGGGTTCTGGAAAGGCGCTATGGCTACCTCCAAAAGCAATCCAGAAAAATCTGTGCCCCCAAATCCAAATGCCCCCCTCACTCTTCTAAGCCCTGCAGTGTGCATAAACCACATTCAGCATCAATGTTTGGCATTATTATAGTGAATAAAGCCCTCTCAATTTACAGGGTGCAGGTCTCCAGAAACACAAGCTGTGCACAACATACCGTGGGCACTACAATGTACGAGCTCCACAATGGCAGATTTTCAATTTTCACTCGGCAACATCGATTGCTGCAGAACCTGAAAAGCACCCATGGAGTCACAATCATCACTACACCTGTGGATCAATTCCCAGAGGGGTGTAATTTGATTAGGGGAAATCTGCTTTTCTGGCACATAGGGGCTCTGTATATGGAGTCTGAAAACTATTTTAGGAAATTCTGTGTTCCAAGAGCCAAATAGCGCTCCTTCCTTCCCTTCTGAATCTCGCCATCTGCCTAGGTAGTACTGTACATCCACATGTGGTGTATTGCCATGTTTAGCAGAAATTATGTGAACATTTTTTATGCCATTTTTACCCATTTCACCACGTGCAAATGTGCAAATCTGGGGTTAAACCATATTTTTGAGGTAATTGTATTATTATTTTCTTCACTGCCCAATGGTATGTAATTCCCTGACATATCTGTGGTGTAAATATGATCACTGGACTCCGAGATGATTAATTAATTGAGAGATTTCTTTTGTAAGATAGGGTCAATTATGAGGTGTTATGCTATTCTGGGACCTAAGAGGTTCTGCCAATGTGATGTGGCATTCACAAACTATAAAGCAAAAGCTGCACTATAAGGCTAAATTCACACTGTGCGTTTTTAGTCTGTTTGTGCTCATCAGTTTTTTAGCCAAAACCAGGAGTGGAACACTCAGAGGAAGGTATAATAGAAACACGTCACCACTTCTGTATTTATCACCCCTGCTGGCTTTGGCTACAAAAACGATGAGCAAAAACAGACCGAAAACGCACAGTGTGAATGGTTCCTAATATGGCGCTCCTCCCTTTTCAGCTGTGCCTGAAAAGTAGTTTCGGACCAACCACATAGGGTATGTGGTACTGGTGAACTCAGGAGAAATTGTACAACAAAAAATATGTCCATTTTTTCCTATTAGCCCTTTTAAAAATGTAAAATTTTGCACTAAATCAAATTTTAATATAAAAAATCAAATTTTTTCTTCACCATCCAATGGTAGAAAGTTATCCGACACATCTGTGCTGTCAATATGATCACTGCACCCCTAGATGAATTTACTGAGAAGTGTAGTTTGTAAAATGAGGTCACTTGTGGGGGTTTCTGCTGTTCTGGCATCTCAGGGGCTTTGCTATACCATTCCAGCAAAGTTTACAGTCCAATATGGCACTTCTTTGCTTCTGAGCTATGCACTGTGCCTCAAAAGTAGTTTTCAACCACATATGGGATATTGATGTACTCAGAAGAAATTGCATCACCTGAGGGTTAAAAATACTAAATATTCCCCTACATGAATTCCGTTTGAGGTGTAGTTTTCAAAGTGGGGTCACTTGTGGTGGATTCTGCTGTTTTGGCACCTCAGGGGCTCTTAATCTGTGACATAGTATTCAGAATCTATTCCAGCCAAAATGGCACTCCAAAATTGAAATAGCACTCTCCTTCCCTCCTGAGCCCTGCCGCGTGCATACTTTGTAGTTTTCCCCTACATATGGGGCATTGTTGTACTATGTAAGAATCGTACAAATTGTATGGTCCATTTTCTCCAGTTACCCTTGTAAAAATAAAAAATTGAGGGCTAAAGCTACAATTTTGTGGGAAAATTATTTTTTTCATTTTCACAGCTTAATGTTATACAATTCTGTGAAGCCCCTGGGGGTTCAAGGTGCTCACCACAATTCTAGATAAGTTCCTTGAGGGGTGTAATTTCCAAAATGGGGTCACTTAGGTTTCCTTTGTTTAGGCACATCAGGGACTCTCTAAACGCAACGTGACATTGGCTATCTATTCCAGACAAAATTGTGCTGCAGAATTCAATTGGCATACAAATGGTATGGTCCATTCTCTCCTGTTACTCTTGAGAAAATCTAAAATTTGGGGCTAAAGCAACATTTTTCTGGCAAAAATGTCTTTTCTCATATCCACCACTCAATGTTATAAAATGTTGTAAAGCACATTTGGGTTTAAGGTGCTCACCACACCTCAAGATAAATTCCTTGGGGGGGGGTCTAGTTTTCAAAACGGCACCACTAGTAGGGGATTTGCACTGTTTAGGCACACCAGGGGCTCTGCAAATGTGACATGGTGTCTGCTATCTATTCCAGCCAATTTCAAACTCCAGAAGTCAAAAGGAGGTCCTTTTCTTCCAAGCTCTGCTGTGCGTCCAAGCGTAGTTTTCCATCACATATGGGGTGTTGCGTACTCAGAGGAATTTGCCACACAAATAGTACAGTCCACTTTTTTACTCTTGTGAAAATCAAAATCATGAGGCTAATGCAACATTTTTTTTTTTTTTAAAGTAAAATGCTAATTCTTTCCTTCCTCATTGATTTAATTCCTTCGAAGCAACTAAAGGGTTAATAAACTTCTTGAGGCCTTTTCACATGTACACATCTCCGGTACGTGTGCCGTCCGTGCAGCCATATGGCAGAGACACGTACATACATTAAGTACCCAAATGTTAATAAATGAGCTCTTTCAGACATCTGTGTATCAGCATGGACCTTGTCGTCGTGTGGAACAAGCGCATGTCCGTGAGCTCTACACAGAAACATGACCATTTTTGTTCAGCAGCAGGGACCCATTCAGGTTAATGGGTCCATGCAAAAAACGACCTGCACGTGGATTGCTTCAATGTGACATCCGTGTGCACAGATGTGAGGAAAGATTTTTAAGCTAAAAAATAATGAATGTTATACTTTCCTGACTCCAGAGATGCTCCTGTCCCTCACACTTCCGGGGCCGCTCATTATTCTCATGAACATTCAGTGAACTGTGAGCTGCAGTGGCCCCAGAAGAGAGAGGACAAGCAGCGCCGGGAACAGGTAATTTTGCAAGGACATGCTGTCCGTGTGCTATCTGGATAGCACATGAACAGCACATGTATGTCACATAATGCATGACACATGAACAAATGGGCCCCAAAAAATGGCCTCTCTGACAGTGGCGTAACGATCGCGGTCGCAGCAGTCGTGGCTGAGACTGGGCCCGCCCCTGTAGGGGGGCCAGCGCCTCCCTGGAGGGGGGCCCGTGCTTCCAGCCGCCTGCCGCGTCCGCGTGTGTCCGAGGAGAGGAGGGAGGACGTGAATTGAGTGAAGCCTCACTTTCTGTAGCTGCGCCCGCCTCTCCTCTTCACAGCGGGACAGCTGACTGCGGGACTGCGGCAGTACACATAAAGGCAAGTCCACCTCTGACTATCCATCACCAGCACCCCTCCCACCCCCGCTCATCAACTTTGCCTGGGGGCCAAAAGTTCCACTAGCACCCAAACCCCCCTCCCGCTCCTCACCTATGGGGCCCCGGTGTAAATGCTGCATCGGGGCCCGCAAAGGTGATGTTACGCCACTGCTCTCTGACATGTGCGTTTGTGCACGGATGTGTGAAAGAGGCCTGAATGTGTTTTTGAGCAGTCTGAGAAGTGCAGTTTTTAGAATGGTGTCCCTTTTGGGTGTTTTCTGTCACATAGGCCCCTCAAAGTCACTTCTAAATGTGATGTGGTCCCTAAAATTATTTGTTTTGAAAATTTTCCTTGGAAAAATGAGTAATTGCTGATGAACTTTTAACTCTTCTAACTTCCTAATGAAGAAAATATGTTTTAAAAATTGAACTGATTTAAAGTAGACATATGGTAAATGTTATTTATTAACTACTTTGATATAACTCTTTTGTTAAATGGAATAAAAGTTCAAAGTTTGAAAATTTTGAATATTTCACATTGTAAAATTTTGTATTTTTTATTAAATAACTGCAAATAATATCGACCAAATATACCAATAGCATGAAGTAAAATGTCTCATGATAAAACCAATCTCTGAATCACTGGGATCTGTTGAAGCGTTCCAGAGTTATTACGACGTAAAGTGACACTGGTGCAAAAGGGTTAAACAAGATATTGTAATCAAGGTAGCTGTTTCCATTTAATATGTTAACTGTTCATTCATTACCAAGTGTCTAAAAACAGAGAATAATTGTTGTTCATGGACGTTATCTTTTGTTCTGTTCTGGACATTTTGAACGTTTAATGTAACTAGAGGGACGCATGATAACGCGAAGCCTTTTCTAGTGGTAAACAATGTTCTTTACGGAATCAAGGTGAAGAATCTACTGTATGAAAACACATTAGAAGTCGCTATATACTTTGCTATATTTTCTTTCATCTGAACGAATGGGAATAATATCGTCATTTGATATATTAAAACTAAGCAAGCAACGTTGCCAAGAAATTGCTGCCACTTAGCAATAACAGATATTTCAATGGAAGAACATAATAGCCCTTGAAGTAACTTAGAAGTAGTGAAAAGCACAATATACAAGTTAGAAAAACTTTATTGAGATACTTAAATGATGAGATTTGAACACAGGGCAACAAAGTCAAGGTGCGAATATCTGGGCCTTCATTACAGCCTTATAAACCCACTATACACATTAGACCAAAGTCGACCAAACCTAGTATTCGCTAGATTAGGAGACAGTCTAATGTGTATGAGACCCTAAGGGTACCGTCACACCTGGAGACATCGCCGGAGTGTGGCCTATCGTCAGTGACATCGGCGGCGATCGCCTCATGTAAAGGGGCGATTTTGCGCTGAAAAATCGGCTGAGAGTGGTCACCTGGTTTCAGAGCACTGCTGTGAAACCAGGCAACCACTCTCAGGTGATGTGTATGCATCGCCCCGTGTAACATGGCGATTGGCGATGTTACAGGTGAACCCATAGGCTCCATGTTACAGGATCGCTGCTGGGGTTTGTAGACACCCCAACAGCGACATCGCCTGAAACATCGCCAAAGCGTCGCCGGAGGTATCGATGTGTGTAAACACGCGACGGCGACGCTGGCGGGGTGCCAAAATGTGCGCGCTCCCGTGCGTCGCCTGCGATATCTCCGGCGATGTCACCTGTTGACAGTACCCTAACTATAGGATATGTCGGGTGAAGTGATCCTGCCTCGAGTCCCGAATTTCAGCAGACAATTATCTTTTTATTCTTTTTGGAGGTAAACTTCCCTCAGATGATTTTGCTATTGACTCTTTCAAACATAACATAAAAATGCTCAGCCAGGGCAAATTGTCCCTTCAGTGAGGAAGTGAAAAACTCTAATGCTACCCAATAAAGGTAACAATCCTAAAAGTCATCATTGACTCTTTACACGAGCATTTTAATAGGACTTAGGGTTTGTGCCAGATCAGAACCCCAAACTGCAGACGCACAGTGCAGTGTGTGGGAATTCTAATCTGGCTGTATGAGAGGTTAAGACGAGGTCAGGGGGACTAGTTATTCTCCTTGTGGAGAGTATTCTTCCAGCCGGCAGTGAGGAGACTTAAAGCCGCTATGCTCCTCTGGGAAAATGCATATGCAAATTGTCACTTCAGTGAGGAAGTAAACAAACTCTAATGCCACCTAATAAAGGAGCAATCCTAAAAGTCATAATTGACTCTTTAACAAACCTTTTAACAAGCCAGGGCCAGTAATTTAATGTATGAGGGAATTAGCAGAGATACAGTAGATTGAATTACAGTCAGTTATCTAATGTGTATGGGCATATTTAAGACATGCAGTTTATTATAGAAGATGTTGGAGTACTTGGCTGGATTGTGCTTCCTAAGGAACAGTTAGAGAAATGTAAGCCTAGATATTTTAGGGACTTGATCAAGGAGGTTGCAAAGAGAGTACAACATTAGGATTTGTGCTTTTAGGGTTTTGGACAAACCATTAGTAGATTCGGGATTTAGCACCATCTATATGCTAATGACAGTTCCATGAAAAATGCCCACAAGGAAAAATGCCCACAGGCAAACCTTAACCAAACACCTAATCTTAACCCTTAACCCTAAAACCTAACCCTAACCCCTAACCCCAGCCATTTGGGCAATTTTCCTTGTGGGCATTTTTGTCATCACCGGTAATGACACCCAATTATACACCTTTTCTCCTGACATTACCCTGCATTGCTACAGAATACCAGTGATTGTCTGTCTGCCATCTCTAACATGTCCGCCCTCTGTCTAAAACTGAATGTGTCAAAAACTGAACTTCACGTGTCCTTCCTCTACTCATCTACCTCACAGTCTCCTAAGCTACATTCGTGGATTGTGGACTACTAAGGAACTGTGGCGCCCCGCAACGAGTGCGTCACAGGAGGGTATTGCAGCCATAAATGCAGCAGCAATATTCTCTGACCCAGCAGTCATCTGGTTAACTTAGAGATCCATACCCTGCATGCATCACCTAGCATAGAGGGCCAATCAGGGTCCTGGTGGGTGGAGTGCAAGGGTAGTGTGTAGGAGAAGTACAGACACTTAGTGAGTCGAGGAGAGTAAGAGCAACCTAGAAGACCCCTGCAGATTCCCAGCTCTGCAACGTAGGAGCGGGGGCTCCGCACAGTTCTGTGCGGCCCCCAGGCCGTCACCGGTCGGGTGTCCGCACCTGAGGCCTGAACAACCGGGATCGGGCGTTAAACACGGGTCCCCAAAAACTCCCGTGCCCAACTTACAGCCGGTTTGCTGGTACCGAAGCTAGCAGCAGTTCAGCTCTGCTACGCGAACCAGAGGAGTGGAGGAGCAGCTTTACAGGAGCACCCCACCACCCGCCAATTCCAGTCGTCTAACCAGCGGTGTACCCACCAAGGGACCCAAGGCTCCCCAAAACATCCATCACGTTTACTTTGGATAGGGCATTCAAGCAGCCTCCCTGTACCCGACCTGGTATTCCTGGGCGACAACGGCAACACTTAGATAGAATGGAGGAACACCGCGGATCTCTGAGGGACACCTATCACTGCTGAGTCCACCCGGTCCACTACCCGTTAACTGTATGCCATGTACTGCTTGCTGGTTACAGTAAATTACCCGTTACAGAGACTTACAGTGTCCGTGCTTCCTTATGACTACGTCCGTCCGCACGCAAGGTAACCGCAGCTGCCGCCCAACATCTTCAGCAGCTCACGGCTCCAGGGATCATCGCTTAGCCTGTGGGGAGCGTTCCATCTTGCTGCAATCCATCCCCCGGAGGCCCCGCAGCGTCGGTAAAGTTACCAAACTATTCATAGGTGGCGTCACGACAAATTAACCCTTTAATCTGTTCCCACAAGACGTCTTCAACTTTTTGATCTGCACTCAACCGGGCCCCACTACCGGCAGGCGCGGTCCACCCGTGACAAGGAGGAAGAAGCTACAGCCTGTTTAAACCGGAGTCCCGGCCACGGTGAGTCAGAAAATTGTGGGAACATGTTTTGTAATAACCAAGAAAACCAGGGAATGTGTGGGGGAGACTTTATTCAAACAAACTATTTTTGTGTTTGATTTTTCTTGTCAGTTACAGGTTAGTAATGGGGGTCTCGAATAGAAACCCTCTCCATTACTAGCCCCTGAACTTGATGCCAGTTGACATTACACACATCACATCAACCCTAAAAAATATTACCCAGATTGCCACTGCACCAGCACGATAGGGAAGTGATGGGTATAACACAAGAATTGAATAATTAATTGATAAGGGGGTTTGTTTGAATTAATAGCAGTGTGGAGTTCAATTAGTGAGGTCAATAATTCTGTGAAGAAACAGGTGTAAATCAGGTGACTCTTAGTTAAGGGTGAAGCCAGCACATGTTGTACAAGCATTTATCCTTGAAAACCTGAGAAATATGGGTCATTTGAGACATTGTTCAGAAGAACAGCGTAACTTGATTGAAAAGTTGATTACAGAGGGTAAAATTTATAAAGAAGTGCAGACAATGATAGGCTGTTCAGCTACAATGATCTCCAATGCTTTAAAATGGAAAGTAAAACCAGAGAGACGTGGAAGAAAATGGAAGACTACCATTCGAATGGATCGAAGAATAGCCAGAATGGCAAAGGCTCAGCCAATGATCAGCTCCATGATGATCAAAGACTGTATCAAGCAAGTTACCTGTGAGGACTATGACAGTAAGAAGACACTTGTGTGAAGTTAATCTATTAGGAAGAAGTCCCTGCAAAGTCCCACTGTTAAAAGAAAGACATGTACTGAAGCAGATACAATCTGCCAAAGAACACATCAACAGGGCTAGAGAGAAATTATAAAAACATTTTCTGGACTGATGAAAGTAAAATTGTCCTTTTTGGGTCCAAGGGCTGTAGACAGTTCATCAGACGACCCCAAACTCTGAATTCAGGCCACAGTACACTCTGAGGACAGTGAAGCATGGTGGTGCAAGCATCATATCGGCATGTTGTTATGCAGTGTTCTGTGCTACACTCACTTGGTGTCATGGCAACTTAAAGGGAACCAACCACCTCAGATGATGACTATAAGCAGTTAATACATGTCCCTGCACCCTACCTACACCATTCCACCTATGTTTTTCTTAAGAATATTGATAAATGTAAACCGAAATATACACTTTATAAAATTACATGCCTGTGTACTTCTGGGCGTCTCCTTCTTAGTCAGTTACTAGAGGGCTGTGTCTCCAGCAGCATGACTGGCTTCTCTAGCCCTCCCTCTTACTTTGCAGGATCACATGAAGGGACGGGAGCTGCCTTGCGTGCCCGCCCACTGATAGATAACATCACTCCCTTCAGTGATGTCCTGCAAAGTAAGAGGGAGGGCTAGAGAAGCCAGTCAAGCTGCTGGAGACACAGCCCTCTAGTAACTGACCAAGAAGGAGACGCCCAGAAGTACGCAGGCATGTAATTTTATAAAGTGTATATTTCGGTTTGCATTTATCAATATTCTTAAGAAAAACATAGGTGGAATGGTGTAGGTAGGGTGCAGGGACAT